>CM055118.1:288889339-290089339 GCA_029206835.1 Rana muscosa
AGACTTTAAGTGGTTAAACTTCCTGCATTTACACACAGAAGTTTGATCTAAAAAGTAAGCATTAGTTACAATGTTTCATGTTGTTAAAAACTTGGCAGACTGCCAAGATTTTTTCTTTACACACAGAAGTTTATCCCTCTGATCTAAGAAGGAAGCATTAGTTACAATGTTTTCTGTTAAAAACTTTGCAGACTGCCCTTATTTTATTTTGACCGCTGTTAAGTGTCTCCACTTGTTATATGAAAGAATCGTCAAACTCTGCACTGGAGATCGTCAGGGGGGTTGAATCGAGATCACGATTTTTTAACGATTAATTGTGCAGCTCTAATGTCTTGTGGTCTTTTCCTCGGGGCCTGACTTTCTCCAGCGCCATAGCTCAAACACTATTTTCTTCCTGTCTGTTTTTTTTTTATGATCCAACTTTCTCAACTGCAGGTATCTATTGGAACACAATAGGCGCATGCCTATCCATATTTGGTTCATGCTCAACATTAGTGTGTGACTCAATGCGATACAGCACTTTATTTATGGATTACACTCATCAATTCAATTCTTCTTCAATCCTAGGAAAATTAAATTGTGCTTGTATTTGATTCCCCAACTGCTTTTATGATATATCCATTCCTGGCATTGGTCAGGATCTTGGTCTTTTTGGTCAAACTTTAAACATTAAAAAACTTTCAAAAATAACAACACCACAACAACAATCTAGCATACTTTAATAAAGTTCTACAAAATGTATGTTTTAGCCCTGGTTCACACTGGTGCGATTTGACATGTCAAATCGCATGTCAAATCGGCGATATTTGCCGCAAATTGCGGGCAATGGCACCATCCTAATCGGTGCGACGCCGCATCTGCGGCGCTGCACCGATTTCAAAAAGTAGTTTCTGTACTACTTTTTGCGACAACCTGCACAGATGTCCCTGTAATCGCGGCCAAAATCGGGACTGACAGGCAGGAGTGAAATCGTGCGAGTTCAGCTGTACTCGCACGGCTTCACTCCCGCAGCCCCAGTGTGAACCTGGACTAAGGTTTATTTCTACTTTAACTTCCCTCCCCCGCCTCAGGCTGTACATAGTTTCTTTGTGTTCCACTTCTATTCAGTTTGACAGCTGGGAGCAAGGAGAGGCAGCCCTGTGTAAGTTCCAGATCACTCTCCTGAAACCATACCTGTATAAATTGCTCCTTCATATTAATCAGTTTGTAGAGGTTTAAATCTGCTGTCTAACCAGCCACCGAAGAGTTACAGGCCCTGTCAACACCTTTTGTTAATCAGACTGTTGTGAGACATGATTAGATGTACTGCTGCTCCACCCTGATGTATTGCATTCACAATTCACGCTGACACTTCTTCAGTTGGTGGCAGACCAGGGCACTTTACCAGTCTGTGACTGACATTCTTCCTCCCTTTAAAGTAGAACTATAGGTAAAACTTTTATTTCATTTTGGATAGAGTAAGGGAGGGTTATATTCCCTGTCTAATTTTTTTCGCTGTGTCCCATTTTGGAGATTTCCCTTAATTTCATATCCCAGAGCCAAACAGGAAGTGAGAGGAAAGCCCTGCAAATTAAGGGAGTCGCTTGGGTACCCCCAGGTCACCAGAACTAGTGTCCCCATTGGAAGATTTTCCCTCTATTACTTTTCTGGAGACAACCCAAAATTTTGGATTTTCTTTTCTTTTACTTTCAATGATAATGGTAAACAGGACAAATAGAGAGGATGAATCTCCCTAATGGACAGCAATAAAAACACACACCGGTGTTCTAATCTCTCTCCACTCTATTCAAAACTAAGAAAAAAAAAAGTTTAGCCTTTAGACCTCTTTCACAAGGGGCGAATCCGCACAGCAGACTCTGCTAGCTCAGCGAGGGATCGCTCCGTTGATCCCCACTGAGCAGGCAGATGACAGGTCCGTCTCTGCTCACTGTGCAGAGATGGACCTGTCAGAGCCCCGTTGTTCTCTATGGGAAGATTGGATGGAAAACGAACAGCATGTCCGTTTTCATCTGATCTGCTGGATGGATGGCGAACGTATTGCCATCCGCCTGTTTTCAGTAGATCTTGACGGATCAGATGGCACATCTCCGCTGACATCTGCCTGCCCATAAAAGTCAATGGGTGCCCTGCCCAGATCCGCCAGGCGGACCGATCGTGTTAAACTGAACAACTGAAAACATTCAGGGGCTAACAAGTGTCCTCCAATAAACACTGCAGTTTAGAAAGTCAGAAAGTTCACTTTATTTACTGTTGCCTGTAAAATCCATACAGAAATGTCAGAGAACAGTTGTAAATGCTCTTCACATTCATCCCGTCTTATCCTCCTTCTCCTCTTCTACCGCCCTGACTTAACCCACACAAGACTCAAAACTGCATTAGGTGAGGCCTGGTTCACACCTATGCATTTTTTAGTGCATTTTCAGTTTAGTTTTGCAGAAACACACTACAGTCCATTTAACATGGTTTCCTATGGAAGTAGTTCACATCTCTGCATTTTATGGAAAGGGCCAAGGACTTTTTTCTGGTTTTTGGTTCCATAGACTTCAATAGATCGAAATTGTATATTGAGAAATACAAAATGCGCCTGCAATATGCAGACTGCAACCTGCATAGGTGTGAATTAGACCTAAAACAAAATTTGGCTAGAAGCAGCAACATGTCTTACGAACATGTTAGCACAATGTGGTACATGACCCTGGAACGAATAACAACATTTGAACCCGTGGCCTCCGGGGTTGTGGGTGTTTGATGACACTGTTCCACATTTTGTGGCAATGCCCCAAAGCTCAGAAGCTGTGGAGCAGAGTATACAACTTGATCTATACTATCACTAGCAAAAATCTCTCTCGCAACTCATGGGAAGCATTACTTCATAGACCCATCTTTGACTTCTGTAAACATGAGCAGAAAGTGGTCTCCTTTATCTTTCTAACCACTTGTCAAATGATCATCAGAGCTTGGAGGCAGCCAACTTTGAGCCTCTTGGAGATAAAGCATTCTCTCATTGGAACCATGATAGATGAAAGTCTTGCATCTATGTTAAATGATACCCACTCAAAATTCCTTAAACTATGGTCTTCCTGGTTGGAACATAATCATCATCCCAATCTTGACCACACATTACTTTTCTTTTTGGATTAAAATTCATTTTAAATCTTATGAATGGCTGTAATGGGCTTTTCTTTTTGCCATCTGTGTCCCATTGGGAACATTTCCATTCACATCCTGTGCCATAATAAAAACAGAAAGTGTAAGGAAATCCCTCTGTGACAGAACCCACTGTCACTGTGTGTTTTGGAAGGGGCTGTGGGCTGGCCTCCTACCCACAGACTATGGCCCAGCAGAGAACGGGAGATTTGGAGAGCTATTTGCCATCTCCCACCACCTGGAGAAGATACCACCTGCAGACATTTGTGTCCGCGGTCACCGGTTCATCAGAACCGGGTGAACGTGGTATCTGTGGCTGGGCTCGTGGAGTAGTTTCCGGCTACCTAAACCTATTGGCCCGGCTGGGCTAAATATATACTTTTATTCCACAAAAATGTACTTTTAGCGGAAAAAGGCATATACAAGATGGTACATCCCTCTCCCCCATCCCCCCTCTTGTTGCTGTGTTTAATTGTGTTGGGTCATGGCACGTAGACAAAGGTCTGGAGACACCTCCCAGCAGGGGATGTGTAAGGAGGGGCTGTCTGTTTATCATAAGCCCTTGGTGTGTTTCAAATGTAGTTGTTTGAATATACAAGTGTTGAGTTCCCATTGGTTCTTCCTTGTCCCCTACCCCCTCTATGACAAGGCTAAGAGGAGTGTCCCTAACTGTGTTTAAAGGTGTATGTTTTGTAATTAATAAACAGTTTTATGCTCTGAATGTTTAACCCTCAACACCTGTATGGCTTGTCTCGTGATTGAGGGGTTAAGGCTGGATTCACACCTATGCATTTTTAGTGCTTTTTTGCATTTTGCAGATTTGCACTACAGAACGTATTCCATAGGAAACCATGTTAAATGGACTGTAGTGCAAATCTGCAAAATGCAAGAAGCACTAAAACTGCATAGGTGTGAATCCAGCCTAAGGGCTGGTTATGGCGAGTCTGCAGGCTGCGGATGCGTTTGGAGGACAGGAGAAAAAGGTCTGGCGGAGGTTCCCATATGGGGTATCCGAGATCCGTTACACCCTCCAAACTGAGGGAATCCCTGGTTGGTTTGGAAGATTTCCCCTCTATTACTGTTCTGGGGACAACCTGAAATTTGAGTTCTTCTTTTACTTTCTCTTTTGATGATAACTGAAAATAGGGCAAATAAAGATGGAAAATCACCCTAATGGGGGCACAGAGAGCAATGAAAAATGACAGGTGTTCTAAGCCCCCTCTCTTCTCACAAATGGCCGAACTTGGTGGTTGTTGGACATGTCGCTTCATCAGCATAGGAATGAGCGCTTTAGCTCATTTAAAACCTATGAATGGGCATTACACTCTCTCCTTTTCTATTGCAGCAGCATCTGGGCTCATCATGCAGGGGAGAGAGAGCACACTGGGCACTTATTCCTGTGCTGATGGGACCAGGGCCGCCATCAGGAATTTTGGGGCCCCTTACACAGCTTCAGGCATGGGCCCCCTGGAGCAGAGGAGAACCGGGGGGTGCTGTCGCCGCAAATTGTTGAGGTCGGGGGGGCTTTGGGTGCTGACGAGCAAAAAATAAATAAAAAATAACAAAAAAAAGGAGGGGTTGCCATCCGGGGCCCTGGTGACCTCTGGGCCCCTTACAAAAAAATAACTAAAAAAAATATATAAAAACAAAAAGGGGGTTGCCATCTGGGGCCCTGGGGACCTCCGGGCCTCTGGGGACCTCTGGGCCCCTTACAAAAAAAAGAAAGAAATACAAAAAATTTAATAAAAAAATAGAAATAATAAATGTATAAAAAAAAAGGGGGGTTGCCATCCGGGGCCCTGGGGACCTCTGGGCCCCTTACAAAAAAAGGGGGGTTGCCATCCGGGGCCCTGGGGACCTATGGGCCCCTTACAAAAAAAAAGAAAGAAATAAAAAAATAATTAAATAAAACATTTTTTTAAATTAAAAAATAAATAAAAAAAGGGGGTTGCCATCCGGGCCCTGGGGACCTCTGGGCCCCTTACAAAAAATAAATAAATAAATAAAAATGAAATAAAAAAAAAGGGGGTTCCCATCTGGGCCCCGGGGGACCTCCGGGCCCCATACAGGTGTACTGCCTGTATCCCCCTGATGGCGGCCCTGGATGGGACCACCCCTCTAACAACCGATGAAGGGGAAGGGAGTCACCCACTCTAGGGGATTAGAGAACAGACTAGGCAGAGGCCATGCATGGCCATCTTTTAAAAAAACCTAAGGACTGCTTTTTAACCACTTAAGCCCCGGACCATTTGGTAGCTAGAGGACCAGAGGTGATTTCAGAATTTTGCACTACACTGATTTAACTGTAAATTGTGCGGACTTGCAATGTTGTACCCAAACGAAACTTGCGTCCTTTTCATCCCACAAATAGAGCTTTCTTTTAATGGTATTTGATTGCCTCTGCGATTTTTATTTTTTGCGATATAAACGGAAAAAGACCGAATTTTTTTTAAAAAAATGATATTTTCTACTTTTTGTTATAAGAAAAGTCGAATAAACTCAATTTTAGTCATACATTTAGGCCAAAATGTATTCAGCCACGTGTCTTTAGTAAAAAAAATGTCAATAAGCGTATATTTATTGGTTTGCGCAAAAGTTATAGCGTTTACAAACTAGGGTACATTTTCTGGAATTTACACAGCTTTAAATTTATGACTGCCTATCTCATTTCCTGAGGTGCTAAAATGGCAGGGCAGTACAAAACCCCCCCAAATGACCCAATTTTGGAAAGTAGACACCCCAAGGAAATTGCTAAGAGGCATGTTGAGCCCATTGAATATTTTTTTTTGTCCCAAGTGATTGAATAATGACAAAAAAAAAAAATTACAAAAAGTTGTCACTAAATGATATATTGCTCACACATGCCATGGTTATATGTGGAATTGCACCCCAAAATACATTCTACTGCTTCTCCTGAGTACGGGGATACCACATGTGTGGGACTTTTTAGGAGCCTAGCCATGTACGGGACCCCGGAAACCAAGCACCGCCTTCAGGATTTCTAAGGGCACAAATTTTTGATTTCACTCCTCACTACCTATCACAGTTTCGAAGGGCATAAAATGCCAAAATAGCACAAAACCCCCCCAAATGACCCCATTTTGGAAAGTAGACACCCCAAGCTATTTACTGAGAGGCATGTTCAGTCCATGGAATATTTTATATTTTGCCACAAGTTGCGGGAATATGACAAACTTTTTTTTTTTTGCACAAAGTTGTCACTAAATGATATATTGCTCACACATGCCATGGGCATATGTGAAATTACACCCCAAAATACATTCTGCTGCTTCTCCTGAGTACGGGGATACCACATGTGTTGGACTTTTTGGGAGCCTAGTCGCGTACGGGACCCCAAAAACCAAGCACCGCCTTCAAGGTTTCTAAGGGCATAAATTTTTGATTTCACTCCTCACTACCTATCACAGTTTTGAAGGCCATAAAATGCCAAGATGGCACAAAACCCCCCCAAATGACCCCATTATGGAAAGTAGACACCCCAAGCTATTTGCTGAGAGGCATGTTGAGCCCATTGAATATTTTTTTTTGTCCCAAATGATTGAATAATGACAAAAAGAAAAAAAAATGTACAAAAAGTTGTCACTAAATTATATATTGCTCACACATGCCATGGTTATATGTGGAATTGCACCCCAAAATACATTCTGCTGCTTCTCCTGAGTACAGGGATACCACATGTGTGGGACTTTTTGGGAGCCTAGCCACGTACGGGACCCCGGAAACCAAGCACCGCCTTCAGGATTTCTAAGGGCGTACATTTTTGATATCACTCCTCACTACCTATCACAGTTTTGAAGGCCATAAAATGCCAAAATAGCACAAAACCACCCCCAAATGACCCCATTTTGGAAAGTAGACACCCCAAGCTATTTACTGAGAGGCATGTTGGGTTCATGGAATATTTTATATTTTGCCACAAGTTGCGGTAATATGACAAAGTTTGTTTTTTTTTGCACAAAGTTGTCACTAAATGATATATTGCTCACACATGCCATGGGCATATGTGAAATTACACCCCAAAATACATTCTGCTGCTTCTCCTGAGTACGGGGATACCACATGTGTGGGACTTTTTGGGAGCCTAGCCGCGTACGGGACCCCAAAAACCAAGCACCGCCTTCAAGTTTTCTAAGGGCATAAATTTTTGATTTCACTCCTCACTACCTATCACAGTTTTGAAGGCCATAAAATGCCAAGATAGCACAAAACCCCCCAAAATGACCCCATTTTGGAAAGTAGACACCCCAAGGAAATTGCTGAGAGGCATGTTGAGCCCATTGAATATTTTTTTTTTGTCCCAAGTGATTGAATAATGACAAAAAGAAAAAAAAAAGAAAAATGGACAAAAAGTTGTCACTAAATGATATATTGCTCAAACATGCCATGGTTATATGTGGAATTGCACCCCAAAATACATTTGGCTGCTTCTCCTGAGTACGGGGATACCACATGTGTGGGACTTTTTGAGAGCCTAGGCGCGTACGGGCCCCCGAAATCCAAGCACCGCCTTCAGGATTTCTAAGGGCACAAATTTTTGATTTCACTCCTCACTACCTATCACAGTTTTGAAGGCCATAAAATGCCAAGATAGCCCAAAACCCCCACAAATGACCCCATTTTGGAAAGTAGACACCCCAAGCTATTTGCTGAGAGGCATGGTGAGTATTTTACAGCTCTCATTTGTTTTTGAAAATGAAGAAAGACATATTTTTTTTTTTTTTTCTTTTTTCAATTTTCAAAACTTTGTGACAAAAAGCGAGATCTGCAAAATACTCAACATACCTCTCAGAAAATAGCTTGGGGTGTCTACTTTCCAAAATGGGGTCATTTGGTGGGGTTTTGTGCCATCTGGGCATTCCATGGCCTCCGAAACTGTGATAGGCAGTGACGAGTGAAATCAAAAATTTACACCCAAAGAAATCCTAAAGTCGGTGCTTGGATTTCGGGGTCCTGTACGCAGCTAGGCTCCCAAAATGTCTCACACATGTGGTATCCCCGTACTCAGGAGAAGCAACAGAATGTATTTTGGGGTGCAATTCCACATATAACCATGGCATGTTTGAGCAATATATAATTTAGTGACAACTTTTTGTACATTTTCTTTTTTTCTTTTTGTCATTATTCAATCACTTGGGACAAAAAAAAAAATATTCAATGGGCTCAACATGCCTCTCAGCAAATAGCTTGAGGTGTCTACTTTCCAAAATGGGGTCATTTGGGGGGGTTTTGAACTGTCCTGGCATTTTATACACAACATTAGGAAGCTTACATCCACTCTTCTAACCACTTGAAGACAAAGCCCTTACTGACACTTTTTGTTTACATGAAATTTTTTTTTTTTGCAAGAAAATTATGTTGAACCCCCAAACATTATATATTTTTTTTACAGCAAAGGCATTACAGATTAAAATAGTGGGTGTTGCATTTTTTTTTCCACACAGTATTTGCGCAGCGATTTTTCAAACGCATTTTTTGGGGGAAAAACACACTTTTTTTATTTTTAATGCACTAAAAAACACTATATTGCCCAAATGTTTGATGAAATAAAAAAGATGATCTTAGGCTGAGTACATGGATACCAAACACGACATGCTTTAAAATTGCGCACAAACGCGCAGCGGCGACAAACTACATTCATTTTTAAAAGCATTTAAAAGCCTTTACAGGTTACCACATTAGATTTACAGAGGAGGTCTACTGCTAAAATTACTTCCCTCGATCTGACCTTCGCGGTGATACCTCACATGCATGATGCAATTGCTGTTTACATATGACGCTAGACCGACGCTTGCGTTCGCCTTTGCGCAAAAGCAGGGGGGGACAGCGGTGCTTTTTTTTTTTTTTTTTTATTATTTATTTTGCTTTTTTATTTTATTTTTAAACTGTTCCTTCCATATATTTTTTTTTTTACCATTTTTATTGTTATCTCAGGGAATGTAAATATCCCCTATGATAGCAATAAGTAGTGACAGGTACTGTTTTTTTTAAAAAAAATTGGGGGGTTAGACCCTAGATCTTTCCTCTGCCCTCAAAGCATCTGACCACACCAAGATCGGTGTGATAAAATGCTTTGCCAATTTCCCAATGGCGCTGTTTATATCCGGGTGGGGCATTCCCTCCCACTGCTTGTAAAAGCAGTCTAGAGGCTAATTATCTGCTAGAATTGCTTTTACATGAAAGCCGGCCACTGGCTGAAAAGAATGATACCAAGATGATACCTAAACCTGCAGGCATCATTCTGGTATAAACATTCAAAGTCCAGCAACATACCAGTACGTTGCTGGTCCTTGTTGGACATGTATTGTAATCTTTTTTTTCATGCAGCCTGTTGGCTGAACGAAAAAAAAGGGATTGATCGGTGGGTATGCCCACCATTAGAATACCTCCCTTCATCCACCCACTTCTGATGATGGGCATATATGCCGAATGGGGGCATTCTCCCGCAAAAAAGTTATGCCGCGTACACACGGTCGGACTTTTCCACGAGCAAGCCTTCGTCGGAATTTCGACCGTATGTACGCGGCATAAAAGGTTATGCCGCGTACACACGGTCGGACTTTTCCACGGGCAAGCCTCCGTCGGAATTTCGACCGTATATACGCGGCATTAGGAGCAAAATCGCTCCTCCGCCCCTGCTGCCCCCATGCTTCAGCATATATGCTCTTTTTTTTAACTGTGGTGGTGAAATCACCTCCTAAAGCGTTGGAGTCACGGCTTTATGTATCGTGGGAGCAAACGCTGTTGCTGTCAAGATAAATAGATCCGTTTTGCAACTGAATGGTGTACCTGCTAAGCAAATGATGGTTAACATTAAAACAAAGTAACATTACAGTACAACAGTAAGACCTTACCATACCATACCTGCAAAGCAAATACCAAAACAAAACCTAGTAAAAAATAAAACATTTTTTTAACGCAACCTGTGCCTAAAATATATATATGCCGAAGCATGGGGGCATCCTCCCGCAAAAAATTTATGCCGCGTACACACGGTCGGACTTTTCCACGGGCAAGCCTTCGTCGGAATTTCGACCGTATGTACGCGGCATAAAAGGTTATGCCGCGTACACATGGTCGGACTTTTCCACGGGCAAGCCTCCGTCGGAATTTCGACCGTATGTACGCGGCATTAGGAGCAAAATCGCTCCTCCGCCCCTGCTGCCCCCAAGCTTCGGCATATATGCTCTTTTTTTTTAACTGTGGTGGTGAAATCACCTCCTACAGCACTGGAGTCACGGCTTTATGTATCGTGGGAGCAAACGCTGTTGCTGTCAAGATAAATAATTCCGCGCTGCAGTTGAATGGCGCACCTGAAAACAAAAAAATTACATACCAGAAAAGCAAGCATGATAAAACATTGCAGAATGGAATACAGTAAAAAAGAGCAGAACAATAGAGAGAAAGTAGAGAGAGAGAGAGAGAGAGAGAGAGAGAGAACAATAAAAATGACAACTATTTTTGTTTTTTTTATTTTATATTTTTTTTGTGTTTTGTTTTTTAGGTTTTTTTTTTTTTTTTACACTTTTTTTTTGTAACTTTAACAACTGTAATGGTTCGGGTCTCTCAAAATGTAATGGCATCTTGGGAGACCCTGTGTAAGTGTGTCCTAGTCTGTGAAATGCTGTACCCTACGCTAAAACTTCACTTTTGAGTGGTAGCGTTCAAAACATTCACCAAGGCAAAGACCAGGCTTGTCAGGACAGAGTGGACAATAATGACGGGTGTCACGCCTAAATCCGCGCTTGCTACAGACATGACATCTTTTTTGGGGGGCTCGTTGGGTAGGGGTACTCGGGAGGACATACGTATAATGCCTCTCATGCAGCCGGCTTACTGCATTTGGTTGGGGATGGTGAGGTGCAGAACCGCCTGGATACAGGAGTTCTGTGACAATCTCATTCTGGAATTTTAGAAGAGATAAAGTCCCGCCTGAAGCTCTGTATAGCACATGAGCGTTCAGCAAAGCCAATTGGAATAAGGATAGAGACACTTTTTTGTACCAGCGTCTCGCCTTACGGTCAATTAGATACGGCGCCAACAACTGGTCGTTGAGGTCCACCCCTCCCATATTTTTAGCTTAAATATTTTTATTGAAATTTTTAGGCGATACAGAAGAATCTCAACAAGTAGTCTGTACAGTACAATAATGCAACTTGCGATCAAATCAACCTATGGTCCAAAATAATAGACATAGAGATTCTGACTCTGAACTGTGGTCCACAGTGACCTAACTTTATCCTCCCATGTTCTGTAATGAATAACCATAGCCAGAAGGGTAAAGATCCCTACCATCCCAACTTTGAGTCTCCAACCCCCGGGATGCCCCTACGGGCTCATACTGCATCCCGGAGAGTGGAGGATCCAGTACCCATGGAAGTTTCCATCAGGTTGGTAAGGTAGTGTAAGTGAAGAGCTGAAATATTTCAACTATATTATCTCACAGTAGGAAGCGTCGGAATAGGAGGACCCCACTCTGGGCAAGTATAAAGAAAGACATTAAGAAACAAACACAATTGTGTAACATGAATTAAGTGAATATGAGAGCAACTCGATCAGATCTGTAGTGAAAACCCCAGAAAGCCAAGTGAGGCAAGAGAGGAGAAGACTTAGAAACGTGAGAAGGAAGGAGGTGTAGAAATTCTTATGTTAAGAAGGTGGAACGTTAGTACTCAGAAAACCAGGTTGTACTTCGGGTATCAGAGAGACATTGCAGTAGGTGGCCCAAGGATCCCAGGTGGCTATGAATTTTTCACTCTTATCAGTAAGTTTAGCGACAATTTGCTCTTGGGCCATGATCCAGGAAACCTGTCTCTTGAAACCCCAGAACGATACTGTGGGATTCTTCCAGGCCTTGGCTATGGTTAATTTGGCTCCTAACAATATATAAAATGAGAGCTTCTGGGATAGTTTGGG
The DNA here is from genome assembly GCA_029206835.1 of Rana muscosa. Taxonomy (NCBI): domain Eukaryota; kingdom Metazoa; phylum Chordata; class Amphibia; order Anura; family Ranidae; genus Rana; species Rana muscosa. The sequence goes on from CM055118.1 coordinate 288,901,421, forward strand.
TAAATTGGGGATTGGGTGGTTCAGCAGTGCTATATTGGGTCGAGGAGTGATCTGTATGCCCGTCAGGGAACTAAGGGTGCGGAAAACCTTGCGCCAGAAAGATCTGATGCGCGGGCAGGACCACCATGTGTGGAGCATAGTGCCCTCCAGTTCACATCCTCTGAAGCAAACTGGTGATGTGCCTGAGTACATTGTAGCCAGCCTGGAAGGAACATAATACCACCTTACCAAAACTTTCAGACTAGCTTCTATCAAAGATACATTGAGTATACCCTTAAAATCTTGCTGCGATGCTCGAAACCAAATCTCAGTGTCCCATGAGCCGTCCACATCTTCCTCCCATCTCTGAGCATATGAGGGTTTGGTCGACTTAGTTGACAGAGCTGTGTATATTAGAGAGATTCCTCCCCTCTGATCCAGCGTGTTCGAGCACCAGTGTTCATAGGGTGTAATCTTATGTGGGACAGTCTTGTTAGACTCGATGGAGTGCAAGAAATGTGAGATTTGGGAGAAACGTAGAAGCTCAGAGTCGGGCATATCTAGTGTCTTTTTGCAGTGCGATAAAGATATAGGGCCTGCAGGAGAGAGAAAGTGCCCTATTCGGTACAAGCCCTTATCAGTCCACCATTTAAAAGCTCTGATATTCATTCCCGGAGGGAAGGCAGGGTTGTGGAACAGATGGGCTAAAGGTTTCAGTGGAGAGGTCAAAGATGAGTGCTTGTATATCCGGGAGCATAATGAAACTGAGTGAGATAGTGTGGGGGATAGTATTGCAGGTCTGGTTTTTGGGTTACAACATAGCAAGTAGTCAATGGTATTCATGGGGACTGCTTGCCTTTCTATAGAGAGCCAGTCCGGTTTCTATCCCTTTGAGAAGACCATTGAGATTTGTGCCAGTTGAGCTGCCTGGTAATAATTCCAAATATTCGGGAGTCCCAAGCCTCCCTGAGATTTAAGGCGGAGTAAGATTCCCGAGGGACATCTGTATCCTTTGTTTCCCCAAACAAAGCGGATAATGTCCGATTGTAGTTTATCCAGAACCTGTTTCTCGATCGGGATAGGGAGGGATCGGAATAAGTACAGCATACGTGGGAGAAGAGTCATTTTAATGGCGTGTATCCTGCCAATCCAGGATAGGCCGCTTCTCGACCAATTGTTCAAATCCTTCCTGCATTTCTGTAGAATAGGGGGGTAATTTGCCTTAAAGAGGTTGCTTATGTCAGAAGTCAATTTGATACCTAAGTATGGTATCGCCCCGGAGGCCCCGGCAAACTCAAAGTTCTTAGAGAGTAGTGAAAGCATGTCCTGCGGGACAGTTACGTTTAGGGGCGTTGACTTATTCATATTGATTTTCAAGCCCGAGGCCTCACTGAAGGCCTTCAAAGTTTTAAGAATAACCGGGGTAGATGTTAGTGGGGATGTAACAAAGAGGAGTAGGTCATCTGCGTACAGTGCGCATTTATGTTCTTGGGGTCCGCAATTGACTCCCTTAAAGTCAGGGTGTGATCGGAGAGCAATGGCTAACGTCTCCATTGCTATTGCAAACAGCAGGGGAGAGAGGGGGCAACCCTGTCTGGTACCCCTACCAATAGGGAAGGAATCTGAGTACCTCCCCATCAAACGTATCTGAGCAGTGGGTGCAGAATAAAGGGAGCGTATAAGATTGAGGAAGTATGGACCAAATCCCCATCTCACAAGGGTACCAGAGAGATACGCCCAATCTATGGAATCAAAGGCTTTGTGTAGATCAATTGAGAGCAAGTAACCGGTTTGTTGGCTACCCCCATCCCAACGTGACCGTAGAATGGATACGATGTCAATGGATCTTCTAATCTGGTCTGGGCCCTGTCTCCCGGGTATGAAGCCCACCTGGTCCTTATGGACGTAGGAGGAGATGAAACCTGACATTCTGTTAGCTATAATCTTAGTCATAAGTTTGATATCGTTATTAATAAGAGAGATCGGTCTGTAATTGCTCACCTCGCACGGATCCTTATCAGGTTTGGGTATGACTGAGATATAAGCAGTGTTAAGGTCTGTTCCTAGCTGAGCTCCATCCCTGAGAGAGTTGAAGAACTGAGACAAATGTGGAGTCAGTATTGGTCCGAATTTTTTATAATACCCGGTGGAGAAGCCGTCCGGCCCCGGAGCGGACCCCACTTTAAGTGACTTAATGGTAGTCAAGTTTTCCTCTTGAGTAAAGGGGCTTTCGAGTATGTCTCTATGATCATCCGTCAAGGAGGGTAACTGCAGGTTCGCTAAAAAATCTTCATCATGCTTATTAGGGGCCCTTTGGTCTTGTTTGTATAGGTCCGAATAGAATTTTAAAAAGGTGTCCATAATTTTAGTCGGGTTCTGAGTCAAGTCACCCCCAGTTGTCTTGATTTTAGGGAAGGCTAGTGGACGGTGTTTTGGAGTGAGTTTTGCTGCCAATTTAGAGCCTATCCTGTCTTTATAGGAATAGAGCTTTGCCCCTGTCCATCTAAGATGTTGTTCTGCTGCCGTAGTTAAGTGTAGGTTAAGAAGTACCCTGGCTCTGTCCAAGTCAGCCAGGGAATTGGGCGTTGCGTTACGTTTATGCGCTTTGGCTAGGGAGTGAAATTCCTCCGTGAGCCTGAGTGTATCTGCCTTACGTTCCGCTTTGAGCTTTGAGGATAACTGAATGATTTTCCCTCTAATGACAGATTTGTGTGCTGCCCATACTATTTGAGGGGAGACCTCCTTCATAGCGTTTATCAGGAAATATTCTTTAATGGCCGCTTCCACCAAAGAACATTGTATTGGGTCACTCAAGAGGGATTCTTGTAGTCGCCATCTGGGCGCCTTTCTCTCTCCTGAGGATCTGTGTGTGGTCACGGAGACCATTGAATGGTCAGACAGAGGGGATTCTACTATTTTGGAACCCTGGAGTAGTGGAATTGAAAAGGAATTAGTGAAAACATGATCTATCCTTGCAAAGGAGTTGTGTGGGACTGAGTAGTGCGTGTAATCTTTAGTATGTGGATTAACCTCCCTCCAGATATCCACGAGACCCGCCTCATGGAGCGTTTTGGCTATGTATGTGCTCTGTTTGGCAGGGCGTTTGGGCTTGGATGTTCCATCCGCCCGCTTGTCCAGAGCAAGATCAAAGGTGATATTGGAATCACCACTTATGAAGACCAACCCTTTGAAATGTGGTTTTAGTGTCCGTATAAGAATATCAAAAAAGCGCTTTTGACCCTTATTCGGGGCATAATATGACACGAAAGTATACATTTCCCCGTCTATGTGTCCGGATACTAAAATGTAACGTCCCATGGGGTCTAGTACAGTTTCTGGTTGGGAGAGACTGATGTGCTTGGTGAAGCATACTGCAACCCCTTTAGTCTTATTTTCTGCTGATGCTAGAAAAAATTGAGGGTAGTGTTGGTGTAGGAAGGAGGGTTTGAACGTGGACGGAAAATGAGTTTCTTGTAATAAGAGTATGTCTGCATGCATGGAGTGGTATTGCTGAAAGGCTTTTCTACGTTTGACAGGGGAGTTGAGACCCTGTGTGTTATGTGAAACTATTTTAAGGGTGGGTATGGGTTGGTGTGCGTTGGGCATGGATCAGAGGGGGTGATTCTGTGAGAAGAAGCAGGTGCTTACCTTTTCCCAGGCAGAAGAATACCCAGGAATGTTGCGTGAGAAGGCTGAGTGAGAAGCCGGCATCCGAGATGGGAGGGAGCATGTAGTCCTGGATCGTTCGAGATTTCCTTCGAGCATGAGGGAGGAGTAGAGAAAGGATGAAAAAGAGAGAAAGAGGAAGAATGGGGTTATACACTTGTAATACAAACCTAAACATTCGTCCTTTAAGGACCAATTGAACCAAAACTGAGTTGGGGGATCCCCCGATCCCCTCCCCCCCCTGGAGGCGGATGGTCTAACCATTCCACCTCCTGTAACCTGAGAGGTCTGGAATACCCCAAAAGCGGGGGTTCCAGAGCGGAGCCTAGGAGCACTGATAGTGCCCCCGGTTCCTAGAGAAGGTGCACTGGGTCCACCACAGCCCGAGCACCTGTAAAAATGTAAAGCTGAGGGCTATATGTAGCCCCTAATTGTAACTGAAACAGAACGCCCCCATTATTGGCGCAAACAAATCAAGGGACAGCCCCTAACCTAAAAGGAACAACTCCCGGTCACCCCTATCTCCAAACAAATAAATCTAATAGTAAAAAAAAAAAGGGGGGGGTGATAAACCCCCTTGTTGACTAGGCTGAGTATCCCGGCCTAGCTGTAGTGAAACCCCCCAACTACTGGGGGAAGGGGCACAGTCACCCGAACAACAGTGATATCTGCCTATCAATAAACTGAAAACCATAACAAAAAATTGTAGGCACAAGGGAAGTTCTAAGGAGGCAGTCCATAGAGCAGAACAATTATGGTCCTGTGCCAGAAAAAGCATCCCCCCCCCCACCCCAAGTTCAGGTAATCCGCACTCCTAGCACTGCATTAGCTTTCTGCAGAAGTAGGTAAAATATACTTGACAGTTCACGATATGTGATGAGTTCCGGCCCGCTTGGGATAACAATAGTGAGGGGGTGGCAGAAGTCACAGGCTCTCAAATAGGTTAAAGATTTCTCAGATCAGGGCCCTGATCTAGGATGAGGCAGTCATCTTTCAAGGTGGGAGATTTTCTTTAGGCCTCTTGGAGCTTTGTTTCAACCAGTTGTGTTGCAGTGGGCTTGCAGGCGGTGGTCTTTTAGATGAAGACGGGGTGTTTCTGGAAATCTGCATGGGTGAAGGTTCCTGTGAAAGGATCCCCAGGTGCAGCAGGAGGCGCTCTCCCTCCACCAAGGAGGAGAATCCATAGCTTTTATTCCTGTAGGAAAAGTTCAGGCGGAGGGGGAATGACCACCTGTATGTGATCTCCTTTTCCATTAGGACCTGTAGTAAAGGCTTTAAGGAACGTCTCTTTTGAATAGTGAAAGGTGACAAGTCAGCAAATATTTGTATTTTATGCCCCTGAAAGATGAGGCTATCAGAGCTCCTGGATTTCTTCATCACCTCTTCTTTGACTGAATAATAGTGAGGTTTCACTATGATGTCCCTGGGGAGACCATCAGAGCGGGGGGGTTGAAGGGCTCTGTGAGCTCTATCTAGCTCCAGGCGGATCTCCGAAATATCAGGGAGTAGGCTACGTATGAGTGCTTTTACAGTACCTTGAACCTCCTTTTCAGATTCGGGGATCCCCCGTACCCTAAAGTTATATCTTCTTGATCTGTTCTCGAGATCATCGATCTTTGTGAACGCTGTTTCTAATTGGTCTTGTACATCTTGCAGCCTATCAGTATTTTGGTTTATACGGGAAACAGCCTGGTCGGCTTTCTGTTCAATAACGTCCATTCTCACTCCAATTTGCTGCAAATCAGCATGAATGGATGCCGTGATCTGCGCCGCGTTCTGAGCAAGCCCTGTGGAGAGCATTTGAGCAAACGCAGCCATCATAGATGACAAGTCAGAGGGGTTAGGAAAAGGGCCTGCGTTATCAGTGGCTGTTAATAGGAGGCCTGTGTTCGGATCAAGCATAGGGGTTGTGGGGATGCCTGATGTCATTCTGCTCAGCAGTGATTCAGTGGAGGCTGGGGATGCGGCCAGGTTCAGGGGCGGATAGTCTGTACCTGCAGTGGGTTGCGGTAATACGTCCTGGTCTGCTGTAATGTCCTCCGTGAGCTCTGTGTCCTGAGGACCTCATGCTGCCGCCGCCATCTTGGCATAGCTGAGGGGACCAGGACCCGCGGTCATCTGGCTTGTCAGATTCCTCCTCGCCTGTACCGCTGACATCTGGGTGATCAGGGGGGCTTCCCCCGCTCGAATATCCCGTTGAGGGTGCTGTGGGGGCGCTCTGTGAGCTCCGGTGGCAATTAATGGGCCGTGGTGGAGCGGAGCTCTAGAGGCTGGCGGCCATCTTGGGAGCTGCCGCGCATGCGCCTCCTCCACCCCTCCCATATTTTTGTTATATTCGTGGACACAGAGGGGTTTCTCCACAACACCAGTCGCCGTAGGAATTTGGACTGTCGTGTCTGCATGAAGGGAGGTAAGAAGGAAAACATTCTTATTGTCCCTCCACTTCATAGCGAGCAAATTATTACACTTTATGCAGGCTCTCTCCCCCAGCCTAAGACGGGCATCTACAAGCCGCTGGGGAAAGCCCCAGCGATTAGGTCGCACGGTGCCACATGCTCCAATCTGATGATCAAACAAGTGACTAAACAGTGGCACGCTCGTGTAATAATTGTCCACATACAAGTGGTACCCCTTTCCGAATAAGGGTGACACCAATTTCCACACTACCTTGCCAGCGCTCCCTATGTAATCTGGGCAGTTGACCGGCTCAACCTGACTATCTTTTCCCTCTTAAACCATAAAGCTCCATACATAGCCTGTTGCCCTGTCACAGAACTTATAGAGCTTGACCCCGTATCTGGCACGCTTGCTGGGAAGGTACTGCTTGAAAGCCAAGCGGCCAGAAAATTTAATCAGGGACTCATCAACGCAGACAACTTGATCGGGAGTAAACAAGGCTGCAAAACGTTCGTTGAAGTGGTTTATGAGGGGCCGAATTTTATAGAGCCGGTCGTATTCAGGGTCCCCATGTGGACGACAAAGTTCATTGTCGTTGAAGTGCATGAACCGCAAAATCTGCTCGTATCGTTTCCTGGGCATGGAGGCAGAGAACACGGGCATGTGGTCAATTGGGTGCGTGGACCAATAAGCACGCAATGACGGGGATTTATGTGTGCCCATGTTGAGGGAAAGGCCCAGAAAGGTTTTAAATTCGGAAACCGTAATTGGTTTCCAATCTTTGGCAATGGAAGGCAACTGGGGATTAGCGGCGATGAATTGACCAGCATATAAATTACTCTGGTCCACAATAGATCTATAGAGATCTTCCGTGAAAAACAGCGAATAATAATCAATTGGCATAAAATCAGCTGTTTCCACCTGAATACCGGGTTGGGCAGTGAATGGGGGAAGTACGGGTTCTGCAGAAGTGGTGGGGACCCAATCAGGATAGGCGAATTCTGCAGGAAGGGCACTATGGGTACGACGGGCCTGCCTTTGTCTTCTTATTGGTGGCAGCGGGACACTACTTGTGCTTGCCACCTCGCCAGCTTGAACTGCACTTATGGGACGCGCCACGTCACCACGTGATACTGCAGTGCTGGATGTACGCCCAGGCTGTACTAGGCCGCTGGTGCTTGCCAATTCACCAGAAGGAATAGCGGCGCTAGTACTACTCTGCTCCATGATACGAGAGACCTGCGGTTCTTGCTCCTCAACAACCTCAGAAGATCGGGATCGGGTACGCCTGACCTTAGCAGGGACCTCAACTTCGTCGTCAGAGCTATCTGACGTGGGGCCGCTGACGTCACTGTCTTCTACGGGAAGATATTCTGAGCCTGAATCTGACAGATACGTGACCTCCTCTTCACTATCTGTCATGCTCAGAATCTCGTAGGCCTCTTTACTAGTGTACCTTCGACTTGCCATTTTGGGCTCTAAATTTAGGGGTACACTAGTAAGATTCACAGGAAAAAAAGCACCTGACTGTCGTCAGCAAATATATCAAACGCTACTAAAAAAAACTGTTAGCGATCGCAGGGATCAGGCCTGTCTCTGCGAACGCTGCAGTTATGTGTGTTGTGTTTGGTAAGTGACAGTGATCGATCGATACTGCACTTGGGTGGGCTGGGCTGGGCTGGGCGGAGGGGCTAAACGCAGGTGCTAGCAGGTATCTGGGCTGATCCCGCTAACACTGTGTTTTTGGGAACCCTAAACCGCTGGGGACGCTAGTATAGATCTGATGAGATCAGATATTGATCTGTTCAGATACTATACCACTAAGGGAGGTGTATGCTTTGCGCGTGGGTGTTAGCGTTACTGGCACTAACCTAACGCTGCCTGGGGCGACGCAGACCCTCTCTGGCGCTAAAACCTAATTGATCTCACCCGCCGGGCGATCAGGGGGTTAAACCTTTATTGGGTTATATACGGCGGGTGCCCTGATGCTATAAAAAGCAAACTAACCAACCAGCGTCACCCGTAACCTTTATATGGTGATCACTGGTAAAAGGGTTAACTAGGGGCAATCAGGGGGTAAAAACCTGACGGGTTACCTAAATAACTAAATAACTAACTGGGTAACCAGTGTCACCAGTGACGCTTATACGGTGATCACTGGTGAAAGGGTTAACTCTAGGGGCAATCAGGGGGTTAAAATAATATATGGGGGTACCTGACGCTATAAAAACCTGCGGCGAAACAAAAAATAAATAACTGGCTATCTAGGGCACCACCGGCACTAAATACAGCGATCGAAAATATGATCGCTTAGTGACGCTGGCGTTAGGGGGTGAAAGGGTTACCTGGGGGGCGATCAAGGGCTTAAACCTTTATTAGGGGGGGTTAGGGGGCTACCCTGGACCTAAAGGGGCCTAAACCTAACTGCCCTGCAACTTTTTACTGTCACAGATGACATTAAATGCAGTGATCAGTAAAATAAATGATCACTGCAATCAGTGACACTGTGATTGGGGGCTGGGGGGTGACCTGGGGGGTGATATGGGGGTGACTGGGGGGTGAAATGTGTGCCTATGTGTACCTATGTGTCAGTGGACTGTTGGTGCACTAACCTGCTTCTTCTCTCCTCGGCGCTGCGGACGAAAAGACCGCCGCGAGGAGAGATCACATCACTTCCTCTGCCTGTGTTTACATTACACAGGCAGAGGGAGCATTTTCATTCGCCGGGAGCGATCGCGAGGGGGTGGCCGGAATCGAATGGCCGTCCCCTCATCTCCGATCGCTCCCCAACGATAAACGGCCGCTCACTGTATAGGAGGGGGGTCCGATCGGACCCCCCAACTGTACAAAGGCGATCACGTACACTGTACGTGATTGTGCCTGTCGGTGCCATTCTGCCGACGTACATATACAGTGAGCGGTCGTTAAGTGGTTAACTACTTGCTGACCTTCAGGGGTATATATATATGGCTTGCCAGCAAGTGGTTTTACCAAGATCTTGGTATTGCCTTTTACAGCTGGTGATTGGCTGTCTCGTAAAATCATTTGATCACTTTGATGGTACTTAGAAGGACCTCATCTACCCCTTGTGATAGTAATAAAGGTTAATGAAAATAAATGAATAAAATTTGTTTTAAAAAAAATTAACCACACCCTTGCCTCCCGTGTATACACACAAATGCAAATGCCCATGTAGGTCCCGCACGTGCATGTAAACAGCGATCGCACCACACATGAAATGTATGGCTGAAAACATCAGAGTAATAGCAATAATTCTAGGGCCATAATTCACAATTAACAATTGACAATTAACTCTACATTGGTAATGTGTAAAGGTTTTTAAAGTGTCGCCTATATAAAAAAATGTGGTACCGTAGTTTGTTACCATTTCTTGGTTGCATGCAATTTTGATTCTTGATATGTTTGGTATCTATTTATGCAACATTACATTATCTTTAATATTTTACTTAAAAAAGTTGGAATTGTTTTGGTGTGCTAAAATTCATTTTAGCTTATTTTTTTCTGAAAATTTGCTTTTGATAAACCCCCAAACCCCTAAACATTTATTGCTGGTAAAACATAGACTGTTCTCCCTTTGACAATATATGAAGAAGCGAGTTTATCAGAGTTACTTATTTTCTTTACTGCTTCTGCTCTCAGTTAAACTTTTCTGGATTGTTCCCCAGGACAAAAAAATAAATATAAAAAAAAAAAAGTACCAAGTTGTAATGAGAATCAGTAAATTCTCAAGAAATAACATCATTTCTTTTTTCCTTACCAGTGAGCATAAGAAAGCTTTGAACCAAACAAATAATCTTCACGTCGACTGCGGAATGATATCGAGGATATATGAATAGAGCTGCTGAAATATATTTGAAAAAGCAATGTATTTGTCAAGTCTGAAAAAAACCACGAACGTTAGGAGGAGTGATGGAGTGGCAGAGAAAGCAGAACAAGGCTAAGAGCCGAATATATTCAGTTTCCATAAGAGAGTATGGAAGAATTCACTTACTAACCGCAGTATAAATATTATTACATCTCGATAACAGCACTTATTATAAGCAATGGAAGAAAGTATGAGAAACAGTTACATGGAGCAGCTGGCAAATAGAATATATAACATGAGAGGTGAACCTGTACTGAGGAAGTATGGAGGCTGCTGCTGCTTCTGAAAATGATAATTGCTTGGCTGCCATGCTGATCCTGCAGCTGGAGTACCCTCTAAAGCCCTGTACACACGGCCGGGATTCCCGGCGGTATAAAGTCTGCCGGGAATCCCGACGGGAAAACTGTGGGGAGAGCTTTGGCCGGGAATCCCAGTAGTTTTTTTGCCGGGAAAACCGGTCGTGTGTACGAGGCTTGAGTCTGAGTCACTGATCCTGGACAAGTATGCTGGTTCAGAGATTGGTCTTTTTTCTTGTTCTGGGTCAGTGACTCAAAAGGATTTGTTACCCTAAATATTTGTTTGTTGTCTTTGTGTGTGTTCAGATATGTATATTTTCATGTACTTCTTCCAAGTGAAGTAACTGGTTGATCTTGCCAGTCACCTTCCTTCCTTATTCTAAACTGACCACACAAAGCACAGAAGTTAATCTGTTTTAGCATGGTCGGTTGACGTGGAACATTTCTCTATACACTTTAAAGTGATTGTAAACCCTGTTTTTTTTTTAAATAACAAACATGTAATACTTACCTTCTCTGTGCAATGGTTTTCCACAGACTAACCCCGATCCTCTTCTTTTAACAGTACTAGCCAATACGTCTCCATAATGTGTTTGGTCGCCCAGCGTTGATTATTATAGTTGGTGACAAATTTAATGGAAAACCTCTCAGCAGCAGACTCCTTTTCCATTTATCTCTGTGGGATGCTTTCATATTTGTTCATAGCTTCCATTCCAGAATGTGATATTTCTGATACCCCTTTTCCAGGAACTTCTTAGTCAATAGTTGGCCTTGTTTTAAATAATAAGCTGTTTTAGGACAGTTCCTTCTTATCCTATTAAATTGACTATAGGGTATGTTATTGTCACGTACCTTCCGGTAGAGCTTGACGAGCAGAAGTTGCAACAGTGGCACAGAGAGGGCGGCGAGGTAGGAGTGCCTGCAAGATTCTCCGCTGGCAGCAGAGGTGAGCAGCTGACCAGTTGGAGGACTGGACTGGATCGCTAAGCAGCAGAAACAGCGGATGCAGGTATGCTGCGGATGCAGGACAATGTAACTGGAGCTACACAGAGCTGGATAACAGATATAACAAGGTCAAGGCAAGCCAAGGTCAGGACTGGAGATAAGCAACGTAGTCAGGAAGCCGTGTCAAAAATAGATTAAGTACATGCACAGGAACAGAACACAGGGTAAAGCTGCAGATCAGACAGCACTGCACTGCACTAGTGCATCTGCTATCCTTATACAGGCCCATTGGTGCCAATGTAATGGCTAGTGCACACAAGGGTACGCATCTGGCAAACATTCAGGTGCATACGCACATCCGCATGCATCCGCACATCCACGTGCCTACACCAACAGGATCGCGCATGCGCATCTGTTTGGTTACAGGGCGTTCCTGACAGTTATGTTTCCAACTGGGATGGACTAATTAAGGTATTTTCTAATATACATGAGGTTAAATTTAGAAAGCTAACACATTGAGATAGCCACATGAAAAGAGAGTCTTTGGGCTGATGATTGTAAATTGAGCCAATGGTGTGGATTGTGTGATCCGAAGACACTCCTGACAGCCCGCATACTAAGTTAAGATAAGAAGCGGTCTCAGCCTAGGCTCCTCCTAGGCCACGTCCCCTAGGGAGTTGAAGTGTTATATATCATCTGTATGCAATCTACAGCTCTACTATGGATTCTATGTAATCTAATATTGTAATGGCCGTCATGTATAACAACAGAAGTTTAATGTGGATGGCATTTTGTGCAAAAAGTGTGTCGGTGACTATCATCATTTATTCATCCATTGTGATGTGTTTTATTCAATATCTGAATAAAGTTTTTTTAAACCTACTACTTGCACCTGAAAAGACCAATGTATCATTGTGTAACTTTTCCTACATTTGCAGTAAATCAGTAACTTATGGAAATGTTGGCACCATGGATATGGATGTTGGTTTGCTATGAATCATTTATAATTTTAGCAATTTTTGGTATTTCATGAAATTTGTATTTTAGATTATTAATAATTGAGTGATGCACCTCGTGTGCACTCAATACTACTACTTGTTTGTTCTGGACAAGCACCGCACAAATGATTTCATTGACTATATTGCAATTTGTCCTTTTTTTGTTTTTTGCTTTTCCTTTTCATTGAACATATTATTGCAAAGACACTGCATTGCTCTTTTTGATACCTTCCATCTTTGTAGATAAATGACTTGTACCAGAGACCCATGAGTACCAACTTACCTCTTTGATATATTGACTGACATTTTATCTTTAACGGCCACTGCTGATCACACAAAGCAACCTTGTACATATGTATATATAAACAACCATGCATGATGGAACCCACTGGAAGCTCCACTCCTTACGGTGGAGCTCATTATTCTTCAAAGTCAGCACACATGATCAATGTCTACTGGTCCACTGAGACGCCTTCAAATAAGTTCTCGTCAAAGTCCTAACCATTGATAATTCGTACCCTTTAGTAAGATTAAACATTGAATACACAAAGGGTAGGATTTCACTAGGAAAGAAAAGTAAAAAAAAAGTTCTTCCCTTCTTCACAATGCACTTTTCCAAAAGCTTGAAATTCAACTCACTGAGTCCATCTTTGAAGTCTATAGCTCTCTATCGTTCCTTCAATCGTATACTACTGCTAAAAGAAAACTAATGGTACTGGGTAAAATATATTTACTTTTCATTTTTTATTACATTTTCAATAAAGAAAGTCATATTTTATATATATATATATATATATATATATATATATATATATATAAAATAAGGTTTTAGTACAATTAATAACTTTCAGTGGTGACATTTGGATAATTGTACATTTCCTTAACGTACACATAAATTTTAGCTGATTTTCAAGACCTTTTAAGGAAAGAAAAAGAAGATTGGTCGCACACCATGGAAGGAAGAACTTCTGTAGAATAGTTACCAGTACTTTATTGTCAAGGTGTCAAAGGACGTAGACAGGACGTTACAGGAAAATTGGTAGACCTGTTTCACACGGATAACTCGTGCTTGTTCCTTTTAAGGAAAGAGATTAAACTGTATAGAATAGAATAATAAAGATAGGGGAAACTAGAAGAAAGTCTAGGGGAAGATTAAAGTAAAAGTATTAGAGAGCAATGTTCTCAAATAGTAAATATGTGTGTTATCCATATACATGGCTTAAGAGATTCAAAGTGAAACTTCACCCTCCCAATCAACATAGATTTTTTTTTTTTTAATCCTCATGCTGCTAGCCTTAGTAAATAGATAAGAATGTATATCATATTTATGTAGCACTGCCCCCGTAGGGATAGGGAATTTCCTGGGCCTCCCCCTAATTATCTTGCTGCCAGTTACTGGGTGTTTTCACACGACCAACCGTACTCTCATCCGCTCATTATCCAATAATCAATCCAGGGTGTTTTTTTGGGGGGGGGGGGGATTTATTGTTGGAACTTGGATGGGAGAAGGGAATAGTGGAATACTGGAACTAATTACAGATGAGGACAACTCTCACTCGGCCTCACCAGGTTGAATGTGGTAGCAGACTCCCTGCTATTCTATACTGCACTCTTATGGGAGAAATAAGTCCTTTACTTGCTCTGGCAGCAGACTTGATGAAACAGTTTTATCTTCTGGACACTCACTAGTATCCCCTTTGGCTGCCACCCATCCACTGACTCTACTAGCTGGAGGGGGTGGCGCTCACAGGATAGGCCCCATGACACAGATCTGTACTCACAATAGGCAGAAACAGATCCTTCTCCCTTCCAGTCAGCTTTTCAGGATATCTGGGTTGCAGCTTTACTCAGATTCAGGCCCTCAGGTCGACCACCTGAGGCTACATTACAGCCTGTGCAGAGGAGGGGCAGCTGCCCCCTCGCTCCAGGACCCCGCTCTCCAGCTGAAGACCCCAAGCACATGTGCCCTTGGCATATACGGTCACCCAGCATGCATTGAGGCACTTTCCTCTGCCAATGGCCAGGGCTGTAACTATGCCTATGCTCTTACTTGTCAGGTTTCCTCCCACTGTCCAATATGCCCCGTCCTATTGGACCAGTGTGAAACATTGAGACAACATGAGCAGCATCTGAGCACCATGAGCAGACCCTATCAATGGATCCCTGCTCCCTGGGAGGCAGAGAGCATCCAAATTTACCTGGCAGCCTACTTGGTAAGCTGAAAGACCCAAAAACTATACTCTATTTAAGCACCTACCTAGGAAGGTGCTACATTTACTTATTTTAAACTTTTTTTTTTACAAGTCTTCAGTTACTTCCTGGTTTCTTGCCTAGGCAAATGATGGCATACATCCCAAGAGTCTTCAGGGGGGCAAGAGAGGAGGGGGGTTTTCTTAGCTCACTCTCCTGCAAGCATGCTTGAGCTAAGGGCAGGTGGATTCCAGGAAGTAAATGCTACATGAATCACTTGCCCATACTTAACATGGCCATGGCCAGAAATGCTAAGGGGTTATTTTTCAAAGTGATTTCACAACCAAATAAAGCATGGAGATATGGATGGATGGGGGAGTTTGCTTTAAACATTAAAAATGAATTGAACAGTGTTTTTGTATGTGGTGCTCAGATGCAGTGAAGATCTGTTTCAAGAATCATTATTATGTTTGATGTGAAGCTGCCAGATTCTCTTAAAATGCCCCTGTTTGTCTTTGATAATGCTGGCTCGTTTTTCATGTGTCATATTCCATTAAATGTTCGCTATGGTAGACACCATGGAATAGAGATAGAGATTTCCATGCTCTTGTGATCGTAATTTTGGTTGCTAGGAATATAAAGAATATCAAAGCCTGAGAGTGTTTAGGAATACCTTGGATAAGCTCATTGAGCAGAGTATATAGACAGTGACTGGGAACTTGTATTCCCCTAATTTCTTGTATGATATTCAAAATCCTATTCCAGTAATTCCTGATCCTAGAACGTTCCCAGTAAATTTGAATCATGGTTCCCTGAAGTTCGTAACCCCTAAAACAAAGAGAAGAGGAACCTAGATGCATTTTTGCTAATCTAGTTGGAGACTAGATACTATCTTAATTAACTTTAAAATTAGCTTCAATAACAGAAACATTCATGATCCCTCTATGGACTCACAAGCATCGGGTGAACCAGGCCTCCACAGAACTCCTCACTCCAACCTCAGATTCCCATGTTGCCACGCAAGACAGTTTTTTTTCCAGGGCCCCATTAACATCTCATAGATGATGAATATACCCTACTCTGAACTTTAGTCTGCAGGCACCACTTATGATGTTGAGATGATTGTCTCTTTTTTGCCTGAGATGAAAGAGCATAGAAAGTGATGTATTTTACATCACCTGAGTGTTTCAGAGGGTGGCATAAAGTATTTATTTTTTTTGACATTAGGCACTGAGAAGTGAATTATTGGACTGTGCAGTAAAGCCATTTAAAGGATGTCAATGACAAACCTGGGGGAAAAATAGGATTCCCAAACACTGGAGTTTAAGGAATATGATAAGAAATGAGACTGTTTTACATAGTGTTTCCCACAAGGCTAGAGAATGCGATAGGGTTGGGACTGATTAGGGGGATCGGAATTTGTCCAGTAGCCATATATATTTAAATATTTATATGAGTTTATTAGTAATAGGCCTCGTACACACGACCGAGTTTCTCGGCAAGAACCAGCAAGAAACTTGCTGGCAGAGATGTCTTGCCGAGAAACTCGTTCGTGTGTATGGTTTCTCGTCAAGAAAACCGACAAGTAATCTCGACGAGAAAATAGAGAACCTGCTCTCTATTTTCTCGTCGAGATTCTCGTCGGCATGTTTCTCGACGAGAAAAGTGAGTGTGTGTACACTTACCTGTCCTCCCGGAAGCCCGCGCATGTTCGAAATGAATTAGACGCATGCGCGGTAGCTTCCTAGGCATAGGTAGGGTATACCAAGATGGCGGCGATGGCATCGAATGTGACGAGCGCATGCTCATCGTAGTCGATGACGTCACCGCGTACGCTCCATTCAAAGAACCACGGGTTCTTTGAATCGAGCGTGTGTACACTCGGCCGGGACAAGTTACTTGTCCAAGAATCTCGTTGAAAAAAACGACATGTTTTTTTCTACGAGAATCTCGGCCGTGTGTACGAGGCTTTACACTTGAAAAACATATACATATATACAGTACAGTAATTTGCTTTACAAATAAACATTTAATTTAGGTCGTACACTTGCCAAAAGTTTAAGCTGGCTGCAGATGGATCAAAATTCAGCTGGTTCTACGCTCTTCCCACTCTGCATCCGATCAGTTTGGGCCTCACCAATTGACCCCTCTTCCCTCCCGACCTGGGGGTACCCTACCTTTTCCTTGTCTTTTTCTTACCCTACATTTCTGCTCAATACCCCCTTTCTTCCTTTATCTTTTCTTCTCCTCTCTGGTTGTCCCCTCTTCACCACCTATATTTGCTTTTCCCCTGTGTTTTTTATTTGTGTGTCTTTTTATTTGTGTTTTTTGTTAGTATGACCTCGAATTTCATTTTGTTTTTCTAATTTTTTTGTGGATTCTTCTGTGATTTAATTTCTGAGCAATCAAGCTCAGTTACCCTATGTTGACCCCCGGTCTTGGCCGGAGGGTTGTTGATGTTTGACTATTCCCACTACCACATTTGTTTCTAATGTGCATTATTAAGCTGTGTTAGGTCATGCTTATTTGTTCACATTCTCTGTGTGGGATTATTATAATCGCTTTTCATTTCTTCCAAAAATCTCAATAAAAAAAGATTGTACCGAAAATTCAGCTGGTTCAGCAAGGACTGGCCAAATTTTGATCAGTGGGTGGCCGTCCCTACTCGTCAGAAGTCTATTCAGAGATATTCAGTGTATTCTAACAGAGGCGAGGCCCACTGTGAGAATATAATGTCCCAAGGGGGATTCTTCCATCCACCTCAACTTGTGTGGGTGGAGAAATCTGTTCGATTTTTTTTTTCATCCCGCTTAACTACCCGTCTCTGGCTAACTTTATGGCTTTCCAAAAAACTGTGGGTTTATGCACAGGAGTAGTTGCCTTAAAGGGGAAGTAAACTCAGCCCCTCAAATGCTCCTTCTTAATAAATCCAGTCTGATAAAGCTTTCCATAACATTCTGCATTATTCTTTCCCCCCAAAGGATGTTTCTTACTTTTTTCCAGTTGATTTGTAATTCCTACTTCCTGGTTGCAGCCGGCACCATCTTAGCTACTGTATTCTGAGTCTGAAGAGCAGTTTACTTCCGCCCTTTCTGTTTTTCTGTTTGTCACTGCTATATCCTTACACATGCTCAGTAAAGTTGTAGCCAATCCCTGTTTTCATTCCCGATTAGTATAGCAATAATATCCCACCTATTGAATCATAGAGAGGTGAGCAAGCTTTGCAACACATATTTATTGATTGTTTAATATGTTTTCGACACAATCTATATAATAAAGCTGATCTCCTTGCTCCTGTGTGCCATGAAAAGTGCTGATGTTGCAAGTCACCTGGGGTGTTTCAGGAACCTGTGAATAGCACTGTAATCTTGCGGGATCTCGGAGACGTGCCGCAGAGAGGAGATGCATATAAATGAATAGACTGACAGTACAATGAGCGTGCCGTGAATTGGGCGAAATATGCGCATGCGCCGTGACGTCATGAAAATGCAAAAGGCAGATTACAAGTAAACGGAGCAGGTTAGAATTGATTCATACACAGCAATTTGTACAGTGCTTATTACTGATTTAAAGGGGGAAAAGTTATCTGGGAGACTTTATAACCACTTTAATTCAGGCTTGTTGTTTCTGGTTCAGACCTCAGATAAAGCTGTTGGAAGTATAGGGAATATAGAGAGAGAAGTCACTGCACTGACTCATTCTCACAGTAAATGTCAACTTGAGCTATCAATCTACAGTATAAACAAGAGGTAAGGAGAAACAGGAAAATGTGATAAGGAGTCCAATGCCCCACCTGCTGGATGGATATGAGAATACCAAATTATAATATGTGGCATGTAATATTTACATGGCTAAAAAAAATGAAAAATATTTTAAAAAATTGAATGTTAATTCCAGACAAAATAAAGGAATATATATATATATATATATATATATATATATATATATATATATATATACAAAACCACTGTACAAGGAGACTTGTAGGTTATCAATGCTGACATTGCCCACTGGTAATACTCATCTTTGGCTCCTGTACTTAGAGCTAGCTTGAGCTTCTTTGTCTCAAGTTGGGTACACACAGGCAGTTTTTTTTTTTCATTCAACCAGCAAGTTGAATAAAAAACTACTGACAGATTCCCTTATTAACACAAGTAATGTTGATTGAGGGATTTCTCCCACTGCGCTATTGTATTCTGCCAGGGGAACTCCCTTACTGCCAGAATACACTGATCAGCGCTTGCATCCATAGTCTGCGAACTCTGATCGAATGCTGGTTTTCCAGTATGCCTGTTCGACAGAAGACGGTTGTTAGGAGTCAGCACCCGAGGCAGAGGATTCAGAGCAAGGTTGTCTTTATATACAGCCCTGTGATCTTGTTAAGTAAAATTTGCTTGGAAAAAAAACGTTTTTTTCTTAATATGGAGGGTATGTTTTTTTCTGTATTCATGGTAATTGTATTTATTTAATTTAATGTTCTTTGTTTGTTTTTTTCCCCTTTTTTCTGTAGTTATTGGATCAATATTAGTGTAATGTTGCCTTAAACATTTTATTTTCCTTTTTTTTTTCAAACATAACATTTTGAGGCTAACAATGGACCGATTTTGGGCACAAGAACAGGTCTACAAGAGTTCAAAAGAATTTCCATAACCCTCAGGAGCAATTTAAAGTCCATTGCAACTTTAAAAACCTCTAAAACCACCTTAATTTCCCCATTGATTCCAATGCATTTTATCAAAATTTCAGAGACAAAAAATCCTATATTTTACTCATCCCTGTATGTTGCAACTGAGGTCAGAACGTTTGATCTGAATTCTGTCTCCAAGCCAGTGAATTAGCATGAGAGCCAGGTAACAAGGTTTTCAAAAGAAGTCTACTTATTGCTCTAATGCCAGGTATCCTTTAAAGACAAGCAGTGTAGTTCGTTGCTTGTTAGCTGCAGAATTGATACAAAGGAAAGTAGAATGTTTATTGCCAAGAGCTTTGGCAATGAAAAAAAACAGGATTTTTTTATTGATGACACATAGTCTGGCTAGTGCTATTTTCCTAAGACTAGAGCCTTCCCTTGGGACAGGAACAGTTCCAAAGCAACTTGACAATGAAATGTTCAGTACAGATAGTTATTTTAGATTATTTCCCAAGTGTCTCTGTTCTTATAGATGACATCCCAGCAGTTGTCCTTGGGAATTTTCCATCCTTATACCTTCATCCTTGTATTTTATATCTCAATTCTGGTGTAAATGGTGATAGTTTTTGGGGATCTATTTAAAATAACAAGTCATCAGTCCCAGATGAGCAATCTGGATAGTGACTCGGACCTTAAGACCAACTCAATTTTTCTAGTATCTATATTTTATAAATAATTTGTAGGAGATTATAATCTTTGAATGATTTTTCTGACAAGCGATATTTGTAGTTAACTGTCTCTTCTATCCTCCTATAGAAACTAGAAAAACTGAGTGCAATGGATGCATTTAAAAGAATAGTTCACCTTTAAAAAAATACTCTCTGCAGCCCATGCACACTATTCCATAATTTAAAATTTTTAGAAATATCCATTGTTGTATATATTACCAAGTGACCTTGTAGGTGTGTAAAGACTTATTTAACATTTGTATTTAAAAATATGGTGTTTTTTCTTATTTTTTTGCTACTTTGCATACAAATGTTGGCTTCCTAATTAATTTTTATAATTAGAGTAAAAACTGCTATGTATTAGACACTCTCTAATTTGAACTTTCTGTTGCTCTGTACGAATAGAGAAGACAGGGGTGATTAAAGAGAGTCATCACACTGACATTTGTGTAAATCTGAGCTTAAGTTATTGAGCTCTGTATACATTTTTTTAGGCATCAAATAAAAGATTAGATTGGCAGACATGTGAAAAGCAGAAAAACAAACAAAGGCGCCTCTAAGTGCAGAAATAAAAACTTTTTAATATCCCCAAAGGATTAAAAAACACTTACAAGATATAAGATGCAAGGGAGCATGTAGTAAGTGTATCCAGGTGAAGTTCCATTGTCAGGAAGGTCCCAGTGTGTAAAAGCTTCCAGTGGATCCAGGAAACAACAGCCGGTGGGTGCTGCAGGCTCTGAAGGCACAGTAACGCTGCCGGGGTTAGTGTAGAGTATGAAGCCCGGGAATGATGTCAGCGGAAGCGGGACGAGAGCCAGCATGGAACACAAACAGGAAGCGTGTCATAAGAAAGGGACGCGTGTCATAAGAAAGGTCATTGGCTGAAGAAGGAACCAATAAGCTGTTCCGAAACGCGTCCCTTTCTTATGACACGCTTCCTGTTTGTGTTCCATGCTGGCTCCCATCCCGCTTCCACTGACATCATTCCCGGGCTTCATACTCTACACTAACCCCGGCAGCGTTACTGTGCCTTCAGAGCCTGCAGCACCCACCGGCTGTTGTTTCCTGGATCCACTGGAAGCTTTTACACACTGGGACCTTCCTGACAATGGAACTTCACCTGGATACACTTACTACACGCTCCCTTGCATCTTATATCTTGTAAATGTTTTTTAATCCTTTGGGGATAGTAAAAAGTTTTTATTTCTGCACTTAGAGGCGCCTTTGTTTGTTTTTCTGTTTATCATTAGAGATCGCTTGTCTCTCTGAGTGCAGCCTGAAGTGTATGAGGATGTCTATCCCTCCCAAAACAGACTTCATCTGCTAGGTCCTGCTATCCGGAGCGCCCTTGATACATATTTTTAACCAGACATGTGAAAAGCAGGTACTAAGCATGTGAAATGTTGATTTTAAGTTTAAATTGAAGCATACATTTCAAGTATGGATGAGAAAATCTGCCTGGGTTCAGTTCACAAACAGTTTTTTGAACCTTGCAGCAACCCATATTGAGGTCTATGGGGGGAGGGCACATCTTATTTATTCTGACCATTTGTAAGGCTAATATACAATCCAAGGGCACTGGGCTATAGTTTGTTTTTTAATTTAAAGTACTTCATAATAGGTCATTTTTAATTTCTGGCAGCAGACCTGCATTGTTTTTAGCCAAAGGTTTGTGATTAGAAAACCCCAGAGATCTGCAGTAAATCCAAACCTATTCCCTACTTTCAAGGAATGTTCCTAATGGAAAAAATTAGTTGTAAACATATGTATTGAGAAATATATTCCATCAGTTATAAAATGGGGTGAAGAAGGGGATGTGATAAAGATTCTTTACAAGCAGTTCCAGTTGGACTATTCCATAACTGTCACGTGACACCATTTTTAATGTACAACCATCATCAGTATACATCTAAAAAGGGTTGGAATTTAATAGCCAGAAGGACTGGACAACTAGATTTCCTGGCAAGCAAGAAGCCAGGAATGATGGATAAGAAGTGAACAAGCGGCAGCTCTGGTGATGATAAGCAAGTAAAACGATGCCAGTGTAAGCATTTCTGAAAAGATGTTTTGGGTAACATTTAAAAAATTCAAGAAGTTGAAGGAAAATTTCTTTAGGAATATAAGTAAGATTAATTGCATTCCAAACAAAAATGTAGTCTTGCCACAGATTTAAATTATTATTGGTAGACATCAATGATCCCGAGTTGATGGCTTGTAACTCACATGAGCCACATACCTTCCTCCATGCCTAAATAAATGGGATTTTCCTATTTAGAGCTTAAGTGGTTTTGCTGATATTCTGAATACCCCAGCCTGTCTTTTGCTTGTTGTTTGATTGCCTGTCTTGACTTTTGTTATGGAAAGTGGAAAGACAGGGCTGGACCCATAGGGTTATCCTGCTGGTATCGTTATTTTAAAGTGCTTGTAAACCTCAGACATTATATATGAACAAAGCATATCCCTCTATAGTGTGTATTTATCTCAATTAAAAGCACTAAGTGACATTTCTGTCTGCTGCTTCGTTCCTCTGCTATCAGCATGAATAACTTCTGGCAAATTTTCCTGACACCAAAAGAAAAATGGTGACAGGGGCAGGACCTCCAGCTGATTACATAGTTACATAGTTACATAGTTAGTCAGGTTGAAAAAAGACAAAGTCCATCTAGTTCAACCATAAAAATAAAATAAAATAAATAAAATAAAATAAAAAGTATCGTACAATCCCATATACCCAATTCTATACCCACAGTTGATCCAGAGGAAGGCAAAAAAAAAACAGCAGAGCATGATCCAATTTGCTACAGCAGGGGAAAAAATTCGGATTTACCCGGATTTACCCTGGATCAACTTTACCTATAAATGTTACTACTCAGTTATATTATGTACATTTAGGAAAGTATCCAGAACTTTCTTAAAGCAATCTACTGAGCTGGCCAGAACCACCTCTGGAGGGAGTCTGTTCCACATTTTCACAGCTCTTACTATGAAGAAACCTTTCCGTATTTGGAGATGAAATCTATTTTCCTCTAGACGTAAAGAGTGCCCCCTTGTCTTTTGTGTTGACCGTAAAGTGAATAACTCAACACCAAGTTCACTATATGGACCCCTTATATATTTGTACATGTTAATCATATCCCCCCTTATTCTCCTCTTCTCAAGAGTGAATAAATTCAGTTCCTCTAGTCTTTCCTCATAGCTGAGCTCCTCCATGCCTCTTATCAGTTTGGTTGCCCTTCTCTGCACTTTCTCCAGTTCCCCGATATCCTTTTTGAGAACTGGTGCCCAAAACTGAACTGCATATTCCAGATGAGGTCTTACTAATGATTTGAACAGGGGCAAAATGATATCTCTCTCTCTGGAGTCCATACCTCTCTTAATACAAGAAAGGACTTTGCTCGCTTTGGAAACCACAGCTTGGCATTGCATGCCATTATTGACCTTATGATCTACCAAAACCCCCAGATCCTTCTCCACTACGGGTCCCCTCAGTTGTACTCCCCCTAGTATGTATGATGCATTCATATTCTTAGCCACCAAGTGCATAACTTTACATTTATCAACATTAAACCTCATCTGCCACATAGTCGCCCAATTAGACAAAGCATTGAGGTCGGTTTGTAAATCGGCGACATCCTGTAAGGACGTTATTCCACTGCATAGCTTGGTGTCATCTGCAAAGGCAGAAATGTTACTTCTGATCCCAGACCCAATATCATTTATAAAGATATTAAAAAGTAAGGGTCCCAGCACTGAGCCTTGGGGTACACCACTGAGAACCTTAGACCATTCAGAGTAAGAATCATTAACCACTACTCTCTGAATTCTGTCTTTTAGCCAGTACAGACTCAGCTCTGTACCTGTGTGCTGTGTGGAGGGGGGTGCGTCCCTTCCCTCCAATCACCTCTTAAGAGCTCTCCTAACTGAGCTCTGCAGAGTGTAACTTCCCCCCCCCCTTTTTTTTCTGAAGTCTCAGACAAGCTTATAAATTCAGCACTTTGAACAGATGTAGAGAAGAGAAGACTGCAGATAGACAAGTACAACTTATGTAGGAGGATTTGTTTCATCTCTGTGTATCACCTAAGGATAGTCACTTCACTGGGTTATGCAAGGGTTTACAACCACTTTAAGGTATTGATGTTGGTATAAATGATCTGGTTCCTGGGAAGGCGGCTTCTACACCCCAGAGGATCTCCACAGTCTCCTTGGCTTGTAGTGTAATGTAACGAGAATTTAAACTAAAGGGCCACACTACTGCTAAGGGTTCTGATACAACTTTATTCCATTAAGGTCATGGGTACAATCCAAAAAGTAGCCAACGTGTTTTGGGGGGCCAGGAGCGCTCCCTTTATCAGGGCTTAACTGACTACAATGTGAACAATCCAGAAGTGAACTGGATCTACAATGGTAGTTTACCCAAGGTGAATTTTAAGCACAGACCTTTTCTGAAACTTGTTTAGGTTAAGGTAGATAAGGTTAGGTGGTTAAGTTAGGTTAAGGTAGATAAAAGGTAGGTAGGGGGAGGCAGACTGATCTACAATAATTGTCCCAGTGTTTTATCACTTATTTGATCTGAATATAATCCCCCTATTGCCCATGTGTTGCCTGAATGTTTCACACATATTGTCACAATTGTTTATTGCCAACATGCCCAGAAATTGGCATAACTGCCTATTTGTCAACTGATAGGATAGGATTGCCAGTGTGTTGCCCCTGATGTTTCCCATATATTTTCACCATTGCCAGTGCATTGCTCATATATTGCTATTATTCTTTGTGTGTTAGCCACATATTGCCACAATCCCATCTGCTTTTCTTGCATATTATTACATTTTTACATGCAGTGCTTAGGGTGCAGTCTGTTTTAAGGTTGGCAGCCAAACAAGCTGCTAAAAAAAGGCCCATGATTATAATTCACACGAAAAAATATATATTTTTTTATGACACCCTGAATTGTTTGAGAGCATCACGCTGTGGAACTAATACTACCTTGGGTTCATAGTGAGGACTAAACTCAGTCGCTTGGCCCAAGAAACCCCAAGCTCAATGATGAGATAGATGGTCGACACTTACCATGATGAAAATATATATTTAAACATTTGCAGCACTTTACACACCTGTAAACATGAACATAATTATAAATCATCTAATTTATACAGTGGTAAACTAACACTCAAAATCACAGGCCCCAGGCTGCATTCAAGTCATAGCCATAGTGCTTGTATTTGTAGGATATTTAATTTATTTAACTGTGAAGTTAAATTCTCAGTTATCTCACTGTTTAATTTTTCTCCTCTAATGCCGCGTACACACAATCGTTTTTAATGTCATTAAAAAAAACTGAATTTTTCTCGACGTGATTTTTCGTGTTTCCTCTCAAGCCTGCCTTACCTACACACTATCGTGGAAAAAAATGTTCGAGTACAGCGCGGTGACGTACAACACGGCGCCACCCTTCGTGTTAGTAAAGTTTGTTGAGAGACGTTTTGCGCTTTTCAGCCTCATGCTTTTCAGTCCGTTACAGCGTGACGAATGTGCTATCTCCATTACAAACGCTAGTTTTACCAGAACGAGCGCTCCCGTCTCATACTTGATTCTAAACATGCGCATTTTTTTTCACGTCGTTAAAGCCCACACACGCCCGTTTTTCATGACAAGAAAAGCGCCGATGAAAAAAACGACGTGAAAAATTAGAGCATGTTCCAATTTTTCTCGTTGTGATTCTCTGCGTTTTTCTCGTTGAGAAAAATGCTGGAAAGCCCACACGATAATTTTTAATGACCATTTTAAAAAAATGAATTTTTTTTTCGTCATTAAAAACGATCGTGTGTACGCGGCATTAGATTAAAGGTATGCTAAATATAAAATATTGATTTAAATTTTCACCTGTACTTAACCTTTGTCAGAAACCTAGGAACTCTCCATGATTAGGCCAGCAACCCATTGTTTCAATGCAATTACTGGCTCACTAGGTTACCCAAGTCTACCTACCAGGTTGCTGGCTGGAATAGTGATGTCAGTGTCACTAAATCATCCAGCAGGCCAAAGCACAGTAATGACCTAGGACAAGAGAGTTGGATGAATGTGCTTTCTGTGCTCTTTCCCTCTCCAGCACCTCCCAGTGGCTACTGAGAAAATGTATGTGGCCAGAAGGAGAATAAGCACAGCCAGAGCTGGATTGCCTGCAGTAGATAAAAGGTAGATTGGGGGGGGGGGCAGATTGATCTACAATAATTGTCCCAGTATTTTATTACTTATTTGATCTGCATAAAATTAATCCAAACTCATCCACTACTTAAAGTGTTTGTAACCCTAAAAAAAAAAGATAAGGAGATCCTGTTCCCTTTTAGCAGGTTAAACAGCGCAGTGCTTGTGCTGTCTAACCTGCCCCTCTGGAAGCTGTAAAAAACCTGGCTGATCCTGCCTGGTTCTGCCCTCCCCCCTGTAACCTTACCACGGTTTATTAAGGCTGCTGAGCCCTGACACCGTGGTCAGTTTACATGCCTCTGTCATCCGAAGCTCTCCTCTCTGCTCTCCCCCGTCCTTTCCCCCGTCCCCTCCTACCTGTCAGCTCAGGAGTCTGTGTGAGCTGCTGTTTAAAAACAAAAATTTTTAAATATTCTCTGCCAGCCCTCTCTATTAAGCTGCCATCCTGTACTGTGTAATTGCTTGTGTAGTGGCACCCCCTTTACCCGCTTCTCCCTCTCTCTCTCTCCTGGCTGACTCGTCTAGGGGTACCAGGGAGAAGAATGGGGGGGGGGACGCACCACCAGCTCGTGCCCTCTGATGTGTGTTATGCAGAGATGTGAGCTAAACCTTTTACCTTCGGGTCTGTGTTCACGTCCGGAGTCTCAGCTTTTCTTGTGGAGGATGATTGCCACTGTTGCAGACAGGGCACTTAGCTTCCAGTAACTTGAGTTCCACACCAAATAAAGTCCAAAATGTATTTATACTGTTTGAGCAATAAACAGTCCTAGAAGAGTAGACTGGTTGAACTTGAAGAACAGACAGGTGTGGGAAGGAGAAGGCCCAGGCACAATCAAAGAATTAAAGTTCTCTCCTGTTCCGTATAGCGCAAACAGGCTTGGCGCACAGTCGCTGCCACCGACTGTGAATTTGGTTTCTGCCACAAACCTTAGTGAAAGTAGAGGCCTCTGCCATAGACCTTGATGATAGGTCTCTGCCACCGATCTGGTTCAGTTGGATCCCCGCCACTGACCATAAGAACATAGAATACCTTAGTTAGGATAAATAGCCCCTGTCAGGGAAAGACATCCATCCGGACGGTCTCCAGAGGCCCACACCGTCACCAGCATTATGCTGTACCAGCTCTTCGGGATGGTCACATCTCTGGTCCCTTACGCCCTGGATTCGGGCACCCAATTCCAGGGGCACCCTAGGAATACTTCATCCCTCGCGGGACCCAGTGGAAGGTACTGGGCTCCAGGCCTTCTTGCAAAGTACCTCACCCCAGGCTTAAGGTGCCTGGGATGGAACTCGACTCCACGTGCCCAGGCCAAGGGCACCTGGACACAGACGAACGGACAGCAGCCCCCAGGCTGAAGGTGCCTGGGGCTCGGACCTCGTGTGCAAGATGTCCGCCCCCTTTATACCCTCTCTCAACAGGCACAGCGGGTTCCCCGCCCCGCCGTACTACTGCCACGAGAGGACAAAAAGGGCACGGCCCTACAATGGTGGTTCAACCCCAGCCCAAGGCGACAGCGCCACCCAGGGGCGCAGGGAACTGGACACCATTGATATCTTCCATGAACCAAAAGCCATAAAACCCTAGTAATTAGTGCATCTGGGCCATGCTACCGCCCAGACACTTCCCCTAAATATTGATACCCGCTACACTTGTTAGAAACAAAGCCTCTAAATACCCTTTTGTGATGTATCTTCAGGCTGGCCATGTGACTAACAGCCAGATCGTCGGTCTCCCGTGATCTTCCGACTGATGTCAGAGGAAGATCTCGACCCTTCCCACTGTAGACAGGGGATCGGAGTAGGAGAGCGTCCGGGAGTCATGTGATCAGCCTAAAGATACATCACAAAAGGGTATTTAGAGGCATCGATTTTAACAAGCAATAACACAGTGCAGGATGGCAGCTTAAAATAGGGGGGCTGGCAGCGAATCATAATGTAGGGTTACAAACCCTTTAATGGCCTATAATCTATTTTTCATGAAATAGTTTTACTGTATTTTTCTGCCTCCTTGTAATGTCCTCTGTGAGTTCTTGAACCTCTCCATGTCCCTCTAACTTCCTGTTGTTTTGAACTAGCAGTGTACGTTAGTTGCAGTCATATGGTCTGTCAGGGACGTGCTGGTCATAGCGCAGACGAAGCTCCGAGGCAAAGGCAAATGTGCATGCGCAGGTGCGGCCCTGCAGGTGCCCGTCTTGCCAGGCACAGGCAAATATTCGCACGCAGATGTGAACACCAATCACAGTTGATCGCATGTAAACAAATGCCTGATTATCAGTGCAGGATCATCAGTGTCAACCAGTGCAGCATATCAGTGCAGCATATCAGTGTCCATCAGTGCAGCATATTAGTGCCCATCAGTGCCACCTATCAATGACACCTTATCACTGCAGAATCATCAGTGCCTATCAGTGCCGCCTCATTAGTGCCCATTAGTGCAGCCTCATTAGTGCCGATTAGTGCAGCCTCATCAGCGCACAGCAGTGAAGAAGAAAAAAATACTTATTTGCAAAATTTTACAACAGAAACAAAGAAAAAGTTTTTTTTTTCAAAATGTTTGATCTTTTTGAGTTTGTTTAGCAAAAAATAAAAACCCTAGTGGTGATTAAATACCACCAAAAGAATGTTCTGTCTAGAAAGAAACAATAAAACTTTGATTTGTGTGACTCTTTGTCATTCAAAGTGTGACAGCGCTGAAAGCTGAAAATTGGCCTGGGCAAGAAGGGGGTGAAAGTGCCCTGTATTATACCTCCCAACTTTTGAACTTCAGAATGAGGGACACTTGGAGGAGGAAATGACCTGCAGTGCGTGTAGCGTGGAAAAATGGGTGTGGCCAAATGCTTAAGAGTGGGAGGGGCTGAAGGGGCATAGTTAAAAAACTGCACTTCCTTGTACTTATAAAAAAAGCTTTGATTGCTGTGCCACAAACTGGAGTCTCAAGGGCACAAACCCCAGTACAATCATTAAATTGAAAGAAAAAAAATGAATAAAAATCTTTCATTACAAATGGTTTTGCACAAACCGTGGAAAAGTGTGTTATGCTAAGTGTAGAAGGATTCAGGAGTTCATACATAGTGCAAGTTCAGGAATGCATTACGTACAAGATGCAAGGTTAAGGAGTGCATTACGTACATAGTGCAAGGTTCAGGAATGCAATATGTACAAGGTGCAAGGTTCAAGAGTGCATTTTGTACAGAGTGTAAGGTTCAGGAATGCAATATGTACAGAGTGCAAGGTTCAGGAGAGTGTTGTACAGAGTGCAAGGTTCAGGAATGCAATATGTACAGAGTGCAAGGTTCAGGAGTGCGTTGTACAGAGTGCAAGGTTCAGGAATGCAATATGTACAGAGTGCAAGGTTAAGGAGTGTGTTGTACAGAGTGCAAGGTTCAGGAGAGCATTGTACAGAGTGCAAGGTTCAGGAGAGCATTGTACAGAGTGCAGGGTTCAGAAGTGCGTTGTACAGAGTGAAAGGTTCAGGAATTAGTTAAACCGCAAAGACACCAATTAATAAAACATAGCACACTTATCTCCTAAAATCTTGATTACCAGCATACAGGAGCCAAGGCAAGAATGGAGGCATCGGATGGATACCAAATGAGTGCAGCCTAGCAGGACATGCAGCAGTGTGCGTGAACATCCATTCAGCACAGCCAGGGATTGGTGGGAAAGCCGGGGGCATACGGCCGCAATGAGAGTGAGTGCAGCTGTCAAATCGAAGCTCTGATGTCAGGGGTTGGATGGGGCCAATATGTGAGGCTCCGTCCCTTTGCCCTGTGCATAAAGAAAACAGCCGGCATTTATACATTGCTGGCCAGAAAAGAAGGGGGCAGGACCAATTCTAACTACTGTATGTGCACCCAGAGTGGTGTATAATAAACCTGTGTGGGTGCACATGCAGTAGTTACATTTGGTCCTGCCCCCTGCCACCTTCTTTCCCCGGCCAGCAATGTATAAATGCTGGCTGTTTTGTTTATGCACCGGACAAAGGGGTGGAGCCCTGAATATTGGCCCTGCCCATCCCCAACATCAGAGCTTCGATTTGACAGCAGCACTCAATCTCCCTCTCATTGCAGCCATACGCCCCCGGCTTGCCCACCAATCCCTGGCTGTGCTGCATGGATGTTCACACTGCTGCGTGTCCTGGTAGGGCTAGGCAATGAAGTAATGCGGGACAAAATCCCTATACACCGGGACCGCGGGACTAAGAATCTTTGAAATGCAGGAAAGCGCCGCCCAATCCGGGACTGTTCAGAGGTATGCAGTATTGAAGTGGATAAACCAGACTTTAGTTTCACTTTCAGTTGAGTTTTTGTCTGGACTTGTTATGCATCATGTGCAAAGTGGGAGTATTGGGGTAAATTTGCTCTCAAATCAATTAGTGGGCATATTTGTTCCACTGGTGATAATCTCATTGATTAGAATAGGACTGCAAGTCAGAGAATCCCCCAGTGTGGCCTTGCAGCTTCCACATATAATTGCAAATATAAACTACTAAGATCTCTGTTTTGAAACTGGAAATAGATTAGACATGTCTTCTCTGCTCATTATTACAGTGTGTGCTGGGGAATTTGTATGGTTTATGCACTTGCAGTTAGTAGTAATCAGTCTCATTTATCAAAGTATCTAGAAGAACGACTGTCAAAATTGCTTGATAGCAACCAAGAACCTCAAACTTGTAATGTGAAAGTATATATGGAGTCTGATAGACGAAAGATGCTTGGATGCTGTAATTCAGCACAGAGATAGTTCTCATAATTCAATACAGAGATAGTTCTTATCCCCAACATTTTGAATATTTTCATTAGTATGTAGCACACAGACCCTTTTTTTCCTGCCTACCTTCACTTGCAGGAGTAAAGGCACACCATACCACATGCCCGTATCCTCCTGGTATAAGAGGTTGAGCGGTGTTCTTGCAATTTTGGGTCCTGCAGCGAGTTACCTCCCTCCATTGGTTCTTGTCCCTAGAATGTAGGGAAAAGTCTATTCTTCCCCGAAAGAAGCCAATGTCCAGACAGTAATCAAACTCCAACAAATGAGATTATTTTCTTTTGCTTGAAAGAACTTTGGGAGAAGGGTTGAAGACAGCAATAGAATCTAGTAGGGAATTAGGTTCAGGCACGCGGCACCCAGTCACCCTATTCTCCACTCAAGCCTGAGTGGGTATTGCTCACCCGGATAGATCCCTCTCACAGTTCTAGCAGCCGGAGTGAAGCACGAACATGACACTTAGTTTAAGTCCCCTTCACGGACAAGTTCAGGAGATCCTCTGCCACAGAATCCTTTGGTTACTGAATTTAGAACTTCATAACGCCTGTAGATTATTAGAGACCATTGGTGCCAATAGAGCACACTACAGGAGCTATCTTGCAACTCACGAATCCTTCCCTTCGATAGGCAACCAGGCCTCCCCGAGACCGTGACTTCCTTCACCGATCCATCGGACAGGTCCTCCCCTGGTTTCCTCTGTTTCAGAGCGGGCCACCCTCCCTTGGGTTCCCTGGGACTCCACTGGTTGGTTTTGTAGACCCAGTTGAAGGTACTGGGCCTACCTGGAACTCTGTAGCCTCGGGCTAAAGGTGCCAGAGACTCCTCTACCAGTTCACGCACCCCCCTGCCAGCAGGGCCAAAGGGCGCGACTTCGCCACCAGGGGTCCTCCTTGGAATCCCCCCGGCACACCCCACCAGATCATGGCGTCTGCCCTTTATGTACCCTCTCCCGGCATGCACAGCAGGCAGAACCCGCCCTACGCACGGCAGACGAGCGAGTACACCCAATCACACCACAACGCCACCTGTGGTTCTTCCCAAGACCTAGACAACAGAGCCACCTGCAGGTCAAGGGGAACTATACTCCAGGCAACATTACAGCAGAGCAGAGTCCATACTAAGCAAAATTGAAGAACCTGATCTAAACTTTTGCTCAGGTTACCCTTAAATTTAAAGCATAGCGACCCCAATTTTGGGGGTCCGCTACAAGTACAATAGACTTTTTAACAAATGTTAACAAACCAGCCACATGGTTACTCTACAAGCTTTAAGCAGTATTTAGAGATGAAGAAACTTACCTCTAATATGCTTAACTTCAGCCCCGGAAGAATTTACCCCCTTCCTGATCCTGACCAGAGCACTTTTTGCGATACGGCACTGCGTCGGTTTTACTGACAATTGCTCGGTTGTGCGACGTTGCACTCAAATAAAAATTGATGTCCTTTTTTTTTGGAATAGGTACACAAGGAATTGTCTGCAGTCAGCTTTACATGAACACTGTGCCCAGTATACAGTACACTGACTTAATATACTGCAGGTTAGCTCAATCAACTGCCTGTATTATCAGTAATAGAAAAGGAATAGTCTGCAGTTAGCTTTACGTGCACACGGTGGCCAGTATACAGTACATTGACTTAATATACTGCAGGTTAGCTCAATCAATTGCCTGTATTATTAGTAATAGAAAAGGAATAGTCTGCAGTCAGCTTTACGTGCACACTGAGCCCAATATACTGCAGGTTAGCTCAATCAACTGCCTGTATTATCAGTAATAGAACAGCATAGTCTGCAGTCAGCTTTACGTGCACACTGACCAGTATATAGTACACTGACTTAATATACTGCAGGATAGCTCAATCAACTGCCTGTATTATTAGTAATAGAAAAGCAATAGTCTGCAGTCAGCTTTACATGCACACTGAGCCCAATATACTGCAGCTTAGCTCAATCAACTGCCTGCCTATATTATTAGGAAGAGAACAGGAATGGTTTGCAGTCAGCTTTACCTGCACACTGAGCCCAGTATACAGTACACTGACTTAATTTACTGCAGCGAGAATAACAGGAACACTCTGAAGTGAGATCTAGCTAAACTGAATTCAGTGTGTATATATATATATACAACTCCTGGGATGCATATTCATACTAAATACACTGACTGTAGCTACCTGAATCGCCTGCCTGCTCTATCTAACTGAAATTAAATGACACTCTGACTCTCTCTCTATCTCTCTCAGACTCTCACAATGCCGCAACACACTACACAAGGCCGACAAGCAGGCGGCCTTATATAGTGTGGGGCGTGTACCTACTCCCCTGAGCCATGATTGGCCAAAGGCACCCTTCCTTTGGCCAATTATGGCTCTCTGTTCTGACGGCGCTGTGATTGGCCAAAGCATGCGGGTCATAGTGCATGCTTGGCCAATCATCAGCCAGCAATGCACTGCGATGACGCATTGAATTATGGGCCGTGACGCATTACTCAAATTTGGCGCGAAACGGCCCATAATGTTCGAAATTCGACGAACGAGCAAACAGCCGATGTTCGAGTCGAACATGAGTTCCACTCGAACGCGAAGCTCATCCCTACTGGACAGTCCAGACTCATGCAACAACGCTGGATTGAGATGGGCTCAGGTAAGTATTAGGAGGGCTGTGGGGGGCTGCTGCATACAAAAGTTTTTTTTAACTTAATGCATAGAATGCATTAAAATGAAAAAGAACTTCTGACTTTAGAACCACTTTAACTCCTGTAATTATATCCAGGTTCATAGCCTAAAGCCTGAAAGCAAATATTCAAAATCATGTGAGAAACCCAATTATAGGGAGAATTGTTATTTAAAGCAAAACTTCAGCCAAAAGGATAAAAATTAATAGCCATTAAAAGATAAAATAATTAGGTTTTGCTGCAATTTTCACCTTCAATGCAGAAATGTTCCCACAGAACTCTTTTTGTCACTAGATGTCTTCAGTCAGATGGCCAGCATCATTCAACCCACAACCTCTGAGCCCAAGTCATTCTGGACCTATCCTAGCCTGTGACTGGACAGTGAATGAAGAAGCAGCACTGTTATGAGCTCATCTCTCATCATGTTTCTTGTCAACTGTGAACTGATTAGCTCCTTGTGCATCTTCTTCTCACAATCCAGCCCTGCTGTACAGGGACTGCAAAATGCTGATCCCAGGTCAAATCCAGGTATTTACACTACTTGCATTTAAAAAATAAAATTGAATATGTATTAATGATTACAATACTGAATTCAAATGTTTCTATTATATCTTTATATCACCTTTAAGAGATCCCTGAAAACCCCTTTATTCAGGAAAGCCTATGCCAACCCCATCAAATCACCCCCCGAAGCTATTACCTTTTGTACTACCACCACCACCACCACCATTTATAATGTAAGCTCTACGAGCAGGGCCCTCCTTTCCCTTCTGTAGTGAACTGTACCGTAATTGTGCTGTCCCCCCCTCTACATTGTAAACTGATGCGTAAACAGTTGGCGCTATATAAATCATGAAAGCAACTCCAAAATACAAATGTGGGGGGACAGCATCCCCAGCTAATGCGTTTCACGCTCACTTAGCGCTTAACCACTTCAGCCCAGGACCATTTTGCTGGTCAAAGACCAGGCCACTTTTTGCGATTCAGCACTGCGTCGCTTTAACTGATAAAGTGTTTCTAACTGAGGGGGGGTTGGGCTCTGTGTGACATGACACCGATTTCCGCTTCGAGTACACGGAGCCAAGATCCGTGTCATTGTCACGAGGCAGAGCAGGGAGATGCTTGTTTACACAAGCATCTCCCTGTTCTATGCCTCCGTTAGACGATCGCGGGTATCCCCGCGGCGATCGAGTCCGCGGGAACCGCGGTCTGACTCACGGGGAAGGTAGCGGGGTCGCGAGCGTGCCACTGGCTGCGCACGTGCAACCCCCACGTCGGGCAGTTAAAGGGGACGTACAGGTACGTTGATGTGCCTGTACGTGCCATTCTGCCGACGTATATCTACTGGAGGCGGTCCTTAAGTGATTAAAAAAGGCATTAATGGCAATAATCAGGCTGCATTGATGACTTTATTTGGGCTGCATTGATGCATTGATCAGGCTGCATTGAGGACTTTATTTGGGCTGCAGATGGACGTTGATGGGCACTGACCCTTAAATTGCTTCAAAGTTGTTTATTTTAAAAATATGTTTTTTTCCTGAAACTTCCATCTTAAAATTTGGGTGCGTGTTATATGCCGGCGCGTGTTATACGCCGATAAATACGGTACATATTTCCTTATTAATATTGTGGCTCACTTGCCATATAATGGAGGGACCCATGGCGGAAACAGCATCTATAGTTAAGTATTGTTATATTTTCCAATATTGTCTGTATCTGTCATTACTTTTAATAAATGTTATACTTATAAGTATTTGTGTGATCTCCCTTTTCACACATCGAATACAACCCCAAAAACGTAAACTATCATGTGACCGTGATACAAGAGGGCTGGATTTGTCATGAAGCAGAGTATGCACCTTAAAAGTGAATGGAAAAAACTACCATTGATGACAACAAGAATCCATGTTTCTTGGATGTCATAATGAACCAAATGCCTCAAACACACGATCGCGATTCCCGAAGAGAAAAGTGCGATATGAGCTTTTTGTCGCAAATTTTGACCGTGTCCATCGCACTTTTTTTGTGAGAATTTCCGACAAGAAAAGATTGAGAGCAGGTTCTCTAGTTTCGTGACTGGAAAAAATCCTATCAGGAATCGCGATCGTCTGTATGCAATTACGACACGCAAAAAAAACACGCATGCTCAGAATCAAGCAGAAGAGCCGACTGCCTATTGAGCTTCATTGTTCTCGGCTCGTGGTACGTGTTGTACATCACCACGTTCTTGACAGTCAGAATTTCAGCCAAGATTTGTGTGACCGTGTTTATGCAAGACAAGTTTGAGCCGTTTTCCGGCTGAAAAAAAACGCGGTTTTCTTGTCGGAAATCGCGATCGTGTGTACGAAGCATAAGACTTGAAAATGCTCTAGAGATCTGTGCAAGAAAGAGTCCTGTTCCTCTAACAACCAGACTGACTGCACAGACTTTATTATGTGAGCTAAGATGCCACTTTCATAGGACCAGGCTTCGGCAGTCAGCCAATGCTGTACAAAAAAAGAAGCTCCCCTGGTCTGTGACATTCCTCTACTATGAATATTTGTATAAGTAGTGACAGCCAGGGATTCCCCAGAGCTGTCCTAGCCAAGCCGTTTCCTCCACATGAGCCCCATAAGAGCTACATAGCTATGATTAACCACTTGACGACCGCCGCTCGACAATATATGTCGACAGAATGGCACAGCTGGGCATATGGGCGTACAGGTACGTCCCCTTTAAGATGCAAGCCTTGTGTCGCGCGAGCGGCGCCGCCGGCGCGTTTGCGACGTGGTCGGGAGCTCCGTGACCGCGCCCGCGGGACTCGTGGACCCGATCGCCGCCGGTGTCCCGCGATCGGGTCACAGAGCTGAAGAACGGGGAGAGGTAAGTGTAAACAAACATCTCCCTGTTCTGCCTAGTGACACTGTCAGTGATCGTTTGTTCCCTGTCATCGGGAACAGTGATCAGTGACATGTCACGCCAAGCCACGCCCCCTAACAGTAATTAGCACTCCCTAGGTCACACTTAACCCCTTCAGCGCCCCCTACAGGTTAACCCATTCCCTGCCAGTGTAATTTTTTACAGTAATCAGTGCATTTTTATAGCACTGATCGCTGTAAAAATGACAATGGTTCCAAAATGGTGTCAAAAGTGTCCGATGTGTCTGCGATAATGTCACAGTCACGATAAAAATCGCTGATCGCCGCCATTACTAGTAAAAAAAATAAAATATTAATAAAAATGCCATAAAACTATCCCCTATTTTGTAGACGCTATAACTTTTGCGCAAACCAATCAATAAACGCTTATTGAGATTTTTTTTTTAACAAAAATATGTAGAAGAATACGTATCTGCCTAAACTGAGGGAAAAAAAAGTTTTTTTATATATTTTTGTGGATATTTATTATAGCAAAAAGTCAAAAATATTGAATTTTTTTCAAAATTGTCGCTCTATGTTTGTTTATAGCGCAAAAAATTTAAATCGCAGAGGCGATCAAATACCACCAAAAGAAAGCTCTATCTGTGGGAAAAAAAGGACGTCAATTTTGTTTGGGAGCCACGTCGCACGACTGCGCAATTATCAGTCAAAGCTAACGCAGTGCTGAATCGCAAAAAGTGGCCTGGTCTTTGACCAGCGAAATGGTTCGGGGCTGAAGTGGTTAAGCACTAAGTAAGCGTGAAACGCATTAGCTGGGGATGCTGTCCCCCCACATATAAACTGGACGTGTGGCCAACTAAATTTTCACCGCTGTGATTATAGTTAACCACTTCCCTACCCAGCCATAGTCAAATGACGTCCACAGATGGGATCTCCCATCCTGGGTGGACGTCATATGACGTCCTGGTTTGTAGGGGGATATCTGAATGATGCCTGCAGCTAGAGGCATCATTCAGATATCCTTTTGAAGTGCCGGCGATTCTGTGCACCATAAGAACGATCATAGCGGTGGTTCCGCCGCTTGATCATTCTTATAGGCGGCGGGAGGGGACATCCCCCCCTCCCGCCGCCATCCGGTGCTTCTCCGGGCTCTCCCGTGTCATTGGGGACCCGGAGAGAATCTTCCGGCGCCGTTGGTGGGTCACGTGACGAGCATAGAGATGACTGGTGACCAGATGGTCACCTGTCATCTCTATGATCGTCGGAGGCCCGGGCGCGATGTGATGATGTCACGCCCGGGTCCTCAAATGTAAACAAAGCCGCCATTGCGGCTGCAAGTATGAGATCAGTGAAAAAAAATTCACTGATCTCATGCTTTCCAGCCTGGAGGAGAAATGTGGGGGTCTTATTGACCCCGCATCTCTCAATAAAGAGGACCTGTCACACACATTCCTATTACAAGGGATGTTTACATTCCTTATAATAGGAATAAAAGTGATCAAAAAAAAATAATTAAAAAAAAAATAATTGTAAAAAAATTAATAAATAAGTAAAAAAATTAATAAATAAATAAATAAAAAAAATTAAAACGCCCCTGTCCCCGGTAGCTCACGATCAGAAGTGAATGCACACCTAAGTCGCCCACATATGTAAACGCCGTTCAAACCACATATGTGAGGTATCGCTGCGTGCGTTAGGGCGCGTGCAACAATTCTAGCACTAGACCTCCTTTGTAATTCTAACCTGGTAACCTGTAAAAAAAATTAAAGCGTCGCCTATGGAGATTTTTAAGTACCGAAGTTTGGAGCCATTCCATGAGTGTGCGCAATTTTAAAGCGTGACATGTTAGGTATCTATTTACTCAGCGTAACATCATCTTTCATATTTTCCCCAAAAATTGGGCTAACTTTACTGTTTTGTTATTTTTTTATTTATGAAACCATTTTTCTTTTTTTAAAAAGGCGTTTGAAAAATTATTGCGCAAATATCGTGCAAGAAAAAAAGTTGCAATGACCGTCATTTTATTCCCTTGGGTGTCTGCTAAGAAAACATATATAATGTTTCGGGTTCTGAGTAATTTTCTAGCAAAAGAATGATGATTTGTACATGTAGGAGAGAAGTGCTAGAATAGGCCCGGTATGGAAGTGGTACAAAAAGCCCTGTATTGAAGTGGTTAAAGTGTATGTATAGCCAAAACATTTTCTTTGTCAGTTTCGGGAGGTGTAGGGATTGGTTAAAACCCCTGAAAGTTTTTTCTACCTTTAGACCACTTTCACACTGAGGGCGTTTTGCAGACGCTTTAGTGTTAAAAATAGCGCCTGCAATCCGCCCTCTTTGGAGCGATGAACTCACTGCTCCTAATGCGCTCCTGCCCATTAAAAATCAATGGGCAGCGCCGGCAATACGCCGCTGTAGCGGTGCATTACGGGCGGTTTTAACGCTTTCTCGGCCGCTAGCGGGGGTTAAAAGCGCCTCACTAGCGGCCAAAATGCGCCGCAAATATGACAGCAATGCACCGTTAAAAATAGCTGCGTTTTACCGCTGACGCTATGACCCCTTTCACACTGGGTCGGTTTGCAGGTGTTATAACGCAAAAAATAGCGCCTGCAAACCGACCTGAAACAGCCGCTGCTGTCTCTCCAGTGTGAAAGCCCCGAGGGCTTTCACACTGGAGTGGTGCGCTAGCAGGACGGTAAAAAAAAGTCCTGCTAGCAGCATCTTTGGAGCGGTGAAGGAGCGTATACCGTTCCTCCACCGCTCCTGCCCATTGAAATCAATGGGGCGCCGTGG
This sequence comes from Rana muscosa, assembly GCA_029206835.1. Taxonomy (NCBI): domain Eukaryota; kingdom Metazoa; phylum Chordata; class Amphibia; order Anura; family Ranidae; genus Rana; species Rana muscosa. The sequence goes on from CM055118.1 coordinate 288,940,420, forward strand.
CTATACCGCTGGCAAAGCGCCTCTGCAGAGGCGGTTTGCGGTGGTTTTTAACCCTTTCTCGGCCACTAGCGGGGGGTAAAACTGCCCTGCTAGCGGACCGATAGCGCCGCAAATCCGACGGTAAAGCGCTGCTAAAAATGGCTTTGCCGCCGACGCACCTCCCGCCACAGTGTGAAAGGGGTCTTTAACAGCTGCTCTATTCACTCCAGTGTGAAAGCCGAGGGCTTTCACACTGGAGTGGTGCGCTGGCAGGACATCAGAAAAAGTCCTGCCAGCAGCTTCTTTGGAGCGCATTAGGAGCGGTGAACTCACTGCTCCTAATGTGCTCCTGCCCATTGAAATCAATGGGCAGCGCCGCCGTACCGCCAGGAATGCGCCGCAACAGCAGGCGGTTTTAACCCTTTCTCAGCCGCTCCTGTTGTCTCCTTATGTTTGCAAGTAGGAGTCGTTTGTAAGTTGGATGTTTGAAAGTAGGGGTCTGCCCTATATACTCTGCAGAAATTTGGGCCTTAGGTGTTGCCACAACACTGTGAGCCCTCACAGTTACTCTTGGTGGGCGCAGGAACCCTTTCTCAGCTGCTCGCGGGGGTTAAAAGCACCCCGCTAGTGGGCAAAATACGCCTCAAATCCGACGGTTAAATAGCGGCCTTTTACCGCTATTTTACTGCCAACGCTCGGGGCGGCATAGTGTGAAAGCAGTCTTATACCATTGTTCATGTCCTTTCCCAGAGGCACAATAGGCAGTTAGAGGAAATCTCCCAGTTGTCCCCAAAAACAGATGTCCCCATTGAAAGATATCCCCTTTCCACTTGCTACTTTAGATTGTACATTAAGCTCAATGTACAATCTTGGCATGCCTTGGTCCCAAGATAAATGACCTCCTATGCCTGCACATGCGCAAGAGTTACATCATCCAGGGACAGCCAATCAAGATGGTCAAACAGGAACCTGCAAAGACAGAGGTGATGAGCTTGCATTGCTGGAGGGTAGGAAAGTAATGCAGACATTAGTTCTATTTTAAACTGATCACATTCACACAAAAACAAAAACACCATGCAAAGTCTAGAGATCCTACAAAATCCCCGAGACAATATTCTCTAAGTGTACGTCTGATGGGAAAGCCAGATATTATAAGTTCCCGCATTCTAACAAGTAGCAAAGAAATACAATGGACAGGTGGCTGCGATATAAACGCGGCTACATAGATTCCTGAGTTATTTCTCCAGTTTCGGTTTTAAGGTTAGTCGGAGGAATGAGCAGATCAGACAGGCCAAATGTTTCTTATATGTCGTTAGCCTCTGTGACAGACTCCTGGGATTGAGCAGATGAAACCCGCAGAGTCTGGACTGTTAAATCTTGGGTTTTTTCCAAAGTGCTTGGTTTTCTTTCAAAATAAAATCTCGGCAGCAAGAGCAAATCTGTTGGATTTATAGGGAGATTTGTTTCTAAGGCAAAAGACGTGATCTGAGGTTCTAAAAACATTTATGAGTCGGTATAGGTGGCCTGTGCCACTGTATCATGCTGCCCTCTGCTGGAAAGTATTCAACATGCAATCATAATATAAATATTAATAGTCGTTGGTGCATGCAGAGTGCAGTGATCCAGAGTAACCAATCAGTAATAATATTTTTCTGTTCGGAATCCTCCAACTGATGAAAGGTCATATGTGATTGGTTGCTATGGATTTCTGCTAACCATTGCTCATTTCATTTTGATTTGGGTATGAGTCTGACAGGTTTGGATAAGTCTAAGGACTATTTAACTCCAGTATAGCACTGAGGACAGTTTGCTAGCAATGGAATAACTAAGGCTCAATTCACAGTCTCTTTGGCATCACTCCCTTGCTGCCATAACTTGCGAGTTGTCTTTTCCTCTCACTAGCTGTAGTGTTTTGGCCAGTGAGCAAGCAGCTTAGGGTTGCCACTTTTTCTTCAAGTCAAACCCGAACACTTTAGCGGTGCACAGCAAGTTTTTTTTTTATAGTATAAACTATACATATATTTTGCAATTAAAAAACATTTCTAATCATATAAAGTTAATCACAAGAGTCCCCCTTTACATCAGAATCCACAGAGTTCCCCTTTACATCAGAATCCACAGAGTTCCCCTTTACATCTGAATCCGCAGAGTTCCCTTTACATCTGAACCTGCAGAGTTCCCCTTTACATCTGAATCCGCAGAGTTCCCTTTGCATCTGAATCTGCAGAGTTCTCCCTTTACATCTGAATCCGCAGAGTTCCCTTTACATCTGAATCCACAGAGTTCCCTTTTACATCTGAACCTGCAGAGTTCCCCTTTACATCTGAATCCGCAGAGTTCCCTTTACATCTGAATCTGCAGAGTTCTCCCTTTACATCTGAACCTGCAGAGTTCTTCCTTTACATCTGAATCTGCAGAGTTCCCTTTACATCTAAATCTGCAGAGTTCTCCCTTTACATCTGAACCTGCAGAGTTCTCCCTTTACATCTGAACCTGCAGAGTTCTCCCTTTACATCTGAATCCGCAGAGTTCCCCTTTTACATCTGAATCTGCAGAGTTCTCCCTTTACATCTGAATCTGCAGAGTTCCCCTTTACATCTGAATCTGCAGAGTTCCCCTTTTACATCTGAAACTGCAGAGTTCCCCTTTAACATCTGAAACTGCAGAGTTCCCCTTTTACATCTGAATCTGCAGAGTTCTCCCTTTACATCTGAATCTGCAGAGTTCCCCTTTACATCTGAATCTGCAGAGTTCCCCTTTAACATCTGAAACTGCAGAGTTCCCCTTTAACATCTGAAACTGCAGAGTTCCCCTTTAACATCTGAAACTGCAGAGTTCCCCTTTTACATCTGAATCTGCAGAGTTCTCCCTTTACATCTAAATCTGCAGAGTTCCCCTTTAACATCTGAAACTGCAGAGTTCCCCATTAACATCTGAACCTGCAGAGTTCCCCTTTAACATCTGAAACCACAGAGTTCCCCTTTTACATCTGAACCTGCAGAGTTCCCCTTTAACATCTGAAACTGCAGAGTTCCCCTTTTACATCTGAACCTGCAGAGTTCCCCTTTACATCTGAATCCGCAGAGTTCCCCTTTACATCTGAATCCGCAGAGTTCCCCTTTAACATCTGAAACTGCAGAGTTCCCCTTTTACATCTGAACCTGCAGAGTTCCCCTTTACATCTGAATCCGCAGAGTTCCCCTTTTACATCTGAATCCGCAGAGTTCTCCCTTTACATCTGAATCCGCAGAGTTCCCCTTTTACATCTGAACCTGCAGAGTTCCCCTTTACATCTGAATCCGCAGAGTTCCCCTTTTACATCTGAATCCGCAGAGTTCCCTTTTACATCTGAAACTGCAGAGTTCCCCTTTTACATCTGACTAAAATCAAAATAAGTGCAGCAGTAAATACAAAGTATCCCCTGAGGGATATAAAGTGCATTCAATAAACAATATATAAATAAAGTGCAATATGCAAAATGTATTCTTATATACAGTATATAAATAATAGCAGGTAAAAAACAAGACAAAATCGATTGTAATGCCGCGTACACACAGTCGGAATTTCCGATGGAAAAAGTCAGATGGGAGCTTTTCGTCGGATATTCAGACCGTGTGTATGCCCCACCTGACTTTTTCTGTCGGAATTTCCGACGGACTTAGATAGAGAGCATCTTCTCTATTTTTCCGCCGGAAAATCCGTTCGTCTCTATGCAATTCCGACACACTAAAAACCATGCATGCTCAGAGTCAAGTTGACGCATGCTCGGAAGCATTGAATTACAATTTTCTCGGCTCGTCATAGTGTTGTACGTCACCGCGTGCTTGACAGTCGGAATTTGGTGTGACCGTGTGTATGCAAGCCAAACTTAAGCGTAATTCCATCGGAAAAACCATCCGATTTTTTTCCAACAGAAAATCCGACCGTGTTTACAAGGCATTAGTGTTAGCTTTGGGCAGTGTGAAAGAGTGTGTAACACTCGGCTTAGACAACTACAGCCAGCAACCCTGCTGGGAAGCCATAGTCCAGTCTGAATAATGTGTCCGGGTTTCAAGCATTTTGAAACCCAGACACATGATTCCAAACCCGAACTGTCCGGGTGAATCCCGGACAGGTGGCAACCCTAAAGCAGCTGCCATTCGGGGGAAATGGTCTCTGGTTACACCTCACCATGGCAAAAAGCACCAATGTGACAAGTACAAGTAAGTAATAGGCCTCATGCACAGTGGTGTACCTAGCCATTTGGCCAAATGAAATTCGTTCTGTGCATCCATGTGCAAGCAGTCCCATGCATGTCTATTGGGATGCGGAGGCTACACAGACACAGTTGCTGGTCCCAATATGAAAGCCATGTGGGTACGAGTGCGTGTCCCAGAAGGTAGACAATGTACGTTTTGGTGACACACACCCACGTGGCTGTCAAATTGGAGCATAAAACAAGTTGGGAAACTTTTGTCCAACTTTTTGTCGATTAGCAGCTGCAGCCAATGATCAGAGTATTCTGACAGTGCCAGGTGCATCTGCGAGAAAACAATGTCCCGGCAGGGGAGAATCCACATAATTTATGAGGATTAGGGATGAGCCGAACACCCCCCGGTTCGGTTTGCACCGGAACCTGCGAACAGACCGAAAGTTTGCGCAAACTTTCGAAGCCCGTTAAAGTTTATGGGACTCGAACGTGAGAAATCAAAAGTGCGAATTTAAAAGGCAAATATGCAAGTTATTGTCCTAAAAAGGGTTTGGGGACCCAGGTCCTGCCCCAGGGGACATGTATCAATGCAAAAAAAGTTTTAAAAACGTCAGTTTTTTTTAGGAGCAGTGATTTTAACCACTTAACGACCGCTCACTGTATATATACATCGGCAGAATGGCACGGACAGGCACAATCACGTACCTGTACGTGTCTGCCTTCGTATGGGTGGGGGGTCTGATCGGACCCCCCTCCGGTACAGTGAGCGGCCGGGATCGCTTCGGGAGCGATCCGTGATGAGGGGGCCGCCATTCGATTCTGGCCACCCCCTCGCGATCGCTCCTGGCGAATGAAAAGCTTCCTCTGCCTGTGTAGTGTTTACACAGGCAGGAGGAAGTGATGTTATCTCTCCTACGGCGCTCACATATACCGAGCGCCATGGAGAGAAGACACACAGGTTAGTGCACATAACAGCACACTGACACCACACACATAGGCACCTGATCGCCCCCCCAGCCCCCCAGATCACCCCCCAGCCCCCAGTCACAGTGTCACTGATTGCAGTGACCATTTATTTACTGATCACTGCAATCAGTGACATTTGTGACTGTAAAAGTGTCAGGGCAGAGTGTTTTAGGTCCAGTGTAACACCCTAACCCCCCCCCTAATAAAGGTTTAACCCCTTGATCGCCCCCCAGGTAACCCTTTCACCCCCTAGCACCGCTGTCACTAAGCGATCGTTTTTCTAAACGCTGTCTTAGTGTCAGTGATGCCGATAGGTAGCCAGTTATTTTTTTTAGGTTCGCCGCAGGTTTTTATAGCGTCAGGTACCCCCATATATTACCTAATAAAGGTTTAACCCCTTGATCGCCCCCCAGGTAACCCTTTCACCCCCTTTTGCCAGTGTCACTAAGCGATCGTTTTTCTGATCGCTGTATTAGTTATGCTGGTGCCGATAGGTAGCCAGTTATTTTTTTTAGGTTTGCCACAGGTTTTTATAGCGTCAGGTACCCCCATATATTATCTAATAAAGGTTTTAACCCCCTAATTGCCCCTAGTTAACCCTTTCACCAGTGATCACCGTATAAGTGTTACTGGTGACACTGGTTAGCCAGTTAATTATTTTGTTATTTAGGTTCCCGTCAGGTTTTTATATAGCGTCAGGTACCCCCATATATTACCTAATAAAGGTTTAACCCCCTGATTGCCCCTAGGTAACCCTTTCACCAGTGATCACCATATAAGTGTTACGGGTGACACTGGTTAGTTAGTTTGCTTTTTATAGTGTCAGGGCACCCGCCATATATAACCCAATAAAGGTTTAATCAATATCTGATCTGATCAGATCTATACTAGCGTCCCCAGCAATTTAGGGTTCCCAAAAACGCAGTGTTAGCGGGATCAGCCCAGATACCTGCTAGCACCTGCGTTTTGCCCCTCCGTCCAGCCCAGGCCACCCAAGTGCAGTATCGATCGATCACTGTCACTTACAAAACACAACACACATAACTGCAGCGTTCGCAGAGACAGGCCTGATCCCTGCGACTCCAGTGCTGTAGGAGGTGATTTCACCACCACAGTTAAAAAAAAAAGAGCACATATGCCGAAGCATGGGGGCAGCAGGGGCGGAGGAGTGGAGGAGCGATTTTGCTCCTAATGCCGCGTACATACGGTCAAAATTCTGACGGAGGCTTGCCCGTGGAAAAGTCAGACCATGTGTGTGCGGCATAACTTTTGCTTCGGCATATATAAATGGTGCATGTATGCCCATCATTAGAAGTGGGCGAATGAAGGGAGGTATTCTAATGGTGGGCATACCCACCGATCAATCTCTTTTTTTCGTTCAGCCAAAAGGCTACATGAAAAAAAAGATTACAATACATGTCCAACAAGGACCAGCAACGTACTGGTATGTTGCTGGACTTTGGTTATACCAGATTGATGCCTGCGGGTTTAGGTATCATCTTCATATCATTCCTTTCAGCCAGCGGCCGACTTTCATGTAAAAGCAATCCTAGCAGCTAATTAGCCTCTGGACTGCTTTTACAAGCAGTGGGAGGGAATGTCCCCCCCGGATATAAAAAGCGCCATTGGGAAATTGGGAAAGCATTTTATCACACCGATCTTGGTGTGGTCAGATGCTTTGAGGGCAGAGGAAAGATCTAGGGTCCAATAGACCCCAGTTTTTTTCAAAAAAAGAGTACCTGTCACTACCTATTGCTATCATAGGGGATATTTACATTCCCTGAGATAACAATAAAAATGATAAAAAAAGAAATATGGAAAGAACAGTTTAAAAATAAAATAAAAAAGCAAAATTAATAATAAAAAAAAGCACCCCTGTCCCGCCCTGCTTTTGCGCAATGGCGAACGCAAGCGTCGGTCTGGCGTCATATGTAAACAGCAATTGCATCATGCATGTGAGGTATCACCGCAAAGGTCAGATCGAGGGCAGTCATTTTAGCAGTAGACCTCCTCTGTAAATCTAACGTGGTACCCTGTAAAGGCTTTTAAAGGCTTTTAAAAATGTATGTAGTTTGTCGCCACTGCGCGTTTGTGCAACATTTTAAAGCATGTCGTGTTTGGTATCTATGTACTCAGCCTAAGATCATCTTTTTTATTTCATCAAACTTTCGGGCAATATAGTGTGTTTTAGTGCATTAAAATAAAAAAAAAAGTGTATTTTTTCCCCAAAAAATGCATTTGAAAAATCGCTGCGCAAATACTGTGTGGAAAAAAAAATGCAACACCCACCATTTTAATCTGTAGGGCCTTTGCTTTAAAAAAATATATAATGTTTGGGAGTTCAACATAATTTTCTTGCAAAAAAAAAAATGTTTTCATGTAAACAAAAAGTGTCAGAAAGGGCTTTGTCTTCAAGTGGTTAGAAGAGTGGATATAAGCTTCCTAATGTTGTGTATAAAATGCAAGGACAGTTCAAAACCCCCCCAAATGACCCCATTTTGGAAAGCAGACACCCCAAGCTATATACTGAGAGGCATGTCGAGTCCATGGAATATTTTATATGTTGACACAAGTTGCGGAAATAAGACAATTTATTTTTTATTTAATTTTTTTGTTGCACAAAGTTGTCACTAAATGATATATTGCTCAAACATGCCATGGGCATATGTGGAATTACACCCCAAAAACATTTTGTTGCTTCTCCTGAGTATGGGGATAACACATGTGTGAGACTTTTTGGGAAGATTTTGAAGATCTTGCTTTTCGTCACAAAGTTTTGAAAATTGAAAAAAATAAAAATAAATTATTTCTTCATTTTCAAAAACAAATGAGAGCTGTAAAATACTCACCATGCCTCTCAGCAAATAGCTTGGGGTGTCTACTTTCCAAAATGGGGTCATTTGTGGGGGTTTTGTGCTATTTTGGCATTTTATGGCCTTCGAAACTGTGATAGGTAGTGAGGAGTGAAATCAAAAATTTGTGCCCTTAGAAATCTTTAAGGCGGTGCTTGGTTTTTGGGGTCCCGTACGCGGCTAGGCTCCAAAAAAGTCCCACACATGTGGTATCCCCGTACTCAGGAGAAGCAGCAAAATGTATTTTGGGGTGCAATTCCACATATAACCATGGCATGTGTGAGCAATATATCATTTAGTGACAACTTTTTGTAATTTTTTTTTTGTTTTGTCATTATTCAATCACTTGGGACAAAAAAAAAAAATATTCAATGGGCTCAACATACCTCTCAGCAATTTCCTTGGGGTGTCTACTTTCAAAAATGGGGTCATTTGGGGGGGGGTTTGTACTGCCCTGCCATTTTAGCACCTCAAGAAATGAGTCATAAATTAAAAGCTGTGTAAATTCCAGAAAATGTACCCTAGTTTGTAGACGCTATAACTTTTGCACAAACCAATAAATATATGCTTATTGACATTTTTTTTACTAAAGACATGTGGCTGAATACATTTTGGCCTAAATGTATGACTAAAATTGAGTTTATTCGATTTTTCTTATAACAAAAAGTAGAAAATATCATTTTTTTTCAAAATTTTCAGTCTTTTTCCGTTTATATCGCAAAAAAAAAAAAATCGCAGAGGCAATCAAATACCATTAAAAGAAAGCTCTATTTGTGGGAAGAAAGGGACACAAATTTTGTTTGGGTACAACATTGCATGTCCGCACAATTTCCAGTTAAAGCAGCGCAGTGCCAAATTGTAAAATCACCTCTGGTCATTATGGTCAGTATTGGTCCGGGGCTTAAGTGGTTAAGCCCCGGACCAAAAAATAAAAGTGAAATATTCCTTTAAATATCGTACCTGGGGGGTGTCTATAGTATGCCTGTGAAGTGGCGCATGTTTCCCGTGTTTAGAACAGTCCCTGCACAAAATGACAATTCTAAAGGAATAAAAGTCATTTGAAACTGCTTGCGGCTTTAATGTAATGTCTGGTCCCGGCAATATGGATGAAAATCATTGAGAAAAACGGCATGGGTACCCCCCCCCCAGCCCATTACCAGCCCCTTTGGGTCTTGTATGGATATTAAGGGGAACCCCACACCCAAATTAAAAAAAGGAAAGGCGTGGGCCCCCCAGGCCCTATATACTCTGAACAGCAGTATACAGGCGGTGCAAACAAGACAGGGACTGTAGGTTTGTTCTTAAGTAGAATCTGTTTGTTTGTAATTTTGAACTGGTACATTTTTAAAGTGTAGCTCCAGCCAAAAAATCAATTTTTAAGCTTTTTGGAAAACATAGGGAAGGGTTATCACCCCTGTAACATTTGTTTTGCTGTCTGTGCACCTGTTCAGAAGATTTTATCTCACTTTCTGTCCCAATGACAATTGGATTTTGAAAATTTGGGGTTTTTAGTGAAACAAGGAACTCGTGTTATCATGTAAATAATACGAGTGGTAGCACAATTGATCAGGTCCCCAATTGTGAATTCTCTATCACCTGTGGCATCCCGAAAAGTCTTGCATCTGTCCACGAATGGGCACATCTGGCAGTGCCCACACGAGAACATAACCCTACTTCAAGGGTGATCAGACAACCATGGTGACTCGACGTGGTTACTCTTTTACACAGTTACTCTTTAAAATTGGGCCTTAGCCCAGATGCCCAGAACCAAAAAATTTCTTACAAGCTATCAGCATGATCATTGAGGAGGAAGAGATAGTCACTCAGCAAAACAGGATAGTCACTCAGCATAGACAGTCTTGAAGGGATCTGACATTCAAAAAAAAAATATTCGGTTACATCAGCATCAGGTGCTTGGTAGCTGGTGGTGATCCAAGACTGATTCATTTTTATGAAGGTCAGCCGATCGACCGAGTCGGTGGACAGGCGCACCCTGTGATCGGTTACAAAGCCTCCAGCAGCACTGAATGTGCGTTCCGAAAGAACGCTGGATGCAAGACAGGCCAGTAGCTCAATTGCATACCGTGCAAGCTCTTGCCAGTGATCCATCCTCAAGACCCAGTAACCCAGAGGATTTTTGGTGGTAAAAGTGTCCGAGTCTGATCTTGCCCCTAGGAATTTCTGCACCATGTAAAGCAAACGCTGGCGATGGTTGCTGGAACCGATCATACCTGGGGGTTTCAGACAAAAAAAATAATCTGAACGCATCAGTCAGACGGCCACCTTCCTCCACCGCTCCTTCTCTGACTAACTGAAGCCTCAGCAACACGTTGTCCAGGACCAGGAATTTGTAACCTCCCAGGTTTTGGGAACGCGTTGCACAAACCTTTCTGTAAGGCCTTCCGAAGATGTTTCATCCTCTGCTCCCTCTGCGAGGGGTGGATAAGGTCCGCAACCTTACCCTTGTAACGTGGATCAAGGAGGGTTGCCAGCCAGTAATGATCCCTCTCCTTGATACCACGAATACGAGGATCCTTCCGCAGGCTTTGCATGATTAGGGAGGCCATGCAGTGTAGGTTTGCTGAGGCATTCGGTCCGGAGTCCTCTGGGTCACTAAGGACGACATGATCCGCAGCCACCTCCTCCCAGCCACGTACAAGTCCATGGGTTTCTTGGGACTATAATTGATCCCTTGAAGACTGCTGCTGATGCTGAGTGCTAGGCTCCACCTCCATGCTGACACAATCCTCCTCCTCCTCCTCGTCCTCTTCCTGTGTGATGGGCGGGCCAACAGGAACACTGTCTGGATAAAGAGGGCCTTGAGAGTTAAGGAAGTCCTCCTCTTCCTCCCTCTGTTCTGCCTCAAGTGCCCTGTCCATTATTCCACGCAGCGTGTGCTCCAACAGGTGGACAAGAGGGACAGTGTCACTGATGGTTAAATTCCTTTTGGAGGTCAGCCAGCCGAGCACTGCCAATATATGACCGGCGGAAATGCACACAGACTTTCCTGGCCTGCCTCAGGACATCCAGTAAGCCCGGGTACCTGCCCAAGAACCGCTGCACCACCATGTTAAGGACCTGAGCCAAACAGGGCACATGGGTCAGTTGTCCCTATCGGAGGGCGGAGAGGAGGTTGGTGCCATTGTCGCAAACCACCATTCCTGGCTTAAGCTGGCGTGGTGTCAACCACCTCTGAGCCTGCCCCTGCAGAGCTGACAAAATCTCTGCCCCAGTGTGGCTCCTGTCCCCTAAGCACACCAGCTCAAGCACCGCGTGGCATCTTTTTGCCTGCGTACTTTCGTAGCCCCTTGAATGCCTACGGAGCACCGCTGGTTCCGAGGACAAATCAGCACAGGAAGAGGCCATGGAGGAAGAAGAAGAGGAGGGGGTGGAGGAGATAGGTGTGTCAGAATCACCACTAGTAGCATTTTGGAGGCGTGGTGGCGGAACAACCTCCAACACTACTTCACCCTGTCCTGCATCCTTCCCAGCTGCCAGCAGAGTCACCCAATGCGCCGTGAAAGATAGGTAACGTCCCTGTCCATGCCTGCTGGACCATGAGTCAACGGTAATATGCACCTTACCGCTGACCGCCCTGTCCAGCGAGGCCAAGACATTGCCTTCCACATGGCGGTAGAGAGCCGGAATCGCCTTCCGTGAAAAAAAGTGGCATTTGGGAGCCTGCCACTGAGGAACCGAACAATCCACAAACTCACGGAAGGGGGCAGAGTCTACCAACTGAAAAGACAGCAGTTGAAGTGCTAGCAATTTAGCCAAGCTACCATTCAACCGCTGGGCATGTGGATGGCTGGGAGCAAACTTCTTTCGGCGGTGCAGCAGCTGAGGCAGGGAAATTTGCCTGGTACAATCTGACGTTATAGCAGATTGCCCGCAAGTACTTGGCAGTGACACACCTAATTCTTCACCTTCATTCCTCTCAGTGCAGGTTTCTGAGAGGACTGCAGGTATAATGGGGTTGGAGATCCCAGCTAATGAGGAGCAAGGAGAGGTCCGCTTTGTTCTTTGGTGTGGGTCTTTTATGAACGCTTGCCAACGGACTGCATGGCAGGTCGACATATGTCTGGTCAAGCATGTGGTGCCCAAACGGCTGCTGTTTTGGTCACGCAAGATACGCTTCAGACATATGTTGCAAATAGCAAAGGTGCGATCTGCTGCACACGTCTCAAAAAAGGCCCACACCAAAGAACTTTTGGAATAACGCGCAGAGACAGCAGCGCCCTGCACATGCGGAGCTCTGCGGTGTGAGGAACGTCGGTTGGCTGCCCTTAAGCTGTCCCCTGGAGGGCATCCTGCCTTGTTGGAGGTGTGCCTCCTCCTCCTCCTCCTCTCTCCTATCAGGCACCCATGTAGAGTCAGTGACCTCATCATCCCCTCCCTCCTCATTACTGGACCAAACCTGGCAGTATTCTGCAGCTGGGGGAACATGAATGCCAGTTTGCTGTCCTTCTTGGGCACCCCCTCTCTCTGGGCTCACATTACTGCCTTCCTCAAGCTGGGTACCATCATCGGAGCCTTCAAAACACTGTGCATCCTCCTGCAGCATGTACCCAACACTGTGGTCAAACAGTTCAGGGGACTCCTCAGGAGGACATGGTGGGGCTAGGGAAGGAGTGACTGATGCCATTGAGCCGAGGGAAGAGGCCGCTTTGGCAGACAAAGTACCCTGAGTCTGGGTGAGAGAGGATGAGGAGGATGAGGACGGTATGGTCATCCACTCTACCAACTCTTCAGCATGTTGCGACTCAACACGGCCAGTTTCCCGAAAAAAAGGAAAAGCGTGCCCCGCGGCCACGTGCTGATGAGGATGCACCGTGTCCAGGACCAGCACTGTTTCCTCTAGACACTGTTGTGTTACACTATGTGATTATTCTTGCTCTGTGTCTTTAAGATCTGTCCCCTTCTTTCTAGCTGAACTCTCTCTCTCACCGTAGTTCTTTATATATCTCCTCCACTTCCTGATTCTGGTCATTACTCCTGTATTTCTTCCATGCTAACATCTTACATGTGGCTTACAACTGCAACGTTTTTCTACCTATGAATATCCATCATTAAACGGAACATTCGAAAGGATTCATCGTCTGTCGTCCTAACTGTGAGTTTATTCATTGAGTTAAACTCCCTGTATCGATGCAAGGGATGAATATCAAACCAGCTTGAGTAAGGCCTACTTAAACCTGGAGATGAACTTTATCGCTTTGTAGTTGAGACAGAACAGTAGAAAAACGGCGTTTCACAGCCTAATTACAAGATTTCTGCATGTCAGAACTGAAACAGACAAGATTTACTGCCCTCATAGCAAGACAGAAGGGACAGAGCAGCACATGGCAGCCTTATAGCCTGAGACAATCTGCACAGTGTCATATTTCAGCACACAGATCCTGCCCTCTTTCACAGTCAGTCTGCTATCATGAGTGACCAAGCTTCTGCATGTGAACTCACATCTACCTCCTCACAAGTTCCTGAAGAAACTGAGTTACCCAAACGCTCAGTTAAACCCACTTGGAAAGTAATGGAGAATTATGAAGCTTCAAGGACTGAATTGTCAAATAGCTTGGAATTAGTCTGGGAGAAAATCCTTGCTGAAGCCAATACAGCAGTGATTCTCAACAAGGGTTCCGTGGAACCCTAGGGTTCCTCCAGAGGTTGCTAGGGGTTCCTTCAGCATTGGGCAATTTCTGCCTCTCAGATCATTTCCTACTGACACCATTGATCTTTTTAGCTATCTGTAAGGAGGTAATTCTTCCCAATTGCCACAAGTGTAAGGACCATTCTTCCAACTGACTGTCACACCAATGTATCATGAGTTGTAGATTTCTCAATTTTAGCAGGGGTTCCCCGAGACCGGAGAACTATTTCAAGGGTTCCTCTGTGTTGAAAAGGTTGAGAAAGGCTGCAATACAGTGTCTGTTGAACGTGAACTACTGACACTAGAGGGCGCCATTAAACAACTTTCTGCCTCATATGAGCTTTATCAGCTTACCAGCAGCAAATACACTAATGTCTTACAAAACATGAATACAGAAAGTGCAATGATGCAATTAAAGCGTGTCAATGCTCTCAATATTGAAAGAGACAGTTTTATCCAGCAAACCAGATTAAAGGCAGAAGCAAAAATAAAGCTGTTACATGACACTGCATCTCACAGATCTGTTTCCACCAGACATTCTAAAAACTCGTCAAGATCCCATAGTTCAAGATACTCAACACTCAGTGAGCGACTTATTAATGCCCGCGCTGAAGTGGAAGCCAGAAAAGTGCAGGTGGTATATGCAGAAAAAAGAGCAGAGTTGGAAGCGCAGTCAGCACGTCAAAGGGCAGAGTTGGAAACGCAGTCAGCACGACAAAGAGCAACAATGGAAACCTTAAATGAACAGTGTAAACATGACACAGCTATGGCAAAGCTAAGGGTCCTACAGCAAGCTATCAGTGCAGACGAAGGTGCAAGTGAGAAAGACAGCATTAACCTAAACATAGCAGATATGGAAGACCCCCTCAAACGCACTAAAGACTATGTCCTAAGCCACTGCAGTGCACACTCCATTGTCTCCAATGCTCCCGACTACATAGAGACTCCTTCACAGCTTCAAGTTAAAGAGGTTCCAGCAACTTCCTGCACTCAAAATCACTCCACTGCATTTCCTACCTGCCTACCTTGCCTGCCTTCATACGTCACAGAGCATCAGCGCAAGCTTCAAGCAAGTCATCAATCTCCAGTCATTGGTACAGCCTTGAATCAACGTACCATTGGAAAAACTGACTTCAAGCAAGCAACTCACCTGGATGCATCTGCTGCACCATATTTCCCTGTGTCCTTTAACAACAATGTCAAAGATAACGCAATCAGCACCATACAGCCAACAGCATCTCACATAAAGGCGGAGACAACTGAGACAGAAGAGTTTGTGAGGTACATGCTTCGCAGAGAGCTCACAAAGACTGGTCTTACAAGTTTTGATGACCAACCTGAGAACTACAGAAGTTGGAAATGTGCCTTCAGAACTACAATCAGCAATATTGGCATTACAGCTGATCAAGAATTGAATCTGCTGATCAAATGGCTTGGTCCTCTATCTGCTGCACGTGTTAAGCCATTAAGATTGGTTTTCATGGACAATCCTACTGCAGGCCTCACAGCTGCATGGGAGCGACTAGAGCAAAGTTATGGCAGTCCAGAAGCTATAGAAAATGCTTTGTTCATGCGTCTGGAAACTTTCCCAAAGATATCCGGTAAGGACAACAAGGAGTTCCAGAGACTGAGTGACCTTCTCCTTGAGCTTCAGCTAGCCAAGACAGACCCAAAACTACCTGGACTCAGTTACCTTGACACTCCAAGAGGGGTAAACCCAATTGTCTCCAAGCTCCCGTATGGTTTGCAAGAGAAATGGACTGCACTAGGGTCATCATACAAAAGAGAGAACAAGGTTTCCTTCCCTCCATTCTCTTTCTTCTGTGAATTCATCAGGAAAATTGCAGAGACCAAGAACGATCCAAGTTTTTCCTACGGTGAGTACAGCCTCTTCTCACCCTTTCCTAAGAGTACCAGTCTTCAGGGCAACTATAGAAACCATAGAGGCCCAGTGTCCGTGAAAAAGACTGACATCCTTCCCACTCCTACCACAGTTCTGGCCACGAACAAACAGAGTAGGAAGATTGAAAACCCTAACAGAGAGTGTCCCATACACAAGAAGCCACACCCCCTCAATAAATGTATCGGCTTTAGGAAAAAGCCTCTGGAAGAGCGCAAGGAGCTTTTAAAGACATTTAGGGTATGTTTCAGGTGCTGTGCTTCTACAGAACATTTTGCAAGGGACTGTAATGTGTCCATCAAGTGCATAGAGTGTGGCTCTGAAGAACATGTGCAAGCCCTCCATCCTCTTGAACCCAGCTCTGCACAACCTGCCAACACTCCTCCCAGGTTAACGCATGGCGGGGAGAATACAGACCAAGTGCCTAATTCTACCATAATTTCTTCATCCTGCACTGAAGTTTGTGGAGAAGACCGCTGTGGTAAGTCCTGTGCTAAGATATGCTTGGTGAACATATACCACAAGGATCAACCAGAAAAGTCTCTAAAGGCATATGCTATCTTAGACGATCAGAGCAATCGATCACTTGCAAAATCGGAATTGTTCAATCTATTTGAAATAAAAGGCGAAGCTCATCCTTACACCTTGGGTACCTGTAGTGGAACTATAGAGGTTTCTGGAAGAAGGGCTCATGGACTCATGGTATCTTCTCTCAAAGGTAACTTGCAATTACCCTTACCTACACTTGTTGAGTGCAATCAGATACCTGCTAACAGGGAAGAAATCCCTACTCCAGCTGCTGCTTTCCATCACCCTCACCTCAAGGTAATAGCAAATGAGATACCGCCACTTGACAAAGATGCTCAGATCCTTCTTTTGTTAGGAAGATACATTCTAAGAGTTCACAAGGTACACAGACAAGTCAGTGGACCCCCAGATACCCCATTTGCCCAGCGCACGGATCTAGGGTGGGTCATCATAGGCAATGTCTGCATAGGCAAAATGAAAAGACCTACCAACATTTCGTCATTCAAGACAAATGTTCTGCCAAATGGCCGAAACACTTACTTTGAGCCATGCCCACATCACTACTGGGTGAAAGAGAAGATAGCCAGCCACGAATGGCAACATGGTATCTCAGGTGACACAAGCCCTTTCTCCTGCCATGATGGCAACTTCGGCTCTACAGTGTTTAATGCAACCAGTGAAGATGACATACTGGCTCCTTCAATGGAAGACAAAGAATTCATCAAGGTAATGGACAAGGAGTTCTTTCAAGATGACTCCAATAACTGGGTAGCACCCCTACCCTTTCGTCTCCCAAGAGAGAGATTGCCCAACAACTTACAGCAGGCCATCAGTAGATTCTCCTCCTTAAAGCGAAACTTAAGCAGGAAACCAGAGATGCAAAAGCACTTTGTGGACTTTATGCAAAATGTATTTGACAGAGATCATGCAGAGCCTGCTCCCCCACTAAAGGAGGGAGAAGAATGCTGGTACCTTCCATCCTTTGGCGTGTATCACCCACGCAAACCAGACCAAATCAGAGTTGTCTTTGATTCCAGTGCTCAGCACGAAGGTGTTTCTCTTAACAACATGCTCCTTACTGGACCCAACTTGAACAACAGTCTAATAGGAGTCTTGATTCGTTTCAGACAAGAGCCTGTAGCAGTAATGGCCGACATTCAACAGATGTTTCACTGCTTCATCGTCAGAGAAGACAACAGAAACTACCTCAGGTTTCTATGGCACAAGGACAATGACCTCAACAAGGAAGTTATAGATTATCGCATGAAGGTACATGTCTTCGGTAACAGTCCTTCCCCAGCAGTGGCAACTTATGGGCTAAGGAAAACAGCTCAGACTGGAGAAGTTGAATATGGATCTGATGCCCGTCAATTTGTTGAAAGAAACTTCTAGGTTGACGACGCACTTAAGTCCTTTCCAACTGCTAAAGAAGCAATTGATCTTCTCACCAGAACAAAGGAGATGCTGTCTGTAGCAAACCTTAGACTGCACAAGATTATATCCAACAGCCAGGAACTTATGAATGCCTTTCACTCTGAGGACTATGCCACTAGTCTAAAAAAACCTTGACTTAGGTACAGATGTGCCTCCTGTACAGCGAAGTCTGGGTTTGTTGTGGAACATCAAGCAAGACAAATTCACCTTCCAAGTGTCAATTTGTGACAAACCCTTCACTAAGAGAGGAGTCCTGTCCGTGGTGAATATCATCTATGACCCACTGGGTTTCCTTGCTCCAGTTACCATTCAAGGTAAGATTTTACTAAGACAGTTGTCTACTGAGAACATAGACTGGGATACTCCCTTGCCTAGTGAGAATCAACACAAGTGGGAAAGGTGGAGATATTCTTTGAAGTCACTAGAAAAACTTCAGATTCCCCGTTGCTATGTTCCAGGATCCACTTCAACCGCTAACCGGAGAGAGATTCATATTTTCTCTGATGCATCAGTTGAAGCTATTGCTACAGTAGCCTATTTGAAGACCTCTGAACTGAATGGAGAATCACACTGTAGTTTTGTCCTAGGCAAGGCAAAACTCACACCCAAGCCTGCACATACCATACCAAGACTTGAACTTTGTGCAGCCGTGCTAGCAGTAGAAATTGCAGAGGTCATACGAAGTGAAATGGACACTAGAATTGATTCTTTCACCTTCTATACAGACAGTAAGGTAGTACTTGGTTACATAAACAACCAAACAAAACAATTTTATGTGTACGTCAGCAACAGGGTTGAACGTATCAAGAGATTCTCTCTACCAAGTCAATGGCATCACGTTCTCACTGAACTCAACCCAGCTGACTGTGGGACCAGAGCCGTGTCACCTGCCACTCTTCAGGACAGCTTATGGCTGTCACCTCCAAGGTTTCTGCGTGAGGACTCTTACTTACTCCCTATTGACACCACCTATGGGCTAGTAAACCCTGAAGATGATAAGAAAATAAGAACTGTGAACACCTCACTCCACACTTCTGTAAGTACAAAACAGAAGCTGCGGTCACACCGTTACAGGCATCAATGGAAGCAGGTGCAGCATCTAGCCAATGTGTTCTGGCATCGCTGGAAGAAAAAGTATCTTCACCACCTTCAAGGTCGTAACAAATGGCAAGCATCTAAGCCGAATCTTAAGGTTGGAGACCTCATCCTTCTAAAAGACAAGGAAGTTTGTCGGAATGAGTGACCTATGGGTCTTATTACTAAAGTTATGCCCAGCGACGATAACAAAGTCCGGAAGGTAAAAGTTAAGGTGACCAAGTTAGGATCGACACGAACCTTTAGTCGACCAATTACAGAGTTAGTACTCCTTTTGCCAGGTGAGTGACTTGTGCAAGGACTAGCCATGCTGTTGGCACGGCGGGGAGTACATTGCTGCCATCTACAGGTTCTACTCAGAACTTTGGAATTATTTGAAGACATCATACTGTGACTTTATGTTCTTCATCCTGTTGAACTTACGTTTATTATTTGCTTGTTGCATGTTTTTCATTACAGGTTCCAGGACATTCGTCAGTATTGGACTTTTTAAAAATATATATTTTAGTTTAAGGTTATGAAATCTAAAGATTTCAGACGGGGAGTGTTGTGTTACACTATGTGATTATTCTTGCTCTGTGTCTTTAAGATCTGTCCCCTTCTTTCTAGCTGAACTCTCTCTCTCACCGTAGTTCTTTATATATCTCCTCCACTTCCTGATTCTGGTCATTACTCCTGTATTTCTTCCATGCTAACATCTTACATGTGGCTTACAACTGCAACGTTTTTCTACCTATGAATATCCATCATTAAACAGAACATTTGAAAGGATTCATCGTCTGTCGTCCTAACTGTGAGTTTATTCATTGAGTTAAACTGCCTGTATCGATGCAAGGGATGAATATCAAACCAGCTTGAGTAAGGCCTACTTAAACCTGGAGATAAAGTTTATCGCTTTGTAGTTGAGACAGAACAGACACAGAGCCTGCTTGCCCTCTTTTATTGGCCTGTGTGTGTTGCCTCTCCTTGTTGGCCTTCCAGACATACTTTATTTGATGTATTGGAATAGGTAGGTACACAAGGAATTGTCTGCAGTCAGCTTTAGCTGCACACTGTGGCCAGTATACAGTACACTGACTTAATATACTGCAGGTTAGCTCAATCAACTGCCTGTATTATCAGTAATAGAAAAGCAATAGTCTGCAGTGAGCTTTACGTGCACACTGTGGCCACACTACACTACGCTGACTTAAGAAACTGCAGATTAGCTCAATCAACTGCTTGTACTATAACCTTTTTATGGCAAAAAACTTGCATATAAGCCTTCAAAATGGGGACTTTTGATTTTTTATGTTCGGGTCCCATGGACTTCAATGGAGTTCGTGGTTTGGGGCAAAACTTTTTCCCTGTTAAGGAGTTCTGGTGCGAATAGAACTGGGGGTGTTCGGCCCATCTCTACCCAAAAATATTCAGGCCTTATCTCTGCCCCTCTGCCCTCTATGTTCTAGAACTCTCCAGTAGCTTCTAGAAGCCAGGGGGAGGTGACAGCGACTCATCTCTTGGAGAAAGCCCTTTGGATGATTGGTAAAACATTTTCAACATTGCAGAATGTGTCCAGCTGAAAGTGGTCAACATCATCATAGTAATGGAAGGGAACCGGCAACCGCTTGCAAGAGACGTGTTTTTTTATTCAATCCGGGATAAAAAAATTGCATGATTCCCACCCGCATCAGGATAAAATGCCTAAGTGTGGAGTACTACTACATTCACCAATGTACCCATAACTGCTAGAATTTACAAACCTTTGTAAGAAATACAAAGTCAAGCCCAAAATAGCTAGTAGTAGTTAGTCAAATTCTAGTGGACGTGTTCTGAGAAAGCCCTTTGGATGATTGGTAAAACATTTTCAACATTACAGAATGTGTCCAGCTGGCCAACATCATCATCATAGTAAAGGAGTGGAACTGGCAACATTTTTTTATTGCAATCCAGGATAAAAAATTACATTTTTTTATCCTGGATTGAAATAAAGAAACACGTGCCGATTCCATTCCTTTACTATGATGATTGGCTGACAGGAGCCTTCCGAGCACCGCGTCTCACAGATCCTGCACTGACAGCTTCCATCCCAGGCGAACGGCAGCTTGTTTTTCTTCAGTTGAATGCGGCCAACTGCCACTACCTTTTTACCTCAACTATGAGCATGACATTACCTAAAATATCGACATGCTTAAAATAGACCGCAGATTTTATTTACAGAGGCTAAATAATATCAGTGAGCATTCTTCAAGAGGATTGAACAGTAGACATGTGCACTGCCAAAAAATTCGTTAGTTTTCGTTTTCGTTTCATTCGTTTTTGCTTTTTTTCGTTTTTCGGGTCATTCGTTATGATCGCAATTCGTAAATTCGTAAATTTGTACATTCGTAAATTTATACATTCGTAAATTTGTACATTTGTAAATTTGTACATTCGTAAATTTGTACATTCGTAAATTTATACATTCGTAATTTCGGAAATTTGGAAATTCGATATTTTCGAAAACCCGAAAATTTGAAAATCTGAAAAAATAACTATTAAATTATAGGTATTGTAATTTCCTTTCAAATTTGGCTGTTAGCGAACGTAACGAATACAAATTTATCTGAAGTTACGCATAACCTGAAATAACAAATGCCGCATCTAAACAAATGGAACGGAACAAATTAATAATAATAATAATAATAAAACGTTTTTATTATTATTATTGTTATTTATTATTATTATTAATTCATTACGTTCCATTGGTTTAGATACGGCATTCATTATGTCGGAAAACAATTCGTAACTTTGTTAAGTTCACTAACAGCCAAATTTGAAAGGAAATTACAATACCTATAATTGAATAGTTAGTAATAGTTAAGTTATTAGTTAATTATTATTTCAGATTTCCGAATTTACTAATTTACGATTGTACGAATGTACAAATTTACGAATGTACGAATATTCGGAAATTCGTAAATTCAAATTTACGAATTTCCGGATAGTTGTACATTCGTAAATTCGTGCATTGGTAAATTTGTATATTCGTAAATTCGTACATTCGTAAATTTGAATTTACGAATATTCGTTAAAATTCGTTAAATGAGTTTTCGTTAATTCGGATATTTCCGAATTAACGAATTTGTCGAAATTCGTTAAAAAACTAATTCGGAACGAAACGAATTGCACATGTCTATTGAACAGGAATAACAATTTAGATTTGTTGTTATCTATCATTTAGATTTCATTTCATAGTCAGCCAATGATTTTAAGGACTCGTTTACACCATGTTCTTTGAGCTACGTTGATCTACATAGCAGACACATAGCAGGCTCAATGAAAGGACACATAGAAAACAATTAAATACCATGTATAAAGATATGCAGCGCTATAAATACAAACAATAACTATGTAAATAAAAATCCACTGTCATTGAGCGTAAAGAGTCCATGTTCCAAGAAATGGCATCACCCGCAGTGTAAATATGACAAGCTGAGGTGAACAATGAAATCCTCCACCGCTCACCAACACACCGGACCTCTTACCGCAGAAAACCTACCATATATTTACATTGTGTGCACTGCTTAAACATTCAGCATGTATTCATTTTTCCGCACTGCACATCACCGCTAGACATGTGCACTGCCAAAAAATTTGTTCGTTTTCATTTTATTTGTTTGTTTTTTTCAGGTCATTTCTTATGATCGAATTTCGTTATTCCGAATGAATTTGTAACTTCAGAAAATTTTGAATTCGTTATGTTCCATTCATTTAGATGTGGTATTCGTTATTTCGATAATGCGGAAAAATCAGAATTTAGAAAATCCAAAATTCGTACGTTTACTAACAGCCAAATTTGAAAGGAAATTCCAATACCTATAATTTAATAGTTAGTAATAGTTATTATTATTAGTTAATTCATTATTATTTCGGATTTTCTCATTTTCGGGTTTTCTAATTTCCATTCTTATTTTCAGATTTTCGTTCTTTTGAATTTTCTTATTTTCATTCTTATTTTTGGATTTTCGAATTTTTGGAAAAATTTGTTAAACGTTTTTGTTAATCCGAATATTTCCGAATTTCAAATTTTGTCAAAAAACGAATTTGGAACAAAACGAATTGCACATGTCTACTCACCGCGCTATATGTCACTGTGGTGCATGGCAAAGCACTGGAGTGTATATAAATAAATGAAGTGCCAGCCCTCATCACCCCTACACAATGCACACCATGCGAAGAAGATCTAAAGTTTATGTAAAGCCAAAAACTTTTTTTGTAGTTTTGGATAAAGTTTTGGATAAAGTGGGCAAACATTAAAACTCCTGCTGGGTTTTACTGTGCTTTGGTGCTCTGTTGAGTGAGATGTACCCTTAAGGCCCGTACACACGGTCGGACTTTTGCCCAACAAACTTAGTTTTAAGCAAGTTGGACCAACAATCCGACCGTGTGTACGCTCCATCGGACAAACTTTTTTGAGTTTGGTTTTGTTTTCATCGGACAAAAGTTGAGTCTGCGAACGGACAAACTTTTGCCCAACAAAAGTCCTATGGAGCAAAGTCCTACCGTGTGTACAGAAAACCATAGAACTTTTGTCCGATGGACAAAACAACTAATGTTAAAATCAACCAACAATAGCAGAAGTTGACCAAAGGGTGGCAGTAAGATCAGAAAAGAGCAGAAAAAACAAGTGATGTTGTAAGAAGTTTTAAGAAAGTTTGCAGAAAAGTCCGAGCGTGTGTATGCTATGGGTGTTCTCGACCAACTCCGTTCGGACAAAAATCCACGGAAAAGTCCGATGGAAGTCCGACCGTGTGTACGAGGCTTTACTTCCTTCATTGTCTTGCTAACCTGTCACCAGACCAGAAGTGAGGGGAATATGCAACAGGCAAAGAGACAGAAACAAAAATATGACAGTTTCTTCCCCTTCTCTTCTGGAGAAAGGCATTGTTATTACTGTCTGTGATGCTGTTGGAGAGGTTCCTGCAGCAGACAGGGAGCAGCAAAGCTGTGGGCCACCAGAAAGGTAAGTATAGCCACTCTTTTTTTGAAGGCTGCCTTCTGTTTAGAGATGGCAGGATCACTTTAAACATCAACTGGTTGGTCACAAACGTCACCCCTTGTCATTCTGTCCTCCCCTGTATTTAAATTTTATTTATTTTTTTTCTTCTCTTTGGTTATGTGACGAGAAGGGTCCTTCTCGTCTTGACTGTAATGCTAGTGTGCATGCTGCATTAAACAACCCCTTATCCTTATTACTAAACTTACTTATCTAAGTAACCACAAGACATCTTCTGGATTAATTGGCCAACAAAGGCCCCTT
Source organism: Rana muscosa (assembly GCA_029206835.1). Lineage (NCBI taxonomy): Eukaryota > Metazoa > Chordata > Amphibia > Anura > Ranidae > Rana > Rana muscosa. The sequence continues at coordinate 288,964,291 of CM055118.1, forward strand.
TATTATTCCAAGAGATAACGTATAAAATAACTTTATAAAAATAACCTTTTTTAATAAATATGTATATCTTTCCAGAAATATATCTATATTTACCACAAACATTTTTCAACATATTTTTTAACTTGCTGCGCCTGGGTTCCTGAAAGAAGGTACCAAACTGCTATCTCATCGGCTGTCCACGATCTCCACCGTATCCTGGCCTCCAGCCGCGATCCCATCGGCTCAAGAGACAATGACTCGCTCCTTCTTCCTCCAATCAGCCCGATGATCAATAGCCCATAACCAGATAAGGGAGGTGCCCAACCCGAGACAGGCCCCCACCCCTACCACCATAACTGATATACACATATGAATATATATATATATACCATCACCATCCGAACTTCAGGAACCCGAGACCACTGCCATCAGCTCCTGAAATGAAAAACACATAAAACACACACACACCCATACCAGACAGCAGTCTAAAGGGAGGGAAAATGTTCACTGTGTGTCCCTGTCCTGCTTACCACGCCAGAATGCCAGGCTCCGCCCCCCTGCAATATATAGGCTCCCAGCAAAATGAACAAAACCCCACCCCCTGTGCATGGCTAATACTGCACCCGTCCCTACATCACTTCCTGTGCACCATTCCACAGCGTCCCCCAGTCATGTGTCCCTGCGCTGAGGTTCCCTTTTAGCTCCGGGACTTTCTTTCTTCCAGTAGTAAGCAGTTCTCACCCCTGTACAGAACTTCGCTTATGTATTGAAGTGTGAGCCCCATTCTGTCCACCAGTACTGTGAGCCCAGGGCTGAGTAATGGCACTTCCCCAGGGGTGGGTCCATAATGTTCTGGGCTCACCGGATGTGGGTATAATGATGGTGGGAATCATTGAACTGGAAGACAAATGGCAGCAACAGAGGGTAGCATAGAGTCTTCGAAGGACAATGCAAGCATTGCAGCAAAAATAAATTAAAGTGCCAGGAAATACATTTTCTCTACTTTATTAACCACTTAACGACCGCCCACTGTAAATATACGTCGGCAGAATGGCACGGACAGGCACAATCACGTACCTGTATGTGCCTGCCTTCGTATGGGTGGGGGGTCCAATCGGATCCCCCTCCGGTACAGTGAGTGGCCGGGATCGCTTCGGGAGCGATCCGTGATGAGGGGGCCGCCATTCGATTCTGGCCACCCCCTCGCGATCGCTCCCGGCGAATGAAAAGCTTCCTCTGCCTGTGTAATGTTTACACAGGCAGGAGGAAGTGATGTCATCCCTCATGCGGCGCTCACATATACCGAGCGCCGCATGAGAGAAGACACAGAGGTTAGTGCACAAACACTACACTAACACCAGCACACATAGGCACATGATCGCCCCCCCAGGCCCCCCCAGACACCCCCAGTTCACCCCCCAGTCACAGTGTCACTGATTGCAGTGACCATTTATTTACTGATCACTGCAATCAGTGACATTTGTGACTGTAAAAGTGTCAGGGCAGTTAGTTTTAGGTCCAGTGTAGCCCCCTAACCCCCCCTAATAAAGGTTTAACCCCTTGATCGCCCCCCAGGTAACCCTTTCACCCCCTAGCACCGCCGTCACTAAGCAATCGTTTTCTGATCGCTGATTTAGTGTCGGTGATGCCGATAGGTAGCCAGTTATTTTTTTAGGTTCGCCGTAGGTTTTTATAGCGTCCAGTGTAGCCCCCTAACCCCGCTAATAAAGGTTTACCCCTTGATCGCCCCCCAGGTAACCCTTTCACCCCCTAGCACTGCCGTCACTAAGCGATCATTTTTCTGATCGCTGATTTATTGTCGCAGATGCCGATAGGTAGCCAGTTATTTTTTTTAGGTTCGCCGCAGGTTTTTATAGCGTCGGGTACCCCCATATTTTACCTATTAAAGGTTTAACCCGTTGATCGCCCCCCCAGGTAACCCTTTCACCCGTGTCACTAAGCGATCGTTTTTCTGATCGCTGTCTTAGTGTCGGTGATGCCGATAGGTAGCCAGTTATTTTTTTTAGGTTCGCCGCAGGTTTTTATAGCGTCGGGTACCCCCCATATATTACCTAATAAAGGTTTAACCCCTTGATCGCCCCCCCAGGTAACCCTTTCACCCCCTAGCACCGCTGTCACTAAGCAATCGTTTTTCTGATCGCTGTCTTAGTGTCGGTGATGCCGATAGGTAGCCAGTTATTTTTTTTATGTTCGCCACAGGTTTTTATAGCGTCGGGTACCCCCATATATTACCCAATAAAGGTTTAACCCCTTGATCGCTCCCCCAGGTAACCCTTTCACCCCCTAGCACCGCTGTCACTAAGCAATCGTTTTTCTGATCGCTGTCTTAGTGTGGGTGATGCCGAAAGGTAGCCAGTTATTTTTTTTAGGTTCGCCGCAGGTTTTTATAGCGTCGGGTTCCCCCATATATTACCTAATAAAGGTTTAACCCCTTGATCGCCCCCCCAGGTAACCCTTTCACCCCCTTTTGCCAGTGTCACTAAGCGATCGTTTTTCTGATCGCTGTCTTAGTGTCGGTGATGCCGATAGGTAGCCAGTTATTTTTTTTAGATTCGCCGCAGGTTTTTATAGCGTCGGGTACCCCCATATATTACCTAATAAAGGTTTAACCCCCCTGATTGCCCCTAGTTAACCCTTTCACCAGTGATCACCATATAAGTGTTACGGGTGACGCTGGTTAGTTAGTTTGCTTTTTATAGTGTCAGGGCACCCGCCGTATATAACCCAATAAAGGTTTAACCCCCTGATCGCCCGGCAGGTGATATCAATTAGGTTTTAGCGTCAGAGAGGGTCTGCGTCGCCCCAGGCAGCGTCAGGTTAGTGCCAGTAACGCTAACACCCACGCGTGAAGCATACACCTCCCTTAGTGGTATAGTATCTGAACAGATCAATATCTGATCTGATCAGATCTATACTAGCGTCCCCAGCAATTTAGGGTTCCCAAAAACGCAGTGTTAGCGTGATCAGCCCAGATACCTGCTAGCACCTGCGTTTTGCCCCTCCGTCCAGCCCAGGCCACCCAAGTGCAGTATCGATCGATCACTGTCACTTACAAAACACAACACACATAACTGCAGCGTTCGCAGAGACAGGCCTGATCCCTGCGACTCCAGTGCTGTAGGAGGTGATTTCACCACCGCAGTTAAAAAAAAAAGAGCATATATGCCGAAGCATGGGGGAAGCAGGGGCGGAGGAGTGATTTTGCTCCTAATGCCGCGTACATACGGTCAAACTTCCGACTGAGGCATGCCCGTGGAAAAGTCCGACCATGTGTGTGCGGCATAACTTTTGCAGGAGGATGCCCCCATGCTTCGGCATATATAAATGGTGCATGTATGCCCATCGTTAGAAGTGGGTGAATGAAGGGAGGTATTCTAATGGTGGGCATACCCACCGATCAATCTCTTTTTTCGTTCAGCCAACAGGCTGCATGAAAAAAAGATTACAATACATGTCCAACAAGGACCAGCAACGTACTGGTATGTTGCTGGACTTTGGTTATACCAGATTGATGCCTGCGGGTTTAGGTATCATCTTGGTATCATTCTTTTCAGCCAGCGGCCGACTTTCATGTAAAAGCAATCCTAGCGGATAATTAGCCTCCTGACTGCTTTTACAAGCAGTGGGAGGGAATGTCCCCCCGGATATAAAAAGCGCCATTGGGAAATTGGGAAAGCATTTTATCACACCGATCTTGGTGTGGTCAGATGCTTTGAGGGCAGAGGAAAGATCTAGGGTCCAATAGACCCCAGTTTTTTCAATAAAAGAGTACCTGTCACTACCTATTGCTATCATAGGGGATATTTACATTCCCTGAGATAACAATAAAAATGATTAAAAAAAAAAATATATGGAAAGAACAGTTTAAAAATAAAATAAAAAAGCAAAATTAATAATAAAAAAAAGCACCCCTGTCCCGCCCTGCTCTTGCGCAATAGCGAACGCAAGCGTCGGTCTGGCGTCATATGTAAACAGCAATTGCATCATGCATGTGAGGTATCACCGCGAAGGTCAGATCGAGGGCAGTCATTTTAGCAGTAGACCTCCTCTGTAAATCTAACATGGTACCCTGTAAAGGCTTTTAAAGGCTTTTAAAATGTATGTAGTTTGTCGCCACTGCGCGTTTGTGCGAAATTCTAAAGCATGTCGTGTTTGGTATCTATGTACTCGGCCTAAGATCATCTTTTTAATTTCATCAAACATTTGGGCAATATAGTGTGTTTTAGTGCATTAAAATTAAAAAATTTGTATTTTTTCCCCAAAAAATGCGTTTGAAAAATCGCTGCGCAAATACTGTGTGGAAAAAAAAATGCAACACCCACCATTTTAATCTGTAGTGCCTTTGCTTTAAAAAAATATATAATGTTTGGGGGTTCAACATAATTTTCTTGCAAAAAAAAATATATGTTTTCATGTAAACAAAAAGTGTCAGAAAGGGCTTTGTCTTCAAGTGGTTAGAAGAATGGATGTAAGCTTCCTAATGTTGTGTATAAAATGCCAGGACAGTTCAAAACCCCCCCAAATTACCCCATTTTGGAAAGCAGACACCCCCAAGCTATATACTGAGAGGCATGTCGAGTCCATGGAATATTTTATATGTTGACACAAGTTGCGGAAAAAAGACAATTTTATTTTTTATTTTATTTTTTTTGCACAAAGTTGTCACTAAATGATATATTGCTCAAACATGCCATGGGCATATGTGGAATTACACCCCAAAATACATTCTGTTGCTTCTCCTGAGTACGGGGATACCACATGTGTGAGACTTTTTGGGAGCCTAGCCGCGTACGGGACCCCAAAAACCAAGCACCGCCTTCAGGCTTTCTAAAGGTATACATTTTTGATTTCACTCCTCACTGCCTATCACAGTTTCGGAGGCCATGGAATGACCAGATGGCAAACCCCCCCCCCCCCCAAATGACCCCATTTTGGAAAGTAGACACCCCAAGCTATTTGCCGAGAGGTATGGTGAGTATTTTGCAGATCTCGCTTTTTGTCACAAAGTTTTGAAAATTAAAAAAATAAAAATCTTTTCTTTCTTCATTTTCAAAAACAAATGAGAGCTGTAAAATACTCACCATGCCTCTCAGCAAATAGCTTGGGGTGTCTACTTTCTAAAATGGGGTCATTTGGGGGGGGGGGGTTTGTGCTATTTTGGCATTTTATGGCCTTCGAAACTGTGATAGGTAGTGAGGAGTGAAATCAAAAATTTGCGCCCTTAGAAATCCTGAAGGCGGTGCTTGGTTTTCGGGGGCCCGTACGCGGCTAGGCTCCTAAAAAGTCCCACACATGTGGTATCCCCGTACTCAGGAGAAGCAGCAAAATGTATTTTGGGGTGCAATTCCACATATAACCATGGCATGTGTGAGCAATATATCATTTAGTGACAACTTTTTGTAATTTTTTATTTATTTTTTAGTCATTATTCAATCACTTGGGACAAAAAAAATATATTCAATGGGCTCAACATGCCTCTCAGCAATTTCCTTGGGGTGTCTTCTTTCAAAAATGGGGTCATTTGGGGGGGTTTTGTACTGCCATGCCATTTTAGCACCTTAAGAAATGAGATAGGCAGTCATAAATTAAAAGCTGTGTAAATTTCAGAAAATGTACCCTAGTTTGTAGACGCTATAACTTTTGCGCAAACCAATAAATATACGCTTATTGACATTTTTTTCACTAAAGACATGTGGCTGAATACATTTTGGCCTAAATGTATGACTAGAATTGAGTTTATTCGATTTTTCTTATAACAAAAAGTAGAAAATATCATTTTTTTCGAAATTTTCAGTCTTTTTCCGTTTATATCGCAAAAAAAAAAATCGCAGAGGCAATCAAATACCATTAAAAGAAAGCTCTATTTGTGGGAAGAAAAGGACGCAAATTTCGTTTGGGTACAACATTGCATGTCCGCACAATTTACAGTTAAAGCAGCGCAGTGCCAAATTCTGAAAACACCTCTGGTCCTTAACCTGCATAATGGTCCGGGGCTTAAGTGGTTAAGTGAAAAGAAGGTCAAAGCAGCTCTAACGCAGGCTGCATTCAACTCTGAATCCGAGACTGAACTGAATCATTCTGTAAAGCAGGATATACACATGTGAACTATGAGGTCTACGCTGAGAAGCATAGAGCGGAAAAGAAAATCTAATCTCAGTATATTACATTTTACGATCAAATTAGAAGATCACTTAATTCTGTTCTTGGAACCAAAACGAATTCTCTTTACATGGTAGGAAACACTTTCGTAAATAAGATAATTGGTGTATTTCTCTTTAAAACTCAACACGCTTTATTGATCACAGCAGAATATTATTCGGGGAAATAAATATCTACAGACTTTAAACAAGTTATGTCTCACAACAGCGATGCAATTAAACTAAAATACATTTCCGGAACAGGCAAGCCGCCACCCCCCATCCCATCTAATTGTCTTACAAATACCACAAGTGAGGATGGCCTTATCAGATCTAAAAGCAATTTCGCCTGTTAGAATGAATATTAGAGGGCAGAGTTTATTTTGATTGATCCGCTGTGGGTAATCTGTCTGTGCTCCCAGCATCACTAATAGAGATAAATTATATCATTCTGCTGCACTTATTCCTGGGTGCTTCATTATCCCACTCCTGTCTGACCGGTGAAGGGCAAGGCTGGATTAAAAAGTGGAAAGGGTTAGTTGTGTGTGGAAGCAAGCCGAGTAAATGGCAATGGCTTGTTTCCCTAGTTAAAGGGAAAGGTGCGTTTTCTATAAAACATTCATTCTCTGCTGCTAGAGTGAACCTGAATGCAAAAAGTGAAGATTTTCTGTATTAAAATTAATATCTAGAAATTGTGATTCTGCCTATGTAGTACCCTGAAAATACTACCTTTTGGTCATGAATCCCTCATAAAGAAAAACACAGCCCCCTTCACTTTTGGTGCCTCGTAGTTGTATATCTGCAGAATAAGATCATCTACAGCGCTGCTGACTAATCTAACCAGATTTGTGAGATTTGGTGATGCCACTACTGTACTACTCATTGCTCTCCTTGCTGGACCGGAAACTGTACCTTGGACCTGCTGTACAATGATCTCCTGATGTCTGCTACAACCATTCCTTGGATATGTGCTTTTTGTACCTCTCCTGTGGTACCCTATTCTTGTTAGGCTGCTAAGCTAAATTTAGTTTTTGGCTTCACTGTAATCAGTTGTGCACAATCGATTGTCAGGGTCAGGGTTTTCCAAGCTAGGTATTTTATTTACCCCACCTGCTTCTGGATGAAGTCTCCAGAATAAAAAGCAGGGAGAGTCAAATAGCCACTATGAATATTTATTATACTCCAGCCAATCCCCGGAGAGATGCATCCAGGAGGTGGTTGGGGATGTGATACATGTTTGGGGAGGTCTGACCAGAGTTTTCTTTCTTCTTGAGAGAGGGTTCCAGTTCTGTTGGGGCTGCTGCCCCCAGATGAAGCTTTACTGAGTCAAGGATTGCAGTTTGAGCTTCATTAGTAGTTAAGCGAGGGGCTTGGGGAAGACTGGTAAAGGATTAGTGCTGGAGGCATTGTCAGAAGTCCCGGTGTTCCGATGAGAAATGCCCCCTGTCGAATAATGCCCGCCTGGTACTGCGCATGCGCAGCGCAGTACGGAGCCACTGAAAACTTCCGAACATCGGAATTTACGATCAGCTGTAGACGGCGCCTGCGCACAATAGCCGACATTGTGCCAAACACTCCCGATGCTCGTGCAACTCTGCAAGGGGCGGATTTCATCATGATGGGTGCGTGTGAGGGGCGGATGCCTACAGAAGGGGGCGTATTTTGTAATGATGGGCAGTGCTGCTACGATGGGGGCGGAATTTTTCACGAAACTCAAACACATCTCCTAAACAAATATATCTCTGCTATTCTTCCTACACACGCAGGTGTAGGAAGAAAAGCAGAGATATTTGTTTAGGAGATGTGTTTGAGTTTCGTGAAAAATTCCGCCCCCATCGTAACAGCACTGACCATCACAAAATTCCGCCCCCATCATGATGAAATCCGCCCCTTGCAGAGTTGCACGAGCATCGGGAGTGTGTGGCACAATGTCGGCTATTGTGCGCAGGCGCCGTCTACAGCTGATCAGAAATTACGATGTCCAGAAGCTTTCAGTGGCTCGGTACTGCGCAAGCGCTGCGCATGCGCAGTACCGGGCGGGCATTATTCGACAGGGGGCATTTCTCAACAGGACACCGGCTCTGGAGAGGGATGTTTTATCTCCCTTACTGAGGATCTCCTGGTGGAAGCTGAGTGGTGTACGGCTACTGGAACACTGTGAGTAAGACCTGATTTGGGACTTTCATGTGTGACTGCAGTTATGAGGATTTAGTGTGAAGATTGTCCTCCCATTGATTGTTATTATCATTTTGGAGTATCCTGTGACCCTAATCCCCTCTCCTTGTTAAAGTTGATTTGAGTGTTTGTGGCGTTTTCTGTTGCTTGTGCTGGGGAAAATGCTACGTAGGCTGTTTAGGAAAAGCAAGGCTACAGAGGTTTCTGGTGTCCATGAGGTGTGCAACCTGCCTACCTGGGCCAAAGACAGTAAGTGGATGTTTGTTACAAGGGAGCTTGCTACGTATGCTTTTCCTTTGAACAAAGCTTGGGGTGATGCACTCTTGAATTTTTCCTTTGATTTTAGTCCTAAAAGTTTTGGCTTCAGTAAGGGAGAGATGCAGGCATTAGCTGTGTTTGGTTTTCACTTCTTTTGTGCGCTACACACTGAATCTGAAAAGAGGAAAAACGCAGAGGTAGAACAAATTTTACTGAAAGAGCAGCTTGTAGTGGCAACTGAGTGTTTGAAAGACACTGCAAGCAAGGCAAGAGATTTAGAGATTAGGGCACCAAAGTCAAACCTGCAGTGGCTACGAAATGTGTTCAAACCACTGTAGGCAAAGCTGAAGATTTGAATGAGTGGTGTGTAGCCCTCATGAACAAGTCTAATGATGCCCTAACAAAGGACAAAGGCCCAAAGCCTGAAAGTGGAGGTAGGACATGTGCCACTGTAACTTCCCATAAGCAAAAGGTGTGGGTCTGATCAACTCAAATAGAGATAGACGAGTTGAATCAGATGATCTCCAGGAGACAAATGTGGACTGATTTAATTAAGGTGAGATTGCCTAGAGAGGAAATAGATGGGATTCCTACACCAGCTTTGCTTACGAGGTAGAAGCAAGTGGCTGAGGAACAGTAGATTCAGTAATTTTAGGGGTTTTTATTGTCATGGACTGGGGCACATTGCTAGAGAGTGCCATGCTGTGAAAACTGGACAACAGCAGGCCAGCATTCCCAGGACAGCAGGGAGAGAGATTCAGCCTTTTCATGAGGTTACATGGCAATAGGGATGAGCCTAACACTCCCCGGTTCGGTTCACTCCAGAACATGCGAACAGGCAAAGAATTTGTTCGAACACGCAAACACCGTTAGTCTATGGGACACGAACATGAAAAATCAAAAGTGCTCATTTTAAAGGTTAATATGCAAGTTATTGTCATAAAAAGTGTTTGGGGACCCGGGTCCTGCCCCAGGGGACATGTATCAATGCAAAAAAAAGTTTTAAAAATGGCCGTTTTTTCGGGAGCAGTGATTTTAATAATGCATCAAATGAAACAATAAAAGTGAAATATTCCTTTAAATTTCTTACCTGGGGGGTGTCTAAAGTATGCCTGAAAAGTTGCGCATGTTTCCCATGTTTAGAATTGTCCCTGCACAAAATGTAATTTCTGAAGGAAAAAAAGTAATTTAAAACCACTCGCGACTTTTAAAAGGGTGTTTCGCAGCTTTTCAATTTTGCCGCATACACACCAAATTCGCCGAACGGGCGAACAGCCAATCTTCGAGTCCAACTCATGTTCGACTCGAACATAAAGCTCATCCCTACATGGCAATAGTGGGCACCCTACAATAGTTTTGCAGTTAGAAATGTGAGCAGTGAGCTATGTTTTTTAGCACAGTTGGAAGGAACATATAATCTGATTTGTCTTTTACTCTTTTCAGGTCATAAACACCGAGAGGTAGAGAAGGCAAAGCAGATAACAAAGCCAGATAAGATGAGGAGCATTTCCTTATGGCCTGGAGAACAACGGACTTTCAAAACTGCCAAGTACATTGCTAACCCTGCTGAAAGAAATGCTGGAGCTTGTCCAGGGACAAAAGTCTGATCACCCACAATATACGGGGGACGTCCTGGACAAAGGCTTTAACAGCTGCAGAGGAATACAGAGTTTCTAATATTTGATATATCATGCTATAAAAATCTAGAGGTGGAATGTGTTGCTATGACTATTTTGGCAAATTTTATAGCATTGATATGTGAATTGTTACATTTTAGACCATATATTGTTAAGAAACTAAGATTCCCCAATTGATATGCTAACAAACCCGTTGGACTGGTTTGTGAAGCTCAGGACAGGAAATGATGCTATATGTAGTAGAGGGAAGAAAAGGACTTGAACAAGTCATGTGGTCAGAAACAAAGGAACAGTTGTTCTGGAGGACTTTGGAGAAGAGCCAGTCTGGAAGATCCTGAATCGTGGAAGATGACTCCATCATAAAGAAAGACTGCAATGGGAACTTTACCTGGGAATGACACAAAATCTACAACCCAAGTTAAAGAGGAGATCCAGCCCAAAAAAAAAGGTAAAAGTCAGCAGCTGGTGGCCTGAGCGGAGACCGAGATGGACGCCTAATCTGAGAGCTCCTGTGCGACCGGGCCGCTTTATCACCTTGAACGGGAGCCTACCATCCTAAGCTTGCTATGCACAGAGCCACAAGGAGCTCGTCCACCTCTCGCACCATCAAGGACTCTCAGACGCACTCGGGGAGGAATATACCGGACATATTCCGGTCCCAAAAGACGTAGGCCTCTGCGCCATTGCGGATCCTCGCGCCAGCACAGGCCCAAGCCGCGGCCTCGCTTGACAGGCCGCCTTCAGCCAATATGCCGGGGATATCCTCTCCCAGCTCCAGCGGGGCTCTCCCCCCCAGCCTACTCGACTTGGAGAAAGTTGCGACGGACATCAAAAACACGGTCACTGCTGCCATAGCAGACCTGAAGGCCGAAATGCTCGCGGTCGCCCACCGAGTGGATAACGTGGAGCAGACGACCCAGACGCACGCGGCGGCCATTCGCCAGGTACAGTCGGCATATGACTCCCAACTTGCCCAAGTTTTTGAGCTCCACAGACATGTGGAAGACCTGGATAACCGGGGAAGGAGGCACAATGTTAGGGTACGGGGGGTCCCCGAATCCGTAGACCCCACCGCCTTACAGCAAACCGTCAGCGCTATCTTTAATGACCTGATTGAGCGCCCTGCGGATTCCCCCATTGATATGGAAAGGGCCCACCGCGCCCTCCGCCCCATACCCCGGGATAACGAACCCCCCAGAGACATTATATGCTGTATAGTTAGCTTCCCCCTTAAGGAAGAGATTCTCCGCAAGGCGAGGGAAAGGGGACGTATTCTTTATAATGGCGCGGAGGTGAAACTGTTCCAGGACCTTTCACAGATTACCCTTCAAAACAGGAGGGCACTACGGCCACTGCTAGACGCTCTGCGTGCGAGAAACATTCAGTACCGCTGGAAATTCCCGTTTGGCCTGTCTGCTTCAGCGAGGGGGCGCTCTGCATTGCTTCGCACACCGGAAGATCTTCAGGCGTTCTGTGATCAACTCGACTTGCCCGCCTTAGAACTACCGGATTGGTATGCGCTTTACTTCCCAGCGGAACCCTGGCTTCCTGTTTCGCTCCATCCGTCGCCGAAAGCTGCACGCCAGAGACCGCGTCACCGTAGACCTGGACCGATGTCACTGAATGCTCGTTCCTCACGCCGGGATCTGCAACAACATAGCCCCTCACCACCGCGTATGTGATGCGAGAAATCTATTGACTGTCTGCTGGATAGACTGAGACCTGCAGCCCGTGAGTATGCCTCCCCCCCGAGATGTGTAAGCGTCATGCACTGATCTCTCACTCTCCCGGAGACCCCCCAGACCCTCATTTGAGATAGACATGCCATTCCCACCCCGGTCTCTTGCACCTCATAGCTGACAACCCCGTGCCCCAATGGCCCTAACGGTGACCTTCTTTCCCTGTTTGGGACTCCATACAATGCCTCTCCATCGGGAGTCACCCAATAGCTCCACAACCTGTAACCCAGCGGACGACCTAGGGCCTGCCTTATTCAGGTGGCGGATGTGGAAAGTGCGTATCCCCGAAAAAGCTACCTACGCCTTTTTACCCCAGAGCACCTAATCCCTCGTACGCGCCCGGATCCCCCAAAGCTGGGAGGTTGCACTCAAAGTTTGAACTCTCTGTCGAAGATATGGATGCCCCCACGACAAGTTCCCGTCCTGGGAGAGACTCCCTATGAGTGTCCAGGAGTAGGCCTGGGTTTCTGTCATTGGCCCCTACCCACACAGCTACGGAGATCTCTCTGCAATTCGGGCCCGAGCAGACTTCCCCCCCTTTCTTTTTTTTTTTTTTTGGAATCGGGAGGACTGATCTCTAAATTGCCCGAAACCTCGGCCTGCAACACGATCACATCATCCCCCCTTGGATACTTCTTTCACGGAAGACGATCCTAAACTCCTGTAGGCAATGTTTTCGCAATCTATGTCTTACTTTTATTCCCCCAAATATTACTTTATATTGTCTCCCAATAACATTACCAGTGCTTTTATATGTTCCTTATTTGCATGTGCTTTCCCTTGACCCCCGGTTATACAGATACGGTCTGCCGGGCGTCGGTTGGGTGGGGGGGGGGGGTTTGGGGGAGGCCAGGGACTCCTAGGTTCCGGGAGCCCCATTCCGCCCCCCGATGCGAAGGCAGACGTCGAGATACCGTCACTCTAACTCACTCTGGGCTCTCCCTTCCCCCCCTCATCCCTCCCCTCCTCCCCTCTCCACTCCTTCCCCCCTTCCCTTCCCCCCCGCTTCTTCCCCTCTTCCCCCCCCACTTCCCCCCCCCCCTCCCCCGCTCCCTTGTTCTCTCCTCCCTACCCCCCCTCCTTTCTCCCCACATCTCTTCCCCTCCCTTCCCCCTTTTTTCCTTGCATTTCCCATCCCCTCCTCCTCTCTCCTTCCCCTCCATCTCTCTTCCCCCCCTCCTCACCCCCTCTCCCCCCCCCTGCACCTCTTCTCCCCCCCTCCCCTTGCCTCTTCTCCCCCTCCCCCTAATCCCCTCTTCTCCCCCTCCGCCCCTATCCTCCTAGCCATCCCTTCCCCCTCCTTTCCCTCCCCTCCCCCCTCTTCCCCTCCTCCTTTCCCCACTCCCCTCAACCTGCCCCTTCCCCTGCCTCATCCCCTTGTCCCTTGTTCTCCCTCCCCCCTCCCATTCCTCCCTCACCCCCCGTCCTTGGACCTGTTGCCCTGCCCCTTCCCCCCTGCTCACCCCCTCCCCCCCACCATAGAGTGGCTTAACGTAAGTCTTTGAAGAGGGTCTCCTCTCCCCAGCTTGCCTCACGGGCTGTGGATTTCTCGGTTGATTCTCCTGAATACACTTTAAAAGGTTTACTTTCTAAATATTATGGCTCGGTTATATTGAGTTCAGCACTGCGAGCTGGAATAGGTTATATGTGTTATGTTATGTTGATTTGTGTATTGCTCCTATGCACTTGATACTTGAACTTTCGGCAGCTTGTTCCTTATGGTAGGCTCCCCACTACGCTTCTTGGGCTCTCGCCGTAAGCGGGATCCCTCATCCGCTTCACTTTGACCCCCGGTCCACAGCTAGGCCGTGGTTACCGCTCACACTACTACCCCCACACAGCAGTCTCACTGAGACGTTGCTGACACTCCAGATTTCCTCTTGACTCCTACAGGTAGATAGCCTAGCGAAATCCACCTCTGGTTTTTCTTTCCCCTTTCCCATATCTATTCCCTTACATTTAGCTCTCATATCCCCCCCCCTTTTTTTTCTTTTATTTTCTTTGTCTTTTCTTTTCTTTTCTTCTCTTTTCTTTTCTTTTTTCTTTTCTTTTTCTGCTCTGATCCTCCTGACTCTCCCTACCCCCAAATCTTCCTGATTTTCCCACTCGTGTGTCCTCCCTCCTTACCCCTCCTCCCTTTTTGTGTGTCCCCCCCCCCCTTCTTTCCCTTCCCCTGGGGGAGTGACCCTCACACTCATCCTCTATAGGAAGGTCCTAACCTAATCGACAACCAGACACTCATTTTCGCCTCTCCTTAACTCTTCATAATGCAGAACCCCCCTAAGACTAATGTCCCACTGACTCTGAAGTGTGTTTCATTGAACACAAAAGGCCTGAATGAACCGGAAAAAAGGTCACAAGTGTTAGCTTCGCTCACCAAACAAAAGGCTCACTTTATCTTCCTACAGGAGACGCACTTCCGATCTGATGCTATCCCTAAACTGACTAATCACATGTATCGCTCTGCCCTACACGCCACTAACCCGGTGGCCAAATCTAAGGGAGTTTCAATCCTTATTTCAAAACACGCCAACTTCCTCCTGACTGACTCCCTAGTGGATCCTGAAGGCAGATTCATTTTTGTTAAGGGAACATATGCAACTAAGCCTATTACATTGGCTAACATATATTGCCCTAATGAACATCAAGTCTCCTTCTTCCGCAAGACTTGCGCCCTCCTGTCCTCATTCCAGAGCGGCCTGGTCCTCCTGGGAGGCGACATTAATGTGCCCTTGAACCCCCTCCTAGATACCTCCACTGCCACGACTTCTCTGCCCTATAAGGCATTACGCCAAATTAAAGCCCAATTACAAACCTTGTCCCTTCATGACACTTGGCGTACCCTCTATCCTTCAACCAAAGACTACACCTACTTTTCGGCCCCCCACCAGAAATACTCCAGAATCGATTTTTTTTTTCTATCCCAGACAGACCTCCCCGCCCTCCAACATGCCTCCATTGAACCGATGTTCTTATCGGATCATCATCCCATCACAGTTACACTATCGTTCCCGGAAACGTTCCCCAAGACTAAAATTTGGCGGTTCAACCCTTCCTGCTTGACGGATCCAACCTCATTGGAACGGATCCGCTCATGCATCAAGCTTTATTTTCAGGAGAATGCTAACCCTGACATTTCTCCAATATCCATATGGGAAGCCCACAAATGTGTGGTAAGGGGAGAACTGCTTGCCCTGAATGCACAAGCCAAAAAAGCTTATCAGGAGAAAGTGAATGCTCTTATCAAAAGGATTAGAGCACTAGAGCTGTCCCACAAACAAACGCAAGCCCAGAACACCCTTCAGGAACTAACTCAGCTCCGCACACTCCTTACAGACGAACTGGGTAAGCGCACGAGAAGGCGCTATATTCTTGGGCAGAGGGTCTTTTATGAACATGGCAATAAGAGTGGGCGCCTTTTAGCGCGGTCAGTCCAGAAGGCCAAACTCTCCTCCACCGTACATGCCCTACGTGATCCCCGGGGCACCCTCTTGGCTAAGAGCGAGGACATCGCGAGAGAATTCGAATCCTTCTACCGAAGGCTCTATAACCTTCGCCCTGCCCTGCCACCCCGAGCATCGGGAGAGACACGTCAAACGCTCATTGCGGATTTTCTCGCACAATATGGCCCTAAACCCCTTTCCTCCCAACAAGCACAATCCTTAGAGGGACAATTCTCGACAGGAGAGCTGGAGATAGCCCTGAAACAAATGAGGCTGGGCAAAAGCCCGGGCCCGGACGGGTACACCCTCCAGTACTATAAGTCATTCGCAGACACCCTTGCCCCCAACCTTTTGCAGATGTTTAATGCCCTGGCCAATCCGCAAGACCGACCTAATAGACTATTAGAGGCACACATCACGGTAATCCCTAAGGAAGGGAAGGATGCCCTCCAGGTGGCGAATTATAGGCCGATCTCACTCCTTAATGTCGATATAAAAATTTATGCCAAGATCCTTGCCAACAGGTTAATACCTTTAATCCCCGGTCTTATCTCCAATGATCAAGTGGGGTTTGTCCCGGGAAGGGAGGCGCGGGACAATACCATACGAACCCTCAACCTACACCACTGGCTCACCTCAACTAAAACACCCGGCTTTTTGCTTTCCCTTGATGCGGAGAAGGCGTTTGACAGAGTGGCCTGGGACTACATGCGAGAGGTCCTAAAAGGGGTGGGCCTTGGGGACCGCATGCTCACCTCCATAATGGCATTATACTCGAACCCCACGGCGGCGGTGAGAGTTAACGGACACCTGTCGAACGTCTTCTCCATCAGCAATGGCACTCGCCAGGGGTGTCCCCTCTCCCCCCTGATCTACATTCTCTCCCTAGAACCCCTCTTAAACAAACTTAGAGAAAACACGGACATTAGGGGCTTGATGGTCAAAGGCAAAGACTTTAAAGTGGCCGCCTTCGCGGATGATATCCTGCTCTCTCTCACATCCCCGCGAACCTCCCTCCCATCTCTCCTACATGACCTGGAAGCCTTTGGTACAATTTCAAACCTAAAAATTAACTACACAAAGTCCCACGCCCTGAATATCACCCTCCCACCACAGGAGGTTCTTCATTGTCAAGAATTTCTTCCATTTCGTTGGGAAAAAACTGCGATCTCCTATCTTGGGATTCAGATCCCACCCTGCCTTAAAGATTTGTATGCCCTTAACTTCCACCCTGCCCTGAAAAAAGCCCAAGACCACTTCTTGGAGTGGTCCTCATTGAATGTCTCGTGGTTTGGCCGAGCGGCTCTGATCAAAATGATTGTCCTGCCACGTATATTATACTTGATCCAAACCATCCCGATGCATATACCCGCAGGATTCTTTTCCTCTTATCGGAAGGCCTGCTCGGCATTTTTATGGAAAGGTTCTCCCCCTAGAATCAAATATGCCAGACTCACCTTGCCTAAGCCTAAAGGGGGTATCGCCCTTCCAGACCTGCATAAATACTATGTTGCGTGTCACCTTACGAGAATCGCGGACTGGTCCATCCACTCCTTTGAAAAGGTCTGGACTGCTATCGAAGACTCTTTCTCGCCCATGCCGCTACACCTTCTCCCATGGCTGTCCCCGAAACAATGGCCACAGTCTCTGACCTCACATCCCTTCATCCATACTTCCTTAACGCTTCTTAGGGGGTCCCCCTCCAGAGGTTCCCTCTCACCCACCCCGGGCCCGCTGACTACGCTGAGAGGGAACCCCGACTTTATCCCAGGCGAGTCTTCTACTTTCCTCAAACAAGAATGGCCGCATCAAGATATCCTTGCTTTACAGTTTTACACTGACGGTAAGCTTGCTTCGATAGAGGACCTTAGGCTCATTTCTAACACCTCTACCTTCCCCTTTTGGACATACAGACAAATTTGTCATTTTCTATCCACACATGCAGCTCAGGGCAGTTGGACAAGACCACTTACCCCTTTTGAAACCCTCTGCTATCGTAGAACCCCCCAACGGCACCTTATTTCCCTGCTCTACGCTTTACTCTTAGAACCTACCGATTCCACCCTTTCGCCATCACAGGCCTCGTGGAACAGAGATCTACCTATCCCCCTGACATCAGTTGAATGGACAAGAATTCACGAATACGCACACAGGGGGTCATTGAACGTTGCTATCCAGGAGAATGGGTATAAAGTGCTCACTAGATGGTATAGGACCCCAGCTCTCCTTCATAAGTTTGCTCCTTCAACCTCCAATATTTGCTGGAGATGCAATACAGAGGTGGGTTCCATGGTACATATTTGGTGGGAATGCTCACACATCCAACCCTTTTGGAGGGAAGTACACAGATACATCACATCCATCACCACTTACACCTTGGACTTCACACCAGCACAATTTCTTCTGCATCACACTTCTCTCTCAAGGAAGGATTATTTCAAATCCCTAGCCATGCACATGGTGAATGCTGCCAGGCTGTGCATCCCCAAACACTGGCGCTCCTGTCATACACCGTCACTTAAAGAATGGTTTATGACCATCTCTAGAATTTGCGACATGGAAGAACTGATCCACATCTCTCAAGAGAGACTGGAGAATTTTTCGACTACCTGGTCCTGTTGGGCACACTTCAAAACTACAGCTGAATACAATCAGCATGTTCCCTCAGATTAGAGTCTGTACTCTGAGGTGCTCTTTATCCCCCTCTTTCACACGGAGGCCCAAACGAGAGGTCACTCCCCCCATCCTCTTCCTCACCCCTATCCTCAACCCTTCCCCACCTCTTCCCCCATCCCCGTTGTTGTCCCTTGCGCTCTGATTCATCCCCCCCTCCTACCCCCCCCTCCAATCCCATACCCCCTCACCATGAATAGATATTTTCCCTCCCACCCCATCCCCTTATCACCATATCTTAGACACCATCTCTTTGGTGTTGGAATCAACAGGCAATGCAGCAAAGTTAGCAGGCGGTTGGAATGCGGATCAAACTAATAAAGGCTCCGGCCCATCTGCACCTTCAGTCTCACTGATACAAACCTTGGAGACTATTTTACACCCGTCTGTAAGGCTTGTTTAAGTTGTACCAAAATCTGGTTTTCTGTAAATGCACCTGTTTTGCATCAATCTCTGTACTGTGATTCCTGTCATTTTGCTCAATAAAACTTTATGGAAAAAAAAAAAAAAGTCAGCAGCTACAAATACTGGAGCTGCTGACCATTAATATTAGGACACTTAGCTGTCTAGGAGCCCGCGATGTTGGCACCGCAGCAGATCTTCGGATCGACTCCAGGGTGCTGCTACCGCCATTCCTGGTAAGGGAACCAGGCAGTGAAACTACTGCGCATGCGCGAAGCGCGCTGTGCTTATTAATTGGCCCAGCGGCGGGGGAAGAAGGAGGGAGGCCAAACTTCCGGGAGATCAAGCCCGTCTCCCGGAAGTGGGGAAGGGGACCTGTCATAAACAGGTGTCCCCCCCCCCACGAAAGGTGCCAAATGTGACACCGGATGGGGAGGACGAAGCATATAAGCGTAAGTTCCACTTTTGGGTGTAACTCCGCTTTAAGTAATTTTTAGTGTTACACTCTGGCATACACTATCCATGCTCATTTGCTGGGAAAGATAGATAGCTTCTGTATATTGTATGCATATTTGTTGATGCTTTGTATGCTGTGAATTGTTTTTCAGTAAGTACAGCAATTTTGTTTAGTAATGCAAATTAATATACCCTACAGAGGTGTTTATGCTTCCTTGCTTATACCACAAGGTAACCTTAAAAAACAGACAGGCACTAGCACCCTAACCACTTCAATAACAGGCGCTTTCACCACCGCCCTGCTCAGGCCAATTTTCAGCTTTCAGCATTTTCAGACTTTGAATGACAATTGCACGGTCATACAACACTGTGCCCAAATGAAATTATAATAATTAGATCAAATTTTAAGCGCAGCAATCCTGGACTAATTTTCCTATATGTGGCTGAGGGGTAGAGAGATAATTTGGGATGTTATATACTAGGGATGTCCCGATACCGATACTAGTATCGGTATCGGCACAGATACCGAGCATTTGCCTGAGTACTTGTACTCGGGCAAATGCTCCCGATGCTTCACCCGATACTTGCCATCCCAATCAGTGTCCTCCTCCATGCCGCCGTCCCAATAGGTGTCCCCCTCCGTGCTGCCATCCCAATCAGTGTCCTCCTCCGTGCCGCCGTCCCAATAGGTGTCCCCCTCCGTGCTGCCATCCCAATCAGTGTCCTCCTCCGTGCCGCCGTCCCAATAGGTGTCCCCCTCCGTGCTGCCATCCCAATCAGTGTCCTCCTCCGTGCCGCCGTCCCCCTCTGTTCTCCTCCTCCACCCCCTCGATCTGTCAGGATGGAGAGCGGAGGTAGGAGCCGGTAACTCTGGCTCCTTACCGTTCGGAATGTACAGAGTCAGTGATCACTGACTCTGTCCATTCACATAACTGAAACATCGTAAACTGTGTTTACAATGTTTTAGTTTATGAATGAAGAGAAGCCGCGGTCTTCTCTCCATTCATTTTCAGCGCAGCAGAGGCTGCTGAGAAAGGGACTGGGGAATCTGTCCCTAGTCCCTTTCTCTGTCTCAAAGGGGAGATGTCAGAGGTCTGTTAAGACCCCTGATATCTCACCAAAGCCCCCCAACAGGGCTGATAAAAAAAATAAAAAATTTAATTAAAAAATAAATAATAAAGAAATGAATTGTAAAAAATAAATAAAATAAAATAGAAGAAAAAACACACTGACACTGTCCACCCCTTAAAAAAAGAAAACATTATAAAAAAATCAATCAATAAATAAATAAAAAAAAAAAAAATTTTTTTTTTTTTTTAAAAGAGATAAAAAAAAAAGTATCGGTATTCGGTATCGGCGAGTACTTAGAAAAAAGTATCGGTACTTGTACTCGGTCTTAAAAAAGTGGTATCGGGACAACCCTATTATATACCGTATTTATCGGCGTATAACACGCACCCTAACTTTAAGAGGGAAGTTTCAGGAAAAAAACTTTCCACAGCCCCCTGCGTATAACACGCAGGCCCAGTTTACCCTCTATTTTCAGGGTAAAAAGTGAGTGTTATACACCAATAAATACAGCATATTCTTCTTGTTTCCATCACTGATTGTGATCCTGGTATATGCTCATGGCAATAGAAAACCATTGAACATCTAATGTCATCTCATTTGAAAAGTACTGTTATGTTATAGTTGTATCCTTCAAAGGCAGAACGAAACCCTCCTATCCTATACTGTATAGCCAAGGCAGATGCTATCTTATTCTCTGACCTGCTGTTGCCATGGTGCTACAAATGTGATCAAATTATGACACCTGCCATTTGATGAGTTGACAGTTTGATTGAGAGCACAAGCAACTGTAACAGTTCTCATTCACTGCATGCCTTGAAGGTAATGATGGTTTTGGGGAACAGTTAAATTGATGGGTTTAGTTAGGCTTTAATAAAAATACTGAAAATTAAAATATAAAAATGTGTGATATTTGATATTTACCTGGCAGAGAGACATATTCTTAAACTTTTCAGGACAGAGTCATAGACCATGGGTTATGCAGCTATCTTTAGGTGGCTGGACACTGGCAAACACAGCTGTAAGGTCCAACCCTATATAACCCCTCCCACTCCCAGATAACCTCAGTTTTTTTTTTTTTTGCTAGTTTCCTAAGGTAGATGAATGTATTCTCTACTCCTAAAGAAGTACGTTTTGTTCTCTTTTCATAATACTTCTGGTAAGTTCCAAGCTGCTACATAGACACTGAGACTGCCTTTTTGCAGCTTTCTGGATCAGTAATTTCCTCGGTTGAAGCCTTGGGGCAACAAGTTCCCGGACCCCACCAGGTAGGAGATGCAGGGTTGACCTGTTGCTTCAGGCACTGGATTTTGCACTGAGCATTCGCCTAGACATGTAGTGCAATGGAAAGCTCCAAGGCCATGGTGCATCTGATAAAGGAGGGCAGTCAGATCACTTTTACCTTTTATTTGGTGCCTTTTCTGTGTAACTTTCGATATCTGAGATACAAACCGGAAGTGCCCCTGTCCAGCCTCCTTTCTGCATAGGCACACTTCAGATGCCTTTTTTGATGATATGTGCATGGACCAGTTGCTCTTCAGCTCCCTGCCTCACTGCATAGTGACAGCACAGCAATTTCTGGATAATCTGAGCTCCCATTACCAGCAGTGACTGGTCACAGAAGGCTTCAACCTGCCTGCTCTGTTGCATGGGTCATGAGTAGGGATGAGCTTCGTGTTCGAGTCGAACATACGTTCAACTCGAACATCGGCTGTTCGATCGTTCGACGAAGATCGAACGATTTGGGCCGTTCGCGCCAAATTCGAGTGACGCGAACGGCCCACAATGCACTACGCCATCGCAGTGTCATCCAGGCGCTGTGATTGGCCAAGCATGCACTGTGACCCCGCATGCTTGGCCAATCACAGCGCCGGCAGCGAGGAGAGCAATGATTGGCCACAGGCAGGATGCCTGTGGCCAATTATTGCTGAGGGGGTTTAGTACACGCCCCACACTATAAAAGGCCGCCAGCGCGGCGGCTTTGTGTAGTGTGTTCCGGAGCAGGGAAAGAGAAGCATAGGCAGGGACAGTGTCATTATTTTTCCTTTACTAATCCTGGATTCCTTGTGTTTAGGGACAAATAAGGATAGGTAGGGAGAGTGTCAGTGACAGTGTGCTATTCTGTGCTAATCCTTGTTTGTAGGGACAGAGAGGTACAGTGAGGGAAAGTGTCAGTGTGCTATTCTGTTCTAAACCAATCTTGCTGAACCATATTTTCAATCCTTGAGTTTAGGGACAGAGAGGTACAGTGAGGGAAAGTGTCAGTGTGCTATTCTGTGCTAAATCTTGTTTGTAGGGAGGGACAGAGTAGGACAGTGAGGGAAAGTGTCAGTGTGCTATTCTGTTCTAAACCAATTTTGCTTTTCCATATTTTCAATCCTTGAGTTTAGGGACAGAGAAGGACACTCGTGGCAATTATCAGTGTGCTATTCTGTGCTAAATCTTGTTTGTAGGGAGGGACAGAGTAGGACAGTGAGGGAAAGTGTCAGTGTGCTATTCTGTTCTAAACCAATTTTGCTGTTCCATATTTTCAATCCTTGAGTTTAGGGACAGAGAAGGACACTCATGGCAATTATCAGTGTGCTATTCTGTGCTAAATCTTGTTTGTAGGGAGGGACAGAGTAGGACAGTGAGGGAAAGTGTCAGTGTGCTATTCTGTTCTAAACCAATTTTGCTGTTCCATATTTTCAATCCTTGAGTTTAGGGACAGAGAAGGACACTCGTGGCAATTATCAGTGTGCTATTCTGTGCTAAATCTTGTTTGTAGGGAGGGACAGAGTAGGACAGTGAGGGAAAGTGTCAGTGTGCTATTCTGTTCTAAACCAATTTTGCTGTTCCATATTTTCAATCCTTGAGTTTAGGGACAGAGAAGGACACTCGTGGCAATTATCAGTGTGCTATTCTGTGCTAAATCTTGTTTGTAGGGAGGGACAGAGTAGGACAGTCAGGGAAAGTGTCAGTGTGCTATTCTGTTCTAAACCAATTTTGCTGTTCCATATTTTCAATCCTTGAGTTTAGGGACAGAGAAGGACACTCGTGGCAATTATCAGTGTGCTATTCTGTGCTAAATCTTGTTTGTAGGGAGGGACAGAGTAGGACAGTGAGGGAAAGTGTCAGTGTGCTATTCTGTTCTAAACCAATTTTGCTGTTCCATATTTTCAATCCTTGAGTTTAGGGACAGAGAAGGACACTCGTGGCAATTATCAGTGTGCTATTCTGTGCTAAATCTTGTTTGTAGGGAGGGACAGAGTAGGACAGTGAGGGAAAGTGTCAGTGTGCTATTCTGTTCTAAACCAATTTTGCTGTTCCATATTTTCAATCCTTGAGTTTAGGGACAGAGAAGGACACTTGTGGCAATTATCAGTGTGCTATTCTGTGCTAAATCTTGTTTGTAGGGAGGGACAGAGTAGGACAGTGAGGGAAAGTGTCAGTGTGCTATTCTGTTCTAAACCAATTTTGCTGTTCCATATTTTCAATCCTTGAGTTTAGGGACAGAGAAGGACACTCGTGGCAATTATCAGTGTGCTATTCTGTGCTAAATCTTGTTTATAGGGAGGAACAGAGTAGGACAGTGAGGGAAAGTGTCCTATTCTGTTCTAAACCAATTTTGCTGAACCATATTTTCAATCCTTGAGTTTAGGGACAGAGAGGTACAGTGAGTGAAACTGACAGTGTGCTATTCTGTTCTAAACCAATTTTGCTGTTCCATATTTCAAATCCTTGAGTTTAGGGACAGAGAAGGATAGGCAGGGGACAGTGTCAGTGTCATTGTTGCTAAGCCTCTTGCACAGTATACACCTGAAAGTAGCCCTTATTGCTCTTTTTCCCATCTCCCTGCAGGCCATCCATTAAAATGTCTGGAAGGCAAACAAGGAGAGGCAGACAGTCAGGAGGCAAAAAAAGAGGGCAAGCAGGCTCTGTGTCTGGGGGCAACAGTGCTGGTTGTGGACGCGGTGCATTGTCATCAGCACATGGCCATGGGACACGCTTGTCCTTCTTTTCGGCAGCTGGACATGTTGAGCCACATCATGCCGAAGACTTGGTAGAGTGGATGACCAAGCCCACCTCATCCTCCTCATCCTCTCTCACCCAGGCTCAGGGTACTGGCAAAGCAGCTGCCAAAGCGTCCTCTTCTCTGGTATCATTATCTTCATTAGTCAATCCTTCCCTAGACCCACCATGTCCTCCTCCTGAGGAGTCCCCCGAACTGTTTGAGCACAGTGTTGGGTACATGCTCCAGGAGGATGCCCAGCGTTTGGAAGGATCTGATGATGATACCCAGCTAGAGGAAGGCAGCAGCGTGAGAGCAGAGAGAGGGGATGCTCAAGAAGGACACCAATCTGGCAGTCATGCTCCAGCAGCTGCAGCATACTGCCAGATTGGCTCCAGTGATGAGGAGGGAGGGGATGATGAGGTCACTGACTCCACGTGGGTGCCTAATAGGAGAGAGGAGGAGGAGGAGGAGGATGATGAGAAGGAGGCACATCTCCAACGAGGCAGGATGCCCTTGAGTGGCCAGCGTATGGGCAGCACACCGACGGAATCACACCGCAGAGCTCCGCCTGTGCAGGGCGCTGCCTCTGCCCGTCATTCAAAAAGTTCTTTGGTGTGGGTCTTTTTTGAGGCGAGTGCATCAGATCGCACAGCTGCTGTTTGCAACATATGTCTCAAGCGTATATCGCGTGGCCAAAACATCAGCCGCTTGGGCACCACATGCTTGATCAGACATATGTTGACCTGCCATGCAGCTCGTTGGCAAGCCTACCTTAAAGACCCACACCAAAGAACAAAGCTGACCTCTTCTTGCACCGCATCAGCTGGGATCTCCAACCCCACTATACCTTCACTCCTCTCTGAAACCTGCTCTGAGAGGAATGAAGGTGTAGAATTAGGTGTGTCACAGGCAAGTACTTGCGGGCACTCTGCTAGCAGTACACCAACGTCCGATTCTACCAGGCAAATTTCCCTGCCCCAGCTGCTGGACCGTCGAAAGAAGTTCACTCCCAGCCATCCACATGCCCAGCGGTTGAATGCTAGCTTGGCTAAATTGCTAGCGCTTCAACTGCTGCCTTTTCAGTTGGTAGACTCGGCCCCCTTCCGTGAGTTTGTGCAATGTGCGGTTCCTCAGTGGCAGGTTCCCAAACGCCACTTTTTTGCACGGAAGGCGATTCCGGCTCTCTACAGGCATGTGGAAGGCAATGTCTTGGCCTCCCTGGACAGGGCGGTCAGCGGTAAGGTGCATATTACCGCTGACTCATGGTCCAGCAGGCATGGACAGGGACGTTACCTTTCTTTCACGGCCCATTGGGTCACTCTTTTGGCAGCTGGGAAGGATGCAGGACAAGGTGCAGTAGTGTTGGAGGTTGTTCCACCGCCACGCCTCCAAAATGCTACTACTGGTTGTGACACACCTCTCTCCTCCACCCCCTCCTCTTCTTCTTCCTCCATGGCCTCTTCCTGTGGTTTGTCCTCGGAACCAGCGGTGCTCCGTAGGCGTTCAAGGGGCTACGCAAGTACGCAGGCAAAAAGATGCCATGCCGTGCTTGCGCTGGTGTGTTTGGGTGACAGGAGCCACACTGGGGCAGAGGTCTTGTCTGCTCTGCAGGGGCAGGCCGAGAGGTGGTTGACGCTACGCCAGCTTAAGCCAGGAATGGTGGTTCGCGACAATGGCACCAACCTCCTCTCCGCCCTCCGACAGGGACAACTGACCCATGTGCCCTGTATGGCTCACGTCCTTAACCTGGTGGTGCAGCGGTTCTTGGGCAGGTACCCGGGCTTACAGGATGTCCTGAGGCAGGCCAGGAAAGTCTGTGTGCATTTCCGCAGATCTTATAATGCCAGTGCTCGCCTGGCTGAGCTGCAAAAGGAGTTGAACCTGCCCAAGAACCGCCTTATATGTGACATGCCCACCAGGTGGAACTCAACGTTGGCCATGCTGCAGCGGCTGCACACGCAGCAGAGGGCCATCAATGAGTACCTGTGCGACTACGGCACCAGGACAGGGTCAGGGGAGCTCGGTTTTTTTTCACCACGCCAGTGGGGCATGATCAGGGATGCATGCACTGTCCTGGCACCATTTGAGGAGGCCACGAGGATGGTGAGCAGTGACAGTGCATGCATCAGTGACACTGTACCTCTTGTCCACCTGTTGGAGCACACGCTGCGTGGAATAATGGACAGGGCACTTGAGGCAGAACAGAGGCAGGAAGAGGAGGACTTCCTTGCCTCTCAAGGCCCCCTTTACCCAGACAGTGTTCCTTCTGTCCCACCCATCGCACAGGAAGAGGAGGAGGAGGAGGAGGAGGAGGAGGAGGATTGTGTCAGCATGGAGGTGGAGGCTGGCACTCAGCATCATCATCAGCAGTCTTTTAGGGATGATTTACAGTCCCAAGAAACCAGTGGACTTGTACGTGGCTGGGAGGAGGTGGCTGCGGATCATGTCGTCCTTAGTGACCCAGAGGACTCCGGACTGAATGCCTCAGCTAACCTACGCTGCATGGCCTCCCTGATCCTGCAAAGTCTGCGTAAGGATCCTCGTATTCTTCGGATCAAGGAGAGGGACCATTCCTGGCTGGCCACTCTACTTGATCCACGGTACAAGGGTAAGGTTGCGGACCTTATCGTACCATCGCAGAGGGAGCAGAGGATGAGACAACTCCGGGAGGCCTTGCAGAAAGGTCTGTGCAACGCGTTCCCAGAGACTGGGAGGTTACAAACTCCTGGTCCTGGACAACGAGTTGCTGAGGCTTCGGGCAGTCAAAGAAGGAGCGGTGCGGAAGGTGGCCGTCTGACCGATGCGTTCAGACAATTCTTTAGTCCGCAGCCCCAAAGTATGATCGGTTCCAGCAACCATCGCCAGCGTCTGATATACATGGTCCAGGAATACCTAGGGGCAAGGTCAGACTTGGACACCTTCCCCACCGAAAATCCTCTGGCTTACTGGGTCTTGAGGATGGATCACTGGCCAGAGCTTGCACAGTATGCAATTGAGCTACTGGCCTGTCCTGCATCCAGCGTTCTTTCGGAACGCACATTCAGTGCTGCTGGAGGATTTGTCACGGATCACAGGGTGCGCCTGTCCACCGACTCGGTTGATCGACTGACTTTCATCAAGATGAACCAGTCTTGGATCACCACCAGCTACCACACACCAGATGCTGATATAACAGACTAATTGATTTTAAAATGTCACATCCCTTTAAGACTGATGCTGATGCTGAGTGCCTGTGCTGTTATGTTGACTGGCTATCCTCCTCCTCCTCCTCAATGATACGATTAATGATGATAGCTTGGAAGATCATTTTGGTTTATGGGTGACGCCACCAGTGGCTAAGGCCCAATTTTTCAGCCCCTGTTTAACAGGGGCGTGTAATTAAAATTTTTGATGCAATACTTTGCAACAGGCCTCATTGCTGTGCTCCAAGTACAGTATCTGTGAGGGGTTGCAGTGTTGTGCCACCAGTGCCTAAGGCCCAATTTTTCAGCCCCTGTTCAATAGGGGCATGCAATTATAATTATTGATCTAATAATTCACAGCAGGGCCCATTGCTGCGCCCACCAAGAGTAACTGTCAGGCCTTACAGTGTTGTGGCACCAGCACCACCATCACCACCACCACCACAGGCCCAATTTTTCAGCCCCTCTTCAACAGGGGCATGCAATTATAATTATTGATCGAATAATTCACAGCAGGACCCATTGCTGCGCCCACCAAGAGTAACTGTCAGGCCTTACAGTGTTGTGGCACCAGCACCAGCACCACCATCACCACCATCACCACCACCACCACCACCAAAGGCCCAATTTTTCAGCCCCTATTCAACAGGGGCATGCAATTATAATTATTGATCTAATAATTCACAGCAGGGCCCATTGCTGTGCCCACCAAGAGTAACTGTCAGGCCTTACAGTGTTGTGGCACCAGCACCACCATCAAAGGCCCAATTTTTACTACCACTGATCAACAATTATATGTTATTACAATTCCTGATATAATAGTTGACAGCAGGGCGTTCCAGCACCCACCAAGAATAACTGTGAGTGCTTTCAGTGTTGTGCCAACACCAACACCTAAGGGGCCAATTTCTGCAGAGTATATACGGCAGGTCCCTACTTTCAAACATCCAACTTACAAACTACTACTACTTGCAAACGGAAGAAGACAACAGGAAGTGAGAGGAAATCTACCCCTTGGAAGGAAAATTCTATCCTGTAAGAATTAATATGGGAGAAAGGTGTCTCCTCTCTACTGATGCTTTATCACCAATCCTTGTTTCAATAAAAACACCACATTTCAAAAACAGTTGTCATTGTGACGCAAAGTGAGGTAAAATGTTCTGAACAGGGGCACAGACAGCAAAAAAAATGTGACAGGGGTGATAACCGTTCCCTATGTTTTCCAAAAAGCTAAAAAAAAGGAATTTGGCATGGAGCTACACTTAAACAATGCAGCTGTTCAAAATTACAAACAGATTCTACATAAGAACAAACCTACAGTCCCTGTCTTGTATGCACCGCCTGTATACGGCTGTTCAGAGTATATAGGGCCTTTTTTATTTTGTGTGCGGGGTTCCCCTTAATATCCATACAAGACCCAAAGGGGCTGGTAATGGGCTGGGGTAGGGGGGGGGGGGGGTTGATGGGGTAGCTATGCCATTTTTCATAAAGATTTTCATCCATATTACCGGGACCAGACATTGCATTAAAGCCGCAAGCAGTTTTAAATGGCTTTTTTTCCTTTAGAAATGTTATTTTGTGCAGGGACAGTTCTAAACACGGGAAACACGTGGCACTTCACAGGCATACTTTAGACACCCCCCAGGTACAATATTTAAAGGAATATTTGACTTTTTTTTTTCACTTTATGCATCATTAAAATGACTGCTCCTGGAAAACATCCGTTTTTAAAACTTCTTTTTGCATTGATACATGTCCCCTGGTGCAGAACCCGGGTTCCCAAACTCTGTTTCGGACAATAACATGGATAATAGTCGTTATAATTAGCACTTTAGAATCCGAACGTTCGCATCCATTGTATTTAATAGGGTTCTAATGTTCGTGCGAACTTTCGGTCCGTTCGCGGGTTCTGGTGCGAACCGAACCCGGGGGTGTTCGGCTCATCACTAGTCATGAGCGTGCCTTGTGGGATATCCTTTACTACACATGGTGGACCATAGGAACAAGTGGAATGGGTCAGCAGGCCTTTCCAGCTCTTGAATAGCTAATGGCTCAGGGATTCAGTAATATCCCCCACAGGTGAAAATCTCATCCTTTGGACACAGCTGATCACAGATTGTGGTAAAGGGCCAAACATGGCGGCCCTTTACCATGTGATCAGCTGTGTCCAGTCTCAGCTGGTCACTTTTAAACAGACTTGCCAGTTATCGGCATTCCTTTCCTTACCCACTGTCTCTGTGTGAGGAAATGTTAGCCGATAACTGACAAATATGACAGGGCACAGTGAGTATATTGTTTACACTGATAATCAGTGAAGCCCCATTAGTGCCAGTCAGTGCCTATTAGTGCAGCTTATCAGTGCCCATCAGTGCAGGTTATCAGTGCCACCTATCAGTGCAGCTGACTCAGTGCCTCCTCATTAGTGCAGCTTACCAGTGCCCATCAGTGCAGCCTCATCAGTGCAGATTCATCAGCACCCATCAGTGAAGAAAAATCACTTATTTGCAAGAAAACTTTTTTTCCCCGAATATTTGGGCCTTTTTTTGTTTGTTTAGCAAAAAATAGATTAACCACTTCAACTGGTGCCCAAAACCGTTTAGTGTCTGCTTCTCCTCTCTGTCAATCCCTCCATTGGCTTTCGCTCACCCAACTAATTAAATTCAAAATACTAAAAACAACTTACAAAGTCATCCACAACTTGGCCCCCAGCTAGCCTAGTCTCAAAATACCAACCTAATCGTCCTCTTCATTCCTCCCAAGACCTCCTGCTTTCTACCTCTCTCATCACCTTCTCCCATGCTCGCCTCCAGGACTTTTCAAGAGCCTCTCCCATCCTATGGAACTCCCTTCCCCAATCTGTCTGATTATCTCCTACTCTGTTTGCTTTTAGACAATCCCTGAAAATCCTTCTCTTCAGAGAAGCCTATTCTGCCCCCACCTAACAACTGTACTTTTCTCCATCAGCTCATCTCCCACAGTTATTACCTTTTGTTTCACTTGACCCTCCCTCCTAGATTGTAAGCTCTAACGAGCTGGGCCCTCTGATTCCTCCTGTATTGAATTGTATTGTAACTGTACTGTCTGACCCCATGTTGTAAAGCGCAGCGAAAACTGTGGGCGCTATATAAATCCTGTATAATTCTAATAATAGAAATAATAACTAGTATAAATGATTCAATAAAATAAATTTGCATCTCTGTGTCTAGCAGTGAAATGATTTTAATTAAATATAGTACAAACATTATGAGAAATGGGACTAACGCGCAATGACTATATTTATATAGGGTCAAAGTCTGAGCCAACATTAAATGGAGGCAATTGTAAGCGGATGTAAGCCATAGGGAAAAGGAAGCAATGGAACATATTTTCTATATTCTTTTTCAGCCAGCAGATGGAGCTTTTTCTCTGCCTTATTTCCTTCTGTGAAAGGTTTGTTATTTACAGACAATTGGATCATTGGTTTCATAGGCAACTCACTCAACATTCACCTATTGTTTTGGCCAAAGTTCTAATCTGCACATTCACTCTATTACAGAGGTTTTCACCTATTTTAAGAGGAGATTCACTCAAGAGTCTCCAAGTAAAAAAATAGAATCAAGCAACATTTGCTCATGGTTACCCACATCTGTTCTTCAATGGGAAAGGTGCTTTACTGTACTATTTCCCCTATTTATCCTTTAGTAAATGCAGATTTGTTTTACATTCCGCTCAACATTTACCTATTTTTTGCTTTGTATAATGTTCAAATTATTTCCTGATTGGAAGTAGGAAATATTGTAAAGTGTTTCTTGGATTTTTCATCTATGGAGAGTACTAAATTTGCGCCCAAAGTTATAGCCGATAGATGGCTACAGTGCAGGCCTAAATTGCCAGGAGGGTGTCCATGTACGTCCTCCTGTGCATGAGCTGCCTGCGCATTCCCTGCAGGGCGCACATGGCTCGCTCTGTGGTCATTTACTTACCGTCTGGAGTAAATAGGACATCGGTCCCGCAAACTTCAGACCATGCAGTGCCCACCAGTGCCACCTACCAGTGCATATCAGCACTGCTAACCTGTGCTCACCAGTGCCACCTACCCGTGCCCACCACTGCCACCTTTCAATTCCCACCTAACAGTGCCCATCAGTGCTGCCAATCAGTGCCACCTATCAGTGTTGCCTATTGGTATCACCTACCAGTGCCTATTAGTGCTGATCAGTGCCACCTATCAGTGCCCATCAGTGCAGCCTCATCAGTGCCACCTCATCAGTGCCCATCAGTGCAACCTATCAGTGCAGCCTCATCAGTCCCCATCAGTGCAGCCTCATCAGTGCCCATCAGTGTAGCCTCATCAGCGCACATCAATGAAGGAGAAAAATTACCTGTTTGCAAAATTTTATTACAAACTATGAAAAATGTTTTGTTTTTTTTCTAAATTTTCTATCTTTTTTTGTTTGTTTAGCAAAAAATAAAAACCCCAATAGTGATTAAATGCCACCAAAAGGAAGCTCTATTTGTGTAAAAAAAATTATAAAAATGTAATATGGGTGCAGTGTTGTATGACCACGCAATTGTCATTCAAAGAGTGACAGCGCCGAAAGCTGACAATTGACCTGGGCAGGAAGGGGTTTTAAGTGCCCAGTAAGCAAGTGGTGAGTACAGGTCCATTTGATTATTTTTTTGGGGGGGTTTTGCCCTTCAGCATCCAGTTTTGTTGCCTTGGAAGGAGGACCCTCTGCCATATTTGGTGTGGGGCCCTGAAAGAATTTTTCCAATGCTTAAGGGCATGTGGGCTGGCATTCAATTAGACTCCCTGTCTGTCTTGGCCCCGTAGGTTATTTTGGAGGGTGGACAGTGCACTATGTGCTTGTAACCATTTTCAGCACAATGGACAGCAATTGCTGGCAGATAAATAAAATTACTACCACTACATACAAGATTCATCAATGGATTCCATAAAAAAGTCAGCCAGTAAAAAAAAACTCTATTTAGGCAAAAAGTGAAGGACGAATCCAGCTAAATTTTGGGGGGAATTTTTTGGAAGAATACCTAAATCTGATAAATAGATCCCTTAATCAAACACATCATATGAGCTCTATCCACTTCAGCTCCAGAAGATTTACCCCCCTTCATGACCAGGCCATTTTTTGCGATACGGCACTGCGTTATTTTAACTGACAATTGTGTGGTCGTGCAACGTTCTACCCAAATAAAAATTTATGTCCTTTTTTTCCCCCACAAATAGAACTTTCTTTTGGAAGTATTTGATCTCCTCTGCAGTTTTCATTTTTTGTGCTATAAACATAAAAAAGACCGTCAATTTTGGAAACAAAACAATATTTTTTACTTTCTGCTATAAAACCTATCCAATAAAATAAAATAAAAATGTCTTCATCAACTTAGGCTATTATGTATTCTGCTACATATTTTTGTTTAAAAAAAAATAGGATTTTTTGTACTCACCGTAAAATCCTTTTCTCTGTAGTTCACTGACTGACACAGCTCCTTTACTTTAGACCATCGGGTTGTTACGCCACCTTCAGGAAAGGACTAGGCAGAACATGTTAACATGTACAAAAAAACAGAACTTTCTAGTTCTGCCCAAGGGGCGGTCCCTCCAGTAACAACCCCCCAGCCTGCACCTTGCAGCCTCAGTACGTCAACAAGCCTTATAACGTAAAAAATAGGAGTGGTGGGTGCTGTGTCAGTCAGTGAACTACAGAGAAAAGGATTTTACGGTGAGTACAAAAAATCCTATTTTCTCTTACGTTCACTGACTGACACAGCTCCTTTACTTTAGACCATCGGGACGTCCCCAAGCAGTGTCAAACGAGGGGTGGGAAAAGCAAAAAAAAAACTTCACCCACAAAAACAGAAGTGCTCCCTAACAGGGGAGACACCACCTTATCTAACCGCCTCAGAACTTGCGGTAACAATGCAACAGTGCATTGACTGAAAAGCAACTGTGACTCTTGCCAAAAATCAAGTGCAATTGCAAATTACACGGCCGCCTGCAAAACTTTGCGGCCAAAACAGGCATTAGCCGGTGCACTGACATCTACTTTGTAGAATTTTGTAAAAGTATGAACAGACGACCAAGTCGCCGCTTTACACACTTGAGCGACAGACGCTTGATGTCGGAAAGCCCAAGAGGTTCCAATTGCCCTGGTGGAATGGGCCGTGACCGGAAAGGGGGGCACCTGCCCCTTCAAGGCATAGGCCTGAACCACAATCTGTCTGATCCACCTGGAAATGGTGGCCGACGAGACCGCCATGCCTTTTTTCGGACCAGCTACCGAAACAAACAGAGAGTCTGACTTCCGAAAGGGAGCCGTGGCAGACAAATATACCTCTAACGCCCGGACCACGTCCAGGGAATGGAGGGCTACTTCCTTGGGATGTGTCGGTCTAGGGCACAGAGATGGTAATACAATGTCTTCATTGATGTGGAACGCCGAAACCACCTTCGGCAGAAAAGAAGGTTGCAGACGCAACACCACCTTATCCTTATGGATAACCAGATAAGGCGACTTGCAAGACAAAGCCGCTAGTTCCGACACCCTCCTGGCCGATGTAATGGCCACAAGAAAAACAACCTTTTGGGAAAGAGTCAACAAGGGAATCTCTCTGATATTCTCAAACGGCGGCTTCTGAAGCGCCAACAACACCAGGTTCAGATCCCACGGGGGTAAAGGTGGACGCACCGGAGGAACTACATGCCGAACCCCCTGAACAAAGGTGCTCACCAGAGAGTGAGATGCCAGGGGTCGCTGAAAAAAGACAGCCAAGGCCGATATTTGTCCTTTAATGGTGCTTAACGCCAATTTCCTGTCAACTCCTCGCTGCAGAAACAGCAAGATCCTAGATACGGAATAGGAACGCGGACGCCAGCCTTTCTCCTCACACATAGCGATGTAGGCCTTCCAGGTACGATGATATATCTTCCGAGACGAAGATTTCCGAGCTCTCAACATAGTTGAAATCACCGAGTCCGATAGGACCCGGTTCCTTAGCACCTGGCTCTCAACAGCCATGCCGTTAAACCCAGCGATGGTAAAGCAGGATGGAGAATCGGACCTTGAGATAAAAGGTCTTCTCGTAACGGCAGACGCCAGGGGGCGTCCGCCACCAGGCGCACTAGGTCTACGTACCAGGGACATTGAGGCCAATCTGGGGCAATCAGAATGACTGGAATCCCCTCAATCCCCACTCTGCGGAGCAGACGTGGTAGTAGCTTGAGTGGAGGAAAAGCATAGATCAGTTGGTACTGACCCCACGGAGCTACCAGCGCGTCTGACGCATCTGCCCAAGGATCTCTTGTCCTGGACACGAACCTCTGCACCTTCCGATTGAGACGGGAAGCCAGGAGATCCACGTCCGGTGTGCCCCATCGCAGGCACAGCAGCCTGAACACATCCAGATGCAGCGCCCATTCTCCTGGGTCCAGCATCTGGCGACTTAGGTAGTCCGGCTGCCAATTCTCCACTCCTGGGATGTAAATGGCCGAAAGGGCCGGTACATGTCGCTCTGCCCACTGAAGGATGTGAGTGACCTCCCGTGCGGCGGCTGCGCTTCTCGTTCCTCCTTGATGATTGACATATGCCACTGCCGTGGCGTTGTCGGACTGGATCCTGATCGGACGTCCTCGAAGTCTCATTGACCACGTGGAGAGGCATAGCCTGATCGCACGTAGCTCGAGCACATTGATCAGCAACTTGGATTCCTCCTCCGACCAGAGGCCCTGGGACGACTGTACTCCCAGTACTCCACCCCAGCCGGACAGGCTGGCGTCCGTCGTGATCACTGTCCAATGTAGAGGTTGGAACGACTTCCCAGACCGAAGTGCCGGGGATCTCAGCCACCAGAGCAGGGAGTCCTTGACCGACCGGCTCACCTGAATCTGCCGATCCAGGGAGAATGGAGATTTGTCCCATTTTGTCAAGATCTCCTTCTGCAAGACTCTGGTGTGAAACTGAGCATATGCTACTGCCTCGAAGGAGGCCACCATGAGCCCCAGGACTCGCATGCAGAAGCGTAGGGTCGACCACCTGCGATTCACCAACAAGTTTACCACGGCTCTGAGAGTCTGTAGCTTGTCTGGAGGGAGAAACACTCTCGCTTCCATGGAGTCCAGCAGTAAGCCCAGGTACTCCAAATGCTGAGTCGGTAAGAGTACCGACTTTTTTAGGTTCAACAGCCACCCAAAATCCTGCAGGGTCTGCATGGTGATCGCCACATCCTCCTTTAATTCTGAGGCGGAAGATGCTCTCAGGAGGAGATCGTCTAGGTAGCCTACGATCGCGATCCCACGTTGTCGCAACAACGCCAGAACTGGAGCCAATACCTTGGTAAAGACTCGGGGGGCTGATGCCAAGCCAAAAGGGAGAGCCACGAACTGGTAGTGGGCATCCCCAACTGCAAATCGTAGAAACTTCTGATGCCGAAGGCATATGGGTATGTGTAGGTACGCATCCTGGATGTCCAAGGCCGCCAGGAAGTCCCCTTGATGGAGTGCAGCGACTACCGAGCGAACTGATTCCATTCTGAACCTCTGTACCTTCACGAAGCAATTGAGAGCTTTTAGGTCCAAGATTGGACGCACACCTTCCTTTTTGGGAACTACAAACAGATTGGAGTAGAACCCCTGGAATTTTTCCAGGTCTGGAACAGGTACTATCACCCCGTGACTCAGCAAGTCCCTGACCGCCCCCATGAGGGCTCCCCGGCGAGCCGGAAGCACGGGTATGCTGGAGGGAAAGAATCTGTTTGGTGGCCAAGAGAGGAACTCTATCCTGTGGCCAGAGGAAATCAGTTCGCAGACCCATCGGTCGGACAGCCGAGAGGCCCACCGGGCTGCAAACTCCCGAAGGCGACCCCCCACCCGTGTGGCGGGCGGGGGCAAACCTTCATGCGGTAGCGCCTTTGCTCGCAGGCTTGTTAGGCTTGCGGTTCCAGGGACGCTTCTGTCCCTCAGAGGTCGTCCTGTCGGGCTGGGGACGTTTAGCCGAAGCCCCGGAGGGACGAAAAAGCCGTTTGTGAGCGGAAAAAGGAGGGCCCTTGCCTACGGCGTGGCTCCTTAGCCTTCCTGGTCTGCGGAAGTAAGGTACTCTTCCCACCGGTGGCATCCTTAATGATGTCATCCAACGAGGCTCCAAAGAGCCGTTCGCCAAGGAAGGGTAGATCCGTCAATGCTTTTTTAGATGCCTGGTCCGCAGACCAGCATTTTAGCCAAATCAGGCGCCTTAGCACCACTGCTGACACTGAAGCCCTGGATAACAGAGGGAGGGTATCCAGGGCTGCGTCACAAACGTACTTAAGGCCTTGTACTAACTGGTCCGCTAGTTCCACGCAGACAGGAGTAGCCTGTTGTTCCCCCAATTCGCGGTGCAAAAGTTTTGCCCACTCGGTCAGTGTCTGTGACACAAGCGTGGAGGCCAGTACTGGTCGCATCGCTGACCCCACAACCGTAAATAAGGAACGGGCCACTGCCTCGGCCTTCCTGTCCGTGGGGTCCTTAAAAGGCAGGAGTCCCCTCTACCGGGATCGTGGTTACCTTATTTAACCTGGATACACGGGGGTCCACGACCGGAGGAGCCGACCATTTCTTAAGAAGGCTCTCCTCAAAGGGGTAACGCACCGCCATATATCTTGGGACCGAAAAGGTCCGTTGCGGACGCCCCCATTCCTTGTATATAAAAACTTATCGAAATAAGTCAGATACGGAAACACCTTAGGTGTACGGGCTGGCTTACGGGACCCAAAAGGGACCACTACTTCAGCAGAGAAATCTGTTGTATCCTGAATCTTCAGGGTATCACGCACAGCTGTGATAAGTGCTCCAACTAGCGCTTTGACGCGCGCGGACCCGGGAGGGGACTCATCCTCACTGTCCGATCGGTTCTGGTCAGCATCATCTGAAACAACAGAGCAGGGGTCACCAGCCTCAGCGGGGCCCGAGTCTGCGTCAGAGCTCTCCCCGGAGGACGGGGGGGCGGAGGCCGCTTTTTACCACCTTTGCGGCCACGCACCACCTCCATCTCGGCAATGAACGAGTTAAGGACCGCCGACAAAGCGTCCAGAGGCACCACACTGACTGCAGGCGAACCGGTTGCAATTGCCTGGATTTCGGGGGAGAAAACACTAGGTTCTGAAGCCATGCTGACCCACCCTGTCTGCCACCTGTTGGGGACTTAGGACAGTGAATGGTCCCACCCTCCTAACTGCTGCAGACTGAGGGGCCCCCACCGCAGGACTCACCACCCTGACCGAGTTCTGCGCCGTCCAGCTAGGTGTGCCTGTGCCCTGTGTCAGCTCCCAGGTGTCTGTGAGAGGAAACCGTGCCGTTCTGAGCCTCCTGGATCAGCGCTGAGCATAAAAAATGGGCCAGGCTACAACAAAATGGCCGCCGACCGTCCAGTATAAAGGACATAATCACAAAGAAAATGGTCGCCGAACTACAAGAAAATGGTTCCTGACCATGCTTCTCCCTGGGCACACCAAAGATGGCCGACAAACAACTGTATGCAGGGAAAGACACAGTGAAAAAATGGCAGAAATCAGCATAGAAGCCCTCCAGACACCCAGAGGAGAGACAACAGACACCCAGGACACAGCCACCCAGCGCAGCCCCCCACCCAAGGTGAGAGCCCCCCCCCCCCGGAGGACCCCTGTCCATGTGGCACACACACGGAGTAGCAGCCCATGCAGCATCCCCCACAGGGGGGGGGAGGGAAGATAGGGACAGGGAGAGAAGAGAGGGAGGAGAGGGACCCCCGAATCGACCTCCCAGGGAATGCCCAGCTGCTCAGCCCCACTGGGACAGGGAGAGCTGTACTTACCATTCTGGACGAGCTGGGGACATTCCATCACAGACCCACTCTCCGATCAGTACGGGGTGGCTGCTGGCCCGACACACTGTGACGCAGACATCAGTAGCCCGGTCATATGTGTGCCCCGGAGCATTACGCTCACCGGCCGCCCCTGGAGCCTGAGGGGCATGTCGTGGCCGACCCAGCGCAGAGCTCTGGTCTGCACACGCTCGCTGGCCAGGCTGGGGAGACTACAAGGATAAGGTTATCCAGCCTGTCACCCAGCCGGCTGTTGATAGCAGATCCCAGGATCCTAATTTTGCGCAAAAGGCAAACTTCTGCAGAAAAAAAAAAAAAAACGTGGACCGATGGGCCCGCAGGGTTCCTAGGTCCTTCTCCATCACTAGGCAGAAAAAAACTGAGGCTGCAAGGTGCAGGCTGGGGGGTTGTTACTGGAGGGACTGCCCCTTGGGCGGAACTAGAAAGTTCTGTTTTTTTGTACATGTTAACATGTTCTGCCTAGTCCTCTCCTGAAGGTAGCGTAACAACCCGATGTTCTAAAGTAAAGGAGCTGTGTCAGTCAGTGAACGTAAGAGAAATCCCAATAAGCGCATATTGATTGGTTTGCGTAAAAGTTATAGTGTCTACAAACTATGGGATAATTTTATGGAATTTTTATTTATTTATTTTTTTACTAGAAATGGTGGC
This sequence comes from Rana muscosa, assembly GCA_029206835.1. NCBI lineage: Eukaryota > Metazoa > Chordata > Amphibia > Anura > Ranidae > Rana > Rana muscosa. Next base: position 289,002,950 of record CM055118.1, read on the forward strand.
GATCAGCAACATACAGCGGGACTGTGATGTTGTGGTGGACAAATCAGACACTAACTGAGACTTTTGATACTTTTCTTGGGGACCAGTGACAGTAATCAGTGCTAAAAATATGCACTGTCACTGTACTATAGGGTGACCAGACATCCCCAGTTTCAGGGGACAGTCCCCGGATTGAGGACACTGTCCCCGGACCAAGTTTGTCCCCAGTTTTGTCCCCAGATTGGATTTGAACAGGAGCTGGGGAAATTTCAAAGACAGTCAGTGCAGAATTAAAAAAATAAATAAAAACATTCTGAATTGCACACCCTTGCTCTGCCGCTCCTAATAGCTTAGGGGGAATCTATTTTTTTCCATTATCTGTGCCCCTTTCTGATGATCATGTGCTGGTCGGAGCGGAGGGACCATTTCTTTAGTTTCGGGTGCATGTCCATTCAGCTCCGCTCGCATGTTCTTCTGCCTTGGCTCAAGTCCCGCCAGCCACCTGCCTGTTTATCTCCTTGCCTTCCCTGGTGGAGTGATCTTCCTCCGCACCCCACCCAGTAGTAGCCGGGGCCCGAACAGTGAGACTTGAGAGGCTGTGAGGCAGGCGGTGGCGGCGACGGGCAGAGAGTCGCTGATTGCCGCCATTACTAGTAAAAAAAAAAAAGATGTCCCCAGATTTCATTTTAAAAATCTAGTCACCTTAAGTTAGGAGCACAAGCAACTGTGAGGCCCCATGCACACAGGGCGTTTTTGCAGCTCCTAACAGCAGCGTTAGACGTTTTTTTTTACAGCTGCAAAACGCCCATCCATGTTATTCTATTGTGTCATGCACACTTAGGCTGGTTTCACACTGGGGCGGTGGTGGTATAGCGCCGCTATTTTTAGCAGCGCTATAACGTCGGGATTGTTGAGCTATTCGGCCGCTAGCGGTGCGGTTTTAACCCCCGCTAGCGGCCAATAAAGGGTTAATACCACCCGCAAACCGCGGCTACAGCTGCGGTTTGCGGGCGGTATTACCGCGGTATCCCATGCATTTCAATGGGAAGGAGCTCCTCTCACCGCTCCAAAGATGCGGCTAGCAGGACTTTTTTTACCATCCTGCTAGCGCACCGCTCCAGTGTGAAAGCCCTCGGGGCTTTCACATTGGAGACACAGGAGCCGCTGTTTAGGCTCGGTTTGCAGGCGCTATTTTTAGCTAAATAGCGCCTGCAAACCGCCCCAGTGTGAAAGGGGCCATAGAGCTTTTATGAGCTCCAAGTGGCATAGGCGTGTTCCAGCTGCAAAAAAAAACCCAATTCCAGTGCGTTCTGGAGCTCCAGGTTTGAGCTGCAAAAACGCGCAAAAACGCAGCGAAAACGCGCAAAACGCCGCGATTTGCGTTTTTGAGCTCCAGGATTTTTTTCTTTTTTAATTTTTTTTAAAAGGTCAAAAAATGTTTACAAAACATGGACAGGCGTTTTTAAGCTGTAAAAAACGTGGCTGTAAAAACGCCCTGTGTGCATGGGGCCTTACAGTTATTATTCACAGCATGCCGCAGTTCTGCCTTTCTTTAGGCCTGGTTCACACCTATTCATTTTTTTGGTGCTTTTTGCAGAATCGCACTACAGTAAATTTAACATGGTTTCCTGTGCTTTTTTTCAGCCGCTGCGTTTTTGGAAAGGGTCAGGGACTTTTTTTTTAACAAGAAGAGTCAGGGACTTTTTTAAACACAAAACAGTGCTTCATCCCTGGTTCACATTGGAGCGATTTGTCATGTGATTTGACATGTCAAATGGCATGCGAAATCGGCGGAAATTGACGGCAATGGCACCATCTGAAACGGTGCGACGCCGCACTTGCGGTGCGGCACCAATTTCTCAAAAATAGTTTCTGTACTACTTTTGGCGACTTCGGGGTGCGATTTCCATAGACAACTGTGCAGGAACCCGTTGTCAGTGTGAACCTGGGCTTAAGGCTCGATTCACTTCTATGCATGTTGCTTTTGAGCATTTCTACAGTGCTTTTTGCTGTGCTTGCCACGTTTTCAGACACACGTTTTTCATGCATTTTGCAAAAACGCCCTAAAAACGCACTACATGACATGCTTTTCTGCAGCGTCTCCATTGAAGCCTATTGAACCAAAAAAGCAGAAAAAGCAGCGTTTTGTGTTTAAAAAAGGTCCCTGACCCTTTCCAAAAATGCATTATTGAGAACGTGTTCTGTAGGAACCCATGTTAAAAAACATATCCTGCATTCCTGCAAAAAGCATGAAAAATGCATTGGTGTGAATAGAGCCTGTATTACCCATTCACACATATGCAGTTTGCTTTTGAGCATTTCTGCAGTGGTTTTTGCAGTTTTTTTTTTTTTTTTGTCTAATGAGAACCTCCAGAGCCAGGGACAGCTGACATCCTTCCGTATAGAGTGGGTTGCAAGGCAGAGTGGATGTAATGTGAGGTAGATTCATGGGTGCCAGACACTTCTTGAATGCAAAGAGATTTTATTTTCTCTTGAACAGAACAGTGGGAGAGAGGGTTAGTGCCAGGACGCCCTTAGGTAGTTGCAATGTCAATTAGCAGACTCTGAGACTTCTACATGTAGACAGCAATGCAGGGAAAGGCATCCAGCGCTGTCTCCAATGGCAACAGTCTTAGAACAGTTCCTAACACAAATCATGACGAACTCCTTTACTTTTATACAGTCACTTCTTGTAGATTCTCAGCCCACTGAGCTCCCAGTCTCTCTCACTAGACTTGCCACTGAATCCTGTGAGCTCTTCTAATCTTCTTACTTTAGTATCTTCCTCAAGCGTCACCCCCGCTTCCCTGCTGGGTCCCTAGCTTGGCACTCCAGATACTCCTCAAGCGTCACCCCACTGGCAGGGTCCCTCGCTTGGCACCTGCTGAAGTTTCCCAATTCTTCACCTTCCCCGGTTGGTGAGAATACTGCTCCGGTACTTGCTTCAGCGACTCACAGTGGTCCCTGGTAACAAGGTAGATGGTCCCTTGGTAGCGACAGCTTCCCCTCTACCTCTGATCACGATTCTCTGGCCGGCAGAACTGTCCCTTCTGGTTGGACTGCAAGCCACAATCCCAACCCTACACTGCTCTCTTGCTTCTGGATAGGCCCTCAGAGAGCCTAGCAGCCAGATGTGCCCGGGATAGGCCTAAACTCTGGCCTAGAAGCCCGGGCAGCACAACAAACGTCCACCCAGACAGCCATGCAGGTGGCACAGAACCCCAATCACCTGACCTCTCCCAAATATATAGGCTCTCCCAGCAGGCCAAGCAATGTATATGCTGACTTTTAATAAACAGACACTCACCTGTCCCACGACCCAGCGATGCGGCCGCCCGAACCCTCGCCTCTCCAACGTGGGCACCCGGCTGTGACAGCTTGCGGCTTCACAGCTGGGTGCACACTGCACATGCACGAGACGCGTTGCGCCTCCTTAATGGCCGGGCAAACTTCTGGGACCTGTGACGTGTCCCAGAAGATTGCAAGGAGGCTGCCCGAGCGGAAGTGGGAGCTGGGTACATGTCAAAACAAGGTACCCACTCCCCCCCCCCAAAAAAAAAATTACATGCCAAATGTGGCATGTAAGGGGGGTGAGGAGTCATTAAACCAGAACTTCCACTTTTTGTTGGAACTCTATTTTAATACAGGTGGCCCACACTGTTAAAAAATAGTTCAGGCCAGGTTAGGCCTAAGCTCACGAGTCACCTGTTACAATCTGATTGTACATCTATTATGAAGTGCATGATTGGATACCAATTGATTGAATAGATTACATAGGTCTCCATATTATATCAATTTGATAAATCTAAAGTAGATTGACCAAAAATTCTATAGAGCGAATGTATGGTGTATGGTGTATGGTGGTGTATGGTGTATGGTGTTTTATTGTTTTCAATTTCTTTTTATTGATTTTTAAAACATGTTTACAGTAATACAAAATTCATTATAACATACATTTACTTAATCTCCTTTGTATTTATAAACAACCTTAATTATTATCTATTACCTATCTTATTCCCGTCCTTTTTCTTCAAAAAATTCTACAATCACATTCACACATTTCTACTGTCTTCCCATACCCATTCACCCTTCCATACAAAACCCCCAAAAAAAGAAAAAAATCCTCTTATATCCCCATGAGGGTTTATTTGTTCCTTTTCATTTATAAGTATTCTATCATTCTGGTTGAAGACCAAAATTCTTCCTATTTTTGCCATATTCCTGGCATTTTATTTTTTATATAACCTTCTTCTCTTATCTGTTTTTCCATATATTGTATTTCGTTCATTTCATGTATTGTTGCAAATATTTTTTCCCAATCTTTCTCCGATATTGGGCTTCCAATTTCCTCTTCCCATTTTTTCATTCCTGGTAACTCTCTAATAAGAGATCCGGAGGGGAGTAATAGATCATATATCTTGGATAATTTTTTAGTCGATTTTTGTTCTTCTGTTAATATTTGTTCATATTTGTTTTTTGGCCTATTTATTAAGGATAATTGTATTTTCGTTTCAATATACGTGTTTAATTGATGATATTGTAGCCATTTATGTTTATGTTCTGATCCCAAGTCCTGCATTTTCGGCAATTTACCATCCACTTGGATCTTTTTGTATGGTATTTTAGGGCTCATTCATTTTGGGGATGGTGATTACATTCATCCACATGCTGACAACAGCTAGAGGAAGCTGCCACTCGCAGAAGCGGATGACAACTGACACAGCCAGGGTCACTGATCAGCACTGTGATCGGGAGGAGCAGAGAGGAGGACACTGGAGGGGACAACTGGGCCGGTAGGCAGGAATGCCCTGCTGGAGATTTTGACAGTTCCGGAGATTCTGATGGTTCAGAGATTCTGATGGTTCCAGAGATTCTGAGAGTTCCAGAGATTCTGATGGTTCAAAGATTCTGAGAGTTCAGAAAATTCAGATATTTCGGAAATTCTGATAGTTCTGAGATTCTGATAGTTCCAGAGATTTTCATAGTTCTGGTGATTTTGAAAGTTCAGGAAATTCTGGTAGTTCTGGAGATTCTGGTAGTTCCTGAGACAGTCACTTCCTGTGGGCTCTGCAGTGAAGGATGTTCCTTCTTCTTAGCTATCTTCTACCAGGACTAGTTAACTGGGATTTATTCTTTTTTTGGGGGTGTTGGACACTTTCCAATTCATAGTGACAGTGCTGTTTCCTGACCGGTTGACAGTTCTGGAGATTTTGACAGTTCTGGAGATTCTGATGGTTCCAGAGATTCTGACAGTTCCAGAGATTCTGACAGTTCCAGAGATTCTGATAGTTCCGGAGATTCTGATAGTTCTGGAGATTCTGATGGTTCCGGAGATTCTGATAGTTCCGGAGATTCTGATGGTTCCGGAGATTCTGATAGTTCCGGAGATTCTGATAGTTCTGGAGATTCTGATGGTTCCGGAGATTCTGATGGTTCCGGAGATTCTGATGGTTCCGGAGATTCTGATGGTTCCGGAGATTCTGATAATTCCGGAGATTCTGATATTTGGGAAATTCTGATATTTCGGAAATTCTGATAGTTCCGGAGATTCTGATATTTCGGAAATTCGGACAGTTCGGAGATTTTCATAGTTCTGGAGATTCTGATAGTTCCTGAGACAGTCACTTCCTGTGGGCTGCAGTGAAGAATGTTCCTTCTTCTTAGCTATCTTCTACCAGGACTAGTTAAAGGGGAGTTCCAGCCTTTTTTTATGTTTATTAAAAGTCAGCAGCTACAAAAAGTGTAGCTACTGGCTTTTAATAAACATACACTTACCTGTTCCACTGTCCAGCGACGCCCTGAGCTCCGCTCCTCTCCCCCCCCCTCTCCGCCGCCGTCTCCATTCATTGTGTGGGCATCCGGCCGTGAGAGCTTACGGTGCATCGCTCTCTGAGTGGACAGGCGATCGCCTGGGACCTGTCACGTCCCAGGTGATCGCCTACAGGGAGGGGCCGCCTAAGGCAAGAGGAGGAGTCGCCTAGGCGGTCCCTGGGCGGAAGGAGGAAGTGGGACAGGAAGTCCCACTCCTACTGAAGCCCCACTCCCCCCCAAAAAAAATTACATGCCAAGTGTGGCATATAAGGGGACGAGGAGTGGATTAAGCAGAAGTTCCAATTTGGGTGGAACTCCGCTTTAACTGGGATTTATTGATTATTTTTTTTGCCGTTGGATTTAGAATAGGGTGACCAGACATCCCCGGTTTCAGGGGACAGTCCCCGGATTGAGGACACTGTCCCCGGACCAATTCTGTCCCCAGTTTTGTCCCCGGATTGGATCTAAACAGGGGCTGGGGCAATTTCAAAGACAGTCAGTGCAGAATTAATTGATCCTGTGTTCCTGCAAAGCAGGTACAGGGATCTATACCTTCCCTTAGTAAAAGCACCTCCCCCACAGTGAGAAAACACTTGTTAGGTACACATTTAGCCCTTTGTTTGGCCTAGATGTTATCCCCTTCCCAGCCAGTGTCATTAGTACAGTGACAGTGCATATTTTTAGCACTGATCACTGTATTAGTATCACTGGTTCCCACAAAGCGTCAAAAGTGTCACTAATGCCGTGAACACAGGGTCGGAATTTCTGCCAGCAAAAGTCCGATGTGAGCTTTTGGTCGGAAATTCCGACCATGTGTACGCTCCATCAGACTTTTGCTGTCGGAATTTCCGCCAGCAAAAGATTGAGAGTAGGTTCTCAATTTTTCAGACGGAAAAAATTCTGATGCATGCTCGGAAGCATTGAACTTAATTTTCTCGGCTCGTCGTAGTGTTGTACGTCACCGTGTTCTTGACGGTCGAAAGTTCAGAGAACTTTTGTGTAACCGTGTGTATGCAAGCCAAGCTTGAGTGGAATTCCGTCGGAATTTCCGCTCATGTGTATGGGGCATTAGTGTCCGAATTGTCTGCCGCAATATGGCAGTCCCGCTATGAGTCGCTGATTGTCGCCATTACTAGTAAAAAAAAAATATGTCCCCGGATTTCATTTAAAAAATCTGGTCACCTTACTGTACTAATGACACTGGCAGGGAAGGAGTTAACATCACAGGCGATCAAAGTGTTAACTGTGTTCCTAGCCAGTGCTTGTGCACTGTGGGGGAGGGGCTTTTACTAGGGGAAGGCATGGATCCATGTTCCTGCTTTGCAGGAACACAGGCTTCATGCCTTCACTACTGACAGAACGGCAATCTGCCTTGTTTACATAGGCACACTGCCCTTCTGCCTGTGTACCGAACGATCAGCGGGTGCCGGTGAACATCGAGTCCACGCTACCCGCTGATTGGCTTCCGCGGTACATAATCACAGCGGGAGCGAGCCGACGGCGGCACACATTCGCGCTTGCCACCCAGAACTGCAGGATCACGTATATATATATATATATATATATATATATATATATATATATATATATATATATATATGCGATCCTGCGCACAGCCGCCCCCCTGTAACTGTAAGCCCGGGTTTACACTGGCCACGAATTCTGCGCGAATTTGAAAATTTGAAGTAAGGACACCAGCGCAACCTTGCCACGACTTGCATGCGACTTCTTTAACAGAAGTCAATGTAAGTCCTACCAAAGTCAGACCAAAAGTAGTGCCAGAACCTTTTTCTAAGTCGGAGTGACTCAAGTCGCACCAATTAGAACCGTTCCATTGCACAGAATGGGTTTCAACTGGGGTCCTACTTCTGATGCGACAAGTGCTCCATAGTCAAAAAGATTGTCGCATCAGTGTGAACCGGGCCTTAAACTGCTATAGGCCGGTCGGCAAGTGGCCTTTTCAAAAAAACACAGTGCTCTGGGAATCCTGTGTCAGCAGAATTTTATAAACTGTTAAAAAAAAAAAAAACAGTATTAGTCTTCTTTAACCACTTCCCGCCCAGCCTATAGCAGAATGACGGGCAGGCGGTGGTTCAGTTATCCTGACTGGGCGTCATATGACGTCCAGCAGGATAACAGCCGACGCACGCTCGTGGGGGCACGCATCGCGGCGATCAGTGATGCGGCGTGTCAGTCTGACACACCGACAGAGGCTCTTTACCACGTGATCAGCCGTGTCCAATCACGGCTGATGACGATGTAAACAGGAAGAGCCGTTGATCGGCTTTTCCTCACTGACAGGGGGGGTCTGTGCTGATTGTTTCACCCAGGACCACCAGCATGCCGCCAGGACCACCAGGGATGGCCATCACACTGGACCACCAGGTATGCCACCCTAGACCAAGAGGGAAATGCCAATCAGTGCCCATCCCCAATGCCATCAGTGATGTCTATCAGTGCCATCTATCAGTGCCGCATACCAGTTCCCATCAATGTTGCCTATCAGTGCCGCCTATCAGTGCCACTCATTAGTACCAATCAGTGCAGCCTTTCAGTGCCCATCAGTGTAGCCTATCAGTGCCCACCAGTGCCACCCATGAGTGCCGCCTATCAATGCCCATCAGTGCTGCATATCAGTGCCGCCTACCAGTGCCCATCAGTGCTGCCTATCAGTGCTAATTGTCAATGCCCATCAGTGCCACCTCATTGGTGCCGCCTTATCAGTGCCCGTCAGTGCCACCTTATCAGTGCCCATCAGTGAAGGAGAAAACATACTTATTTACAAAATGTTATAACAGAAACAAAAGAAAACCTTTTTTTTTTTTTTTTTTTATTCAGTCTTTTTTGATTTGTTTAGCAAAAAATAAAAACCGCAGAGGTGATCAAATTCCACCAAAATAAAGCTCTATTTGTGGGAACAAAATGATAAAAATTCTGTTTGGGTATAGCGTAGCATGGCCGCGCAATTGTAATTTAAACAGCGACAGCGCTGAAAGCTGAAAATTGGCTTGGGCAGGAAGGGGGTGTAAGTGCCTGGTATTGAAGTGGTTAAAGATTATTTATAGGTTCTTTTTTAAAACCAAAGATTATTATGTATATCTGAAATCAATATAGTAACATAGGGTGTTTCTTTAATGACAAGTGTTATAAAAAGCAGATTTCGGTATTGTATCGGAAGTTGCTCTTATGAGATACTTACTCAAGTACTTGATGGGCTGAAATGTCAAATTAATAGAAAGTAAGATATTAATGGTAGCAGAAAAGTACAGTAGAAAGAAAAAGAAAAGTTATATCTGTATTTTTGGCATTATTAAATGTCACAAATTAAGAGAATATTTGACAAGCCTTTGTCCTGAATGTATTTTTGCAGCACAGTCTGTGCTTGCCATGGGGAGCGGTAATATTGAAGGATGTCCTGTTCATTTTGTTAACCCGTTTTAGGCCATGATGAACAGGAGTGTGAGAATTGGGCTGCTGTGGAAACTTGGAATTGAGTTTACAATTATAATAACTACTCTGGTTCACATAGTTCATAGGGCAGTTTTGTTCCATAGCTGTCCTTATTCTGCAGCCAAGCATCTAGCATTTTGCTTACTAGTGCATGCATTTTTATGTATTTTTTTTTTCTCTTTTTTTTTCCAAAAAGAAACTTGTACTGAGATGTACACCCACGGGCCACTTTATTAGGTACACCTTGCTAGTACCGGGTTGGACCCCCTTTTGCCTTCAGATCATCCTTAATTCTCCATGGCATAGATTCATCAAGGTGTTGGAAACATTCCTCTGAGATTTTGGTCCATATTGACATGAGAGCATCACGCAGTTGCTGCAGATTTGTCGGCTGCACATCCATGATGCGAATATCCCGTTTCACCACATCCAAAACGTGCTCTATTGGATTGAGATCTGATGACTGTGGAGGCCATTGGAGTACAGTGATCTCATTGTCATGTTCAAGAAACGAGTGGTGAGATGATCTGAGCTTTGTGACATGGTGCATTATCCTGCTGGAAGCAGCCATCAGAAGATGGGTACACTGTAGTCATAAAGCGATGGACATGGTCAGCAACAATACTCATGTAGGCCGTGGTGTTAAACCGATATTGGTACTAAGGGGCCCAAAGTGTGACAAGAAAATATCCCCCCCACCATTACACCACCACCACCAGCCTGAACCATTGATACAAGGCAGGATGGATCCATGCTTTCATGTTGTTTACACCAAATTCTGACCCTACCATCTGAATGTGGCATCAGACCAGGCAACGTTTTTCCAATCTTCTATTTTCCAATTTTGGTGAGCCTGTGCAAATTGTAGCCTCAGTTTCCTGTTCTTAGCTGACAGGAGTGCCATCTGGTGTGGTCTTCTCCTGCTGTAGCCCATCTGCTTCAATTTTCGATGTGTTGTGCGCTCATACCTTGGTTGTAATGAGTGGTTAATGAGTTACTGTTCTCTTTCTATCATCTGGAACCAGTCTGCCCATTCTCCTCTGACCTCTGACATCAACAAGGCATTTTTGTCCACACAACTGTCACTCACTGGATATTTTCTCTCTTTCAGACCATTCTCTGTAAACCCTAGAGGTGGTTGTGTGTGAAAATCCCAGTAGATCAGCAGTTTTTTAAATACTCAGACCAACGTGTGTGGCACCAACAACCATGCTACGTTCAAAGTCACTTAAATCTCATTTCTTCCCCATTCTGATGCTCAGTTTGAACTTCAGCAAGTCATCTTCACTAAGTCTAGATGCCTAAATGCATTGAGTTGGGTGCCCATCAGCGCAGCCACACCAGTGTCCATCAGTGCAGCCACACCAGTGCCCATTAATCCAGCCTGATCAGTGCCCATCAGTGCACCCACACCAGTGCCCATCAATACAGCCTTATCAGTGCCCATCAGAACAGCCACACCAGTGCCCATTAATGCAGCCTGATCAGTGCCCATCAGCGCAGCCACACCAGTGCCCATTAATTCAGCCTGATCAGTGCCCATCAGTGCAGCCACACCAGTGCCCATTAATGCAGTCACACCAGTGCCCATCAGTGCCCATTAATGTTAGTCCCTCCCAGTACCTGGTCTGCATAGCCTCTTCTACCTAGGTCCCAAGTGCAGTGCTTGTCGTGCAGGTGGTTCCTCTGGAGCTAGGAGCCCGGAATCAGCTGTGTACTGCTGGTACATCTGGTCCTCTCCCTTCTTCCTGGGAACCACAGAGCTGGGTAACTAGGGCTGGAGAAAACTGGGGTGAGGTGAGCGGGCAAGGACTCCCAAATCCTGTCCACCAATCAGCTAATCTCCCAACTCCCGCTGTGTAGCTGTTTAGAAAAAAAAAGGTCTCCGGGGATAGTGCCCATTAATGCCCATTTATCACATAAAATCCCAATAAAATAAATTTACGTTTTTGGTTGTAACATGACGGGAAATTTCAAGGGATATAAATACTTTTTCAAGGCACTGTAGATGCTGAAGAGTTGAATCACCCATTGCTTATACCTCCCAAGGATTGCTGTGCTTAAGGCCCCTTTCACACTGGGGCGTTTTTCATGCGGTTTAGCGCTAATATTAGCGCTATTATACCGCATGAAAAAATCATGCCCTTTAGCCTTCAATGTGAAAGCCCGAAGGCTTTCACACTGAAGTTTTTGCGCTAGCAGGACCGCTCCAAAAGTCCTGCTAGCCGCTTCTTTACAGCGGTAAAGGAGCGGTGTGTTCACCGCTCCTTTACCGCGGTCTCCCATTGAAATCAATGGGACAGCGCGGTAATACCGCCCGCAAACCGCCCTAGCGACCGCATACCGCGGTAAGAACAACGGTATAGCAGCGCTGAAAATCGCGCTGCTATACCGCCACCGCTCCTGCCCGCCCCAGTGTGAAAGGGGCCTTAGACAGTTCCCATGTTCCATTCTGTGGCCATCAGGAGGGGGTCCCATTTATCCTGTTGGGATGTCTTTATTCTGTATTTTGGAGAATATTACAGGAGCTGCTGGAACACACAAAGGGCAAAGATGTGTACTGAAGTAATGTATGGCAAGTGCTTTATCCAAAGACACACTGCTTTTGGGTTAAAATACCTCAGAGTGGTTCCAATCCAAGCCTCCCACTAGTTTTCTGACATACCTCAGTCAGCCAATTATTAGCTGAGCCAGAGGGAACTCCCTGCAGCACCAGCTATGATAATCATATTGATTAGCTGGGGTCTCCAGGCCTGTCCAAGAGATGTGCCACAGCTATGATGCAAAAACGAAAACATCGTTTTTATTAACCACTTAAATAAAAGCATGCATTATGCATTGATTGATTCCACGGCCGACATGTTGCATAAAGCAAGTCTTTGTCAGAGAACAGGCACAGAGGCCATAGTGTTTTCCTGGTGATTGCTTTATGTCAGGTGCATCCAAATAGTCAGCTTGTACATACCTGAAAAAATCTGCCAAAGTAACCTCAAAGACTAGACACCCATCCTAACATGGCCAACAAAAGATGATATATTAATCGTAGCAAACAATCAAAGCATTCTATCTATCTAATCTATTCTTGTCTTGGAAATATTTGGTGTAATCTGTTGCTATGAACATCACAGTTTCTTCCTCCACTTTTAGACAAACTAGGTGGGAAGGGCAGAAAAAGCTAAATCTTGTCCTTTAATGCCCTCTAGTGGTAATTCCAATAAAAGCCACATTGTTTCCAATTATAATAGTCTGCTTCTAAACGTACAATGAAACAGTATTGTGATTAAAGCGGAGCTCCGCCGAAAATAAAATATTAAAAGCCAGCAGCTACAGCTACAGCAGCTGCTGACTTTTAATATTAGTACACTTACCTGTCCTGGAGTCCAGCGACGTCGGCAGCAGAGGACGAACAATCGCTCGTCACTCTGCTGCTCCCTCCGCCATCCTCGGTGAGGGAACCAGGAAGTGAAGCCTTGCAGCTTCACTGCCCGATTCCCTACGGCGCATGCGCGAGTCGCGCTGCGCCGTTCTGACTGGTCCCCGTGTGTTTTGGGAGCCGAGTGTCTCCCAGAACACAACGGGTATTCTGCGGGAAGTGACGTTCTTCCCGCAGATTTCCTGCAGAGAGGACTCCCGGAAGTGGGTGAAAATACCTGTCTTAGACAGGTATCTGCACCCCCCTCCCCCCTGAAAGGTGTCAATTGTGACACCGGAGGGGGGGAGGGTTCCAATGAGCGGAATTTCCACTTTAGGGTAGAGCTCCGCTTTAAATAACACCTGAACTCATGCTTAACCACTTCAATACCAGGCACTTTCCCCCCTTCTTGCCCAAGCCAATTTTCAGCTTTCAGCGCTGTCGCATTTTGAAGGACAATTGCGCAGTCATCCAACACTCTACCCAAACCGATTTTTATCATTTTGTTCCCACAAATAGAGCTTTATTTTAAAGGTGTTTGATCGCCTCTGGGGTTTTTATTTTTTGCTAAGCAAATAAAAAAAGTTTTTTCTTTGTTTCTGTTATAGAATTTGGTAAATAAGTAAGTTTTCTTGGGCACTGATAAGGTGGCACTAATAGGTTGGCACCAATGAGTTGGCACTGATGTCGGGCACTAATATGCAGCACTGATGGGCACTGATAGGTGGCACTGATAGGCGGCACTGATGGGAACTTACAGGTGGCACTGATAGGTGGCACTGATAGATGGCAACATCGATAAGGAGGCACTGGCAGGCATTACTGATGGGCAGATTGGCATCATATGTGGGCGCCGATTGGCATCCCTGGTGGTCATGGGGGGCATACCTGGTGGTCATCAGGTGTGGGCATCCCTGGTGGTCCTGGGCCGGCATCCTCGAGAGGGCTGCGCTAATAATCAATCAGTGCAGACCCCCCATCAGAGGAGCAGCCGATCGACTCTCCTATACTCGCGTCTGTCAGACGCCAGTGAGGAAAAGTCGATAAACGTCTCTTCCTGTTTACACCATGATCAGCTGTGATTGAACACAGCTGATCACATGGTAAAGAGCCTCCGTCAGAGACCCTGTACCGAGATCGGTGTTACGGTGTGTTAACTGACACGCCGCACCACCAATCGCTGTACCCCCGTGGGCGCACGTCGTCTGTTATCCTGAAAGAAGTCATATGACATCCAGTCAGGATAACGGAAACCACCACCCGGCCGTGATTTTGCATAGGCCGGGCGGGAAGTGGTTAAGGCCTGTACACACGATCCAAAAATCGGACAAAAAATTCTGCTTTCGAAGTGGTCATACGATACGATAAAAGAAAAATGAGTGAAATTACTGCACTTACCAAACAAAAAGGTGTGATGCAGCAGCTAGTACTACAATGTGACAAAATTGGAAGGATAAGAAGTGAAATAAAAGTGCAGCATTAGGTAACAAAAAAAAATGTATATATCTGTATGACAGGTATAAAAGTGTTTGCTATGTGCAATGGAATAAAGTCATTAAAGTGAATAAAGTTGGTTTCAATTGAAGACCCAATGTGGTCTGTTGAATAGTCCACACTGTGAGCCAAGCTGATAAGAGTGGAATCAAAGTCTGGAACCAAAGGCAAATAGAAGAACCAAGGTTGATGTCAAATCACCCGGGATAGTGCCTTCTTCACCTAGGGTAAGGGGTAGGTACTCTTACCGGAAACTGAACCCACGTGCCAGCAGCAGCGAGTCAGCCAAGCTTAGAGGTAGGGAACCGGAACTCCAATACAGATCACCGAATGTACTGGCGATGCATACAATGAATGTTCAAACATGGAGGTCATAAGAAGAAAAAACGCCTCCGCATGGTGTAGGTCAAAAGAAGGGATTTATAAAAAAAAAAAAGTACAAACATCTTGAAGATGTGTACAGATAAAAATGTTATCACAAGTTGAAAAAATTCAAGAGCAATGTGAAGAGCTGGACTAGCAAAACTGACACGTTTCGTCCCACTGGACTACGATAAGATAGACTACCTTCTACAATGTATAATGCCTACATCACCCTTTTAGACAAAGCAGGCAAAGATCCTTTGTTGTGCTCTTCTAACAGGCCAATCTTGTTTCTCAATATGGATTTGAAATTCCTGACTATAACTTTAGCCTCAAGACTTGTGGACAGTCATTGACACCCTAAAAACACAAATCAAACTGGCTCAATGCCACACAAAGCAACATACATAAACATATGCAGATTCTACAACCATTTACAACTGCCCCATCCCAGCAAAAGGTCACGCATTGTAGCAACGCTTAAAGGGATATTAAAGGTCACTTTTTTAAAATAAAAATTGTATACTTACCTGCTCTGTGCAAAGGTTTTGCACAGAGCAGCCGATCCTGCTCGAGTCCCCCACTGGCGCTCCTTGCCCCTCCCCCATGCCGAGCCGTCCCCTGCTCCCTCCTCACTGCCTGTAAATGACCGCAGCAAGAGCCAATGGCTCCCGCTGCTCTGTCTCAGTCAATCAGGATGGAGAGACCAGGGAGAGCCGCTGCCCTCAAGCACATCGCTGGATCGAGGTGGGGCTCAGGTAAGTATTAGGAGGGGCTGGGGGAGATGCTGAACACATAAGTTTTTTTTTTTTTTTTACCTTCATGCAGAATGCCTTCAGAAGTCACCTAATTAGTAAATAGAGTCCATTTGTGTGTAATTTAATCTCAGCATAAATACAGCTGTTCTGTGAAGCCCTCAGAGGTTTGTTAGAGAACCTTAGTGAACAAACAGCATGAACACACCAGACAGGTCAGGGAAAAAGTTGTGGGGAAGTTTAACCACTTAAGCCCCGGACCATTTTGTAGCTAAAGGACCAGAGCTGTTTTCAGAATTTTGCACTGCGCTGCTTTAACTGTAAATTGTGCAGACAGGCAATGTTGTACCGAAACGAAATTTGCGTCCTTTTCTTCCCACAAATAGAGCTTTCTTTTAATGGTATTTGATTGCCTCTGCGATTTTTATTTTTTGCGATATAAACGGAAAAAGACCGAAAATTTTGAAAAAAAATGATATTTTCTACTTTTTGTTATAAGAAAAATCGAATAAACTCAATTTTAGTCATACATTTAGGCCAAAATGTATTCAGCCACATGTCTTTAGTAAAAAAATGTCAATAAGCGTATATTTATTGGTTTGCGCAAAAGTTATAGCGTCTACAAACTAGGGTACATTTTCTGGAATTTACACAGCTTTTAATTTATGACTGCCTATCTCATTTCTTGAGGTGCTAAAATGGCAGGGCAGTACAAAACCCCCCCAAATTACCCCATTTTGGAAAGTAGACACCCCAAGGAAATTGCTGAGAGGCATGTTGAGCCCATTGAATATATTTTTTTTTGTCTCAAGTGATTGAATAATGACAAGAAAAAAAAAAAAACTTATTACAAAAAGTTGTCACTAAATGACATATTGCTCACACATGCCATGGTTATATGTGGAATTGCACCCCAAAATACATTTTGCTGCTTCTCCTGAGTACGGGGATACCACATGTGTGGGACTTTTTAGGAGCCTAGCCGCGTACGGGACCCCGAAAACCAAGCACCGCCTTCAGGATTTCTAAGGGCGCAAATTTTTGATTTCACTCCTCACTACCTATCACAGTTTTGAAGGCCATAAAATGCCAAAATAGCACAAAACACCCCCAAATGACCCCATTTTAGAAAGTAGACACCCCAAGGAAATTGCTGAGAGGCCTGTTGAGCCCATTGAATTTTTTTTTTTTGTCCCAAGTGATTGAATAATGACAAAAAAAAATAAAAAAATACAAAAAGTTGTCACTAAATGATATATTGCTCACACATGCCATGGTTATATATGGAATTGCACCCCAAAATACATTTTGCTGCTTCTCCTGAGTACGGGGATACCACATGTGTGGGACTTTTTGGGAGCCTAGCCGCGTACGGGACCCCGAAAACCAAGCACCGCCTTCAGGATTTCTAGGCACAAATTTTTGATTTCACTTCTCACTACCTATCACAGTTTGGAAGGCCATAAAATGCCAAAATAGCACAAAACCCCCCAAATGACCCCATTTTGGAAAGTAGACACCCCAAGCTATTTGCTGAGAGGCATGGTGAGTATTTTACAGCTCTCATTTGTTTTTGAAAATGAAGAAAGAAAATATATATATTTTTTTTTTTTAAATTTTCAAAACTTTGTGACAAAAAGCGAGATCTGCAAAATACTCACCATACCTCTCAGCAAATAGCTTGGGGTGTCTACTTTCCAAAATAGGGTCATTTTGGGGGGTTTTGTGCCATCTGGGCATTCCATGGCCTCTGAAACTGTGATAGGCAGTGAGAAGTGAAATCAAAAATTTACACCCTTAGAAAGCCTGAAGGCGGTGCTTGGTTTTGGGGTCCCGTACGCGGCTAGGCTCCCAAAAAGTCTCACACATGTGGTATCCCCGTACTCAGGAGAAGCAACAGAATGTATTTTGGGGTGTAATTCCACATATGCCCATGACATGTTTGAGCAATATATCATTTAGTGACAACTTTGTGCAAAAAAATAAAATTAAAAAAATAAATTGTCTTTTTTCCGCAACTTGTGTCAACATATAAAATATTCCATGGACTCGACATGCCTCTCAGTATATAGCTTGGGGTGTCTACTTTCCAAAATGGGGTCATTTGGGGGGGTTTTGAACTGTTCTGGCATTTTATACACAACATTAGGAAGCTTACATCCACTCTTCTAACCACTTGAAGACAAAGCCCTTTTTGACACTTTTTGTTTACATGAAAACATTTTTTTTTTTTGCAAGAAAATTATGTTGAACCCCCAAACATTATATATATTTTTAAAGCAAAGGCCCTACAGATTAAAATGGTGGGTGTTGCATTTTTTTTTTCTACACAGTATTTGCGCAGCGAATTTTCAAACGCATTTTTTGGGGAAAAAATACACTTTTTTTAATTTTAATGCACTAAAACACACTATATTGCCCAAATGTTTGATGAAATAAAAAAGATGATCTTAGGCCGAGTACATAGATACCAAACACGACAAGCTTTAAAATTTCGCACAAACGCGCATTGGCGACAAACTACATACATTTTTAAAAGCCTTTACAGGTTACGCTGTTAGATTTACAGAGGAGGTCTACTGCTAAAATTACTGCCCTCGATCTGACCGGTGATACCTCACATGCATGGTGCAATTGCTGTTTACATATGACGCCAGACCGACGCTTGCGTTCACCATTGGACAAGAGCAGGGCAGGACAGGGGTGCTTTTTTTTTTTCATTATTAATTTTGCTTTTTTATTTTTTTTTTAAACTGTTGCTTCCATATTTATTTATTTTTATCATTTTTATTGTTATCTCAGGGAATGTAAATATCCCCTATGATAGCAATAGGTAGTGACAGGTACTCTTTTTTTTGAAAAAACTGGGGTCTATTGGACCCTAGATCTTTCCTCTGCCCTCAAAGCATCTGACCACACCAAGATCGGTGTGATAAAATGCTTTCCCAATTCCCCAATGGTGCTTTTTATATCCGGGGGGGGGGGGACATTCCCTCCCACTGCTTGTAAAAGCAGTCCAGAGGCTAATTAGCCACTAGGATTGCTTTTACATGAAAGCTGGCCGCTGGCTGAAAAGAATGATACCAAGATGATACCTAAACCCGCAGGCATCATTCTGGTATAAACATTCAAAGTCCAGCAACATACCAGTACGTTGCTGGTCCTTGTTGGACATGTATTGTAATCTTTTTTTTCATGCAGCCTGTTGGCTGAACGAAAAAAAAAGATTGATCGGTGGGTATGCCCACCATTAGAATACCGCCCTTCATCCACCCACTTCTAATGGGTGGAATATATACATGCACCATTTATATATGCCGAAGCATGGGGGCATCTTCCCGCAAAAGTTATGCCGCGTACACATGGTCAGACTTTTCCACGGGCAAGCCTTCGTCGGAATTTCGACCGTATGTACGTGGCATTAGGAGCAAAATCGCTTTTTTTAACTGTGGTGGTGAAATCACCTCCTACAGCACTGGAGTCGCAGGGATCAGGCCTGTCTCTGCGAACGCTGCAGTTATGTGTGTTGTGTTTTGCAAGTGACAGTGATCGATCAATACTGCACTTGGGTGGCCTGGGCTGGACTGAGGGGCAAAACGCAGGTGCTAGCAGGTATCTGGGCTGATCCCGCTAACACTGCGTTTTTGGGAACCCTAAACTGCTGGGGACGCTAGTATAGATCTGATCAGATCAGATATTGATCTGTTCAGATACTATACCACTAAGGGGGTGTATGCTTCACGCATGGGTGTTAGCGCTACTGGCACTAACCTGACGCTGCCTGGGGTGTGACGCAGACCCTCTCTGACGCTAAAACCTAATTGATATCACCCGCCGGGCGATCAGGGGGTTAAACCTTTATTGGGTTATATATACGGCGGATGCCCTGACACTATAAAAAGCAAACTAACTAACCAGCGTCACCCGTAACACTTATATGGTGATTACTGGTGAAAGGGTTAACTAGGGGCAATTAGGGGGTCAAAACCTTTATTAGGTAATATATGGGGGTACCCGACGCTATATAAAAACCTGACGGCAAACCTAAAAAAAAATTACTGGCTACCTATCGGCATCACCGACACTAAGACAGCGTTCAGAAAAACGATCGCTTAGCGATAGTGGTGATAGGGGGTGAAAGGGTTACCTGGGGGGCGATCAAGGGGGTTAAACCTTTATTAGATAATATATAGGGGTACCTGACGCTATAAAAACCTGCGGCGAACCAAAAAAAATTACTGGCTACCGATCGGCATCACCAACACTAAGACAGCGATCAGAAAAACTATCGCTTAGCGACAGTGGTGATAGGGGGTGAAAGGGGGTGAAAGGGTTACCTGGGGGGCGATCAAGGGGGTTAAACCTTTATTAGATAATATATGGGGGTACCTGACGCTATAAAAACCTGCGGCGAACCTAAAAAAAAATACTGGCTACCGATCGGCATCACCGACACTAAGACAGCGATCAGAAAAACTATCGCTTAGCGACAGTGGTGATAGGGGGTGAAAGGGTTACCTGGGGGGCGATCAAGGGGGTTAAACCTTTATTAGGTAATATATGGGGGTACCCGACGCTATAAAAACCTGCGGCGAACCTAAAAAAAAATACTGGCTACCGATCGGCATCACCAACGCTAAGACAGCGATCAGAAAAACGATCGCTTAGCGACAGTGGTGATAGGGGGTGAAAGGGTTACCTGGGGGGCGATCAAGGGGGTTAAACCTTTATTAGGTAATATATGGGGGTACCTGACGCTATAAAAACCTGCGGCGAACTTAAAAAAAAAAAACTGGCTACCGACTGGCATCACCGACGCTAAGACAGCGATCAGAAAAATGATCGCTTAGCGACAATGGTGATAGGGGGTGAAAGGGTTATCTGGGGGGCGATCAAGGGGGTTAAACCTTTATTAGGTAATATATGGGGGTACCCGACGCTATAAAAACCTGCGGCGAACCTAAAAAAATAACTGGCTACCGATCGGCATCACCGACGCTAAGACAGGGGGTTAAACCTTTATTAGGGGGGGTTAGGGGGCTACACTGGACCTAAAACTAACTTTAGTGACACTTTTACAGTCACAAATGTCACTGATTGCAGTGATCAGTAAATAAATGGTCACTGCAATCAGTGACACTGTGACTGGGGGCTGGGGGGTGATCTGGGGTGTCTGGGGGGGGGCGATTTATGTGCCTATGTTTCCTGGTGTCAGTGTAGTGTTTTGTGCACTAACCTGCATCTTCTCCTGTGAGGCGCTCGGTATATGTGAGCGCCGCATTACACAGGCAGGGGAAGGATTCGATTCGCTGGGAGCGATCGAGAGGGGGTGGCCGGAATCGAACGGCCGTCCCCTCATCCCTGATCGCTCCTAAGCGAATAACGGCCACTCACTGTAAAGAAGGGGGGTCCGATCGGACCCCCCCAACTATACAAAGGCAGTCACGTAGATATACGTGATTCTGCCTGTCGGTGCCATTCTGTCAACGTATTTTTACAGTGGGCGGTCGTTAAGTGGTTAAAGCAGGGTTAGGTTATAAAAAATATCCTAAGCTTTGAACATCACACTAAATCTTCTCCCCGCCAATCAGGAAGCGTGAGACCCGTTTCCCAATTGGCCAAAACGTCAGGCGATCCTATTGGATCGGGTCTGCCGTGCTGGAGCAGAGGACACTGGAGCTGTTGCCTGCAGCCCGCCACCTAGATGAAGTAAGTGCGGACCGACCCGCAGATAGCGGGTGGGGGGGAGGGGATATTGCCGCTGGCCAGGGGTTGTTCCTTTGCCCCCCCCCAAAAAAAAACACCAGCCGCCACTGATGTGCACCCCAAAGCTCTAACACACATGCGTGTAAACGTGAGGAGGGTGTCAGTAGGGCAGAAATTGGTGTCATTTGCTTTTTTTTTTTTTTTACAATATTTGTATTATTATTTTTACAAAAATTTTAGGAGCCACGTTGGGGGGCTTTGGTGAAATATTAGGGAACTAAACAGACCCCTGATGTCTCACTTTCGAGACAGAGAAAGGGACTGAGGACAGAGATTCTCCAGCATAGGTGGGCGCAGCCTTTGGCATTAGGGTGTGCACCCCAAAGCTCAAACACACTCTACCGATCACTCACGATGTTCATTCAGAAAGGGAAGGGGTCGGTAAATGGCATATTCGTCATAAAACATCCACAACAACAACCGGTTGGAGAGGAGGGAAGCCGGTAATGCTGTGGGTGGGGGGGGGAGGAGGGGGAGCCAGGTCAGTAGGGGGAATCTGTTCTGCACAGGGTGATTAGGGTGTGCCTGGGCCAGACAGCAGGGGGTGATTAGGGTGTGCCAAGGAACACCTGACACCCTATGTGCGCATGCCTATGGCGGCAATCTATGGCTGAGAGCATCTGCTCATTGGAACTACACTTGCACAAGTGATCTCTATAATTTGAAATCATTGCAGTCTGGTAAGAGGCCACATTACCTCACCAGCACTATGAGCACCAGTGCACTTTCTTCATTTGAGCTCAGAGCACTTTATTTTGCATAAATACTGGATTTTTCAAGGATTGAGGATTTTTTATTATGAGTGATTTATATAAATATTAGGTGGTCATTACTAGTATTATTTTATCTTCAACACTGATTCACACACAGTCTGGTATATCAAACTGTCTTTTGAGCCTTTAGCCTCGACCAATGCAATTAAAGCCTTGTTATGTTGCTCTTCTATGCTCAGAAAATCATAGTGCTAAATTGGAAAAAAAAATTAAAACACAAAGCCTCCTACTCCAGATGCCTTATATAGTGATGAGCCGAACACCCCCAGGTTCGGTTCGCACCAGAACCCGCGAACGGACCGAAAGTTTGCACGAACTTTAGAACCCTATTAAATACAATGGATGCGAACGTTCGGATTCTAAAGTGCTAATTATAACGACTATTATGCATGTTATTGTCCTAAAAAGGGTTTGGGAACCCGGGTTCTGCACCAGGGGACATGTATCAATGCAAAAAGAAGTTTTAAAAACGGCCGTTTTTCTGGAGCAGTCATTTTAATGATGCATAAAGTGAAAAAAAAAAAAAGTCAAATATTCCTTTAAATATCGTACCTGGGGGGTGTCTAAAGTATGCCTGTGAAGTGCCACGTGTTTCCCATGTTTAGAACTGTCCCTGCACAAAATTACATTTCTAAAGGAAAAAAAGCCATTTAAAACTGCTTGCGGCTTTAATGCAATGTCTGGTCCCGGTAATATGGATGAAAATCTTTAAGAAAAATGGCATAGCTACCCCATCACACCCCCCCCCCTACCCCAGCCCATTACCAGCCCCTTTGGGTCTTGTATGGATATTAAGGGGAACCCCGCACACAAAATAAAAAAGGCCCTATATACTCTGAACAGCCGTATACAGGCGGTGCATACAAGACAGGGACTGTAGGCTTGTTCTTATGTAGAATCTGTTTGTAATTTTGAACAGGTACATTGTTTAAGTGTAGCTCCAGCTAAAAAATATATTTTTAAGCTTTTTGGAAAACATAGGGAAGGGTTATCACCCCTCTAACATTTGTTTTGCTGTCTCTGCAGTGTGCACCTGTTCAGAACAGTTCACCTCACTTTCCGTCCTAATGACAAATGTTTTTTGAAAATTTGGGGTTTTTATTGAAATTGGTGATAAAGAATCAGTGCAGAGGAGACACTTTTTTTCCCATATTAACTCTTACAGGAGAGAATTTGCCTTCCTAGGGGTAGATTTCCTCTCACTTCCTCTTGTATCCTTCCGTTTGCAAGGAGGAGTCGTTTGTAAGTTGGATGTTTGAAAGTAGGGGCCTGCCGTATATACTCAGCTGAAATTTGCCCCTTACATGTTGGTGTTGCCACAACACTGTGAGCCCTCACAGTTACTCTTGGTGGGCGCATGAATGGGCCCTGCTGTGAATTATTAGATCAAGAATTGTAATTGCATGCCCCTGTTGAACAGGGGCTGAAAAATTGGGCCTTTGGTGGTGGTGGTGTTGACACAACACTGTAAGGCCTCACAGTTAGTCTTGGTGGGCGCAGGAATGGGCCCTGCTGTGAATTAAACAGGGGCAGAAAAATTAAGCCTTAGGCACTGGTGCCACAACACTGCAACCCCTCACAGATACTGTACTTGGAGCACAGCAATGAGCCCTGTTGCAAAGTATTGCATCAAAAATTGTAATTACACGCCCCTGTTAAACAGGGGCTGAAAAATTGGGCCTTAGCCACTGGTGCTGGTGCCACGACACTGCAACCACTCCCAGATACTCTAGTTGGAGTGCAGGAATGAGCCCTGCTGCAAAGCATTGCATAAAAAATTGTAATAACACACCCCTGTTAAACAGGGGCTGAAAAATTGGGCCTTAGCCACTGGTGGCGGCACCCAGAAACAAAAATGTTCTTCCAAGCTATCATCGTCAATCGGATCATTGAGGAGGAGGAGGAGGATAGTCAGTCAACATAACAGGACAGTCTCTCAGCATCAGCATCAGTCTTGAAGGGATGTGACATTTGAAAATAAATTAGTCTGTTATATCAGCTTCAGGTGTTTGTTAGCTGGTGGTGATCCAAGACTGGTTCATCTTTATGAAGGTCAGTCGATCAACAGAGTCGGTGGACAGGCGCACCCTGTGATCCGTGACAAATCCTCCAGCAGCACTGAATGTGCGTTCTGAAAGAACGCTGGATGCAGGACAGGCCAGTAGCTCAATTGCATACTGTGCAAACTCTGGCCAGTGATCCATCCTCAAGACCCAGTAAGCCAGAGGATTTTCGGTGGGGAAGGTGTCCATGTCTGACCTTGCCCCTAGGTATTCCTGCACCATGTATATCAGACGCTGGCGATGGTTGCTGGAACCGATCATACCTTGGGGCTGCGGACTAAAGAATTGTCTGAACGCTTCGGTCAGACGGCCACCTTCCCCACCGCTCATTCTTTGACTGACCGAAGCCTCAGCAACTCGTTGTCCAGGACCAGGAGTTTGTAACCTCCCAGTCTCTGGGAACGCGTTGCACAGACCTTTCTGCAAGGCCTCCCGGAGTTGTATCATTCTCTGCTCCCTCTGCGACGGTAAGATAAGGTCCGCAACCTTACCCTTGTACCGTGGATCAAGGAGAGTGGCCAGCCAGTATTGGTCCCTCTCCTTGATCCGAAGATCCTTCCGCAGACTTTGCAGGATCAGGGAGGCCATGCAGCGTAGGTTAGCTGAGGCATTCAGTCCGGAGTCCTCTGGGTCACTAAGGACCTCCTCCTCCTCCCTCCTCCTCCCTCCTCCTCCTCCTCCTTCCTCCTCCTCCTCCTCCTCCTTCCTCCTCCTTCCTCCTCCTTCCTCCTCCTTCCTCCTCCTCCTCCTCCTCCTCCTCCTCCTCCTCCTCCTCCTCCTCTCCTCCTCCCTCCTTCTCCCTCCTCCTCCCTCCTATTAGGCACCCACGTGGAGTCAGTGACCTCATCATCCCCTCCCTCCTCATCACTGGAGCCAATCTGGCAGTATGCTGCAGCTTCTTGAGCATCCCCTCTCTCTGCTCTGATGCTACTGCCTTCCTCTAGCTGGGTATCATCATCAGACCCTTCGAAACGCTGGGCATCCTCCTGGAGCATGTACCCAACACTGTGCTCAAACAGTTCGGGGGACTCTCCAGGAGGACATGGTTGGTCTAGGGAAGGAGTGACTGATGATGACATTGATACCAGGGAAGAGGACGCTTTGGCAGCTGCTTTGCCAGTACCCTGAGCCTGGGTGAGAGAGGATGAGGAGGATGAGGAGGGCTTGGCATCCACTCTACCAAGTCTTCGGCATGATGCGGCTCAACACGTCCAGCTGCCGAAAAGAAGGACAAGCGTGTCCCATGGCCATGTGCTGATGGCGATGCACCGCGTCCACGACCAGCACTGTTGTCTCTAGACACAGAGCCTGCTTGCCCTCTTTTTTTGGCTCCTGACTGTCTGCCTCTCCTTGTTTGCCTTCCAGACATTCTAATGGCCTGCAGGGAAATTGGAAAAGCAGCAATACAGGCTAAGTTAAGGTGTAATATGGTCAGGAGGCACACTCCGCCCGCTGTAAGTGCCGCAAAATCCTGTTGGTGTAACACACCAGGAAAAAGCAGCAATACAGGCTAAGTTAAGGTGTAATATGGTCAGGAGGCACACTCCGCCCGCTGTAAGTGCCGCAAAATCCTGTTTGTGTAACACACCAGGAAAAAGCAGCAATACAGGCTAAGTTAAGGTGTAATGTGGTCAGGAGGTACACTCCGCCCACTGTAAGTGCCGCAAAATCCTGTTGGTGTAACACACCAGGAAAAAACAGCAATACAGGCTAAGTTAAGGTGTACTATGGTCAGGAGGCTCACTCCGCCCGCTGTAAGTGCCGCAAAATCCTGTTTGTGTAACACACCAGGAAAAAGCAGCAATACGGGCTAACTTCAGGTGTATAATGTGCAGGAGGCTTAGCAACAATGACACTGACACTGTCCCCTGCCTATCCTTCTCTCTCCCTGCACACAAGGTTTAGCAAAGTATATGACACTGACACTCTCCCTGCCTATCCTTCTCTCTCCCTACACACAAGGTTTAGCAAAGAATATGACACTGACACTCTCCCTGCCTATCCTTCTCTGTCCCTACACACAAGGTTTAGCAAAGATTAGATTTGACAAGATTTGACACTGTCCCTGCCTATCCTTCACTTTCCCTGCTCCGGAACACACTACACAAGGCCGCCGCGCTGGCGGCCTTTTATAGTGTGGGGCGTGTACTAAACCCCCTCAGCTATAATTGGCCACAGGCATCCTGCCTGTGGCCAATCATTGCTCTCCTCGCTGCCGGCGCTGTGATTGGCCAAGCATGCAGGGTCACAGTGCATGCTTGGCCAATCACAGCGCCGGGATTACATTGCGATGGCACAGTGTATTGTGGGCCGTTCGGGTCACTCGAATTTGGCGCGAACGGCCCAAATCGTTCGTTGTTCGCCGAACGCGCGAACAGCCAATGTTCGGGTCGAACCTATGTTCGACTCGAACACCGAGCTCATCCCTACTGGTGTATAACGAAAACACGAGTAATGAACATCCGAACCGGGGATGCCCAGAGAAGTTCTATAAAAATTTAGGGAAATCTGCATGGATTCCTCACAGACTGCCTTAAAGGAGAAGTACAGCCAAAGCTGAAGCCTACTGTTGGCTGACGTCACAGAGTCGGGTCAGGCTGGGGAAAGATCGCAACCATATGATCGGGATCTACCCACATGCCTGGACCATCACCTAGTTCTCAGTCTTAGAGCTGGCAGGGGACTAGGTAAGTATAAATCTTAGGGGGGAAAAAAATTACCATACTTCTTTTTTTTTTCCATCAAAAGATTTTTATTGTATTATATCAGAGACATAGGGATACAATGCATACATTGTGCAACATTAACATACGTCTCTCCATACTTCTCTTTTAACTATTCCTCCTAACTTCCCTCTCTTGCTAATTAGCAAATGTAGCATAAAGGTAATTACCGATATGTGTGATATTCATTGGTGCTAAATATGCCTAAGGTGATATGAACTCATTTAAGGCTGATGAGACTGAACACAACAAACCTAAAATCAAAGAGTATAATTGGTGCTTACCACAATTTTTTAAGGATGGTGCCTCCTACTTGTTGCATTTTTACTAACCTGTACTTTGAGTCTTACTAACTATAATCTACAATGATCATCTCCTACTGAAAATATCCATGCCTCAACAGAATCTTTCGAGTATTTACCACAAGACTCTTAGGCCGCGTACACATGACCGGTTTTCTCGGCAAAAAACGACAAGAAAACTGCCGGGAGAGCTTTCTTGCCGAGAAAACCGGCTGTGTGTACGCGGGTTTCAGTTTTCTCGTCAAGAAAACTGCCCAGATTCCCAGACGAGAAAAAAAAAGACGACCTGCGGTCTTTTTTCTCATCGAGAATCTCGTCGGCCTGTTTCTCAACGAGAAACCCGAGCGCGTGTACACTTACCTGTCGCCGTGGAAACCCGCGCATGCTCGAAATTACTTTGACGCATGCGCAGTAGCTTCATAGGCATAGGGTGTAGCAAGATGGCGGCGACGGCATCGAATGTGACGAGCGCACGCTCGTCGTAGTCGATGACGTCACCGCGTTCGTGCCATTCAAAAGAACGGCGGTTCTTTTGAATCGTACGTGTGTACACTCGGCCGGGACAAGTTTCTTGTCAAGATTCTCGTCAGGAAAAACTAAGTTTTTTTCCTGACGAGAATCTCGGCCGTGTGTACGAGGCCTCAAGCCATTAACATCTCTTCAAACGCTGTACCCATGTTTGTTGTTTTTAAATGTGTGTTTGACAAGGTGAGAATTGCCCCGTTCAGACAATGTTTGATTTTGTGTAAGTAAAAGCTTTAATACCCACTTCAGCTCCGGAAGATTTTACCCCCATTAATAGTCAATAGCCATTTTTTGCTATTCAGCACTGCGCTCCTTTAACTAGCAAATGCGCGGTCATGCAACGCTGTACCCAAATAAAATTTATATAATTTTTTTCACACAACTAGAGCTTTCTTTTGGCGGTATTTGATCACCGCTGGTTTTTTTTTATTATATAAATGAAAAAAGAGACAATTTAAAATAAAAAATAAAATACTTTCTGCTATAAACATATCCAATAAAAATATTTCAAGAATCTTATTTCTTCATAAATTTAGGCCAAAATGTATTCTGCTACATGTCTCTTAAAAAAAAAAAAATCTCAACAAGTGTATATTGATTGGTTTTCATGAAAGTTATAGCGTCTACAAAAGATGGTATATATACTGGAATTTTTATTTAAAAAAATGTATACTATGAAAGGCGGTGATCAGCGACTTATAGTAGGACTATGATAGTGCAGCGCACAATCTGACACGAACATTACCAGCGACACTAAAACAGTGATCAGTGCTAATACTAGGGCTGCAACTAACGATTATTTTCAGAATCGATTAGTTGGCCGATTATTGTTTCGATTAATCGGTTAATAACCGTAAAAAAAAAGAAGGTAATTTTTTTGCATTTTTAAATTATTTTGGGCCAATTTGTTGTTGGGCAGATTACAAAACACAAATTGCTGCAAAAACACATTACATGCTTTTCTGCAGCTTCTCCATTGAAGTATATTAAACCAAAAAACTAAAATAGCATTGTTTTGCTTTAAAAAAAAGTCCTTGCCCTTTCCAAATACGCAGCAGCTGAAAAAATCATGGATGTGAACGTGTCCCAAAAAAAATTGTAAATGAATTGTAGTGTGTTTCTGCAAAAAGCACCAAAAAAGACTGAGGTGTGACCCAGGCCTGAGATGTTTAGTAACATGGGGTTAAAAAAACTAAAATTAGTACAAAAAGAGCAAATAATCGCTACTGTAAGGGGTTCATTGTTTACTGTGGGACAGTGAAAGTAATATTTACAGTAGCAATTTGCTCTTTTTGTACTATAAAGGGTTAATTTTAGTTTATTTTTAACCTCATTTATGTTACTGGCCGATTAATCGATTATGAAAATTGTAATCTATTAATTTCATAATCGATTAGTTGTCGATTAATCGATTAGTTGTTTCGGCCCTAGCTACTACTATACACTGTCACTGTACTGATGGCTGGGAAGGGGTTAACATCTAGGGGCAATCAATGGGTTAACTGTGTGCCTAACAATGTGTAATGTGTGTGCTTTTGCTAAGAGATGTGGTTGATTTTTCTCCCTTTGCAGGGAGGAAAAAAAAACAGCCACATCACTCTGCACTGTGATTCACTAAGACCCCTTTCACACTCAGGCGTTTTTCAGGCGCTTCAGAGCTAAAAATGGCGCCTGTGAAGTGCCTGAAAAACACCTCTCATGCCTCCCCAATGTATACACCATTCCTAAACCACCCCTGCCATTGAAATCAATGGGCAGCGCTGCTGAAGCGCCTGCAAAGCGCTTCGGTAGCGGCGCTTTGCGGGCACTTTTAATCCTTTCCTCAGCCGCTAGCGGGGTGACCCCCGCTAGTTGGGTGTTTTTTTCAGCTGCCCCTCAACTCTCCTCTGTTATCTTATCAGTACAGTAGTCGTTTCTAGGCAGTTGAGTTTAGAAGCATTTTTTGGACATTTACTGTTGGAATTTCCGACAAGAAAAATTTCAGAGCTGGTTCTCAAATTTTCCGACAACAAAAGTTGTTGTTGGAAATTCCGACCGTGTGTACACAATTCAATGCATTTTTCCTCGGCTCGTCGTAGTGTTGTACGTCACCACGTTCTTGACGTTCGCAATTTCTGACAACATTTGTGTGACCGTGTGTATGCAAGACAAGTTTGAGCGAACATCCGTCGGAAAAAAATCCACGGTTTTGTTGTCCGAATGTCCGATCGTGTGTACGCGGCATAACTCGCGTTTAGCCACATTTTATTTACAGGCGTTTTATATTTTTTACGATTTGAAAAAAAAATTGGGGAAAATAATACGCTTCTAAGTGCAAACGCGACAAAACAGACGTTTTTAAATGTCGGTTACTATCTGTCAAGTTAAATCATTCAGGGGAGGTTGTAAAACATCCCATGTACATTAAGCCTAAGCTGATCAGAAGTTCCCAGCTAGAAATCATTGGCCTGGACCTGCTGACCGACTTGTGCTGTAGCGAACGACATCACAGATTGGGCGGCGGGCACACGCAGCCCCTATCCAGAAATTCTGCGTAACGTACATGTACATGATCCAGCGCAGAGTGGCCGCCCTGCCGCAGTATTTTCATATGTGACTCTGCACTTCCGAGTAGGGGGCGTGCTCGCACCGCATATGCTGTGATTTGTCACAGCAGAAGCCGATCAGCATTTGTGCCGGCCAAGGGATGTCCGCCAGCACCCGCCGATCATCAGAAAAACACACAGAGCAAGGCAGAGTTCCATCCTGGCGGGGGGGGGGGAGTGATGCATTTTCTTTCCCTGCAGGGAATAAATTCCATCACTTCCCTTAGTAAAAGCACCTTACACTGTACACACAAACACTGGCTAGGTCAGGGGTAGGCAACCTGGGGTCCTCCAGCTGTTGTGGAACTACATTTCCCAAGAGGCATTGCAAGGCTGGCAGTTACAATTACTCCTAGAGGCATGACGGGACTTGTAGTTCTGCAACAGCTGGAGGGGCCCAGGTTGCCTACCCCTGGGCTAGGCACAGTTAACCCTTTGATCGCCTTGACCATTTAACGCCTTCCCAGCTAGTGTCATTAGTACAGTGACAGTGCATATTTTTAAAACTGATCACTTTATTAGTGTCACTGGTTCCGCCGCAATGTTGCAGTTCCGCTAGAAGACAACGCCAATTACCACCATTACTAGTATATTAAAAATATATATATAAAAATTCAGTATATATCCCAGTTTATAGTTGCAATAACCTTTGCGCAAACCAATCAATATAGGCTTGTTGTTTTGTTTTTACCAAAAATACGTAGCAGAATCCATATTGCCCTAAATTTATGAAGTAATTTGATTTGGATTAGACATGTGCAATTTGTTTTGGTCTGAACAAATTTGGATGAATTTTTGGTTATTCGGAAGAGCAAGTGCCCCCCCCCCCAGAACCATACCAGGCCACATGCCCTCAACATGGGGGGGGGGGTGGGTGCTTTGGGGCGGGGGCTCTGCCCCCTCCCCACCCCAAAGCACCTTGTCCCCATGTTGATGAGGACAAGGGCCTCATCCCCACAACCGAGGCCTGTGGTTGTGAGGGCTTATTGGAATCTGTGAATGAATCCCCACACCCGGAAAAAAAAAAAACTCGCTCTCGCCAACATGGAGGCAGTCTGCCTACTGAAGGCTCCTGTCTGACAGTTCCTTTTTAGAGAAGGGCAGGGCCCCCTGTCAACATCACCTGGTGGTCCTGCCCCCTTGCGACATCACAGACCAGTGTATACTGGGTAGGCGACGTTACAAGGGGGCGTACCACCAGTGATGTCTCCAGGTGGCCCCGCCCTTCCTTATGAAAAAGAACTATCAAACGGAGGGGCCTGCAGTGGGCAGGCGGCCTTCATGTCGGCGGGAGCGATTTTCTTTTTCAGTATGTCGGGCAGCGTGATTGATGGATTTACAATCGGGGGAGTTTTTTATTTTTATAATAAAATAAATTGTCAAAAACTGTGTTTTTATTTTTTTGGGTAAATGGGTAGGGTACCCCATACTCATTCACATGGGGGGCGGGGATCTGGGGGTTCAGATAAGCCCCCTGTCCACATACTCCCACAAACACCGGCCATGGGAACAAGGTGCTTTGCAGAGCCAGCCCCGCCCCAAAACACCCACTCACTCATGTTGAAGGCATGTGGCCTGGTATGGTTCAGGAGAGGGGGGGGGTGCTTGCTCATCCCCCCCCCCCCTTTCCTGACCTGGCAGGCTGCATGCTAATTTTGGGGGGGACTCTGCAACATTTTGTTTTAAAAAATTTGGTTCCTCTTAAAATCCATATAAGACCCCAAGGGCCTGGTATGGACTGGGGGGGGGGGGGGGGGGGGAACGTGCGCCATTTTTTTTTATTTTTGTATTGCCAGCATTCTTTTCTTTACATTTATTCCGCTGACAGATGATGAGTCGTCAATTGTTAAGGACGTTGGAGGCCGGCTTCCCGGGCCGCTTCTTAACAAGCTATTCTTCACACAGAATTTGAAATTGTTTTTTTACCGATCCGAATTCTAATCGATCTAAAAAGTTGGAATTTGTTAAATGAATAAACGAAAATAATTTTAACCAAAACTAAACGAAACAAATTCTGAAACCAAACTAATCGAATTCCATAACGAAACAAAATTAGCAACATAAAGAATCTATCCGAAACTAAACAACATTTTTCCATTCTGCACATGTCTACTTTGGATTCTTTTTACAGCAGAAAGATAAAAGATAGTTTTATTTTTTTTTTGTTTATAGAGCACAAAAATAAAAAACCCAGATGTGATCAAATACCACCAAAAAGAAAGCTTGATTTGTGCACAAGAATTACAAACTTTATTTGGGCACCGCATTGCATGATTGCGCAATTTTTAGCTAAACACAGTGCAGTATTGCCAAAAAATGGCCTGGTCGTGAAGGGGAGGGAGGGGGGTAATTCTTCTGGAGGTCAAGTGGTTAAAAGGCACTGTACACATTCAAATGTTTTAACTAGATATTGGTATAGTTATAATCATTGTGGCATTTGTTTGCCTGCAATGATGGACTCACGTGTCATGGCTGATGGATTCCCCTATGCCCATGTATTCATTCAGCGAACTTATCCCTATGCACCAGAGGGACAAGTAACTTCTTGTTCCAGTTCACATAACATCCAACGCAAGCCTTGTAATCCGCTCTGTGTTGCATCACAAATGAATAAGTACTGAAACAAACATATTTTCCAGCAGACTCATTATCAAACAGAAACTTCTGACAAAGGAAGGTGATGATTTACTCCACTACACTCACCGGCCACATGATAGCGTCACTCAGTTGCTGCAGATCCATGATGCGGATCTCCCATTCTACCGTATCCCAAAGGTGATCTACTGGCTTGAGATCTGGTGACTGTGGAGGACATTGGAGTACAGTGACCTCATTGTCATGTTTAAAAAAAACAGTGGTGAGATGCTTTGTGACATGGTGCATTATGGTGCAGGAAGGAGCCATCAGAAGATGGGTACACTGTAGTCATAAAGGGATGGACATGGTCAGCAACAATAATCAGGTAGGCCGTGGTGTTTAAATTCTCAGTTGGTACTAAGGGGCCCAAAGTGTGCCAAGAAAATATCCCCCACACCATCACCAGCCTGAATGGTTGATACAAGGCAGGATGGATCCATGTTTTCATGTTTTACACCAAATTCTGACCCTTTGACCCTAAATCTGAGCCAAATTCATCTGAATGTTGCAGCTGAAATCGAGACTCATCAGATCAGACATTTTTGCAATCTTCTATTGTCCAATTTTGGTGAGCCTGTGCGAATTGTAGCCCGTTTCCTGTTCTTGGCGGACAGGAGTGGCACGAGGTGCGGTCTTCTTGTGCTGGAGCCCATCTGCTCCAAGGTTCGATGTGTTGTGCGTTCAGAGATGGTATTCTGCATACCTTGGTTGTAATGAGTGGTTATTTAAGTTACTGTTGCCTTTCTATCATCTCCAACCAGTCTGCCCATTCTCCTCTGACCTCAACAAGGCATTTTCATCCATACAACTGGATATTTTCTCTTTTTCGGACCATTCTCTGTAAACCCGAGAGATGGTTGTACGTGAAAATCCCAGTAGATCAGCAGTTTTTTTTTAAATACTCAGACCAGCCCGTCTGGCACCAACAACCATGCCACATTTCCCCTCCCATTCTGATTCTCGGTTTGAACTTCAGCAAGTCTTCCCCACGTCTAAATGCATTGAGTTGCTGCCATGTGATTGGCTGATTAGCAATTTGTGTTACCAAGCAATTGAACAGGTGTACATAATAAAGTGGCCGGTGAGTGTATATAGACTGTGTGTACAGGGCAGCCAATGACACAATAAAAAAAAAAATGATCAACGCACATCTTATGCAGGTGAAAAATATAATGTGCAAGTAGGACGGTTTATAATGCCTTTGATGTATTAAGAGGTGTAGGTGATTTCTTTAAAAAAAAAAAAGTTAACTTTTGCTCCAAGGCCATTTTACCACTTCCGTGTTTCCATTAAAATTAATGGATTTGCATGTGTTATACAACACGTTTTTAAGCATGCCATTGCAAGTTTTGATGCATTTTCATTGACTTCAATGAAAAACACACTGCCTAAAAACTGACAATCCTAGACAGAGCACAATTTTTTGTTTTTTTGCTGACAGATATGATGACATGTGTGGGTGATCATTCTTTCAGTGGCTAGAAGTTTATAAAAAGAAATAGATACAACAGTTACTTGTACACACATCACGCTTTTATTTTGATTCAGGTCATCTCAACAGAACCAGTTAAAAAAAAAAAAAAAAATTAAATATAAAAAAAAAAAAAATTGTTTTAAACCACAGATGAACAAGACCCAAATCACCATAGTGAATTTAATAAATATGTTGTATAGGATATATGTGGAAGAACTTTACAAACATTTGCATTTACCCCGGCATCTACTGCGTGTAGCCATGGAAGCACAGCCAATGGAAGAGCCCACCAAAAAGAGACGGCAGCAGAGACATGCAAGCAACAGGTAAAAAGCCTAAAATAATCATCCTTGGCTCAGAGTTCCATTTGAGAGATTTAGTGAATAATAAACTCTAGCTAAGCTTT
This sequence comes from Rana muscosa, assembly GCA_029206835.1. Classification (NCBI taxonomy): domain Eukaryota; kingdom Metazoa; phylum Chordata; class Amphibia; order Anura; family Ranidae; genus Rana; species Rana muscosa. Next base: position 289,037,468 of record CM055118.1, read on the forward strand.
CTCGCTCTCAATTATAAAATGAGATCTAAAGGAAAAAAAAAACCTGACAACTTAGTTTTGCGTACTAGGTACTATCTTTGAGCTTCCTCATTAAAGAAATTAAAATGACAAAAGGAAATGTACAAAAACCCATTACAACCAATTTAACGTTCCTTAAATCAGATTCAAAATAAATTGGATTGGTTGCTACTGGCAACAGCACAAGGCTCTTCTTTTTAACAAATTAACCTTTGGGACAGTTGTCCTTATATTGTAGGTATAGTCAAGATCAGCAACTGACATTTTCAGGTGGTCAGCAATTATAGCCACCATTATTTATTTCACTTAGAACAGATTTCCTTTCAAGCAGAGCTCCAGGCAAAGCTTTAGCTAGAATGGGAAAGTGTGTGAAAGCTCCATCTGGTTTATATTGAGGTCTATATTCCTGTTGGGAAGATTCACCCTCTTTTCCTGCTATGTCATTGGGAGAGAGAGTAAAGAGAACTAAGCGCACGTCTGAAGGTTCTCATTTATCCAGGTCATGGTATATCTAGTCATAGTTGGGCCACATTCAGCTGCACTTGTTCTGTAATGTTGAAGACGTTTCGCAGGTTATTCAACTCACTTAATTTCCAATGAGTGTCTGAAGTATCTGCCTGACACTCATCAGAACTGAAGAAGCAGCTTTAAAATAAAAACCAAAACGCAATGAATATTCAACATTACAGAGCAAGGTCTAGCTGAATGTGACTTGGGGTACTTTCACACTGAGGCGCTTGGTGTGCTGGCGGTAAAGCGCCGCTATTTTTAGCAGCGTTTTACTGACGAGTTTGCCGCGATTTTTGGGCGCTATCGGCGATATTTTAACCCCCGCTAGCGGCCGATAAAGTATTGAACCCGCCCGCAAAAACGCCGCTTTGCGGGCGGATTGGAGGCGCTACCCCATTGATTTCAATGGGCAGGAGCGGTATTTTTACCGCTCCTGCCGCGCCTCAAAGATGCGGCTGGCAGGACTTTTTTTACCGTCCCGCCAGCGCAAGGCTTTCACACTGGATAGAAAGGAGCGTCTCTTTCAGGGCGCTATCCAAAAAGGTGAAAAAAAAAAAAAAAAAAAAAAAAAAAACAGTTTTGGCTGAAGATCACCATAAAAGAAATTATATATATATATATATATATATATAATTTTTTTTTTCTCTCAATAAGAATACAATCTTTTTTTTTTTAAAGAAAATAATACAATCTTAACTAAACTCTCCTTGGTTGTCAAAAAGAAATGCTAAACAGTTGTTCGGGGGGGGGGGAACAAACACACACAACTTTATGTCTGTTGTAATTACCTTCAAACTCCTCCCCTACATCAAGCCCAATTTCTGGCCAGTCTTACTGTGAAGCTCAATTGCTAGCTTCCCTTCTGCTGCAAGTGCACCTAAGCTCACTACGGTTTAAGTTTGAGTCATGCAGACAGGCGCTCTTCCCCATGCCTAAGCTCAATATAGTTTGTTTTACAGAGAATTGTGCCAACATGCCGCCCCCCCCCCCCCCCCCCCCCCAGGCTTGATTGATGGGACTGGCCTCGGGCAAGTGCCTGGAGCAGACGGGGAGCACTGTCAATCACAAGCAACTAAGTATTTGTCTCTTACTGAAAAGTGTGGTCAAACAGTGCAGGAGGAGGGAGCACTATTGTAGATGCTGGACTAGCATGGTCCAACACCTATTTAAAAAAAAAAAAAAAAAAAGGGACAGAAATGCTACATACACCATCTCCTGGGGAACTGGAGGAACAAAATATGTATCTGGTGAGCCTTCTTCAAAAAGGACAAGTTCATCTTTAGTTACAGGTTACATCCGTATTTAGGGTGCAACATGTTACTAATGCAGCAGCCCCGCTCACACCCGATTCGCATTGTGAAAGCGGGAGGGGAAACCAGTCTTTTCACCCTGCCGACTTTGGCATTTCTACTGTATGGAAAGTCTCTCCCATTAAGTTATTTGGATGATAATGAATTTATTGTAATGAAAAAGGCACAATCAGAGAAAGGTGGAAACAGATGGGAATCTTCATAGAAGAACTTTATAGATGACGTGACATAAAAAATGTAATTCCAGAATATGTCTTAATACACAGTTTTTAAGCCATTCTACCAGCCAGAGAATTTGTAAATCTGTTTATCTACTTGTGAGATTCAAAAAACACACTTCTGCTACTCTGCATAGCCAATCTGCTAACACCACAGTTTTTTTTATTGCAACTTCTTGTGTCACCTTCCTGTAAAGTGGGCCATGAATCCAAATCACCACACCACCGATTCACTGTCCAAACCAAAAAGGCAACAGGACAATGCAAAGCTGAATCAGGCAATGATGGTGGCACTTGATATACGGTAATTAGCTCTAAGTGCTCAGTTTATTTCTGGGAAAAAAAAAAAAAAAGCCATTTTATTATCAAGACCATGCTATGCTATATTCTTTACATGTACACTACTCTTAGCACTAGTAGTGATTATAGCTGCACCAAACCTAGTGCTTGTCAAATTCAGTGCACTCTAATCAGCCCCCAGAAACATACTGAATAGGAAAAGCATTTTTTTTTTTTTTTATTTAACAATTTTAACACTCAGTTACCCCTGCTTATTCTCTCAATGAAAAACACTTGTGTGTTCTGTTCATCCCCAAAGACTGACTGAGCAAACATTTACTGCAGCAGCACCGGAGGTGTTGGTCTTTAGACCATGATACAAGGCCTTACCTTCCATACCAGCTGTACCTGATCCTCCTTTATATGACCCTCTAAGCATTTGTTTACAATTAAAGCTGGATACACACACACACACACACACACACACACTATACAATTGTCTGTAGATTTTTTTTTTCCTTCAGATTTACCAAAACCATACAATATGGGAGGTCAAACCTTAAGGGTTTCAATTTGTATGCAATCAGGCAGGCCCTTGCACTACATGGTTTTGGTAAATCCAAAAGAAACCTGACAAAAGTTGTATAGTGTGTATGGGGTCTAAAGCCCAACTCTAGAACACTTTAAGAGTTATGCCGCGTACACACGATCGTTAATGTCATTTTCAAAAACTACGTTTTTCTCGACGTGATTTTTCTGGTTTCCTCTCAAGCCGGTCTTGCATACACACGTTCATTAAAAAAAAAAACGCTTGAGCAAAGCGCAGTGACGTACGACGGCACTATAAAGGGGAAGTTCCGTTCGACTGGCGCCACCCTTCATGTTAGTAAAGTTTGTTAAGCGACGATTCGTACTTTTCAGCCCGTTACAGCGTGACGAATGTGCCATCTCCATTGCGAACGCTAGTTTTACCAGAACGAGCGCTCCCGTCTCATACTTGATTCTGAGCATGCACTTTTTTTCCCCCCCCTCGTAAAAGCATACACACTACAGTTTTCCACGTCGTTAAAAAAAAAACGACGTGAAAAAATAGCAGGTTCTCATTTTTTTTAGGCCATTTTTCACGTCGTTAAAAATGCTCTGGAGCCTACACACGATCGTTTTTAAATGCCCAATTTAAAAAAAAATGGCATTTTTAACGACGTGAAAAACTATCGTGTGTACGCGGCATTATAGTGCGAAAGGATCAAAATGGCCATCAGAGATCAACTCACTTTCCGAGCTAGAACACCAGAAAGCATGAGTACAATGGGTGTCCCAGACCACACTATTAAAGAGAAATTACGTCTCTGTCCCTATTAAATAAACCACCTTTTTTTCTGTCCACGTCACCAGAGCAAGGAGAATTGTCTTTCAGCCTATGACCAGAGTGTATGCCTAAAAAAACAAAACAAAACAAAAAAAAAAAAAAAACACACTGCATGCATTCAAAGTGATTAAAGTAGTAGTTTTATCACAACAGATCTGTGCTGGGTGAGAGTCCTTGCTCATGGCTTTCTGATCAGATGATACCAAAGTCATGCGGACCTGATCAGTAACACCTTGTAGATCTATGGCCAGGCAGATGTAAACAGATGTATGTCCATTTACATCCACTTACCTCCGAGTCCATTCTTTTTGTTTTTCAGGACCTAAACATGAAGGATTGGATGTAGCCTGATGCAAGTTCATTTACATCTGGCCACCCATAGACCTAACATTGGTCTGTTAAGCTCCGTTAAACAACACCCACTGATGTCACAAAAGGGACATACGTTTTGCATGGCCCGTAGACAGATTCCCTGCTGAACAGGGTGGACGAAACGTGTCTGAAAGAAATGTTAAAGCGGACCTAGCAGTCTCCTAAGCAATTTTTTTTATAAAACCACCTGTTATTCTTAGTACTCGTACTATCCAATTTGGCTCTTGTGATAACTGCCCTCATAGATTTTACTTCTAAATCAGTACTCTCTTGATCTCAAAGGCAGGCAGGGGCCATCGAGGATGTGGGCATCTGAAGCCCATTGCTGTTTATTTCTGGGATTCGGTGCAGCTGGTTACACAACATGCACCTACCAATCTCCACCTGTGCAGTATTGACTGTGTGGCGCACTTTTTTGATTACAGGTTGCCATAGCAAAGGCAGCACTGGATGTTCCTGCTCTGTTTTGCCAACATGTCAATCAACAGAGTACCCGGCGCCTAAATCCCGATTGCGTAATTTATGCACAACGGACGTTAAAATATCATAAAAACGCCAGTAGCTTTGCAGAGAGTTTTTCAATGGTTTTGCAATTGCGTTTTTTTAATTTTATTTTCAATGGATCAAAAACGTTAAAAACACTGGTGAGCCACATTTGACATTGTAGCGTTTTTACAGCTGAAAAACTCCTCTCAGAATCCACTAGTTTTGTTTTGTTTTTTGAAAGCCAAAAAAACACCCCACTAAAAACTGCTGATAATAGCCTACGTGGTCATGGACACATAGGATAACATGATGGGGAGTTTGACTGTAGGAAAAAAAATGTCTGAAGCCAAAAACAGCTACTGTAAAAAAACGTACAGTGTGCATGAGGGCTTAGAGGCCAGTGATGGCGAACCTTGGCACCCCAGATGTTTTGGAACTACATTTCCCATGATGCTCAACTAAACTGCAGAGTGCATGAGCATTATGGGAAATACAGTTCAAAACATCTGGGGTGCCAAGGTTCGCCATCACTGCCTTATGCTATCTGAAGAGTCCTGAACAGACAACACAGATATCCAAGGAGTTCATGGGAATAGCCTGATAATGTAATTGCCTAGGTGGCCAGGACCGGAAGTGCCAGCAAATTGCCTTAAAATAAAAAGGTATATATAAAATTTTGATGATATCCATTTACTGCTGTACTTTGGATGGGTATTCTAATCAGGAGTAAGTTTAAGGCTGGGTTCACACTATTGCGAATTTGATGCTGGGGTTTCACCGCAGTAAATTCTCATGTCAGGAGACTGTGACCGGCTCTCAATGGAGCCGGTTCATACAGCTCCAGTACGGCTGCGGAGCAAATTGCACAAGAGTCCTGTGCATCTTCTGGTCCGTTTCAGGTCCGAATTCAGCCCAAAAATTGCACCAAAATCGGACCTGAAAGGGTGAATAGGGACACACCGGACCCCTGCTGTAAGCCGATCTGCACGGCAGTGTGAACCCAGCCTAAAAAAAAAAAAAAAAAAAAAAAAAGGAAAAAGTCCCTCCCCCCATTTTGGATATAGAAATTGAGGGATATAATCCCTGTAAGGTTGATTTTTGCCATTTATGTCCCACTGGGGAGATTTCCCTCCACTTCCTGTCCCATAGCCAAAACAGGAAACTAGCGGAAATCTCTCCAAAGTTGACACCAGAGTCTCACAACCTAGTGTCCCATAGGAACATTTCCTTTCTATTCATGTTTTGGTGACAAACCAAAGTTTGGAATATTCTTTCACTTTTCCTCAGCGAAAACATTAAACAGGACACATGGGGGGCGGGGGTCTCCCTAACAGGGACAACAATAAAAACCGGACGGGTTCTAACCCCTCTCCATCTAAACCGTTTTGCCTTTAGTTAGGTTTTAAATTTAAATTTTTTGATGCAGATGTAGAAGATAGACACCATAAAAATAAGTCAAAGACAAAATAACAGTAATTTTAGCCGATACATTTGAAGGGAAACTATATTAAGGACCTCGTTCTAAAAATGATCAAGCATTCATAAGTATTTCACTGGATCCTACACACAGTTTTATACTTTTGTAAATCCCAGATGGGCTGCCTCAGAAGAGAGGTGCTAATTATGACCCAATCTTTGGCGATGAATGCATGCCTTTTACCTCTCCTATACCAATCTAGAAAACGTCCAATTTTGGCCACCTCACTGGGCACTGTAGAAGACCAAGGTCTGACAAACATGCTGCAATAAACACCTCTCACATTCTGGAATACAAGTTAGGAGGCCATGGTAGGGTTGTTTTATGGAGTGATCATGGTGTTCTCCATTTACAGTTGGGATACCAATTCAAAAGGGGAGGTATACTACAAAAGCAGTAACAGACATCAGATCAAAAAGTTTTTCATTTCTTCATTTTCTGTGAACTTTACAATGACAACTTGAAAATATTCAACTTCTGCTGAGTATACATACAAACTAAAACAAAATAAATCTGCTTAAAGCAAGCATCCAGCCATAATAAAAAAAAATACACACCTACATTGTATAATGGTCACTTCCAGGTGTCTGTGTTTCATCGATTTTCCTATATATAACCCTGTTACACAAAGCCACAGGTGTTCATTGTGCAGCATTGTAACCTTGGCCACCACGCAGTCTATCTGCTGGCATCCTAACAACCGATGAGGTCGTAGGTTAAGGAGGACATCGGGTGCCTGGGGATGTCCTTGTTTGCAACTCTCCATCAGCAATGAGATCACATTAGCCGAATGTGGCAGAGAAACCGAGGGAGAAGAGAAATGCTGGAATACTAGTCAGGGCCCGCACAAAAATATTTTTGCTTTGTAAAAACAAACAACCTCCAATGTTGGGTGTCCTACGTGTGTCGATGCCGCTGCATATTAAGTTTCATTTTAGCATGGGTTGCCTCAAGAATGTGCAGAAAAGTGTGCCTTGACCGAAAAAAGGTTGAGAGACAATCTGACGAGGCATGTAGGAGCCTTGAAGTGGACAATATACAATGCATGTGCTTACTTTATTCGTTTCGGCCAAAAGTTTTTTTACAGATTGCATGGAAATTAAACCTATGACAAAATGCGTAAACCAACTGGCAGAATAAAGTAAATCTCAATTTTTTGGGATTCATCTAAATATACAGCAATAGATATGACCAGACTGTGGAGAATTCTGTAATAAAGGAGTTCCTGAATTATGCGATTCTCTGAGAAACAGACATATCTACAACCAATATTCTACCAAAAAACAAAAACATTGGAGGAGAGTATATTCAGCGCAATTTCATTTACCAACACACACTGCCCCAATGGTTTCTGTTTGAGATGGATGGCCCTTGCCCTTCATAGCAATGGATTCAGATGAGGGTCCTGCTGTTATGACAAAAAACACTAGAACGCAGAGTCTTATGGGAATAACCGGATCCTGAATGGTGTCCAATGTCCCTCCCGACTCGAATCTCCTTTATTGGAAGGTTGAAGCTTCTTTTTTTTTTTTTCTGTGACTGCAATATTTGGAGGAGGATGGTGTCCATTGTTTGTTGGTATGGTCTCTCTGCCCACACATAATTATCCATAAAGTGTCCATGTCCCCTTTAGGAACTAATGTGACATCCACACAGCCAAACTAGTTAAGGAAGCGAAATATGTTTTAGTACATCTAAGTCTAGAAGAGCTTGGACCAATTTTATTGAATACAGGCTTTCCTCATCCAACAACCAGGTTCCATTCGAGCAACTAGGTTGTTAAGCGAATTGGTCATTGAATGAGGAACCACAAGTAATCAATATTTTAGGCATTCCTAATTACTGTACTGTATTCTGAAAAAAGGTAAAAAAAAAGGTCAAAAAAATAAATAAAACACAAAACTCCAGCTTAACGTTATTCTATTTTGCACAAGTACAGAACACAAACATATAAAACCAAAAATACTGTACAATACAATGATGTACAGTGCATCACTCAGGTCGGGAGATCTGGTCGTAATTCTGGAGTGGTTGTTAAACAGGTAAGCAGTTAAAACAAGGAGTATCTAAATAAACAAACTGTAGCAAGAATGTTGGAAGTACAAAACGTGCTCACATAAAAGCTGGGACCCTTGTGGCGTGTATGGGCAGCTTGGTAGTAGACATCAAAAATGCCCTTGTGGGTGGCGATACCGAAGGGGCAAAAAGGATGGACTTCTCTGGGACTCGAAAGAGGCCACGCCTTGAAACTCATCACGGAGAACGCTTTACATCACTGGCTTCCGTGTACTGCGACATGGAGAGCGCCATACTTCCGGTGACACGGCCTTCAGCGTGTTCCCGAAGCTTCAGGTGTCCTCAGCATACCAGACTCAGTGTTTCTATTCCCGGAGGAGTTCATCCTTTTTGCCCCTATGGTCTGGCCGCCCACAAGAGCATTATTGATGTATACCACCAAGCTGCTGATACACACGAGGATCCCAGCTTTTATGGGAGCACGTTTACACTTCCAACATGCTTGCTACAGTTGGTTTTTATCCAATAAAGTGGATGATTATGATTAACACAAGCCTGGACCAGGCTCTTCTTCTGAACTTTTAAATGGACTATAACATTTATCTTCCTTAACCAGTTCTTATGTGTGGATGTTACATTAGTTCCTAAAGGGGAAATGGACACAATTCAGGATTAATTTCCATTAGACTTTTTATCCTTTTAAGTTTCACTATATCAAGTGGTTACTAATAAGCAACAGGAGTATGGGACTACATCACTTTCCATGAATTATGTTTTGTCACTGTTTTATGGGATTGTAGCAACCAAATTCACATTGTGTGCTTGATATTTCTAGAGCAGATTTTTCCCCCAATCGAAATGTTACTAGTGGCTATGAGTAATACGATTAATATTTAGCACAAGTCCATTAATTAGGGCTGATAAAATCCAACTACGACTTAAGCAAACTGCCAATGTTTTTATACATTTCACTTTTGCCCACACTATGGCAGAACACATGTTGACAATCTGCATTTTATTTTAGAATGAAGCCTATAAAAGAGGGGCCCATCTGTCATCAATGCGTAAAATGGAAAATCTTGTTTTGCAGGCTGAAGTAACGAGTGTGAAAGCAATTGATCGATTCATTCCAATGCGGTATCTCATAAATATTAGAAGAGGGGCCAGCTACTCCTTAATGGAATCTGAAAAAAGCGCTCAGTGGGGAAATGCAAAGCTGTACAGTGATGACTAAATGGGATCATTCCTAGGAGTGCACAGGGGCCGATGGAATGAATGCTCTACTACGGAACCCATTAACATGCACAGTTAAAAGATGCAGCTTGATGTCAAAACCTCGCAACTAGCCACTAATAGCCAAAATCAAGTAGATCCTGGAACTGACACTTTAATACATTATGGTAGAAGCAGAAGCCACACTGGCATTCAGGATAAGAAGCCAAGCCATTTCTATTGGAAGAGGTATAAACAGAATAAATGGTAACATATTTTACTATTTTAGGGTCTATACTCAAGAAGGTTCCTCACTGCTCATGGCCCCATCTGAAAGCTTTGACTTTTACTGGGGGTACTGGGCATCTTCTGTGGTCCCTGCTAAAGTAGAACCAGTTTATAACAAGTTCCTGACAGGTCTAACGTGACTGCTTATATATTGAGAAATATTTTTTCATTGCCAAATATCTCACATGCATGCAAGAACATTTATGCAATTATTGACCAATCACAAGCTGCATCTATCGCATACACTGGGTAAGCACCTGATCAACTTGACAAACCCCCCCCCCCCCCCAGAGTCAAAAAAATAAAAATAAATGTTAATCAGGAAGATCTGGAAGAGTCCAGCTGATAAGTCATACCTGCTGGAAAGCTTGCTCTCTCTAGAGAGCAAAAGTCTTACGATGATGCTTTCCCACTTTGCATCTAGGCTTACTAAATGCAGAAGCCCTCAAATGTAGGGGGAGGTCACGATGAGGAACGTTTGCGAGTACAAGCCCTTAGTCAGCTTTCACATATGGGGAATGTACATGTACCCCTTTTATTACAGGATAACCCCATCAAGCGAATGCCTTGCTGTAAATGTTCAACATTAATACACGGCTGATGTAACCTGCTACACATTACACCAGTATATAGACTCTCTCATACCTGCAATGCTGAACAAGAAACCCCAGGTATTTTAAAGCCTAATCTATCCCTTCCCAGCTGCCCTAATGCTCCTTTGCATACATTGTTCTTTTTCTCCAAAAAGGGCAAGGAACACCCCCCGTGATAGAGGATTCACTCGGTGCGGAGGATAATGTGGATGCCGGAATCCGTGAACACTGGGCCGCTCATTTCTCCTGGTCGCATAGCGAAGGTAGCGTCTTCAAATGGTTTCTGCATGGCCCCTGTTGGACACAAAAACAGTTATAGGCATTTTAGAGAAAACAGCATTAAAGAAACAAACAATCCTTTCAGCATGTATGTACGCCTTGAAAAGTCACACAAGTTGGAAGCAAAGTTGTAGCCGTAAAGTGGTTGAACAGCCGTGCAGGGCTGTCGCAAGGCAAACTAGGCAGCAGCCTGGGGCACACTGTTGCCTAGGGGGCGCAGCCACAGTCGCTGACTTTCCTACTAGCCTGGCCAGGGAATTTAGTCAAGCACCAGCCCTGCAGCAGTGGACAAAAGTTTTGAGAAGGACACAAATATTAATTTTCACAAAGTCTGCTGCCTCATTTTTCTTACGATGGCCATTTGCATATACTCCAGAATGTTATGAAAAGCAATCAGATGAATTGCAAAGTCACTCTGCCATGAAAATGAACTTAATCCCAAAAAAAAACAAAAAACATTTCCACTGCATTTCAGCCTTGCCACAAAAGGACCAGCTGACATGTCGGTGAGTCTCATTAACACAGGTGTCAGTGTTGGAGGACAAGGCTCAAAACCACTCTAAGACTGATCGAGTTAAAATAAAAAAATAAAAATAAAAAAAAAAGAAGACTGGAAGCTTTAAAATGAGGGTGGTGCTCGAAATCATTGTTCTTTCTCTGTTAACTATGGTTACCTGCAAGGGAACGAGTGCAGTCATCGTTGCTTTGCACAAAAAGGATATTGCTACTAAGATTGCACCTAAACCAACCATTTATCGGATCATCGAGAGGTTTAATTGTTGTGAAGAAGGCTTCAGGACGCCCAAGGAAGTCCAGAAAGCGCCAGGACCACCTACAGTTGATTCAGCTGCAGAATCGGGGCACCACAGGTCAGAGCTTGCTCAGGAATGGCAGTAGGCAGGTGTGAGTGCATCTATACATGCTGTGAGGCAAATACTGTTAGAGGATGGCCTTGTGTCTCCACAAAAAACCATCAGGGACAAACTGATTCTGCAAAAAAAGGGTACAGGTACGGCTGAGGACTGGGGTAAAGTAAATTTCTTTAATGAATCCCCATTCCGATTGTTTTGGGCATATGCAAAAAATAAAATAGGATTTTTGTACTCAGCGTAAAATCCTTTTCTCTGTAGTTCATGGACGGACACAGCAGCTTAATCTTGACAATAGGGTATTAGCCTAGGGAAAGGACTAAACAAACATTAATACAACTTTAACTGTGCAGTACCGCCCAGGAGGCTGTCCCCCTGCATGCAGCTCAGTTCATCAAAAAGCAGTACAAAAAAAAAAAAAGAAGAAGAGGGGGGGGGGGGGGGTGGGTGCTGTGTCCGTCCATGAACTACAGAGAAAAAGGATTTTACGGTGAGTACAAAAATCCTATTTTCTCTTGTGTTCATGGACAGACACAACAGCTTAATCTTGACAATAGGGACGTCCCCAAGCAGTGTCAGAAAAACTAGAGGTGGGAGCAGCAACCAAAAAACAAAACTTCACTCCAAACATAACCAGAGCTCCTCAACAGAGGCAATGCAACCTTAAACGGCCGCCTGCAAAACTTTGCGGCCGAAACAAGCATCCGAAGATGAACTCACATCAACCTTGTAGAATTTTGTGAAGGTGTGAACGGACGATCAAGTCGCTGCCTTACACACCTGATGTTGGAAAGCCCAAGAGGCACCTTTCGTCCGGGTAGAATGCACCGTGACAGGAAATGGAGGCGTCCGCCCTTGTATGGCATGGGCCTGAATCACGACCTGTCTGATCCACCTGGAGATGGTGGTTGATGATACCGCCATACCCTTCTTGGGACCAGCCACCGACACAGTGAGTCCGACACGGAGCAGAAGACAGGTACACCCGCAGAGCTCGGACAACGTCCAAGGAATGTAAAAGCAGCCTCTTTTGGATGCAACGGTCAAGGACGGAAGTAAGATGTCCTCATTAAGATGAAGTCGACACGACCGTAGGGAGAAACGAAGGCTGCAGGCGTAGCACTGCCTTATCCTTGGAGGATCAGATAAAGAGCCCTGCAAGATGAGGCCGCCAGCTCAGAAACCCGTCTGACGTAATAGCCACCAAAAAGGCAACCTTTTGAGAGAGCGTCAATAAAATAATTTCCCTAATGTTATCAAACGGCGGTTTCTGAAACACAGAGGACCGGATTCAAGTCCCACGGAGGTAGTGGTGGTCGCACAGGAGGGGCCACATGTCGAACCCCCTGTACAAATGTACTCACCTGTGAGTGCGCCAAGGGCCTTTGAGAAAAAAAAAAAAAAAAAAAGACGCCCAAAGCTGAAATTTGCCCCTTAAAGCGGTACTTTAAAAGGCAAGTTTTTGGTCCACTCCACGCTGTAGAAACAGCAGGATCCTAGAAACAGTATGCACGTGGAAGCCACTTCAGCTCCTCACACAGAGATGCAAGCCTTCCAAGTACGATGATAAATCTTCCTAGGAGGAAGACTTCCGTGCCCTCAGCATGGTAGAAATAACCGCAACCGTCAGGCCACGGTCCCTCAAATCCTGGCTTTCAATAGCCACGCCGTTAAAGCCAGTGACTGTAAAGCAGGATGAAGAATGGGACCTTGCGACAGAAGGTCCTCTCGTAGCGGTAGTCATTAATGAACATCCACCACCAGACGCACTAGGTCGGCGTACCAGGGACGGCGAGGCCAATCTGGAGCAATTAGAATCATCGGGATCCCCTCCGTCTGCACCCTGCGAAGCAGAAGCTTTAGCAGGGGAAAAGCGTAAATCAGCCGATACTGTCCCCACAGAGCCACCAACGCATCTGTCGTGTCTGCCCAGGGGTCTCCTGACCTGGCCACAAACCGACACCTTCCGATTGAGCCACGAAGCCAGGAGGTCCACGTCCGGCGTGCCCCATCTTGTGCAAATGAGATGAAACACATCCGGGTACAGCAACCACTCTCCTTGGTCCAGCACCTGGCGACTGAGGTAGTCCGCTTGCCAGTTGTCTACGCCCGGGATGTATACGGCCGATAGAGCCGGCACGCTCCGCCCACCTCAGAATGTGAGCGACCTCCAAGCCTGCAGCAGAGCTTCTTGTCCCCCCTTTATGGTTGACATACACCACTGCCGTGGCGTTGTCCGACTGGATCCTGACTGGACGCCCCTGAAGTCTGTGAGACCACGAGAAGAGGCAATGCTTGAGCGCCCAAAGCTCCAGCACGTTGATCGGTAGGCGGGATTCTTCCTGCGTCCAGGGACTCTGTGCCGACTGGACACCCCAAACACCCCACACACGATCAGGCTGGTGTCCGTCGTTATTACTGTCCACTGAATAAGTGACTTTCCGGCCTGAAGGGCCGGAGATCTCAGCCACCAGACCAGGGAAGCCTTGACCGCATGGTCCACCCGGATCGGACAATCCAGGGACAACTGGGACTTGTCCCACTTGGACAGGATTTCCATCTGTAAGGCACGAGTGTGAAATTGAGCATACGGCACTGCCTCGAAGGAGGCCACCATGAGGCCCAGGACTCGCATGCAAAAAAAAAAAAAAAAAAAAAGGGATTTTTATAACAGCTTACCTGTAAAATCCTTTTCTTGGAGTACATCACGGGACACAGAGCGACTTAGTCATTACCAATGGGTTATATAGATTACCTTTAGGTGCTGGCACTGGCCACTTCCAAACCGGAAGTACCCTCCCCTATATAAGCCCCTCCCATCCGGGAGCACCTCAGTTTTGTAACAAAGCAATAAGTGTCCCAAAAAGAGGGGTGGGAGCTCTGTGTCCTGTGATGTACTCCAAGAAAAAGGATTTTACAGGTAAGCTGTTATAAAAATCCCTTTTTCTTTTTTGTACATCACGGGACACAGAGCGACTTAGTCATTACTAATGGGACGTCCCAAAGCAATGCCAAATGAGGGGAGGGATACACTATACATAAGCTGGGCGCCATCAGGCATGAGGCTCTTTTGTGGCCTGCAACACACTGCGCCCAAAGGCGACATCCTCCTGACTTCTGACGTCTACCTGGTAGAACCTAGTAAACGTGTGTACTAAGGACCATGTTGTGGCCTTACAGACTTGAGCCAGGGAGGCTTGGTGATGCACTGCCCATGAAGTTCCAACTGCTCTTGTGGAGTGCGCCCTAACTTTGAACGGAGGCGGTCTCCTTTTCAAGCCATAGGCTTGCATTATGACCTGTCGAATCCACTTGGCTAAAGTAGATTTTTGATGCTGCCTGACCCTTTCTGGGGCCTTCCGGCAGAACAAACAAAGTATCCGTTCTACGAATCTGAGCAGTGGCTTTAAGATAAGCTTTAACTGCATCCAAAGAATGCAATAACTTTTCCTCTACCGAGCTAGGTTTGGGGAAAAAGGAAGGAAGAACCACATCTTGGTTCAAATGGAACCTCGATACCACCTTAGGAAGAAGGCTGGATGAGGACGTAACACTACTCTGTCCTTATGGATAACCAGATATGGCTCCTTACAGGACAAGGCGGCTAATTCCGATACTCTTTTAGCCAAACAAATGGCTACTAAGAAAATCAATTTCCTGGTGAAAAGAACCAAGGAAATGTGCCGCAATGGTTCAAATGGTTGTTTCTGTAGAACCGACAGAACCAGGTTTAAGTCCCATGGACATATGGGAATACTAACCGGAGGGCTAATACGCATCACTCCTTGTATGAAAGCTTTGACTAATGAATGCAAAGCCAAGGGCCCTTGAAAAAAATATTGACAAGGCCGTCTGACCCTTGATAGTACTCAAGGCAAGCTTCCTATGTACAGCCCACTGTAGGACGTCCAGAATCCTACCTATTACGTACTTACGTGGATGCCATTTCCTGGCCTCACACCACGTGATGTACGCCTTCTAGATCCTATAATAGATCTGCCTGGATACCGGCTTCCTGGCATTGATCATGGTAGATACCACAGGATTAGAGAGCCCTCTCTTTTTTAGAATGTGGGCTTCAATAGCCAGGCCGTCAAACCTAGGGCTGGTAAGGAAGGGTAGTATATCGGTCCTTGCGAAAGCAGGTCCGGACGATGTGGGAGGGTCCAAGGACTTCCCACTGACATTTTTTACAATCTCCGCGTACCATGCCCTTCGGGGCCACGCTGGAGCCACCAGAATCACTGGTTTCTTTTCTACCCTGATTCTGCGGATTAATCGCGGTGGGAATGCCTATATCAGCTTGAACTGATCTCAAGGGAACACTAGGGCATCCGAACCGCAAGCTAGGGGATCCTTTGTGCGAGACACAAATCTGTCCACCTTTGCGTTGAATCTGGATGCTAGCAGATCTACATCCGGTGTTCCCCACCGCTGGCATATTGCCTGTAAAACCTCGGGGTGAAGAGACCATTCCCCGGGCATAATTGCTGGCGACTTAAAAAGTCCGCTCTCCAATTTTCCACTCCTGGGATGAAAACCGCGGATATGGCTGTGACATACCTTTCTGCCCATTCCAGGATGCAATTCGCTTCCCTCTGGGCTGCACGACTCCTGGTGCCACCCTGGTGATTGACATATGCCACTGCTGTGGCATCGTCTGATTGAATTCTGACAGGTGACCCTTGGAGTTTGGATGTCCATGCTACTAGGGCATACCGGGCTGCTCGTATCTCTAAGAGATTGGTGGGCAGGGCCTTCTCTGCTTCTGACCACTTGCCCTGGAGAGACCATTGCTCCAGTACTGCCCCCCAGCCTATGAGGCTGGCATCTGTAGTGACCACCTTCCAAGAAACCGGACTAAAGGGTTTCCCTTTTTCCAGATTCTGGTACCAACCACCAATGGAGGCTCTTGCGAACGGAAGGGGACATTGGTAAGTCTAAAGCCTGAACTTTTTTGTTCCAGGCTGACAGTATGGCCCTCTGCAAATTCCTTGAATGGAATGGACCGTAGGGTACTGCTTCGAATGAAGCCACCATTTTTCCCAGCAGCCTTATACACAGGCGTATGGATGGTTTTTCTTTTTTGTACCCACTAAGTGGGTCAAATCTTTCAAAGACGACACCTTCTCTGGAGGTAAGAAAATCTCTCTCTGATTTGAATCCAGTCTTAGCCCCCAAGTAATCCAGGCTTTTGACTGGTTTTAGGGCTGACTTGTCTCGGTTGATAATGCAACCGTGAGATTCCAGATACTTGATTATCTTGTGAACGACCACTTCTAGTTTTTTTCACTGAGTGGTCTATCAGCAACAAGTCGTCTAGATATGCCATTATCGTTACACCTTGTGTTCCTAGTTTGGCCAATCGTAGGGCCAGGATTTTTGTGAACACTCGTGGTGCTGTGGCCAGACCGAAAGGTAAGGCTCTGAACTGAAAATGGCGCCCTTCTACTGCAAGGCGTAGAAATTTCTGGTGGGCCGGACAGATGGAAATATGCAAATAAGCATCCCTTATGTCGATCGAGGCTAACCATTCCTGCCCTTGTAGGGCGGTGGCCACCGATCGGATCGACTCCATCCGAAAAAAGTCCTGATATGTAGGAACTTGTTTAGCCCTTTTATATTTAAAATGGGCCTCATGTCCCCATTTGGTTTGGGGACTGTGACAAGGTTCGAGTAAAACCCGAACCCGTTTTCTTCCAGGGGAACCTTCATGATTACACCTTGGAGCAATAGTTGTTCTAGTGCCAGAAGGAGGGATCCTCTCTTCTGGGGATCGCTTGGCACGTTTGACCTTATAAAATGGGCAGGAGGAATGTCTTTTAACTCCAGCCTGTATCCCAGACTTACTGCGGAGATCACCCATCTCTGATGGTGTCCCGCCAGGTCTCTGTGAACAACTGAAGCCTTCCCCTCACCCGATTGAGTGGGGGCAACCCTTCATGACTTGGGGGGAGGTTTTGTACCTCTCTTGACCCAGGGTTTCTTTTACCCTGTGATTGTCCCTGATTTCTGCCCCCTGGATTTGACCGCGGAGGCCGTCGGAACTGTTTCACAGCCGATGTGCCAGGGACTGGAGAAGTAGGCCTCTTAAAAGAAGGACTTCTACCCTTGTTCTTAACCGGCAAGAGTGTACTTTTACCGGCAGAAGTTTTCTGGATATATTTGTCCAGATCATCTCCAGATAAGCGTTCTCCATGAAATGGGAAGCTAATCAGCAATTTCTTACAGGGAGCTTCAGCAGACCAGTTTTTTGAGCCATAGAAGCCTACGCATATGTCTACAGACAGCGTAAAGCGGGATGCCTGTTGGATTGTATCCTTTATGGCGTCCACCGCAACACAAGGCTCTAGGTAGGTCAGCTAGGGCAAGAGCCTGCTGATCTGGTAAGTCCCTTAAGACTTGTTTCAACTGATCTTTCATTGCTTGGCAGACTCCAAATCGCTGCTACTGCAGGTTGTGTCACCATGTTTGCTGTAGAGAAAGCAGATTTTAGTAAAGACTCCAATTTTTTATCTATTGGCTCTTTGAACATTGGAACATTATCTACTGGACATGTCAGTGATTTATTTACACAAGAGATGGCTGTGTCCACTGTAGGGACCCTCCATTTTTTTTTTTTTTTTTTTTATGAACTTATCCTCCATGGGATAGATCACCGGAAATCTCTTTGGGGGAGTAAATATTTTACAGGATGCTCCCAATCCTGGTAAATAAACCCTTCCAATAAAGGGTGGATTGGGAAGGAACAGACAGTCTGGAGAGCTTTCAGCGACCCCAGCGAGGAGACAGTAGTGGTTGATGGTTCCGCCAGAGGCATTTAAATGCTGCTCGGACCATGTTAGTCAGAGACTGAACCCATAATCTTTCAGCCTGAGATGCTGAGAAAGGTTCTTCCACTGTTGATTCCTCTATAACTATCAACCTCACCTGATCCCCTTCAGGTAGGTCGATCTCTGGGACTGTTCCTCCACTAACAGGCACTCTGCAGGAGGAGACGGAGATCGGACGCGCTTTTCCTGTGACCGGGAAGCAGCGATCAATGCTGTTAATCTCTCTTCCAATCCTCCCAGAGTTGAGGATAAAACCTCCTCTGTTATATATACAGGAGCAGGTGGACTGGGACAGCCGCAGTACCAGGTACTCCTGCGGGGTTCCTATGGCTACTGACCTCTGAAATTTCAGGGGAGATTGGCGCAGTACAGCATGCCCAAAATCCTCAGAGCCCGACGGAGACCCCTTTCGCTTCTTGGAAGATCTATTTCCAGAGCGTCTGGACGACATATCCTATAAGCACAAAGCTGAGGTATTCCCGTCGTCATACACCAATTTTGCTGGTAATAGTCTAACATAGTTGCTGCTATATACCAGCTGGTGTCCACTAAAGTGCCTTTCTATGGGGATGCCTGCATCAACCGCCTCTGTGTGCCACTGTTTGTTGCTAGCTCTGTTTGCATCCAGCTGACACTTGTACTGTGTCTTTATACAAGCTGGGACGCTTGCACATGCGCAGAAGCGCCGTGGCGCGCATCGAGCGTCATCCACCCGCCCCGCCCCTTTTTTTTTTTTCATAGGAGGCGCTTGCACGCGCCCGTGCGCCATTGGCGCCCTTTTCGAAAATCAAACAGGGACTAGGAGCCAGGGCCCTTTTTGCCGGAGGGCCTGTGCGGTGGATGAGCACAGCAACAGGGCAGAGGAAGTGGATTCCCACAGAGAAACTTACCAACTGCCTGGGTCTTTTGACTTGAGAAAACCAAAGATCCACATGACAAGAAAAATGGACCACAGCGGCCTCTAGTGGTTTAACACAGGTACCGCGGTCCCTTTTTTTTTCTTGACTACTATTAAAATTTTACATTTTCAGTAGTTACGGGCATACACAGATATTAGCGGGAATACCGTTAGGTAACAGACAGAAAGACAAATTAGGCTTGGGGGTCCCCCAATAGAACCAAGTTCCTGGGGGCCCACACTTACCTGATCCCCGCCGCAGGACTTTGTTTGGTCCACAGAAGCCCAAACTTCACCTATCACGGCAGGCATTGTAATTAAACCTTCAGGGACCGGGTTCCCAAGGATTCCACTCCCCTGGACCTGTATAGCACCCTGCACAGACAACATCTTGGTCGTGGGTATGACCAGAGCTCTGGATCCCAGGGTCCAGCCCTCCTAAGAGGCATTACAGGCAAAACCTTGTTCTGCTGCAAGGCCCGGGTACCGACCGTTTAGCTATGAAGCTTTTTTGGTGGGATCCGGAACAGCTTACTAAGGCCCAAAAGAACCTGTACGCAAGCCCAGTGAAAACACATGTTACTTCTTGGCCAACACCTTAGACACTGGCAAAAAACTGAGGTGCTCCCGGATGGGAGGGGCTTATATAGGGGAGGGTACTTCCGGTTTGGAAGTGGCCAGTGCCAGCACCTGAGGGTAATCTATATAACCCATTAGTAATGACTAAGTCGCTCTGTGTCCCGTGATGTACGAAAAAGAAAAAACGCTTATGAGCAGAAGGAGGGCCCAGGCCTACGGCGTGGCTCCTTACCCTACCTAGATTGCAGGAGCAGAGTACTCTTACCTCCTGTGGCATCTTTGATGATGTCATCCAGGGAAGCTCCAAAAAGCCTCTCCCCTTTAAAAAGGTAAAACAAGCAAGGCCTTCTTAGAGACCTGGTCCGCAGACCAACATTTTAGCCAAATCAGGCGACGCAGTACCACTGCAGAGACCGAGGCCCTGGATAGTAACGGAATCGTATCCAAAGCTGACTCGCACACAAACTTAAGGCCTTGTACCAAC
This sequence comes from Rana muscosa, assembly GCA_029206835.1. Taxonomy (NCBI): domain Eukaryota; kingdom Metazoa; phylum Chordata; class Amphibia; order Anura; family Ranidae; genus Rana; species Rana muscosa. Next base: position 289,057,558 of record CM055118.1, read on the forward strand.
TGGTCGGCCAGTTCCACACAAGACGGAGAAGCCTGATGTTCTTTTAACTCGTGGTGCAGCATCTTAGCCCACTCAGTAAGCGTCTAAGCCACCAAGGCACCGGCGACAGCAGGACGCACTGCTGACCCCACCACCGTTAACATGGAGCGGGCCACTGCCTCAGCCCTCCTGTCCGCAGGGTCTTTGAAAGCAGGAGCTCCTTCTACCGGAAGCGTGGTTACCTTGTTAAACCTGGACACCGGGTGGTCCACAATCGGGGTAAGAGGTCCATTTTTCCCCAGGAAATCTTCCTCAAAAGGGTAACGCACCGCTATACATTTGGGGACCGAAAAAGTCCTCTGCGGACGTTCCCATTCCTTGTACAAGAGCTTATTCAAGTAAGGCACACAAGGAAAAAAAAAAAAAACACCTTTTCAGTGCAGGCAGGTTTGCGGGAACCGAAAGGGACCGACACCTCTGTAGATGCACCTGACTTATCCTCCAATTTAAGAGAATATCGCACTGTGGTGATAAGTGCGCCAACAAGTGCCCTATAACGCGCTGACCCTGACACGGAATCATCCGCACTGTCTGAAGGGTGGTGGTCCACATCAGAACCCAGGCCGGGAGCAGTAGCTGGGCCCGAATCCGAGTCAGAGACATCCCCAGAAGATAGCGGGGGGGGGGGGAGGGGGCGTTTAACCCCCTTTCTCCCCAGCCACCCTGGCAACAAAGGCCTTCAAGACTGCCGACAGTCTCTACAGAGACGGCAGGTGCCGGGGCACCCATTGCAATCACAGGTATGTCTGGAGAAGAAGCATCCGCTTCGGACGCCATGTAGACCCACACGCCTGACCCCCTTAGGGACGTAAGCCAAGGCACACAGCCCACCCTCCTAGCTGCTTGTATGCCGAGGACCCCCCCCCCAGAGGACTCACCACCCCAGTTGGAAACTGCACCGCTGCCGTCCGCCCTGTCCTGACAGAGGAGCGCTCCGTATGCCACTGCACGTGTCACTGAGTCCAGCAGAGTGAAAGCCGGCTGTTTGCACCGTCCAGATACCTGAAAAACACTGCAAGTGGCCACGAACCTACAAGAAAATGGCCGCCGAACGGCCGCCCTGAAGAACACAGGGCGTGCGGACTACGAAAAAATGGCTGCCGAGCGACCACCCTGTAGAGAAAAGGGCACGCGGCTACAAGAAAATGCCCGCCGCTATGCAGGACCAACACAGGGCGCTCTGCTACAGGAGGAAAAAAAAAACAGTATAGCGGCGGGACCGCCAAAATGGCGGCCGAACCAGGTATCAAGGCAGTAAGCACACATGGCAGCGAACACTCCAGGGTTTTCCGCAAGGCGGAGGACCCCCCACACAGGCATACAGCACCCCCAGGATAGTGGACCCTCAGCGCAGCCCCCCCACTTAGAGATCGGAGCCCTCCCCCAGATACTGCAGCAGGCCCAGCTAGAAGGCAGGAGGGGGGAGGGAGAGAAGAGGGAAGGGTGGAATAGAACCCCCGATCGACCTCCCTGGGAATGTCCAGCCGTTCCAACCCGCCGAGGCAGGGTGGAATGGTACTTGCCAGTCCTGCGAGGCTTGCTGGAAGCATCCCAGACAGATCCACCACCCGAGCAGTACGAAGGTAGCCGTCAGCCCGGCACACTGCGACAGACAGTAATTAGCTCGGTCATATGGGTGCCCCGGAGCGCGTAGCTCACCGGCCACCCCTGTAGCAAACGGGGCATGTCGTGGCCGACCCAGCGTAGCTAAAGGTCTGCACACGCTCGCTGGCTGAAACCGGGGTGACTTCAAGGATCTAGGACATCCAGCCTGTCACCCAGTCGGCAGTTGATAGCAGGATCAAAGTAGAGAAAAATAAAAAAATAAACTCCAAGACCAAAGGGCCCACAGGGAGCCAGGTCCTACTCCTATGCTAGGCAGAAAAAAACTGAGCTGCTGCATGCAGGGAGAGGGGATGTACCCAGGGGGACCGCCTCCTGGGCGGTAACTGTACAGTTTAAAGTTTTATTAACAATGTTTCTGCCTAGTCCTCTCCTGATAGAAGGCTAATACCCCATTGTCAAGATTAAAGGGGTTGTAAAGGTTCGTTTTTTATTTTCTAAATGGGTCCCTTTAAGCTAGTGCATTGTTGGTTCACTTACCTTTTCCTTAGATTTCCCTTCTAAATATTTTTTTTCTTTGTTTTCTTTGTCTGAATTTCTCACTTCCTGTTTATCCTCAGTAAGCTGTTCAGTAAGCCGTTCTGGATGACTCCACACCACTCGGATGATGGTGTGGAGTTCAGTGAGGAGAAACGGGAAGTGAGAAATTCAGACAAAGAAAACAAACATTTAGAAGGTAAATCAAAGGAAAAGGTAAGTGAAGCAACAATGCACGAGCTTAAAGGAACCTATTTAGAAAATTAAAAAACGAACCTTTACAACCCCTTTAAGCTGCTGTGTCCGTCCATGAACACAAGAGAAAACCTTGTATGCAGAAGAAAGAGTGAGCGCTACCATCAGTTCTGTGTCATGCCAACATTAAAGCATCCGGAGTTGCTTCTCAGCCAAGGGAGTGGGCTCACACACACACAATTTTGCCTAAGAACACAACCATGAATAAAGAATGGTACAAAAACATCCTCCGAGAGCAACTTCTCTCAACCATCCAAGAACAGTTTGGTGATGAACAATGCCTTTCCCAGCATGATGGAGCACCTTGCCATTAGGCAAAATTAATAAGTGGCTTGGGGGGAAAAAAACATTAACATTTTAAACTCTATGGCCAGAAAACTCCAAGACCTTAATTTCATTGAGAACGTGGTCAATACAAAAAAAAAAAAAAAAAAAAAGCATGTGAACGAAAACCCCCCACAAATTCTGACAAACTCCAAGCATTGATTATGCAAGAATGAGCTGCCATCAGTCAGGATGTGGCCCAGAGGTTGATAGACCGCATTCCAGGGTAAATTGCAGAGGTCTTGAAAAAGAAGGGTCAACACTGCAAATATTGACTCTCTGCATAAACCTAATGTAATGGTCAATAAAAGCCTGACACTTATGAAATGCTTGTTAATTGTACGTCATAGTAACATCTGACAAAAAGATCTAAAAAAAAAAAAACAAAAAAAAAACAAACACACACACTGAAGCAGCAGACTGAAAAATTTATATTTGTCATTCTCAAAACTTTTGGCCAGGGCTGTAATCCCTTACATATACCCATATGAAGTGAATGGCCTCAGTAGTAGTAGTAGTAGTATTTATTTCATCCCTGTGTATTACCCACATTGTACCTGTTTACCTGCAGTCTTCTCTACAGCCATTCATAGTGCAGAATTTATACTGCTTGTCAGAGCTTCCAAAATGCAGGGGTACAGGAGCTGAAGTTACACTCAGCTCAGCAGATTGAAGGGAAGGGAAACGGATCATAGGGCAAGTTTAGAAGGCAACAAGTAAAGCAGAAACAAAATACATACCTCTAGCAAATGCTCCCAAATCCCCTCCAGCTTTGGCAGAACTGCAATCACTGAACTGAGAGGCTAGAGCTTCGAAATCCTCGTCGCCAGATTTGATTTTCTGTATATAACCTACAAGAACACAAAGCAAACATAGCTCAACACCAGGAAATGAGAATTCTAAATTCATTTTATATAGCAATCAGTCCATCGGAGCACAGCAGGTTTTACCAAGCAAATTCCTCAATTAATAGGATGGACTGATGGTAACACTACAGCAAATAAATAAAAAAGTATTATTTAGGACCCATTCACACCACAAGAAATTGTGCTTTGTGTGAGTGTTTAGGCACGTTGCAAGACACCCCATCCAAAATGAATGGGCTGCAACGCATTTTAACCACCTGAAGACTAGGCCTTTCTTACATTTATTGTTTACAAGTTTTAAAATCAGTAATTTTTCACTAGGAAAATTACTTAGAACTCACAAACTAACAAACTAATCATAGATACTAGGGATGTCCCGATACCGATACCGAGCATTTGCCTGAGTACTTGTACTCGGGCAAATGCTCCCGATGCTTCACCCGATACTTGCCATCCCAATCAGTGTCCTCCTCCATGCCGCCGTCCCAATAGGTGTCCCCCTCCGTGCTGCCATCCCAATCAGTGTCCTCCTCCGTGCCGCCGTCCCAATAGGTGTCCCCCTCCGTGCTGCCATCCCAATCAGTGTCCTCCTCCGTGCCGCCGTCCCAATAGGTGTCCCCCTCCGTGCTGCCATCCCAATCAGTGTCCTCCTCCGTGCCGCCGTCCCAATAGGTGTCCCCCTCCGTGCTGCCATCCCAATCAGTGTCCTCCTCCGTGCCGCCGTCCCCCTCTGTTCTCCTCCTCCACCCCCTCGATCTGTCAGGATGGAGAGCGGAGGTAGGAGCCGGTAACTCTGGCTCCTTACCGTTCGGAATGTACAGAGTCAGTGATCACTAACTCTGTCCATTCACATAACTGAAACATCGTAAACTGTGTTTACAATGTTTTAGTTTATGAATGAAGAGAAGCCGCGGTCTTCTCTCCATTCATTTTCAGCGCAGCAGAGGCTGCTGAGAAAGGGACTGGGGAATCTGTCCCTAGTCCCTTTCTCTGTCTCAAAGGGGAGATGTCAGAGGTCTGTTAAGACCCCTGATATCTCACCAAAGCCCCCCAACAGGGCTGATAAAAAAATAAAAAATTTAATTAAAAAATAAATAAAGAAATGAATTGTAAAAAATAAATAAAATAAAATAGAAGAAAAAAACACACTGACACTGTCCACCCCTTAAAAAAAGAAAACATTATAAAAAAATCAATCAAATAAATAAAAAAAAAATTTTTTTTTTTTTTTTATAAAAGAGATAAAAAAAAAAGTATCGGTATTCGGTATCGGCGAGTACTTAGAAAAAAGTATCGGTACTTGTACTCGGTCTTAAAAAAGTGGTATCGGGACAACCCTAATAGATACAATTAAAGGAGCACTAAAGCTTCCCTTTTTTTTGCCCAAAAATAACAAACATGTTATACTTGCCTCCACTGTGCAGCTCGTTTTGCACACAGTGGCCCCGATCCTGGTCTTCTGGGGTCCCTCGGCGGCTGTCTTGGCTCCTCCCCGCAAGGACTCCACACCATAATGCGAGTGAGCTCGCATGGTGTGGAGTGATTGCGGGCGCGCTCCCGTGATACAGCGGCGGCCATAGCCGCCGACTGTATTACTCGGCCCCGCCCCCCGCGTCATTGGATGTGATTGACAGCAGCGCCAGCCAATGGCTGCGCTGCTTTCAATCCATCAAGTGTAGCCAATCGGCGGCCAGGCTGAAAAACGAAGAGGATGACTGGGACGAGCGTGGGACTTTCGAGGGGCCAGGTAAGTAAAACGGGGGCTCGGGGGGGGGGGGCGGTATTGTCAAATGTTTTTTCACCTTAATGCATAGGATGCATTAAGGTGAAAAAACATGTAACTTTTCTACTCCTTTAAATTTTTTTTGGGACTGACACAAACCTAAACACAAAAATCGTCCGGACGCCAGTGGTCTCTATGTGGATGGGTATGTCACGACCAGAGGTCGTATAATACTATTAAATAATGCGCGGTACCCCTAGGGGCGACGTGGGTAGCAGGTGGACGTATAATGAACGATATATACTAGAAAAGGTCCGGATACATAGCACATATATGGACAAAGATGTAGTTCACTGAGTACATGGATGCATCAAGAGAGTAGCAGAAAAAAGGCAATGTAAAGCGATGCTTGTGATCCAGCTAACGATACCCCGTCTTGGGGAGCCCATCTGCAGAGGCATCTGTCAGTCATCCTCCGTATAACAACCATGTATTGTGTTAAAGGTCTGGACCTGTTGTCCTGGAAGTTGTCGCTGCTGCCACGTAATCTGTAGGTATCAGGCAGGAAATTGGGTTATCCCTCCAGGTGAACGGCGGAAAAACCGCTGTAGATTGTGTTCTTGTCCCTTCTGCTTCCCATACCCACCGCGGGCTTGCTTCCGGGAATGTGTGAAGGAGACAGCGTCATGTGTGCAACTTGGATACGACTTTGGCTTTGACCAGTGATAATGGACAACTGTTGCACACAAGTTGCTTTGCATAACATTCAGGTACGAACGTCATGCTTTAAAATTGCATGCGCTCGTGGAATGGGGCCAAACTACGGTACTTAATCTCCATAGGTTACCAGAGTAACCCTCTAGCGCTAAAATTATTGCTCTTGCTCTGATGTTCACAATGGTACCTCACATATGCGATTTGAACACTGTTTACATATGTGGGTGTGACCTACGTAAGCATTCACCGCTGCACACGAGCACATGGGGACGGGGCGCTTTAAAAACATCATTTATTTTTTCCACTTTTTTTGCCATTGCAAGGAATGTAAACATCCCTTGCAATACAGCATGACAGGTCCTCTTTATAAAGAGATCTGGGGTCAATAAGAATACTTTTAAAAGCAAAATATATTATATACACACACACACACGGGAATAGCGACGGCAATCCGAACCTAGGTCCCGTGGACCGCATGTGACGTCACGTCCATTTGATCAGTGAGACAGACGGCACCTTTGTCTATCATTGTAACAGCAGTGTGTTGGGTTTTATCTTTTGAACTAAAACATTTATGCTGGTCGAGCTAGTGCTGGTCTGGGCACTCTGACATGTAAGCACATATATTTGGGGATTAAAACTCAACTTCAAATAAAACTGTGTTGCACGATCACCGTGTTTATCTTCTTTTTGGGAAATTGGTGTATATCCTGCCGAAGGAGAGTCTGAGCATGAAAGGAGAGAACTTGGAAACCCATGCTGGGAGAATATTATAAAAACATTACACACGCTTTGTGGTCCAGCGGGCCTTTGGGCTATGGCGAGTGAGCATTTGCATCATTGGTGGTGGAGCACGTTTTTTCTTGGAATCATAAAAAGATGCAGTGGATTGGAATCGTTTAATTAAAGTGCAAGGATTTGGAAATGGTCACAGTTGAATAACGACTTCAACCAGCATATTTTTACAGCACTTTTCATCTCTGATATGTATATGCAGCAAGCTATTACTGATAGAACATTGGTAATAATATTTTGGAAATTTTTCACAGCATCTTTGTGAAATTTTTTGTTAAAAATATATTGTTTTGCGTTTGTTTTTGGCATTGCACAATAGTGATCCCATTATTTTGAATGTATATGCACCAAGTTATCACTGATCGGACACAAGCATTAACAAAAGGTTTTGTTCACAGCATCTTTGTGGGAATTTTTTGTGCGACTTGTGTGATTTTGTGTGTGTGCGCGCGTTTGTCGTTTCTGGTATTGCACAATAGTGATCATAGTGGATGTGATTTTTATTACCCAGCACATGTTTATTAGCACCTACTTTATATTTTTTGTTTGATTTATTAGAGTGTTTCACACTTAAACGGGCAGCTGTCACACACATTCACATAGGGTTGGTGCCTTTTATATTTTGAAATACTTTTATGGTTAAAAAAGGGTGTGGGAAAGAATAGGGGCTGTCTGCACAGAGCCCTGACCTCAACCTTCTGAACACCTTTGGGGTGAAAAAACATCAGTCTTCCCGTCCAAAATCACTACCTGACCTCACAAATGTGACCATTCATTTCGGCTGAATGGGCATAGATTTCAGACACTCAAACTTTGTAATATACCTTCCCAGCAGATTGAAGGACATTATAAATGCAAAAGGTAGACTAACTCTATAGTAGTTCCCATTGTTTTGGAATGGTCAGATAACCACACTATTTAAAGTGGCTCTTAGGGTTTACATTAGGGGTGCTCAACCAGTGGCCCACAACCTCAAACCAGAGAACCGCATGCCTATGCTCTGGGATAGCAAGCACAGATTGTGATCAATAGGTTGCTGACCCACCATCCCACAGCAGCAAAGTGCATGGAGCCGGCACCAGCAGCAGGAACCCAATGCTTCCTCTGCAGCACCGGCTCCTGTACCAGGTGGAGCGATACCAATTGCACTTCACCAGGGACCTTTATAGGAGCCTGGAGAGCGATGCCAGCAGAAGCTGGAATTGCAAGGAGCATATTCGTATTTATAAAAGGGTTAGACTGCTTTCACATTGATCTGCAGGTGCAGTGCACCTGCGGGTTAGCTGCACTGAGCCATAGACTTACATTATATTCTGCAGGTTTGGTGCTCTTCCAGAAAGTGCACCACACCCACAAGATGCAATAGAAGTCTATAGCAAAGTGCAGCTAGCCCACAGGAAAGCCATAGGTGGACTGCGCTGCACCAAAGGTGCAGGTAAATCGCAGCGTATCAGTGTAAAACGCAGCCTTATAGGGGGCACCGGACAGCAAGAGCACATTTACCGTTTTGGGGGGGGGGGGGCGGTAAAACCCGTTAGTTTTTTTTTTTTTTTTAAACGTGTCATACTTTCCTCTTCTGTGCCAGGGTTTTGCACAGAGCGACCCCAATCCTCCTTTTCTGGGGTCCCCCAGTGGTGCTTCTGGCTCCTCCTCATCGGGTACCTCCACGGAAACCCCCTTTTTTATTGGTGTACACTCCTGAGTCCTGCTGCTGCGTCCATCGACACATACAGCAGGACTTGGCCCCTCCCCCAAGTCACTGGATTTGATTGACAGCAGCAGGAGCCAATGGCTCCTGCTGCTAGCAATCTATTCAATGAGGACCCGAGACAGTAGCGGGAGCTGCTGGGCTCGTGCGCGTCGCTGAAACGATCGGGGTCAGGTAAGAAAGGGGGGCTGCTGCAGCAGCACAGGTGGTTTTCCATCTAAATCCATAAAATGCATTAAAAGGTGAAAAAACCATGAGACTTTACAATGCCTTTAAGTCACCCTCATTCCTCAAAATGTTGAGCAATGTTGGTTTACATCATCATAAAGCAAAAACGCTATCATGATGAAAAAAAAAAAAACGTTATCACCATTTATAATGTGAGCCTAAATGAAAGCTTTTATATACAGTAATAAAATAATTTTATTTATGCAGCAGCTGAAAGTAAAATCATACTGTGCCAACACTTATCTTGAGCAAGAAGATTTATATTCCATTTTTATTTCTTTTTGTTGAATATAATGGAGTTACAGGACTCCATTCAGCTCCACGGCGTACAGAAAACAGGATAAAATATTCACATTTAGAAATACTCAAAAAAATAGGATTTTTATAACAGCTTACCTGTAAAATCCTTTTCTTGGAGTACATCACGGGACACAGAGCGACATAGTCATTACTAATGGGTTATATAGTTACCGTCAGGTGCTGGCACTGGCAACTTCCAAAACCGGAAGTACCCTCCCCTATATAAGCCCCTCCCATCCGGGAGCACCTCAGTTTTGTAGCAAAGCAATAAGTGTCCCCAAAGAGGGGCGGGAGCTCTGTGTCCCGTGATGTACTCCAAGAAAAGGATTTTACAGGTAAGCTGTTATAAAAATCCTATTTTCTTTCTCGTACATCACGGGACACAGAGCGACATAGTCATTACTAATGGGATGTCCTAAAGCAATGCCAAATGAGGGGGGGGATACACCATATATAAGCTGAGCGCTATCAGACATGAGGATCTTTTGCGGCCTGCAACACACTGCGCCCAAAGGCGACATCCTCCTGACTTCTAACGTCCACCTGGTAGAACCTAGTAAACGTGTGTACTGAAGACCATGTTGCGGCCTTACAGACTTGAGCCAGGGAGGCCTGGTGATGCACTGCCCATGAAGTTCCAACTGCTCTCGTGGAGTGCGCCCTAACTTTGAACGGAGGCGGTCTACTTCTCAAGCTATAGGCTTGTATTATGACCTGTCGAATCCACTTGGCTAAAGTAGATTTTGACGCTGCCTGACCCTTTCTGGGGCCTTCCGGCAGAATAAACAAAGTATCCGTTCTGCGAATCTGAGCAGTGGCTTTTAGATAAGCTTTAACTGCTCTTACTACATCCAAAGAATGCAATAACTTTTCCTCTACCGAAGTAGGCTTGGGGAAAAAAGAAGGAAGAACCACATCTTGGTTCAAATGAAAACTCGATACCACCTTAGGAAGAAAGGCTGGATGAGGACGTAACACTACTCTGTCCTTATGGATAACCAGATATGGCTCCTTACAGGACATAGCTGCTAATTCCGATACTCTTTTAGCCGAACAAATGGCTACTAGAAAAATCAATTTCCTGGTGAGAAGCACCAAGGAAATATGCTGTAATGGTTCAAATGGTTGTTTCTGTAGAACCAACAGAACCAAGTTTAGATCCCATGGACATATGGGAATATTAACCGGAGGACTAATATGCATCACTCCTTGTATAAAGGCTTTGACTAGTGAATGCGAAGCCAAGGGCCTTTGAAAAAATATTGACAAGGCCGAAATCTGACCCTTGATAGTACTCAAGGCAAGCTTCCTATCTACAGCCCACTGTAGGAAGTCCAGAATCCTACCTATTACGTACTTATGTGGATGCCATTTCTTGGCCTCACACCACGCGATGTACGCCTTCCAGATTCTATAGTAGATCTGCCTGGATACCGGCTTCCTGGCATTGATCATGGTAGATACCACAGCATTAGAGAGCCCTCTCTTTTTTAGAATGTGGGCTTCAATAGCCAGGCCGTCAAACCTAGGGCTGGTAAGGAAGGGTGGTATATCGGTCCTTGCGAAAGCCGGACGACGTGGGAGAGTCCAAGGACTCCCCACTGAAATTTTACAATCTCCGCGTACCACGCTCTTCGGGGCCACGCTGGAGCCACCGGAATCACCGGTTTCTTTTCTACCCTGATTCTGCGGAGTAATCGAGGTAACCATTGTGGCGGTGTGAATGCATATATCAGCTTGAACTGATCCCAAGGGAACACTAGGGCATCCGAGCTGCAAGCTAGGGGATCCCTTGTCCGAGAGACAAACCTGTCCCCCTTTGCGTTGAATCTGGATGCTAGAAGATCTACATCCGATGTTCCCCACCGCTGACATATTGTCCAGAAAACCTCGGGGTGAAGGGACCCTTCCTCTGGGCCTAATTGCTGGCGACTTAGAAAGTCCGCCTTCCAATTCTCCACTCCTGGAATGAATACCGCAGATATGGCTGGGACATATTTTTCTGCCCATTTCAGGATGTAATTTACTTCCCTCTGGGCTGCACGACTCCTGGTGCCCCCCTGATGATTGATATATGCCACTGCTGTGGCATTGTCTGATTGCATTCTGACAGGGGACCCTTGGAGTTTGGATGTCCATGCTACTAGGGCATACCGGGCTGCTCGTATCTCTAAGAGATTGATGGGCAGGGCCTTTTCTGCATCCGACCATCTGCCCTGTAGAGACTATTGCTCCAGTACTGCTCCCCAGCCTATAAGGCTGGCATCTGTAGTGACCACCTTCCAAGAAATCGGACTGAAGGATTTCCTTTTTTCCAGATTCTGGGGAACCAACCACCAACGGAGGCTCTTGCGAACGGAAGGGGACAAGGACATTGTAAGTCTAGGGCCTGAACTTTTTTGTTCCAGGCTGACAGTATGGCCCCTTGCAAATTCCTTGAATGGAATTGACCGTAGGGTACTGCTTCGAATGATGCCACCATTTTTCCCAGCAGCCTCATATACAGGCGTATGGACGGCTGTCTTTTTTGTACCCACTAAGTGGATCAAATCTTTCAAAGACAACACCTTTCCTCGAGGCAAGAATATTTTTCTCTGGCCTGAATCCAACCTTAGCCCCAAGTATTCCAGACTTTTGACTGGTTTTTAGGGCTGACTTGTCTCGGTTGATAATCCAACCGTGAGATTCCAGATACTTGATCGTCTTGTGAACGACCACGTCTAGTTTTTTCACTGAGTGGTCTATCAGCAACAAGTCATCCAGATATGCCATTATCATTACACCTTGTGTTCTTAGATTGGCCAATAAAGGGCCAGAATTTTTGTAAACACTCGTGGTGCTGTGGCCAAACCGAAGGGTAAGGCTCTGAACTGAAAATGGCGCCCTTCTACTGCAAAGCGTAGAAATTTTTGGTGGACTGGAAAGATGGGAATGTGCAAATAAGCATCTTTGATGTCGATCGTGGCTAACCAATCCTCCCCTTGTAGGGCAGTGGCCACCGATCGGATCGACTCCATCGGAAAGTCCTGATATACAGGAATTTGTATAGCCCTTTTAGAATTAATATGGGCCTCCCGTCCGCGTTTGCTTCGGGACTGTAAAGAGGTTTGAGTAAAACCCGAACCCTCATTCTTCCAGGGGAACCTCCATAATTACTCCTTGGAGCAATAGTTGTTCTAGTGCCAACAGGAGGGACTCTCTTCCGGGGATCCCTTGGCACGTTTGACCTCAAAAATGGGAAGGAGGAGAGTCTTTTAACTCCAAACTGTATCCCAAACCTACTGCGGAGAGCACCTATCTGTCTTGATCGTGTCCCGCCAGGTCTCTTGCGAACAACTGGAGTCCTCCCCCCACCCGACTGAGTGGGGGCTTCATGAATTTAACTTTGGGGGAGGTTTTGTACCTCCCCTGACCCAGGGTTTCTCATTACCCTGCTACTGTCCCTGTTTTTTACCCCCGGGATTTGACCGAGGAGGCCGTCGGAACTGTTACACAGCCGATGCCCCAGGGACTGGAGAAGCAGGCCTCTTAAAGAGGGACCTCTAACTCTGCTTTTAACCGGCAAGAGCGTATTTTTACCGCTGGAAATTTTCTGGATATTTGTCCAGGTTTTCCCTGAATAAGCGTTCACCATGAAATGGGACGCTAACCAGCCATTCTTTACAGGGAGCTTCAGCAGACCAGTTTTTGAGCCATAGGAGCCTACGCATATGTACTATAGACAGCGTAAGGCGGGAGGCCTGATGGACTGAATCCTCTATGGCGTCAACCGCAAAGCCTAAGGCTCTAGGTAGATCAGCTAGGGCAAAGCCTGCTGATCTGTCAAGTCCCTCAAGACCTGTTTCAACTGATCCTTCACTGCTTAGCAGACCCCAATAGCTGCTACTGCTGGTTGTATCACCAAGCAGATTTTCATAAGGACTCCAATCTTTTATCTATTGGGTTCTTGAACATTTGGACATTATCCACTGGACATGTCAGTGATTTATACATACAAGAGATGGCTGCGTCCACTGTAGGGACCTTCCATTTTTTTTTTTTTTTTTTTTTTGATGAACTTATCCTCCATGGGATAGACCACCGGAAATCTCTTGGGGGAATAAATATTTTCTCAGGACGTTCCCAATCCTGGTAAATGAGCCCTTTCAGTAAAGGGTGAAGTGGAAAAGAACAAACAGTCTGGGGGCTTCTAGCGACCCCAACGAGGATACAGTAGTGGTTGATGGTTCCGCAAGGTGCATTTTTAAATGCTGATCGGACCATGTTAGTCAGAGACTGAACCCATAATCTTTCAGCTTGAGATGCTGAGAAAGGGTTCCCCCACTGTTGATTCCTCTATAACAGAATCAACCTTATCCTGATCCCCTTCAGGCAGGTCGATCCCTGTATGGGACTGTTGCTCTGCTAACAGGCACTCTGAAGGAGGAGACGGAGATCGGGCGTGCTTTCCCTGACAGGGAGGCAGCGATAAATTTTGACAATCTCTCTCTAATCCTCCCAGAGCTGAGGAAAAAACCTCCTCTGTTACATACACAGGAGCAGGTGACTGAGGACAGCCACAGTACCAAGTACCCCTGCGGGGTCTCTACGGTCACTTACCTCTGAACTTCAGGGGAGACTGGTGCAGCAGGAGTATGCCCAAGATCCTCAGAGCCCGATGAGACCCCCTTCGCTTCCTGGAAGATTCAGTTCCGGAGCTACTGGACGGCATATTCCTAAGCCTAAAGCTGAGGTATTCCAGCCGTAATACACCTCTTTTACTGAGAATAGTCTAGCACAATTGCTGCTATATCACAGTTGGTGTCTACTAATGTGCCTTTCTAGGGGATGCCTGTATCAACCGCTTGCTGTATGCCTTTAAATGTTGCCAGCTCTGTCTCTGTACTTCATAGCCAGCTTACTGCAATAATGTGGCTTTTTAAAAACCTGCTGGGACGCCCGCACATGCGCAGAAGCGCTGCGGCGCGCACAGAGCGTCATCCCCCAGGCCCCGCCCCTTTTTCCGGCCACCTCTATATATAGAGGCGCGTGCACGCGCACGCGCGCGGCCACGTGCGCCTCGGCGCTAATTTTCAAACATGGAAACCAGGGACAGGAGCCAGGGCCCCCTTTGCCGCAGGCCGGGGGATAGACGAACACTGCAACATGGCAGAGGAAACAGTTTCCTGTAGGAGAACTCACCAGCTGCCTGGACTTTGCTCTCTGAGAAGAAACTAGTCCATATGACAAGAAAAACATTCCACAGCGGCCTCTAGTGGACAAACACAGGTACCGCAGTTTAATATACTACACATATATAAAAAAACATTCTTTTTTTTTTTTTTTTTTCTTGACCACCATTAAAAATTATTACATTTTTTTAGTAGTTACAGGCATGCACAGATATTAGCGGGAATACCGTTAGGTAACAGACAGAAAGACAAATTAGGCTTGGGGGTCCCCCAATAGAACCAAGTTCCTGGGGGCCCCCACTTACCTGTTCCCCGCCGCAGGACTTTGTTTGGTCCACAAAAGCCCAAACTTCACCTATCACGGCAGGCATTGTAATCAAACCTTCAGGGACCGGGTTCCCAAGGATTCCACTCCCCTGGACCTGTATAGCACCCTGCACAGAAAACATCTTGGTCGTGGGTATGACCAGAGCTCTGGATCCCAGGGTCCAGCTCTCCTAAGAGAAGCATTACAGGCAGAACCTTGCTCTTCTCTGCAAGGCCCGGGTACCGACCGTTTAGCTATGAAGCTTTTTTGGTCGGATCCGGAATAGCTTACTGAGGCCCAAAAGAACCTGTACGCAAGCTCAGTGAAAAACACATGTTTCTTCTTGGCCAACACCTTAGACACTGGCAAAAAACTGAGGTGCTCCCGGATGGGAGGGGCTTATATAGGGGAGGGTACTTCCGGTTTTGGAAGTTGCCAGTGCCAGCACCTGACGGTAACTATATAACCCATTAGTAATGACTATGTCGCTCTGTGTCCCGTGATGTACGAGAAAGAAAGGTGGGCTCACACCAACACACACATCATTGCTAAACTGTTGAAGGTCATTATATTAATTCCCTTTTCATTTCAATCTTCAGCCGCTGTGATTTTTCTAAAGCGGTCAAAAACATTTAAAATTAGATTTCAGTTTAATTCGGCAACCTGGAGACATTCTGTATACATTCATGTGCATAGAACTCCTCCAGAAATGTTATTTTCTGCTTGTGATTGGCTCACTGCTATTCCCAGAAACAGCACAGAACTGCAAATCAAATTACAGTAACAGAGTAATCAACGTTTCATTTTTGGTGGGATATGAGGGTTTGTGTTGGCACCCATTTGATCAGTATGACGCGCTTCTGAACCCATTCAGTATTAACTGACAGGTGCATTGGACCCGCAGCTGACCTCCTACTGACCAGCTTCAAAGTGGGTTTTGCATTTCCATAGACTGGTACATACAAAAGCCAGACCCTAAAGCCTGGTACACATGGACCTAATATTGGCCTGTTCACAAGAAACCGGCCGACATTCGAACCATGTGTACAGCTGCTTGTCCGGCTTCTGTCGAATGGGCATGCTGGAAAAAAGCAACCAATCAGCATCCAATCAGTGCAGACTGGTGTGATCTGGCAGTGGGGCAGTCTTCCTGTCAGAACACAATAGCTTAGCGGGAAGCGGACAGTTAGTACAGCAAGCTTCTCCCGTGCGCCTGTTTTTTTCATTCAGCCCACCGGGTTGAATGGGGGGGGGGGGGGAGAAAAGAGAAAAAGCCACCTTTAAAAAAAAAAGGGGATTGTAAAGTCTTGGTTATTTTTTTCTTTAAAAATCATCCATCATGTCATACTTAATTGCCCTGTTGCAATTGGATTAGCACAGAGCACCCCAGATCCTCCTCTCCTTCTGGGCCCTCCCATCTGTTCAGTGTCCCCACAGCAAGCAGCTTTCTATGGGGGCACCCGAGCCAAGTCACAGCTCCCTGTGTCCATTCAGACAGGCAAGCCCCGACCCGGCCCCCTCTTCTCCTGATTAACAGCAGTGGGAGCCAATCAGAGAGGAGAATCTCCTTGCAGCATTTATCAGAAAAACTATACTCACATGTCCCAGGCATACAGCAACCAGAATCCACACGTCCTTCTCAATTATTTAGTGATGCCGAATGGCTGAGCAGATACACTTCACCTGACCATTGGAGATGAGGGCTGGGTTACAGCAGGTCACAGTGCAGTGGAGTGGTTTGCCACCAAATAATTTGTTTCTGACCAGCATTAATTAAAATAAGTTGTTTACAGCTGACTCGAAGCCTATAGATATATCCTCCTCAGATCCCTCCGGGATTCTTTCTTCACTCCCCGATTCTCCACCTCTGAGCTGGTGAATCTGGGAGTGTGAATTCTGACACAGATCGCCAGTGAAGTGCTCAGATCGCAGCTTCATAAACTGGCCGTTTCTGTGTCAATGAGACTTCACTGTGCAGAGATCATCGACAGGAGAACATGTTCAAACACTTCTCCCCCCGATTATCTCGGCGTCATAAACTGTTTATGGACTCATCAGTGGCTATCCTTGGGATCACTGCTTCATAAATTGGACACCTCAGTGAGAACGGGTGCCAAGGGCTAATTCACACCAGGTCTGTTGAGCTACATTGATCGATACAGCCCAAATGTAAGGACAAAAAAATAAAATGAGGATTTCTGTGTGTCCTGTTCACACCGCCTCTACACAACATTGGGGGTGCATTATATGGAGCAAGATGCAACCCCAGCTGTGTGAATGAGACCCAAGGTCTATCCACTTCTAAAAAAAGGGATGCAGATGCTGCAAATGTTCTCATTACAACATGGAGACTGCAGTAAGGGGTTCAAATGAAGGCAAACCCACCCATTCAGAAAGAAGCTTGGGAAAGCATATGGCCATCTGAGCACTTTGTTTTTTACACAACAGAGAAAGACATGAATCTAAAATATAATTTACAGAATCATTGTAATGCATGGACTTTATTAGGGATTTTTTTGCTGAAAATTAGCATTAAATATCTTAGTACAGATAGGTCATTACCCTTCTGGGTCTCTATATTATTAGAGATATCTTGTGCTATAATGGATTCTACCTGAAACTGCAAGATCTGGAATACCAAGAATAACACACTTGTCATCTCAGTAGAAGAGTCACATTTCTCAGGCATACAGCAACCAGAGGCCACACGTCCTTCAATAATTTAGTGAGCCAAGCTGGCAGGATGCAGAATGGCTGAGCAGATACACTTCACCTGACCATCAGAGATGAGGGCTGGGTTATAGCAGGTCACAGTGCAGAGTGGTTTGCCACCAAACATTTGTTTCTGACCAGCATTAATTAAAAGTCATTTACAGCCGTCTCGAAGCCCAGGTTCACACTGACAGCGGGATTGAAATTGTGTGAGTTCAGCTGAACTCGCACAATTTCATACCCGCATGTCAGATCGACGTCGGGAGGCAATTTCAGAGACATCTGTGCGGATTCCTGTGCAGATGTCTATTGAAAAATCGCACATATAAAGAAAGAAAATACTGCGCTAATCTAAAATAGTGAATAAAAATAAAGCTGCTACATAAAATGTGACTAAAATTAATAAACATGGAATGAAGATGTAGCGCTAAGTGAAGAAATGAAGCCCAATGATTTGGGCCTCCAATCAAACCAAAGTGATAAATAATATCAATATAATGAGTCCATACAGTGTCCAAAAAAGGGGCAGTGAATGAGGTAGTGTACCAAGCCCTACGCGTTTCGAACAAATGTGGGCATCTGTTGAACATTTGTTCGAAACGCGTAGGGCTTGGTACACTACCTCATTCACTGCCCCCTTTTAAAAGTTTTTATTGTTTGTGATCACTTTTATGTTGGTTGAATAAACCCTCATTGACCTGCACCATTGGAGCATTCCTTCCCTTCTTTTCTCCTCACATGGGTGGTTGGTCAAGTAATAGCTTCCTTTGGCCACTGGTTACTAATATTCACCGTGGTAAAGAGTCTCCTTGCTGAGTGGCGGTTCCAGTTCAATCGGAGGACCACCTGGATTGGTGTGAAACCCAGAGTCTGCTGTCAAGTCGGGGAGCCTACCGGACAGTCTACATTGGGGACCCATCTGATCCAGTTTCCAGACTAACTGATGAGGAGTGCCACTGGGATTTCGTATGCCTATTTGACCTGCCTAAACCACAGGTCTAATGTTCCGGTAAGAGTATTCTACCTCTCTTTTTCTACAAGAGTTATGTGATGACCCTTCAGTGCTACATGTTCTTTCTTCACAACACGAAAAATTTTCTATGGACACTGTATGGACTCATTATATTGATATTATTTATCACTTAGGTTTGATTGGAGGCCCAAATCATTGGGCTTCATTTCTTCACTTAGCGATACATCTTCATTCCATATTGAAAAATCGCACCCGAAGTCGCAAAAAAGGTAGTACAGGAACTACTTTTGGGAATCAGTGCAGCGCCGCACAGATTCGGACGACGCCATTGCCAGCAATAGCTGCCGATTTGGCATGTCAAATTGCATCAATGTGAACCTAGGCTCAATAAAATGCACTTTAGAAATGGACAGGTCCTCTCCGCTGCATAAGCTTGCTGTCCAACCGTATTGACAAGCCCCTGAACTTTACATTACCAGATCATTTTGCTTTTGTGAAACACCTACGGCAGCTATAAGCAAGACTTTGTAGTAAAAGTCTGTTCACACATGAGCCGCATGCGGCTCACTGTTTCAGGTCCGATTTCAGCCCGAATTTTGGGCTGAATTCAGACCTGATACGGACCAAAAGATGCACCGGACCCGCTGCGGAGATATGGGAACCGGCTCCACAGAGAGACGGTCAAAATCTCCTGCTATTGCCAAGTGGAGGCGGGGATCAAGCATCCAATTGGCAATGGTGTGAACCCAGCCTTAAGCTCTTCATCAGAAGTGTCTAACCTTTGTAATGCCAGGGCAGCGCACATTTAAATATCCTTTACTGCTACTGCAGTAACACTGAATGGGCAGGGGGGGGGGGGGGGGGGCCTTTGTTAAGATGACTTCTTAAATCAGGGGTAGGCAACCTCAGCCCTCCAGCTTTGGTGAAACTACAAGTCCCATTAAACATTGCAAGACCCTGACAATCACAGACATGACTCCTAGAGGCAGAGGCATGATGGGAATTGTAGTTTCACCTAGGTTGCCTACCCCTGCCTCAAATAATGGGGGGGGGACTGACAAGCGTCCTTGATCACAAAAGCTGCAGGACTGGAGACAGTTCTAAAGCTGGAAGCACACAGGTCAGTCACTGCTGAGAATTTTTGTTGACTGGAATACAGTGGCCATCTGTAGTTTGTGAAGGCCTACAGAAGGCAAAGGATTAGTCACCAGTATTGTGTATGGTGTGTCTGAAGTTGATCTTTTCTCATTGCTACTTAATATGCCTTCTTCTGCACGGTCTCTCTATGAGGAGGCAGCCATCTTGGTAGAGGCAGGGCTTTGCTTCATGTCAGATCCTCCAGCACAGACAATAGTGACATCACCAAATCTCCCTCAACTAGCAGTCAAAGGAAAACTTTGAGATCTCATACTCAAGGTACTCCTTAACCACTTAAGGACCGCCTCCTGTATATATACACATCCTGACTTTGAAGAGGGATATCTCAGTAAGGGCAGCAGCTGCTGCCACAACCGAGATATCCATCTCTTCAGGCGGCGGTCCTGTAAATGATAATGGTGGTCTCCATGGCGGATTCGCCGCAAGATCAACTTTAATCGGTGGCGGGATAGGGCCCCCCCCTCCCTGCAGCTCACCGGAGCCGTCGGTAGCGGCAGGGGCAATCGGATCCTCTTCCTAGCTGGGTATGGAGACGAGTGGGGGGGGGGGGGGATGTTCGTCTCCATACCATAGCAGGACGGAAGAGACGTCAAAAAGTCACTTCCGCCCATATGTCTTAAAGGCATTTTTTTATGTCGTCATTTTTCCAAATGACAATTATTTTTTTATTTATTTTTTAATTGCATTTTAGTCTAAATATGAGATCTGAGGTCTTTTTGACCCCAGATCTCATATTAAGGAGGACCTGTCATGCTTTTTTCTATTACAAGGGATGTTTACATCCCTTGTAATAGGAATAAAAAAAGTGATTTTTTTTTTTAAACTGTGTAAAAATAAAATAACAAAAAAAAAATGTTTTTAAAGCGCCTCGTCGAGCTCACGCGCAGAAGCGAACGCATACGAAAACGGTGTTCAAACCACACAAGTGAGGTATCGCCGCAAATGTTAGAGCAATAATTCTAGACCTCCTCTAACTCAAAAGATGCAACCTATAGAATATTTTAAACGTCGCCTATGGAGATTTTTAAAGGGTAAAAGTTTGACGCCATTCCACGAGCGGGCGCAATTTTGAAGCGTGACATATTGGGTATCAAGTTACTCGGCGTAACATCTTTCACAATATAAAAAAATAAATAAATTGGGCTAACTTTGTTTTATTTAATTGAAAAAAGTGCGCTTGTAAGACCGCTGCGCAAATACGGTGTGACAAAAAGTATTGCAATGACCGCTATTTTATTCTCTAGGGTTAGATTTTTTTTATATACACACACACACACACACACACACACACACACACACACACACACCACACACACACACACAGTTACTAATTTAAAAAAAAAAAACTATTAATCGAACACATTTTAATCGATTAATCGACTAAGTTCGATAAATTATAGCGCACATACAGATCCAACTACTTTTAGCTGATCTCCTTGCAGGCTGATTCCCAGTGCAGCTACCAACCACTGGAAAAATGGATAGCAGGATACAAAAAACACACAAAAAGGCAGCGCTCGATGGGAATAGCATTAAAACTTTTATAGTCTTCAAGTAGGTAACAAAATAAATATGGCACTGGAGATAAAATCGATGTAGCCACATAAACTGTAAAAATGGTGCGAGTAATACCCAACGGTAGCAAAAGCAGTCATAAAAACATGTAGCCAAGTATGATACTGGTATAAAAATGTGTACAACGATACCACTGCTGAATCCAGATGAAAAGGGGCTAACATCAGTCCATCGGCATGTAGATGTCCCGTGAAGGGAACTATCACAACTCCCCGTGGATGGCTGTAGAATCCCAGGTTGATAGAGGGAAGTGATAGAGGGAAGTGTAACAGTCCTTGCGTGTGGCAGATAGCAAGGTCCCGCCGGCATGCAGATATGAAGGCACAGCAAAGGAGCCCTTCAGATGGACACGGCAAGCCCCCCTGGTGTCCGTGTCGTCATCAGATCTTTGACAGAACTCCCTGAAGCCGGCCGAGAGGCGAGTACCCATCAAAAGAATTTTGATCGTTTAAAAAACGTAATCGATTAATCAAGGAATAGTTAAGTGTGTGTGTGTGTGTGTGTGTGTGTGTGTGTGTGTGTGTGTGTGTGTGTGTGTGTGTCCCAAGTAATTTTCTAGCAAAGAAACCCGTTTTAAACTTGTAAACACCAAATCTCAAAACAAGGCTCGGTCCTTAAGTGGTTGTAAACCCTTACAGATCACTTTTACCTACAGCCAAGCCTAGATTAGAGGGGGTTGTAAAGGTACATGTTTTTTCACCTTAATGCATCCTATGCATTAAGGTGAAAAAACATTCGACAATACCGCCCCCCCCCCCCCCCGGCCCCTCGAAAGTCCCGCGCTCGCTCCCGTCATCCTCCGAGTTCCTGTGGCTGGCCGTTGATTGGCTACTGTGGATGGATTGAAAGCAGCACAGCCATTGGCTGGCGCTGCTGTCAATCACATCCAATGACGCGGCGCGCCGGGGCCGAGTGATACGGTCAGCGGCTATGGACGCCGCTGTATCACGGGAGTGTGCCCGCAGCAACTCCACATCATGCGAGCTCGCTCGCATTATGGTGTGCAGTCCTTGCGGGGAGGAGCCGAGACAGCCGCCGAGGGACCCCCAGAAGACCAGGATTGGGGCCACTGTGTGCAAAACGAGCTGCACAGTGGAGGCAAGTATAACATGTTTGTTATTTAAAAAAAAAAAAAAAAAAAAGGAACCTTTAGTGTTCCTTTAAGGCTTACCTGTAGGTGCAAGAAATATCTCCTAATCCTACACAGTTTAGGAGATATTTGCAAAAAAGACATGCACCGATGTCTACGGCGCATGCGCCGTAGACAACGGCACAGGCGCACTGAGTGTGCCGTTTCTGAAGGCAATCGTGCAGTGACTGGCGGCTCCCGCGAGCATGCGTGGGAGTGACCTCATCACGGCTCCAGCCAGTCACAGCGCCGGAGCCGCAATACCCGGAAGTCACTCCGGGAGAGATGGCAGCGACGGAGGAGGGGGAACGAGGACCGCTGCGGGGGCTTTCGATCTCAGGTAGGCAATTCAGAATGAGCTAGTATGCTATGCATTATGCCTTTGTCTTGCAGGGTGTTTTTTTTTGTAGAGGGTTTACTTCCTCTTTAAGCACAATTAACATTCTACATTTCCCCCAATCCCATAGAAAATCTTCACTTCTTACATTTAGGCTCACGCTACATAGTGCACTTATCCTGCAATTTATATAATCCCAATTTACAGAATTATACATTTTTTTTTAAAAGTGAAACTCCAAGCATTTTATTTTAATGGTTATTTTTTGATGGTTATGGTGGTTCCCCTGTCAGATATTCTTCACACATCCTGCCCCAGTGACTATCAGGTACTGCTATTAACTGAACTTCCCATTCCTTTATACCTATTGAGTCTCCACCAAAGAAGCATTTCTCACTTTGTACCACCCATAGCAAATGCAGTGTCTGATTCCTTTGAAACCAGCAGATCACAGAGCGGGGTAAAGAACCACTACCAGCGGCTCTTTACCATGTGACCAGAGGTGTCGAATCACAGCTGATCAGTGTAAACAGTATTTGCCAGTTATTGGCACTCCTCTCCTCATGCTGACAGAGTGTGAGGAGAGGAGAGCCGATAACGGGCAAATCCACACAGGGAACACTGATCGTCGATGTCCCAGTGCTGCCTATTTGTAGAATACAGAAAAGGAATCTCATAATGACCAAGCATGAACAGCATGTAATACAGTATTTCTGATATTTTATGATGCGAGTTTAGTGACACTTTAAGCTGCACATGAAGGCAATTCTCCCTGCTCTATGTGGATTCTAGCCGCTAGAGTAAAGAAACCTTTGGATAAAGCAGTTCTGAACCAACATAAAGAGGAAGTAAACCCTGATGGGTTTTACTTCCTCTTTTGCTCCTTGCAAAGCCTGCCAATTAAAAGCATAATGGGCTAGTATGCATCGCATACTAGCCCATTATGTGACACTAACCTGCAAACGAATCCAGCGCTGTCCCCTGTGCAGGCTGCGTCCCATCTTCTCGCCCCTCTTCTATCCGGGGCCATGGACTCCAGCTCTGATTTGCCGACGCCGCATGACGTCACTCCCGCGCATACGCGGGAGCCACCTGAAACGGCACAGTCCAACTGAAGCAACAGCACAACGTGCCATTGCTTCAGTGCACGTGTGCCGATTGTCTTCAGCACATGCAGATACAGGGGGGGGGGGGGAGATCTCCTAAACCGTGCAGGTTTAGGGGATATCCAGGATAGCTACAGGTAAGCCACATAGGCTTACCTGTAGCAAAAAGTGGTCTGTAAGGGTTTACAACCACTTTAACAAGCCCTTCAATGTATAGTGGCACATGACCCTAGAGCCCAACACGATCATACACTGTACAAATTTCTGCTGGTTCTTTGCTCAGTGGGTGGTCCCTTCGGCCTCCACCAGCCTGACTTTTCCCAACTGAAAAATCAAAGAAGCCGGGCAGAAAATTGTCAGCTAAAAAAGCAGCTACATCCAATTAGATGCAATCAATGAGAGTATTTTGACAGTGAGCAGGACCAGCTTTTAAAGATAGACATGGATGTGTTTTTTATTTTATTTCATTCAGCCTGCATTGACTAGATTTAGTGGGCCAAATAATAGCAGGGGCTGGTGAGGGACAGCAATATAAGCTGCCCCCAGAGAAAGAAAAGTTGATAAATTTATGAAAAATAAACCCATTGACAAGAAAAAAATTAAATAAAAAATCTGGAATGACATTCCACCGATAAAAGAAAAGGGGAAGACCTCATCACTTACCCTCACCACTTGGCTCTGTGGAGCTCTTGGACTCTGATACAGCACAGCCTACCCTTGTATTTAATATGGGCTGCTTCCTACCATTATGGACGGGCCTTGGATGCCTAATAAAGAGCAATCTGATTCTAAAGGGCAGTGTTGCACAGACAGCAAAGTAGCTCTGATAGTAGGGGTGTTGAAATTAATCGTAGCATCGCGATTCAACCACCCACGATGCTATGACCTTGCATAGTCGATTTTCTGATGATATCACCCGCACGCCGCTATATGCGTTGCCTCCAAGTCTGATCTGAACCGAAAGCAGCCGAAGGCGCTAGCCGCGCCTTTTTTCCCGCCCCCCCTGCTGACGTCATTCCCAGCATTGCTGTGTTGAGCTTGGTGCTGAGAGACACGTGGAGCGAGTGTCTCCCAACTCCGCATGAGTCATCCTCTGTCTATAGGGCTCCGATTACGGCGGGGGGCAGTGATAACAGTTACAAGGAGCAAATGGCCTCGTCACTAATAGGTGGTGTCACGTGCTGTGAACTCTTGGTCAGGGTGAAGAGTGACAGGGTTCGCTATGTTTGGGTCCTGCTATGTTTGGGTCCTGCGGCCACCGTGGATCATACCGTTGAGTGTAACAGAGGGTGAGGATCACTGTGTACATGGGAGGACTGTGCCACCTCCGATCCCAAAGGGGGCACAAAACAAGTTCTGAGCCTCTTCCATTTACTTTGTGAGCTCTTCTCCCCACCCCAGTGCTCCGGTCACTGTACACTTCCGTTACTCTGTCCCCTCTGATTACACTATGTTCCTGATCTGTATCCCCCCCATATCTGATGGTCATACACATAGCAATTTGTGATTGATCTCCCTAGTGATCACAAGCAATGTATTATTGATGGAAATACTGGACGATGAAACAATACAATATCATAACATTAATTATGGTTTATGTATGCCTTTGATTCACATCACAACTTCATTGATTTGAAATTGATACCCTTTTTTGTACGATTTATGGTTTTGCTCATCACTGCCCCACACATGCAGCCATGCATTGCATGTGTGGGGCAGTAATGAGCAAAACCATAAATCATACAAAAAAAAAAAAAAGTATCAATGAAGTTGTGATGTGAATCAGTCACTAAGACATACATAAACCACAAGTAATGAAATGGCATGCATCATGCGCGCAGTCTCTGACCCACTCTCTTGCATCATGCCTGCAGTCTGACCCGCTCTCTTGCATCATGCCCACAGTCTGACCCGCTCTCTTGCATCATGCCCGCAGCCTGTGACCACTTTGCTACATGCAGGTAGTGTTGTCTTTTTTAAGAACAGATAAAAAAAAAAAAAAAAAAAAAAAAAGAATTCTGACTGCTTGAATTTTTTGGATGAAAACCGTGCGCAGTAATCGTGATGCATCGCAGAATCTAATCGTGGACATGATAATCAAATTGAATCGTGAGGACTGTGAAGATGCGCACCCCTATCTGATAGCAGCCGCATAGCCATCATACAAAATATTTTAGAGTCCAAGGCATACACATGCAAATTTCTTTCCTGCAACCACGAGTTGCAGGAAAGAAGTTTGCATGATTCCCCCCATCACAGACAGTGTTGACAAGGGAATCAGCAATTTTCTCCCGGCAGGGGAAGCCGTCCCCGCCAGGAGAAGATGGATTATTGCTAGCAGCTATAGTAGCCACTAGCGATAATTGCAAGATAAGCCAGCAGGCTGGTTGTACCCAAGTTAATTGATCAACTTTGTACATTCAGCCTGCCCATTAACGTTTCGAAGCTCAGCTGGTTTAGCAGAAACCTGCCAAGATTTGAACCATGCATGGTCAGCCGAAGTAAGGAGAGCCCTCAAAGCTAATCTCTTTTCTTTGTAAAAGGTGGATAATAAAGCGCTGTAATGAATATCCTTTAAGTGCTTACCTACCATTAATAAGTTCTAAGGCCTCATCTTTGGTGCGTGTGATTCTATCTTGCCGCCATGATGAAGGACGCCTGGACTGGTTATGCTTTACCAACAAGTGAGAACATCGCACTTTGGTTGGTTCACCTTGCCCATTCTTTCCTCCTGCAGAAGGTCGCTCCCACTGGCTGGCATTAGTCATGTGGTTGAAATAGTAAACACGTCCTGTAAGGGAAGAGAATTTATGAAAATAGTACAAACATATTTTCCACAGAACTTCTCAGTCTACTATAAAAACACAGAACACTGCCTTGGGGTCTGTTATGCAAAGTATCAAGTGCAACAAGCAAGTTGAATCAATCTACATGCCAGGAAACCATCTCCCGACTCTTGTACAATGCAGATGATATACATACCGTGTTTCCCCGAAAATAAGACCTCTCGATTTTCTAGGTTGGCTGCAATATAAGCCCTACCCCAAAATAAGCCCTAGTTAAAGTCCTTGTAAAATCAAGTAATTCACGCTGTAAAAGGATTATATGATGTGATATATGTAGTCAGGGCCGGATTAACATAGGGTCTATTGGAGCTGCAGCTCCAGGCCCCTTCAAGATAGGCCCATTTGCCCAAAAAAAAAATATTGACTTTGAGAGTTGTAGCTTGACGACCAAGGGTCACAGAGACAACAAATTATGGGGGTAGGTAGCTGAAGACATACCCCACCACTGGTCAAAATATGGGGCTCCTATCATTTAGGGTTCCGGAGATACGGGGCTCCTTGCGCAGCCTGTCAGAAGCTGCATACAGAGCGGCCAGTTTAAATACAAGCTGACACACTTTGCAGCAGACTGAGAGGAGGAGCTCACAGTGCTTTTAATAATTATTTGTATATTACTTATGGTAATTAACCCCTCGCCACCCAGGCCAATTCTGACACTTCTCTCCTACATGTAAAAAATCATCTTTTTTTTGCTAGAAAAATTACTCAGAACCCTCAAACATTATATTGTTTTAGCAGACACCCTATGGAATAAAATGGTGGTCTTTGCAACTTTTTATGTTACACGGTATTTGCGCAGCAATTTTTCAAACGTGATTTTTTTTTTTTTTTAAAAGGAACTGTTTCATTTATAAAAAAAGTAAAACAAAAACCATTAAAGTTAGCACGACTTATACTAAGCGATGCTTTCTTTTTTTTTACAGGTTACATGTTTAGAGTTACAGAGGAGGTCTAGTGCTAGAATTATTGCTATCACTCTAACGATCGTGGCGTATGTAACCTGTGTGTATCTGGCTCCCCCTCTCACCTGCTGACCTGTGGATGGGGGGGAAAATCACTCCTCCAGTAATATTGTGTTCTGCCAGTGAATACAATGATCAGTGTTGCCAACTATAGCTGGCAGCACTGATTGTTTTGGGAAAAACCTGACAGGGTGGTTGTACTCAAGTCGATTAATAGATCCAGCTAGCCCATACATAGATTGACTATGGCTGGTCTCTGCTTAATTTCAATCCATGCATGTCCCGCTTAACCACTACTCAGTCCCTAAACATCCTTCCACAAACCTTTAAATTTTTCCTTCATTCTCCTCACCTGTACATAGTGCCCACTGTCCTACCCTACACACTCCTCTCCTTTACATAGTGCCCGCTGTCATACACTTCTCTCCTGTACATAGTGCCCACTGTCGTACCCTCCACACCCCTCTCCTGTACATACTGCTCACTGTCATACTCTCCACACTCTCCTATACATAGTGCCCACTGGCATACTCTCCACACTCCTCTCCTGTACACACTGCCCACTGGCATACTCCTCTCCTGTACATACTGCTCACTGTCATACCCTCCACACTCCTCTCCTGTACACACTGCCCACTGGCATACTCCTCTCCTGTACATACTGCTCACTGTCATACCCTCCACACTCCTCTCCTATACATAGTGCCCACTATCTACACTTCTATACTTCTCTCCTATACATAGTGCCCACTGTCATACCCTCCACACTCCTCTCCTGAACATACTGCCCACTGTCATATCCTCCCCACTCTTCTGTACATACTTCTCATTGTCTTACCCTCCACTCATCTCATGTGGATACTGCTCAGAATCATACCGTCTACACTTCTCTCCTGTACATACTGGCCACTTTCATAAACTCCTCTATTGTACATAGTGCTGGCTGTCATACCCTCCACACTCCTCCTGTACACACTGCTCGCTGTCATTCCCTCCACATTCCTATGCTGTACATACTGCCCACTGTCATACACTCCACTCCTGTACATACTGCCCACTATCATACCGTCCACACTCCTCTCCTGTACATATTGCCCACATCATAACCTCCACACTCCTCTTCCTGTGCATACTGCCCACTATCATACCCTCCACACTCCTCTCCTGTACATACTGTAACCCAACCTTACCCTTCACACTCCTCTCCTGTACATACTGCCAACTATCTTTCTCTCCACTTTCCTCTCCTGTACATACTGCCCCATCATACCCTCCACACTCCTCTCCTGTACATAGTGCCTTCTGCCATACCCTCCGCACTCCTCTCTTGTACATAGTGCCCACTGTTAGAACCTCCACATTCCTCTCCCTCACCTGCACATACGTCCCCACTTTTACACCATCCATACTCCTCCCCCATGCCTCTTACCCACAAAAACAGTTCTTTAAAATTATACTGAATACCCTCAATGTTACCAGCTCTAGAATGGGCACACTTTTGTTAGTTCAACTAAAAGGAAATCTTCTCAGTCCTCATATTTGTTTAGTCCCATTATTAGTACTCATTTAATTTTGTGCTTACTACTCTGATATATAGAGGAACATAGGGGATCTCAGCTACTCTAAATATAGCACTTGTAAAAAAAGTGTCCCTGAAAATATTTTTTAAATGTTGGCAACTATGCACTTAGGCACTGCCCAAGGGCCACAGGTCAGTAGGGGGCCCCATGAGAGGCTCCTGGGATCCTGCGATATTAAACGTCGCTAACATTACTACTTTTTAGAGGCCCTGAGGCAGGTCATGCCACAATGTACAAATATGCACAGCATATTAGCACATTAGGGTACACTTAAGCCCTCCAGTGCTGTGATCAATCCAGCGGGGCCCGGGCGCTTCCATCTTCACCCGGTCTTCCTTCTGGGTTCTGTGCCTTTGGTCACTTGCCTTGGCCGGGCTGTGTTGATGTCATTCCCATGCATGCTCATGTGCTCTCTCTCTCCCCCTTCCAAAAATTGTTTGCATTTTTTTTTTTTTTTTATTATTATAAAAGGCCCCACCAAAATCTTCAGCACCAGGCCCATGATGTTCTTAATCTGGCCCTGTATGTAGTATATGATTATCAGCAACTCCAGCACTGTAGAAGTGCACCCCCCCGTTTAAAAAAAAAAAAAAGGGACAGTGTAAAAATAAAAAGCAAAAAATGAATGAAAATTTTAATTTTCCCAAAACTTGTGGCAAAATATAAAATATTCCATGGACCTAAAATTCCTCTCAGCAAATAGCTTGGGGTGTCTACTTTCCAAAATGGGGTCATTTGGGGGGGGGGGGTGTGCGCGCTCTATCTTGGCATTTCATAGCCTCCAAAACTGATAGGTAGTGAAATCAAAAAACTTTACACCCTTAGAAAGCAGTGATTGGTTTTTCGGGGCCCCGCACACGGCTAGGCTTCCAAAAATTCTCACACGAGGTATCCCCGTACTCAGGAGAAGCAGCAGAATGTATTTTGGGGTGTAATTCCATATATATATCTATGCCATGTTTGAGCAATATATCATTTAGTGACAACTTTGTGTCAATCACTTGTGACCAAAAAATTAATATTCAATGGGCTCAACATGCCTCTCAGGAAATTGCTTGGGGTGTCCATTTTCCAAAAAGGGGTAATGGGGGGGGGGGGGTTGTACTGCCCTGCCATTTTAGCACCTCAAGAAATGATAGGCAGTCAAACTAAAGGCTGCGCAAATTTTAGAAAATATATCCTAGTTTGTAGACGCTATAACTTTTGCGCAAACCAATAAATATACGTTTACTGAATTTTTTTTTTACCAAAGACATGTGGCCGAATACATTTTGGCCTAAATGTATGACTAAAATTGAGTTACCGGTAATTGGATTTTTTTTTTACAAAGACATTTTTCTCTTCAAATATTTTTTTTTTTTCGTTTTTATATCGCAAAAAAAATAAAAATAACGCCAGAGGTGATCAAATGCCACTAAAAGAAAGATCTATTTGTGGGAGAAAAAGGACGCAAATTTTATTTGGGTACAGCATTGCATGACCGCGCAATTACCAGTTAAAGCAGCGCAGTGCCAAATTGTAAAAAGTGCTCTGGTCATTAACCACTTCCATACCGCAGGCTGTCATATGACATCCTGGGCTTTCAGTGGTGATATCAGAATGATGCCTGCAGCTACAGGCATCATTCAGATATCTTCTTTTACAGTCTGCGATTCTGTGCACCATAAGAACAGTGATAGCCGCTGTTCTTACAGGCGGTGGCAGGAGGGTTCTCCCGGCTCACCCGTGCAATCGGTGTGCCGGGGATGGAATCCGCAGCTGCCAGAAGAAAGTCAGAGAAATCTGAGGGACAGATGGTCCCTCGGCAATCTGACTCTTGGAGGCCTGGACGCGACGTTATGATGTCATGTCCGGACCGGCGGAAGTAAACAATGCCAGGAACTCGGCAGAAAGCCTGGGATCGTTCCATTTTTTTTTTTTATCTCAGCCTTTCCAGCCTGGAGGAGAGATGTGGGGTCTTATAGACACATCTCTCCATAAAGAGGACCTGTCACACACTATTCCTATTACAAGGGATGTTTACATTCCTTGTAATAGGAAAAAAAATGATTACTGTATTTATTGGCGTATAACACTCACTTTTTTACCCTGAAAATAGAGGGTAAACTGTGCCTGCATGTTATACGCAGGGGGGCTGTGGAAAGTTTTTTTCCTGAAACTTTCCTCCTAAAATTAGGGTGCGTGTTATACGCCGATAAATACGGTAATTTTTAATTTTAAGGGAAAGTGGAAAAGTAAAAAAAAAAAAAAAGTAAAGCACCCCTGTCCCCGCACACAGAAGCGAACGCATACATAGGTCACGCCCGCATATGTAAACGACATTCAAACCATATGTGAGGCATTACCGTGAACGTTAGAACAAGAGCAATAATTCTAGCACAAGACCGCCTCTGTAACCTGTATAAACATCTCCTATGGAGATTTTTAAAGGGCTTGTAAAGGTTAGTTTTTTATTTTCTAAATAGGTTCCTTTAAGCTAGTGCATTGTTGGTTCACTTACCTTTTCCTTCGATTTCCCTTCTAAATTTCTCACTTCCTGTTCCTCCTCAGTAAGCTTCCCCCCCATCATCCGAGCCGTTCTGGGTGGGGGTTATTCAGAGTGCTCGCCCCCTCCCTTGGGACTACATCCCTGCGCACAGCATCTCCCTGTTCTGGATGGGGGTTAGTCAGTGTGCTCGCCCCCTCCCTTGGGTCTACAACTCTACATCCCTGCGGGGAGATGCAGTGAACACAGGGATGTAGTCCCAAGGGAGGGGGCGAGCACGCTGACTAACCCCCAGCCAGAACAGCTCGGATGATGGTGGAAAGCTTACTGAGGAGAACCAGGAAGTAAGAAATTCAGACAAAGAAAAAAAAAAAAACATTTAGAAGGGAAATCGAAGGAAAAGGTAAGTGAACCAACAATGCACTAGCTTAACCACTTCAGATCCGCGCTATAGCCGAAAGACGGCCGCAGCGCGGACCTGAACTGCCGGGAGGGCGTCCCTGGACGTCCCCCTTTTTTCTTCAGGGTTACGCGGTGCGGAAGAGCTGTGCCCGCTGTGTCACGCGGGTGCCGATGCGCGTGCCTGGCGGCTGTGATGTCCGATCGGCAGTCACAGAGCCAGGGACGTGGATCTCTGTGTGTAAACAGAGAACCACGTCCTGTCAGGGAGAGGAGACCGATGGTGTGTCCCTTGTACATAGGGACAACCATCGGTCACCTCCCACCACAGTAAGAATTACTCCCAGGGAACACATTTAACCCCTTGATCGCCTCCTAGTGTTAACCCCTTCCCTGCCAGTCACATTTATACAGTAATCGGTGCATATTTATAGCACTGTCCGCTGTATAAATGTGAATGGTCCCAAAATAGTGTAAAAAATGTCCGATCTGTCTGTCGCAATATCGCAGTCCTGACAAAAATCGCAGATAACCGCCATTACTAGTAAAATATAATGCCATAAATCTATCCCCTATTTTGTAGGCGCTAGAACTTTTGCGCAAACCAACCAATAAACGCTTATTGCGATTTTTTTTACCAAAAAAATGTAGAATATGCATCGGCCTAAACTGAGAATGTTTTTATTTATTTTTTTAACCACTTAACGACCGCTCACTGATATATATATATATATATACACACACACACATACACACACACACACACACACACGGACAGGCACAATCACGTACCTGTACGTGACTGCCTTCGTATGGGTGGGTGATCGAACCCCCCTCCGGTACAGTGAGTGGTCGGTATCGCTCCGGTAACGATCGGTGATGAGGGGACGGCCATTGGTTTCCGGCCACCCCCTCACGATCGCTCCCGGCGAATGAAATGCTTCCTCTGCCTGTGTAATGTAAACACAGGCAGAGGAAGTGATGTCACCTCTCCTGCTGCGCTCACATATACCGAGCGCCGTGGAGAGAAGATGTCATATTAGTGTACAAACAGTACACTGACACATAGGCACACATAGGAACACGATCGCCCCCCAGTCACACAGTGTCACCGATTGCAGTGATCATTTATTTACTGATCACTGCAAACAGTGACATTTGTAACTGTAAAAGTGTCAGGGCAGTTAGTGTAGGTCCCTTTAGGTCCAGGGTAGCCCCCTAACCCCCCCACCCCCTAATAAAGGTTTAACCCCTTGATTGCCCCCCAGGTAACCCTTTCACCCCCTAGCACCACTGTCACTAAGCGATATTTTTACTGATCGCTGTATTAGCGTCGTTGATGCCGCTAGGTAGTCAGTTATTTTTTTAGGTTCGCTGCCAGGTTTTTATAGCGTCAGGTACCCCCATATATTATCTAATAAAGGTTTCAAACCCCCTGATTGCCCCTAGAGTTAACCCTTTCACCAGTGATCACCGTATAAGTGTCACTGGTGATACTGGTTAGCCAGTTAGTTATTTCGTTATTTAGGGTCCCCGTCAGGTTTTTATATAGCGTCAGGTACCCCCATATATTACCTAATAAAGGTTTAACCCCCCTGATTGCCCCTAGTTAACCCTTTCACCAGTGATCACCGTATAAGTGTTACGGGTGACGCTGGTTAGTTTGCTTTTTATAGTGTCAGGGCACCCGCCGTATATAACCCAATAAACGTTTAACCCCCTGATCGCCCAGCGGGTGATATCAATTACCGTATTTTTCGCTCCATAAGACGCACCTGACCATAAGACGCACCTAGGTTTTAGAGGAGGAAAAAAATAAAAAAACAATTCTGAACCAAATGGTGTACTAAAATATTTAATATTATAGTACTAGTATAGGTGGGTGGTGGACACACAGCAATTCCACCCCCCCCCCATCAATTCAGCTCAGCTACACTATACCTGGGTGGTGGTGGGCACAGCAACCTCCCCCCCTTTCCCAGATCAGGGTGGCAGAGCAGACACAAACACCCCTTCAGCCTCTTCTATCACAGCAGCTCAGGTGACTGGGCAGTGCATACCATGCTTGCCCACACCTCCCACCCCCTTATTACCAGCTTACCTCAGGCAGCGGAGGACACTTTACAATGCACAACCCCCTCTGGCTGGCTGGCTTTCAGCCTCAGATGCACCCGGGCAGCAGCTAGGAAGAACGACAGGGGACATACTGTAGTTTGCAGCAGCAGCTTCCAGTGGAAAGAGCAGGAAGTGAGACTGGACCAGACCACTGCGCTGGGGGGTGTTTCGGCTGAAAAGAAAAAACAGCAAGGGCTCTTGCTGCTTTCGGAACGGTGTCAGATTTGGCGGGTGTCAACTGACCTGGGTGCGGAGCGCACCCCCATAACAATGCCACTGACAGCCCCCATGTTTTGGCACCCAGAGCAGACCGCCTCCCCCGCTCCCACTTGGTATGCCCCTGCAAGGATCTGCCTCACATCCTGTCCTCTCTCCTCCACAGAGAATCCGAGTGCCGATATTGTGATGCTGCTGCGATGGAGGTGGGCGGTGCCTCGACAGTATCCGCTCCATAAGACGCAGGGACATTTTCCCCCTTTTTTTGGGGGGGAAAAAGTGCGTCTTATGGTGCGAAAAATACGGTAGGTTTTAGAGTCAGAGAGGGTCTGCGTCGCCCCAGGCAGAGTCAGGTTAGTGCCAGTAGCGCTAACACCCACGCGTGAAGCATACACCTCCCTTCGTGGTATAGTATCAGATCTATACTAGCGTCCCCAGCAGTTTAGGGTTCCCAAAAACGCAGCGTTAGCGGGATCAGCCCAGATACCTGCTAGGAAAAGTCCGACCGTGTGTACGCGGCATAACTTTTGCAGGAGGCTGCCCCCATGCTTTGGCATATATAAATGGTGCATGTATGCCCATCATTAGAAGTGGGTGAATGAAGGGAGGTATTCTGATGGTGGGCATACCCACCGATCAATCTCTTTTTTCATTCAGCCCAGGGCTCGACAAACCCGGGGCGCCAGGTCGCCATTGCGCCAGGTCGCCATTGCGACTAGAATTAGCGGCCTGGGGCAGCACAGCTGGGGTATCCTGTGTCTCCGTGCCCCCCCCTCCGCGGTATCGCGTCGGACAACCAGCAATGCTAATGGAGTTTCCCTGTCTGTTTTCCCTGCCATCTCCTTCCCTCTAATTAGAACCCCCAAACATTATATATATT
The DNA here is from genome assembly GCA_029206835.1 of Rana muscosa. Classification (NCBI taxonomy): domain Eukaryota; kingdom Metazoa; phylum Chordata; class Amphibia; order Anura; family Ranidae; genus Rana; species Rana muscosa. The sequence goes on from CM055118.1 coordinate 289,092,564, forward strand.
TTTTATTCTAACACCCTAGAGAATAAAATGGCGGTCGTTGCAATACTTTGTCACACCATATTTGCGCAGCGGTCTTACAAGCGCACTTTTTTTAAATAAAAAAATAAAACAGTAAGGTTAGCCCAATTTTTTTTTTATATTGTGAAAGATAATGTTACGATGAGTAAATTGATACCCAACATGTCACGCTTCAAAATTGCGTCCGCTCGTGGAATGGCGACTAACTTTTAACCTTTAAAATCTCCATAAGCGACGTTTAAAAAATTCTTGCATGTTTTGAGTTAGAGGCGGTCTAGGGCTAGTATTATTGCTCTCGCTCTACCGATCGTGGCGATACCTCACATGTGGTTTGAACACCGCTTTCATATGCCGGCGCTACTCACGTATGCGTTCGCTTCTGCGCGCGAGCTCGGCGGGACAGGGCGTGTTCCTGGCTCCTAACTTTTTTAGCTGGCTCCTAGATTCCAAGCAAATTTGTCAAGCCCTGATTCAGCCAACAGGCTGCATGAAAAAAAAGATTACAATACATGTCCAACAAGGACCAGCAACGTACTGGTATGTTGCTGGACTTTGAATGGTTATACCAGAATGATGCCTGCGGGTTTAGGTATCATCTTGGTATCATTCTTTTCAGCCAGCGGCCAGCTTTCATGTAAAAGCAATCCTAGCTGCTAATTAGCCTCTGGACTGCTTTTACAAGCAGTGGGAGGGAATCCCCCCCCCGGATATAAAAAGTGCCATTGGGAAATTGGGAAAGCATTTTATCACACCGATCTTTGTGTGGTCAGATGCTTTGAGGGCAGAGGAAAGATCTAGGGTCTAATAGACCCCAGTTTAAAAAAAAAAAGTCACTACCTATTGCCATCATAGGGGATATTTAAATTCCCTGAAATAATAAAAAAAAAAAAAAAACCCAACATGGAAGAAAGTTTAAAAATAAAATAGCAAAATTAATAATAAAAAAAAAAATTAAAAAAAAGCAGCTCTGTCCCGCCCTGCTCTTGCGCAAAGGTGAACGCAAGCGTCGGTCTGGCGTCTTATGTAAACAGCAATTGCATCATGCATGTGAGGTATCACCGCGAAGGTCAGATCGAGGGCAGTAATTTTAGCAGTAGACCTCCTCTGTAAATCTAATGTGGTAACCTGTAAAGGCTTTTAAAAATGTATGTAGTTTGTCGCCACTACGCGTTTGTGCAAAATTTTAAAGCATGTCGTGTTTGGTATCTATGTACTCGGCCTAAGATCATCTTTTTTATTTCATCAAACATTTGGGCAATATAGTGTGTTTTAGTGCATTAAAAAAAGTATTTTTTCCCCAAAAAATGCGGTTGAAAAAAAAATAAAAAAAAAATCGCTGCACAAATACTGTGTGGAAAAATAAAAATGCAACACCCACCATTTTAATCTGCAGGGCCTGTGTGTGTATATGTATATAATGTTTGGGGGTTAAACGTAATTTTCTTGCAAAAAAAAATAAAAAAATTTTCATGTAAACAAAGAGTGTCAGAAGGGGCTTTGTCTTCAAGTGGTTAGAAGAGTGGATGATGTGTGACATAAGCTTCCTAATGTTGTGCATAAAATGCCAGGACAGTTCAAAACCCCCCCCAAATGACCCCATTTTGGAAAGTAGACACCCCAAGCTATTTGCTGAGAGGCATGTCGAGTCCATGGAATATTTTATATGTTGACACAAGTTGCGGAAAAAAGAAAATTTTTATTTGCACAAAGTTGTCACTAAATGATATATTGCTCAAACATGCCATGGTTATATGTGGAATTACACCCCAAAATACATTCTGTTGCTTCTCCTGAGTACGGGGATACCACATGTGAGACTTTTTGGGAGCCTAGCCGCGTACGGGACCCCAAAACCAAGCACCGCCTTCAGGCCAAGGGTGTAAATTTTTGATTTCACTCCTCACTGCCTATCACAGTTTTGGAGGCCATGGAATGCCCAGATGGCACAAAACCCCCCTAAATGACCCCATTTTGGAAAGTAGACACCCCAAGCTATTTGCTGAGAGGTATGGTGAGTATTTTGCAGATCTCACTTTTTGTCACAAAGTTTTGAAAATGTAAAAAAAAAAAATTATTCTCTTCATTTTCAAAAACAAATGAGAGCTGTAAAATACGCACCATGCCTCTCAGCAAATAGCTTGGGGTGTCTACTTTCCAAAATGGGGTCATTTGGGGGGGTTTTGTGCTATTTTGGCATTTCATGGCCTTCCAAACTGATAGGTAGCGATGAGTGAAATCAAAAATTTGCGCCCTTAGAAATCCCGAAAGCGGTGCTTGGTTTTCGGGGTCCCGTACGCGGCTAGGCTCAACATGCCTCTCAGCAATTTCCTTCGGGTGTCTACTTTCCAAAATGGGGTCATTTGGGGGGGTTTTGTACTGCCCTGCCATTTTAGCACCTCAAGAAATGAGATAGGCAGTCAAATTAAAAGCTGTGTAAATTCCAGAAAATGTACCCTAGTTTGTAGACGCTATAACTTTTGCGCAAACCTATAACTTTTACGCTTGACATTTTTTTTTACTAAAGACATGTGGCTGAATACATTTTGGCCTAAATGTATGACTAAAATTGAGTTTTTCTTATAACAAAAAGTAGAAAATATTTTTTCCCAAAATTTTTGGTCTTTTTCCGTTTATATCGCAAAAAAAAAAAAAAAAACGCAGAGGCAATCAAATACCATTAAAAGAAAGCTCTATTTGTGGGAAGAAAAGAACGCAAATTTTGTTTGGGTACAACATTGCATGTCCGCACAATTTACAGTTAGAGCAGCGCAGTGCCAAATTGTGAATTCACCTCTGGTCATTATGGTCCGTATTGGTCCCGGTCTTTAAGTGGTTAAATTGGGATATTTATTATAGCAAAAAGTAAAAAAGTGTTTGTTTTTTTTTCACAATTGTCAGTCTTTTTGTCTATAGCGCAAAAAATAAAGACCTCAGAGGTGATCAAATACCACCAAAAGAAAGCTGTGTGGGGGAAAAAAAAAAAATTAAAAATTTAATTTGAGTGCAGTGTTGCATGACCGCGCTATTGTCATTCAAAGTGCGTCAGCGCTGAAAGCTGAAAATTGGTCTGGGCAGGAGTTTAAGTGCCCAGTAAGGAAGTGGTTAAAGGAACAGATTTAGAGAAAAAAAACAACAAAAAAACAAAACAAAAACAACCTTTACAACACCTTTAAGTACTGAAGTTCAGCGCCATCCCACAAGTGTGCAATGTTAAAAAGTGTGACATTGTTTGGTATCGATTTAATCTGCGTAACATCTTTCATATTATACAAAAAAAAAAAAAAAAAATTGTGCTAACTTTTGTTTTATTATTAATGAACATTTAAAAAAAAAAAAAAAAACCTGTTTGAAAAATCTATTTTCTCCACCAGCCCATCCCCCAGTTACTACCTTTTGTATGACCTGACCCTCCCCCTTAGATTGTAAGCTCTAAGGAGCAGGGCCCTCTGATTCCTCCCTGTATTGAATTGTAACTGTACTGTCTGCCCTCATTTTGTAAAGTGTTGCTGGCGCTATATAAATCCTATATAATAATAATAGTAATCATCTCAGGAAGGTGCTGAATACACCAGGTAAGCCATCATAAGCTCAGCAGGCCACTCCTATCCAACCCTTCTTGGAATGTCTATTGCTTGTGTCCCCCCCAGGCATGGTGGTTGATCCCAACTGTCCACCTGTCCTGTAGTGTCAGAGGGGCCGGTGGAAGGAACCACGGTGCCAGCGGGGGGGGGGGGGATACCATATAGGACACAACCACTCACCACCCCCAGTCAGGAAACTATACAACTTGTACTACAAGTGGCAGTTGTGGGATGTGACACAAGGCCTCCTTCATTAGGAATTCCCCCAATGCGGTGACGGTGTCCTGAGCACACGGGCCTGTATACCGAGTCATCCCACCCCTGACACACACACAGTATGGCACACTACAAATAACAATCGTTATACACCATACCGATCGTTACCCTCAGCTCTCTTGCCCCAGGTGGTAACGCTTGCTATACAGACTCGTCCATCCCCTCCCCCCTGCAGCACTCAGCTACACTCCACATCCCAGCAGCAATAAGCCCGATAATGTCCACAGCACTGAACACAACGGAGCATGCGTCTCTCATAACACCCCTCCTTGTTTACCGGAGCTGCGGCTCATCCGCTTCTCCCACCCGGGTGCCAGTTTCTCCTGATCCGCCATCTTCAAGTCGTGCGTCAGGCTCAGCTCCTCCCCTCGTGGCGTCGCCGCTGGCTCGCCCATCGCTACTGGACGAACGTAACGACGGCACGGCGAATGACGCAACCACACGTACAAGGGAACCCGCCTCCGACGTCAAGGCGGAGAAGACTGAAGAATCCGCGCGGGAGAGGGAGGCGTCCAATCAGACGGCAGAAGACGAGACAGGGGCGTGGTTTGGTGTAGTGTGCGTTGGGTACCCTTGTACGCATGCGTGCGGCTTTTTTTCAGGTGATTTATACTTAAAGGGGAGTTCCAGCCTTTTTATGTTCATTAAAAGTCAGCAGCTACAAGAAGTGTAGCTGCTGGCTTTTAATAAACATACACTTACCTGTTTCACTGTCCAGCGACGCCCGGAGCTTCGCTCCTCCCCCTCCCTTCTCCGCCAGCGCCTCCATTCATAGTGTGGGCACCCGGCCGTGACAGCTTTCGGCTTCATGGCCGGGCACTCACTGCGCATGCGCAAACGGCGCAGTGCTCTCTGAGTGGACAGGCTACACCCAGGTGATCGCCTACAGGGAGGGATATGACGTATCGCCTAGGCGACCCCTGGGCGGAAGGAGGAAGTGGGACAGGAAGTCCCACTCCTACTGAAGCCCCTACTCCCCCCCCAAAAAAAATGACATGCCAAATGTGGCATGTAAGGGGGCGAAGAGTGGATTAAGCGGAAGTTCCAAATTTGGGTGGAACTCCGCTTTTAAGCGGAGCTCCCCTGAAAAAAAAATATTAAAAGCCAGCAGCTACAAATACTGCAGCTGCTGACTTTTAATAAATGGACACTTACCTGTCCTGGAGTCCAGCGACGTCGGCAGCAGAAGACGAGCAATCGCTCATCACTCTGCTTCCCCCACCACCATCCTCGGTGAGGGAACCAGGAAGTGAAGCCTTGCGGCTTCACTGCCCGGTTCCCTACAGCGCATGCGCGAGTCGCGCTGCGCCGTTCTGACTGGTCCCTGTGTGTTCTGGGAGCCGAGTGTCTCCCAGAACACAACGGGTATTCTGCGGGAAGTGACGTACTACCCGCAGAGAGGACTCCCGGAAGTGGGTGTCTTAGACAGGTATCTGCACCCCCCTCCCCCCTGAAAGGTGCCAAATGTGACACCGGAGGGGGGGGGGGGTTCCGATGAGCGGAATTTCCACTTTAGGGTGGAGCTCCACTTTAAAATGAATGTTGGGGGTTATTTTTTCAGTCATTGACACCACCAAAGTCATTGCTGAGAAGAATTGTGAGGGAGATTGCAATCAGACAACAGGAGATAGAGAAACGTGAGAAGGGGGTGGGGTTTGGAGGAATGCACATTAGAAACATCACTGCAAATGCATGCACTCTTATTGTGGCCATACACTAGACGAAAAATCGATCGAAAATCTGTCATTTGTACAGTTCGTTCGTTTATCGTCTAGTTAATGGGCACAAATCAAAAATTGGTTATGATGTTTTTGAGCCGAAAAAATCGAAGGAAAAGTTTTGGAAGATAACTTGAAAGATTAATATGTTTCTCGCCCGAAAAGTTTGCATTGAGCTTATGTGACAAAACAAACAAAAAATTGATTAATTTATGTCAGTTGAACGATTTATCGATCAAATTTCGGTCATTACATGATGGCAAAATCCTTTGCTTTCACGACCATTGTTTTTGTTTTTCTAAAACTCGTACGAACTATTTTTTGACAGGTGTATGGCTAATATAAGGTAGTATACACTGTTGATAATTGTATAGAATGGCATTCTGTGTCTTCCCTGGTGGTCTAGTGGTTAGGATTCGGCGCTCTCACCGCCGCGGCCCGGGTTCGATTCCCGGTCAGGGAAACAGTGTTTTTTTGGTATTTTATTTGGGTAGATGTGTAGCACACAGATCCTTTACCCTGCTTACCTCCACAAGCAGACTGGGACACACCATGCAGATGCCACAAGCCCAATATCCTCCTGATAAAAGAGGGTGAGCGGTGTTATCTGTTTTTGGGTCCTGCAGTGAGTTACCTCCTTCTGTTGGTTCTCTCCCCTAGGGTGTAGGGTAAAGTCTACTCTCTCCTTGTATTCAATAAGGCCATTGTCCAGACAGTATTAAACCCAATAAAGAAAGGTTTATTTTTCTTGTGTAGAAACTTGATAGGAAAGTTGGAGATAGAGAATTTAACAGGGAGGTAGGTTCAGGCACGTGGCACTTAACTGTCAGTTATATCCACTCAGTCCTGAGTGGGCTTTGCTCACCCGGATAGTCCCCTCTCACGGTCCTAGCAGCCGGTGTGGAGCATGAAACATTCACTTTAAATTTCCTGGGGATACGATCAGGAGATCCTCTGCCACAGAATCTTTAAGTCCCGAAATTCCCGACCTAGTAATAGTTAGTCCTTAGGTGCCAATGGGCACATTACCAGGCTTTTGGCGGACAGGATTCCTTTCCTCTGACAGGTAACCAGGCCTCTCCCGAGACAGTGACTTCTTCACCAGTCCCCTTGGGACCGATCCTCCCTTGGCTTCCTCTCCTTCAGAGTGGGTCACTCCTCACTTGGGTACCCTGAGACTCCTCTTCAGGTGTAGGCCTCAGCTAAAGGTGCTGGGCCTTCCTGCAGCGATGCAGCCTCAGGCTAATGGTGCCTGGGGCTGGTACACACACACGTACCCTTGGCCTGGAGGGCCAGGATACGCGAACTGCTTCCCGAATAATGGCGTCTGCCCCTTAAGTACCCTCTCCCAGCATGCGCAGCAGGTAGACCACGCCCAGTGCACGCCTGCCGAGAGAGGACACCCAATCACGCTGCAATGCTACCTGTGGTTCAACCTGAGACCTGGGTGACAGCCCCCCCCCCGGGTCAAAGGGAACTGTACTGCCAGGCAACGCCACAACAAAGCAGAAACCAATTTAAAGAATTCAAACAGCCTGAGCCTAAATATTTGCTCAGGCTACCCCTTAAATTTAGGCATAGCGACCCCAATTATGGGGGGTCCGCTACAGATGTACTGCCCTTCTTTATGTTTTTTATAGATGCAATAGCATTGGTTTGTAAATAAAAGGCAGACGTGAGACTTACGCTTATAGAATTCTATTGTAAAAATACAATAGATACATAATACATCCCCACAACCCTTGCCCGGTGGTTGTGGGGGTCTGCGGGTGGGGGGCTTATTGGAATCTGGAATCTCTCAGCCAATCAGGTGCTCGGGTCTGTTACCTATCACCTGATTGGCTGAAACAACAGGCGCTGTGATTGGACGCCTATCAAGCGTCCAATCATAGAGGATGAGAGAAGACATTCAGGAGCGTGGAGGACATCGCCATGACCCGCTGTCCCACGAGACAGGTAAGTGCCGGACGGGCGGGGGATGCACACTGGCATCATTTGATGGGCCCAGTAGCGGCAATTGATGGGCACAGTGTCAGCAATTAATGGGCACAGTGGCAGCAATTGATGGGCACAGTAGCGGCAATTGATGGGCACACTGGCAGCAATTGATGGGTACAGTGGCTGCGTTTGATGGGCACAGTGACTGCGTTTGATGGGCACAGCGGCTGCGTTTGATGGGCACAGCGGCTGCGTTTGAAGGGCACAGCGGCTGCGTTTGATGGGCACAGCGGCTGCGTTTTATGGGCACAGCGGCTGCAATTGATGGGCACAGCGGCTGCAATTGATGGGCACAGCGGCTGCAATTGATGGGCACAGCGGGTGCAATTGATGGGCACAGTGGGTGCAATTGATGGGCACAGTGGCTGCACTTGATGGTTTTTTTTTCAGTTTGTTTGCGCCCCCCCAAAAATTGCTGTTCACAGACACTCGCCATCCAATCTGACAGAGCTTGAGATATTTTGCAAAGAAGAATGGGCAAAAATGTCATTATCTAGATGTGCAAAGCTGGTAGAGACATCCCCAAAAAGACTTGCAGCTGTAATTGCAGTGAAAGTATTGAGCAAAGGCTGTGAATACTTATGTACATGTGATTTTTTTTAGTTTTTTATTTTTAATAAATTTGCAAAGAATACAAACAAACTTCTTTCATGTTGTCATTACGAGATATTGTTTGTAGAATTTTGAGGAAAATAATGAATTTAATCCATTTTGGAATAAGGCTGTAACATAACAAAACTTGGAAAAAGAGAAGTCCTGTGAATACTTTCCGGATGCACTGTATGTGAACCCGGCCTGAGAGAAACACTGGCTGCAGCTGCTCTCTGTAGCTGCTTCCCTGCGGTGCTAAACTGGTTAACAGCTATATCAGCATGAGGAGGGAGCTGCTGAGAAGAGATGGGCTATCTGTTCGAGTCGAACATGAGTTCGAACATTGCCTGTTCGCCCGTTCGCCAAACAGCGAACAATTTGGGGTGTTTGCGGCAAATTCGAAAAGCCGCGGAAAACCCTTTAGAAAGTCTATGGGAGAAATCAAAAGTGCTAATTTTAAAGGTTAATATGCAAGTAAAGCCCCGTACACACGATCGGTTTGACTGATGAAAACCGTCCGATGGATGGTTTTCATCAGACCAACCGATCGTGTATGGTACCCATCGGTCTTTTTTCCATCGGTTGTAAAAAATAGAACTTGTTTTAAAATTTTCCGATGGATAAAAAACCGATGGGAATTTCCGATCGTCTATGGGCAAGTCCATCGGTTAAAAAACCCAAGCATGCTTAGAATCAAGTCGACGCATGCTCAGAAGCATTAAACTTCATTTTTCTCGGCTCATCGGAGTGTTTTACGTCACCGCGTTTGGAACGGTCGGTTTTTAGACTGATGGTGTGTGGCCAAGACTGATGAAAAACAGTTTCATTGGATTTCTGATGGACAAATCCATCGGACGAAAATCCATAGGTTATCCGATCGTGTGTACGGGGCTTAATTGTCATAAAAAGTGTTTGGGGACCCGGGTCCTGCCCCAAGGGACTTGTATCAATGCAAAAAAAAGGTTTAAAAACGTCAGTTTTTTCGGGAGCAATGATTTTAATAATGCTTCAAGTGAAACAATAAAAGTGAAATATTCCTTTAAATTTCGTACCTGGGGGGTGTCTATAGTATGCCTGTAAAGTAGCGCATGTTTCCCATGCTTAGAACTGTCCCTGCACAAAATGACATTTCTAAAGGAAAAAAAGTCATTTAAAACTGATCGCGGTTATAATGAATTGTCGGGTTTCGGCAATACAGATAAAAGTCATTGAAAATACCAGCGTGGGTTCCCCCCTTAGTCCATTACCAGGCCCTTTGGGTCCGGTATGAATATTAAGGGGAACCCCAAACCAAAGTAAAAAAAAAAAAAGCGTGGGGGTCCCCTTCAGGTCTGGTATGTATATTAAGGGGAACCCTGTGCCATTTTTTTTTTAAAATGGCGTGGGGTTCCCCCCAAAAATCCATACCAGACCCTTCAGGTCTGGTATGGATTTTAAGGGGAACCCTGCACCAAAATAAAAAAAATGGCGTGGGGTTCCCCCCAAAAATCCATAACAAACCCTTATCCGAGCACGCTTATCGGAATCTGGAAGCCCCTTTTAACAAAGGGGACCCCCAGATCCCGCCCCCCCCATGTGAATTGGTAAAGGGTACATTGTACCCCTACCATTTCACAAAGAAAAAGTGTGAAAATGTTAAAAATGACAGGAGACGGCTTGGGACAAGTCCTTTATTAAAAATAAAAAAACATTCCAGCGATGTAATCCAGTCTGTCCAGCGTCGTAATCCATTCTCGATGTCCAGCGATGATCCATTCTCCAGCGATGCTCTCCAGCAAGGAACGAAGCACGATCTTGCCTGCAACAGCTCTCCACTCCAGCGAGAAACGGCGGGGCGGGGGCCACCCGTGACCCCGCCCCCTCTGATGCATCACGGAAACCCCCGTGACGCGTTAGACCGGGTGCCTCCGGTGCAGGGAGGACCGTGCGTCGTTTCTCGCTGGAGTGGAGAGTCGGTGCAGGCAAAATCGTGCTTCGTTCCTCGCTGGAGAATGGATCATCGCTGGACATCGAGAATGGATTACAACGCTGGACAGACTGGATTACATCGCTGGAATGTTTTAAATTAATTTATTTTTATTTTTAATAAAGGACTTGTCCCAAGCCGTCTCCTGTCATTTTTAACATTTTCACACTTTTTCTTTGTGAAATGGTAGGGGTCATAGGCGTGCGCACAGGGTGTGCTAGGTGTGCCTGGGCACACCCTAATCACCCCGTGTGGTGCAGATTCCCAGTGTTTAGACCCCTGATATTTCACTAAAGCCCTCTAATGTGGCTCTTAAAAAATAAATAGATAATAAAAAAAAAAAATTGTAAAAAATAATAAAAAATAAAATAATAAAAATAAAAAGTACTAACACCGTCCACTGCCTTATTGACACCGTCAGTATATATACACATGCACATACATGCATATGTGTTTGAGCTTTGGGGTGCACACCCTAATGCAATAGGCTGTGCACACCTATGGTAGGGGTACAATGTACCCCTTACCAATTCACATAGGGGGGGCTGGGATCTGGGGGTCCCCTTTGTTAAAGGGGGCTTCCAGATTCCGATAAGCCCCCCGCCCGCAGACCCCCACAATCACAAGGGTTGTGGGGATGAGGCCCTGTCCCCATCAACATGGGGACATTCTCCCCATGTTGAGGGCATGTGGTCTGGTACAGTTCAGGAGGGGGGGCGCTCTCTCGTCCCCCCCTCTTTTCCTGCGGCCTGCCAGGATGGGTTCTCGGATAGAGCTGCAATATCACTGGGACTGGTGAGCTGCTGTTGAGGGAATTTACTGTCTGCTGCTAGAGAGACTGAGCCCTTTAGGAACTGACCTTACATCCATCTAGTAGCCTTATTGCTGCCTGCAGACTGGACTGGGACTATTCTCATGTGCGCCAACGGTAAAACTGGGCCCCAACGCTATCCAGCTGAAGAGTTAGAACAAAAGACTGTACCTTTACAGCTGCTACACAGAGACCCTTATCTGTTGCTTATGCTAAGAAATACCTCTCAAGGGACATTGCACCATAGTCTAGCCATTCTCCTAGAGTGCACTCTAGACTGGTTATAGTATTATTATTCCAATTGCAGTTAATGCTTATATGTACCTTTTATTGCTAACTTTGCTGATCTATGTGCTAATCCCAGTCTAGTGGTACAGAACTCTATTCTAAATTACCTTGGCATAGTGATTATACTGTCTAGCACACTATGTCTGAAGTTCTGAACCTAGATTATGTATGCTAATTTTTGCTCAAACCATCTTTTACTCTAACCCAAACCAATACATTAAAGTTAATTTACCATTAAACAGTCTTGTGTCTATTTCCTAATTTCCAGCGGAGTCAAAGGTAGTTATACTCATATTCTTATAAGTGCCTGCAGTAACTTTAATTCAACCAGATATGTCAGAGGGACTGAGGTTGTTGTTGGAGTTGAGGCACAGAACAGAGAACCCAAATTACCACGCAACCCCTGCAGGTGTAGCGCTAGGGATGCATAAAAATATTTTATGTTGTTGCACTGACACCAATGCCGGGAGCTAATATTACAGTCACTAAAAATGAAAGTTGGGGGTTATTTTTTCAGTCATTGACACCACCAAAGTCATTGCTGGGAAGAATTGTGAGGGAGATTGCAATCAGACAACAGGAGATAGAGAAACGTGAGAAGGGGGTGGGGTTTGGAGGAATGCACATTAGAAACATCACTGCAAATGCATGCACTCTTATTGTGGCCATACACTAGATGAAAAATCGTTCGAAAATCTGTCATTTGTACAGTTCGTTCGTTTATCGTCTAGTTAATGGGCACAAATCGAAAATCGGTTATGATGTTTTTGAGCCGAAAAATCGAAGGAAAAGTTTTGGAAGATAACTTGAAAGATTAATATGTTTCTCGCCCAAAAAAGTTTGCATTGGGCTTATGTGACAAAACGTACAAAAAATTGATTAATTTATGTCAGTTGAACGATTTATCGATCAAATTTCGGTCATTACATGATGGCAAAATCCTTTGCTTTCACGACCATTGTTTTTGTTTTTCTAAAACTCGTACGAACTATTTTTTGACAGGTGTATGGCTAATATAAGGTTGTATACACTGTTGATAATTGTATAGAATGGCCTTCTGTGTCTTCCCTGGTTGTCTAGTGGTTAGGATTCGGCGCTCTCACTGCTGTGGCCCGGGTTCGATTCCCGATCAGGGAAAATGACATTTCTCTTTTCATCTATGGACGGACAGCCTTCTCAATTCTTGACGTGTGGGTTATGTTCCTGTTCATAGGAGAGGACTAGGCAGAACATGTTAGATAATTAAAAACACATGTTACAATAATCAGAGATGAACAGCCCCGCCCAGGGGGCAGGCCCTCCAGACATAACCTTCCGCCCTGCAGTCAGCTGCTCAGTTTTTTTCTGCCTAGCAGAAGGCCCAGAGTCCAAAATAATTTTTTATTTTATTTTTATTTTTGTGATCTTCTATCAACTACCGGCTGGGCGACAGGCAGGATATATAGATCCTTGTAGTCTTCCCAGTTCCGGCCATCGAGCATGCCAGTCCCTTGCTTCGCGACATACCCCATGGCTCCAGGGGTGGCCGGTGAGCACATGCTCCGGGGTCCACATATGACTGGGCTGCTTGTTGTCTCACTGACAGTGGACCGGGCCGACAGCTACTTCCTCACGGTTGTAGGTCTGTCCAGGACGCACCAGCGGGTCCTTGCATGGACGGGTAAGTACTTTTCCTCCTGCCTCGGCAGGTGGAAACAGCTGGGCGTCTGAGGGATTGCAGGGTTCTCCTGTCCTCCCTTTCCCTGCTCTCTATCACTATCCCTTTCTGCCCTAGGGCTTGTTGCGACCGGGCCGTACCTGTGGGGGGACTCCGGTTCTCAGTGGGGTGTCGGGACCTGTTTTTTCTGTGGGGGGGTGCTCTTTTCTGGGGAAGTCCCTGCCTAGGCCTTCTCGTCCACATCGCGGTGCTTAGGCGCCATTTTTGCGGGCGCTGACGCCATTTTTTGTATGCCTACTGTTTTCTATTGAAATTCCCATTGGCGGCTATTTTGCCGTGGCCGCGCCATAGCCATAGCGCACGTTGTTATTGCGGGCGGCCATTTTCTTGTGGTCGCGCCCTTTTTCTCTCTGAGGTGTCTGGCGGACATTTTGGTGTGGGTTTGGCCTCTAGTGCTGGCTTCCAGGACGGCACGCAGCGCAATTCTCCTTACAGACTTTTTCTTTCTCACACACGCTGTGGAGACGGAAGGCGGGCGGCGGCGCTGAGCGGTCTCCTGCTGGGTTGGTGAGTCCCCTGGGTAACCCCCTGGTCAGTACAGCAAGGAGGGTGGACCTTTTCAGTTTATTTTTATTTTTTACTGAGTCCCTGAGAGCTGTCAGCGGTGTCATGAAGTCAATGTCTGGCCCTTCTTCCCCAAACTTGCCAGAGGCAGCAGCCGGTGCCCCTGCACCTGCAGTTACCATGGAGGCTTTGTCGGCTGTCCTGGAATCATTTGTTGCCAGGGTGGAAGCGGCGTGTGAGCGCAAGGGGAGTAAAAAGCGCCCCCTTCCCCCGCCATCGCCAGGGGAAGGTTCTGACTCAGACCCGGGCCTGGCTGCGGCACAGGACCCTGGTTCTGGGTTGTCAGAAGATGTGGACCAGGTCCTTCCTTGTGAGGAAGACCCCTCGTCCGGGTCAGCGCAAGACAGGGCACTTGTTTGTGACCTTATCAATGCTGTAAGGGACTCCCTTAAGCTGGACGCAGATGAGGCTTCCATGGAGGGGTCAGTCTCTTTTGGGTCGCACAAATCGACCCGTTCTGTAAATTTTTTTCCCTAAGTGTCTTTCTTTGATAAATTCATAGATAAGGAATGGGAAAAGCCACAGAGGACCTTTGCAGTCCCTCAGCGTCTGGCGGTCAGGTATCCCTTTGAGGAGAGCCTTTTGAAAAAATGGGCCTCTCCTCCGGTTGTTGACCCCCTGGTCGCTCGGTTAAATAAAGTAACCACTCTCCCTGTAGAGGGGACCCCTGCATTTAAGGACCATACTGATAGGAGGTCCGAGGCGCTGAGCAGGTCCATGTTCACCTTGCTGGGGTCTGCATTGCGGCCTATTTTGGCTGCAACCTTGGTGTCTCAGACACTCACTGACTGGGCAAAGATTTTGCGCCTGACTGTGGAGGAACATCAGCTCCCTCAGGAGTGTGTAACACTGGCCGACCAGTTGGTGCAGGGCCTTGTGTATGTCTGCAATGCCACTCTGGATGCGGCCCCCTTAATATCCAGGGCCCCTGTATCTGCAGTGGTAAACCGCCGACTTAATTTGGCTAAAATGCTGGTCCGCTGACCAGGCTTCCAAGAAGACCTTGGCAGATTTACCCTTCAAAGGTGGGAGGCTTTTTGGTGCCTCGCTGGATGACATTATTAAGGCTGTCACTGGAGGTAAGAGCACGTTTCTACCTCAGGCCACTAAAGGGAAGGAGCCGCGCCTTAAGCCGTATTTTCGTCAGTCAGGACCTGCCGGAAGACCCTCCCAAGCGGATAAAGGTCCAGCTGGGGGACAGCGGCGTCCCTGGGTGCGCAAGCCCAACAAGCCAGGGAACAAACCTGCTACCGCATGAGGTTTTGCCCCCGCCTGACTCCAGGATGGGGGGGACGGCTTCTCGGGTTTGCAGCTCGGTGGAACTCCCTGCTCTCCGACCAGTGGGTCTGCAAGGTGGTCACCTCGGGGTACAAGATAGAGTTCCTTTCTTGTCCACCAAACAGATTCTTTCCTTCAAATCTCCCTCTCCTTTCCGGCTCGTCGGTCTGCCCTAATGAGGGCAGTGCAGGACTTGCTAAGGTGCGGAGTGATTCTACCTGTACCAATGGGAGAGAGGTTTCAGGGTTCTTATTTGAATCTGTTTGTGGTTCCAAAGAAGAACGAAGTCCGTCCAATCTTGGACCTGAAAGCCTTGAATGTCTTTGTAAAGGTTCGGAAGTTCCGCATGGAATCAATTAGTTCAGTGGTTGCTGCGCTCCATCCGGGGGACTGTCTGGCATCCTTGAACATCAAGGACGCATACTTGCATGTCCCCATCTGCGCAGGACACCAGAGATTTCTGCGCTTTGCAATCGGTGAAGACCATTATCAATTTGTGGCTCTTCCCTTTGGCCTAGCGTCAGCACCGAGGGTTTTCACCAAGGTGCTCACCCCGATTCTAGCTTTGCTGAGACAGCGAGGCATTGCCATCGTGGGCTACTTAGACGATCTTCTTCTGAGAGAAGCTTCTGGCTCAGACTTAGAGGAAGATGTGTCTATAGCCATTCAGACCCTCCGAGATTTCGGTTGGGTGTTAAACATTCAGAAATCGTTCCTGACACCGCCTCTGCGTCTGGAGTACCTAGGTTTAATTCTGGACTCCAAGGAGGCGAGAGTCTTCCTTCCTTTGGAGAAGTTGCAGACTCTCCAGTCTGCGGTGAGGTTGTTGACATCCCGCAAATGGTCGTCTCTCCATTTTTGCATGAGTTCTGGGTCTAATGGTAGCCTCTTTCGAGACAGTACCGTATGCCCAATTCCACACTCAAGTCTTGCAGAAGGAGATCCTGTCCAAATGGAACAAATCTCCATTGTCTCTGGATCGTCAGATTAAGGTAAGTCACCTGGTCAGGGCTTCTCTGAGTTGGTGGCTGAGATCCCCGGCTCTTCAGTCCGGGAAGTCGTTCCTTCCCTTCCATTGGACAGTGATTACGAAGGACGCCAGCCTCACAGGTTGGGGGGGAATCTGGGGAGTCCAGTCGGCCCAGGGTCGCTGGACTCGGGACGAATCCCATCTGCCAATCAATGTCCTGGAACTCCGGTCGATCAGGCTGTGCCTCTCCAAGTGGTCACTGAGACTACAAGGGCGTCCAGTCAGGATCCAGTCAGACAATGCCACGGCAGTGGCTTATGTCAACCATCAGGGAGGAACAAGGAGCTTGGCTGCAGCCTCCGAGGTCGCTCACATCCTACGGTGGGCGGAAAGAAGCGTGCCGGCTCTGTCGGACGTCTACATTCCAGGCGTAGAAAACTGGCAGGTGGACTATCTGAGTCGCCAGATGCTAGACCAGGGGGAATGGTCACTACATCCGGAGATGTTTCAGCTCCTATGCCGGATCTCCTGGCTTCTCGACTCAATCGCAAGGTGTCGAGATTCGTGGCCAGGTCCAGAGATCCCTGGGCAGACGCGTTGGTGACCCCGTGGGGTCAGTATCGGCTAATTTATGCCTATCCCCCACTAAAGTTGCTTCCTTGTCTGCTCCGCAGAGTGGAGACCGAGGAGATCCCGGTGATTCTAATTGCTCCAGATTGGCCCTGGCGTCCTTGGTACGCCGACCTCGTACGCCTGGTGGCAGATGCACCCTGGCGGCTGCCGATGCGGGAGGACCTTCTGTCTCAAGGTCCCATACTTCATCCTGCTTTACAGTCGCTGGCTTTAACGGCATGGCTATTGAAAGCCAGGTACTAAGGGACCGAGGTCTTTCGGATTCGGTAATTTCAACCATGCTGAGGGCAAGGAAATCTTCCAGGAAGATCTACCATTTTACTTGGAAGGCATACATCTCTATGTGTGAAGAGATGGAGTGGCGTCCACGGACGTAGTTGGTTTCCAGGGTCCTGCTGTTTTTACCGCGTGGTGTGGATCAGAAACTTGCCTTAAGCACCATTAAGGGTCAGATTTCAGCCTTAGCTGTTTTCTTTCAACGGCCTTTGGCGTTCCTTTCCCTGGTGGGTACTTTTGTGCAAGGGGTTCGACATGTGGCTCCCCCTATTAGACCACCTCTTCCTCCATGGGATTTAAATCTGGTGCTCTCGGTTCTTCAGGAACCTCCTTTTGAGAACATCAGAGAAATTCCTCTCTTGACACTATCTCAGAAGGTGGCCTTTCTAGTGGCCATTACATCGGTCAGAAGGGTTTCTGAATTGGCGGCCTTGCAAGTCACCATACTTGGTCCTCCATAAGGATAAAGTGGTGCTACGCCCGCAGCCTTCCTTCCTTCCTTCCGAAGGTGGTTTTGGCTTTTCACCTGAATGAAGACATTGTGCTGCCGTCCTTGTGTCCTCGACCGTCACATCCCAGGCAGACTGTGTTCCATAACTTAGACGTGGTAAGGGCCTTGCGGGTGAACCTGTCTGCTACGGCTCCGTTACGGAGGTCTGACACATTGTTTGTGTCGGTGTATGGTCCACAAAAGGGCCTAGCGATCTCGTCGGCCACCATTTCTCGGTGGATCAGGCAGACCGTCATCCAGGGCAATTGGTGCTTCCTGGGCTCACGGACATCAAGCGTCTGTCTCACAGGTGTGCAAGGCGGCGACTTGGTCGTCCGTGCACACGTTTTCAAAATTTTACAAGGTTGATGTGAGTGCATCTTCTGATGCTTCCTTCGGCCGCAAGGTTTTGCAGGCGGCTGTTTGAGGTTGCAACTCCTCCGTTGAGAAGCTCTGCTGGTTTGGGGTGAAATTGGTTGTTTTTTTATACTGTTCCCACCCCTCGTTTTTTTTTACACTGCTTGGGGACGTCCCACACGTCAAGAATTAAGAAGGCTGTGTCCGTCCATGGACGAAAAAAGAGAAAATAGGATTTTTTGAACTCATCGTAAAATCCTTTTCTCGTTCGTCCATGGACGGACACAGCACCCACCCCTCCTTTTTTTAGGTATGTACTGCTTGCTACGAACTGAGCGGCTGACTGCAGGGCGGAGGGTTATGTCTGGAGGGACCGCCCCCTGGGCGGGGCTGTTCATCACTGATTATTGTAACATGTGTTTTTAATTATCTAACATGTTCTGCCTAGTCCGTTCTATGAACAGGAACATAACCCACACGTCAAGAATTGAGAAGGCTGTGTCCGTTCATGGACGAACAAGAAAAGGATTTTACGGTGAGTACAAAAAATCCTATTTTTTACTATATTGACCTTATAAAACATAAAGTTTAGTGTACAAAAAAAAGTTCTACATATGTTATATATCGCAGTGCATGCTGGAGAAAGCAATAATTCTAGGGTCATTATTCTTGGGTATCTCTAAAATGATGACCTGCAGGGGCTTTTATAGTGTCACCTATAAAAAATTTGAGGTACTGAAAGCGGAGGTTCGCCCTAAATTTTAACTTTACATTAACAATCTCCCTGCATAATTTACATACACATTTCACTTACCTTTTTTTTTTCGTTCGGCTCTAATAAAGGTGAATCAGCTGTACAATTTGGCACTTCCGTCTTTTCCTCCCGCGGGAGTAGGCGTGTATTAAGTTTCCCCGGCCGCGCTGTGTGTCATGGGAGGTCTGCGCAATGTCTCCTGGGAGCAATCTGTCATGCTTCCCAGGAGATGCGTTCCAGCGAAATCTCTCGAGATTTCACTCGTCACGTGACTCAACTACCCGGTCACGTGACGAGGGCGGACATTACCTGCACAGCTGATTGGCTAGGACAGGAAATGTTGACGGCGCTGCTCGTGCGCGAGATAGAGCGGTGAATGCGGGGAGGCGCGCATTCACCGCTACCCGGAAGTCCGTGCTTGTGGGCTTCAGGATGCCCACAAGCAAAATGGAAAAGCTATGGATCACTGTATTAAAGTATTTATTCTTAAAGAAAACGGGCGGGGGATGAATAAAAACGCCAGACGAGTGAGTACTACATTGTAATCTCTATCCAAATTGAATGGACTAAAAAAAAAAAAAAGATGGACCGCGGAACCTCCGCTTGAAGTTTGTTGCTGTTTCACTTGCTAATGCAATTTTAAGGCTTAAAAAAAAAAATCTCAAAAGGGTTAAAGTGTTATTTAACTCTCTGTTTTTTAACCCCTTCCCACCAACCGCACACATATATGCGGCCTCGCGAAAGTGGGCTTTTTTTCGTGCGGCAGCAAATATGCGTATCTCCCTTTGTGCTGGGAGCACGCCACACAGCACGCTCCCAGCACAGAAAGCAGGCTCTCACTGAAAACCCCCGGACTCGTACTAATAATTGGGACTTTTGGTTCTGGGTTACCTAATCGCTGTGATAGCCTCTGATTGGCTATCACAGTGATCAGTCACTGTGAGCCTGCCCATGTATTTACTTACGCTTCTGAATGAAGAGAAAGATACGTTGTATCTTCCTCTTCTTGCAGGTGAGGAAAATATAAACAAACCAAAATGTGAAAAAAAAATGATTAAAAATTACAATAAAGAAGAAAAAAAACAAACAAGATCAAGGTTTGCCAGGGTTAGCGTTATGCCCCGTACACACGATCGGAAATTCCGACAAGAAAACCGTGGATTTTTTCTGACGGAATGTTGGCTCAAACTTGTGTTGCATACACATGGTCACACAAATCTTGTCTGAAATTCCGACCGTCAAGAACGCGGTGACATACAAGACGTACGACGAGCCAAGATCAATGAAGTTCAATAGGCAGTTTGGCTCTTCTGCGCGTCGGAATTGCATACAGACGAGTGGAATTTCCAACAAGAATTTTTTCCGTCAGAAAAATAGAGAACCTGCTCTCAATCTTTTGCTGGTGGAAATTCTGACAAAAAATGTTGGATGGAGCAAACACACGGTCGGAATATCCGACCAAAAGCTCACATCCAACTTTTTTCGACGGAAAATCCTATCGTGTGTACAGGGCATCATGGTCAAGGTCGGGGGTCAAAGCTCATAGTCAGCATATTTTGGGTAGAATTAAAGAAAACATTTTTATTAGTATCAGTGTCAGTTGAACACCATTGTTTCAGTCCATGCTGCTTAGGCCCTTTTTCACACTTATAAGACTTGTCCCACGATTTGTGATGGCAAAGTAGCATGACAAGTTGTTTCCCATGATTTCCAATGACAACCATTCATATTAGTACGACTTCAAGTCGTTCCGACTTCAAAGTAGTCATAGTACATAGGCATTCCCTGAAATTGCGGCCGCAAATCGTGGTAAAATTGCGCGACTTTGAAGTCGCAGTAGTGTGAAAGGGGCCTAAGTATTTAACCCTTTCATGACGGACAGTAAAACAAATCCTAATGTCTGAACACAATTTTGCAACATCGTAATGTGTTAGTAAAACTGTACATATCACCACAACTACTTAGAAAATCCAGGTGAATTATACCTTGTTTTTTTTTTTTTAGGACAAATTGGGCTTTCATGTGGTGTTAAATAGTAATAGATATCTTCTAATTTATTTTATCATCAAAGGAAAACTGGTTCTAAATAGTTTAAAAATATATATATATTTTTTATTTAGCTGGACTTTTCTTGCTAATACCATAATTTATCACCAAAGAACAACCCAAAGTAAATTCTCCTGCTCCTGACAATCGCAGCAATACCACATATGTGTATGTAGCGGCCTCCACTCTCACTCTCCCTGGCTTCGTTCTTCTGCGGTGTCTAGGGGTTGCTCCGGAGGAGAGAGTGCGGGGTCACCACGCCAAGCCTTTACCACAGATGCCTGTGAGGTGTAAGCAAAGTTTATTTACCTTCGGGTCGGTGTCCTGCCCTTGGAACCTCCACCTCCTCTCTTGAACAGTGTCTACCAGTAAAATGAGCCCCACACCATCAAAAGTCCAACACTCCTTTATTCTTCTCACATCAGAGCAAAACACAATCAGTTGGACTCGCTCAACGAACAGAACAGACAGGGGGTGTGGATGCGAGTAGGCCCAGGCACAACTTACTCTCCTCTTTCCTTCCCGAAAGTGGCTTTTGGTCCCTTGTTCGGGGAAGACATCCCTCCAGGCGGTCTCCGGAGGCTCACCCGACACCGGCAATTTGCTGCACCAGGTCTTCAGGTGAGTAACTCCTCCTGTCCCTTACGCCTCTGGATTCGGGTACCCACTCCCGGGGTCCCCTAGGAAATCCTTCCCCCGAGGAACCCAGCGAAGGACACAGGGCTCCAAACCTCCATCCGAGTACCTCACCCCAGGCTAAAGGTGCCTGGGATGGAACACGACCTCCCGGGGTGGCCTCTAGGCCTAGGCCACCTAGAGCCCCCCTCAACACGAACCACCGTCCTCAGGCTGAAGGTGCCTGGGACTCCTCCCTGACAAAGATGGCCGGCCCCCTTTATACCCTCCCCCAGCAAGCACGGCGGGCTCCCCGCCTCACCATACAACCGCTGAGAGAGGCCAAAAAGAGGTACGGCACTCAGCAATGGTTCAACCCCAGCCCAAAGTGACAGCGCCACCTGCTGGGCTCCAGGGAACTATACATCACTGGTGTCTCTGCCAGTTTAAAATATACTTGTAAAGTATATACACGCTACACTCTCCCCCGGGTCATTTGACACTGGTCCCCAGTGTCTGGAACAAACTATGCCCTCCATGGCTGACATAGCCCAATCCAGAAACCAACTATAAATTGGGAAAAAAAATTGAAAACTTTGGAAAATAACTAACTAGAGCAGTTGTACCCGAGCCTCACATGAAAAGGGAGGGAAGGGAAACAGCAACACATAACAACAACATTGAGAATCATATTTCACATAACATCTCTCCCCACCCATCCTGGCTAAGACCCACCCCATTCTCAGTGGTCTTGATGGGATGCTCTCCTGCAGAGGGGAAAAGAAAATGAAACACACAAATCCCTGACACAGATGTTCGTGTGAGAACGAAAAAACTTCTCCGCAGAGAAATCCTTTCCTTCTTAAAGTGTGTGTGTGTGGAAAGTGAATGCCGATGCACGACACTGCCACCTGGTGACAGCGTCGCAGTAACTGCACTTGTGGAGACCTCTTCTTCTTTGGCCCTATCTACCCCAAAGTCCATGATCACTGACTGAAGAATGAAGAACAAACAGAAACAGTCCTTCCATTCCTTTGAAGAGCATAAACACCCTTAACTGGACACAGTCACTGAAGTTCCCCTGGGTAACAAGAACAACAACCCCGGAAAGTTCAGCAGTGTAAAGAAAACAAGAACGGAGTCTCTTTTCTCCTACAGATAGAAAGGAGGGTGCGGCAGGACAAGTGGTTTCAAATGCTGGTCCATGGTTTCCAAGTGGTATTCGACGTCTTCTCCTTCCTTGCGTCGAATCAGCACCTTGTCCGCGTGGATATGCCACCCCAGCATCCATTCTGCCTTGCAGTCTTTGAAGCGCTGAGATGCCTTGGGAGAACACGCAAGGTACCTGCGGGCGTGCAGGACCTGAAGGTGGGTCCACACAAAGTCATTGTACCAACGCTCCCGGCAAACTTCCACTTCGTACAACAACTCCTTAGACAAGTATGGGTACTCCCATCCGTACTCAGCAGCAACCTTCTGGCAAAATAGGCGTTGTAGTCTCGCCAGTGGAGGCATGGTGGCTGGATGGCGAGGTGCTGTGGTCACCTCCGTTCTGGGCCTAGGTGCCCGCAGCGACAGTCTCTTATCCCCAGCATTAGGTGCAGGTGGCACAGAGGATGCGAGAGTAGGCTGGATCCCTCCTCAGGCGCTGGTGCCTCCACCCGGGGTGTACTATCCCCTGCAGACATGGGTGGGTCCCTGGTTCTGCGGAACGAGGCAAGAGGCACTTTGTCCCAGCCCTTTTGAGCAAACAGCTCATTTGTGGCGACATCGTCTCCCAGATCGGAGAGCGACTCCAGGTCGGAGGTATCACACTCCTCCGCGGGCACGTAGCCTATAGTGGAGACTGAACTGCCACCTCCCACGGACACACAGGGCCGTGACTCCCCGACACCTCCGCCCATACACCAAGTCCCTCCGCCTGGCTTACCTCGGCCTTTACCTGAGACGGGATGTCCGGAACTCCTCTCACCGGTTCCATCCGGGCCGGGCGTAAGCGGGTAGGATGGTCCACCGCAACCCCTGGACGGGGCTACCATGCCGGTCTTCTTCTTCTGCGGTGGACGCTGTGAGGCAGTGGTGACCGAGTCAGCATCCTCGGATTTCTCCCGTGTTTGAGTGATTACGACCTCCTCCGCGGTCGCTGCAGTGCGCATGGGGGCGGCTGCAAAAGTGGTGATTCCTCCAACTTGAGTGGTGCTGCCTGTGGTACGGCCGGAGTAAATGGTTCTTGGCTTCTCGATTACTGCATCCACCTCGAATAAGAACTCCCCACAGGCTTCGCATCGCCCGAATGGCTTCAGCTGACACACCAGTCCCGAACAGCCGGGACAAATCACACCCAGGGCCTCAACGTCCATGCACGAATACAGGGTGAATCGTCCCCGGGGCTTTAGCCGAATCCCCGTATCGGTCACCGGAGCAGCAGCAGTCAAAGTCGTGGCAGAAGGGTGAAGTGGAACCCACGATGTATGTCCGAACTTGCTGCTGATCCATTGCGCACTGCAAGTTTTGCGCCAAAGTCCCCACGTGTAGTCCTTCACACAACTGGACTCCTCCCCTCTTGCACTCCAGTTCCCGGCTTTCTCCTTCCCTGGGTCACGCCCACGAACTGAGCAGGGAGGGTGTGCCTCGTGGCGCAGTGCAATAGAAGCCCCCACGTGTAGTACCTCACACGGCTGGACTCCCCCCTCTTCTCGCTCTTCTGCGTAGTCCTTTCCCTTCTTAGGGTCATGCCCACGACTTCGAGCAGGGTTGCACTTTGGCCAAAAATATGTCCGACCTACTCGGAACTCCTCCCGGCAGACATGTTCAACTCCGTCCATAGTACACAACACCATCCCGGACGAGAACCCCCACGTGTAGCGGCCTCCACTCTCACTCTCCCTGGCTTCGTTCTTCTGCGGTGTCTAGGGGTTGCTCCGGAGGAGAGAGTGCAGGGTCACCACGCCAAGCCTTCACCACAGATGCCTGTGAGGTGTAAGCAAAGTTTCTTTACCCTCGGGTCGGTGTCCTGCCCTTGGAACCTCCACCTCCTCTCTTGAACAGTGTCTACCAGTAAAATGAGCCCCACACCATCAAAAGTCCAACACTCCTTTATTCTTCTAACATCAGAGCAAAACACAATCAGTTGGACTCCCTCAACGAACAGAACAGACAGGGGGTGTGGATGCGAGTAGGTCCAGGCACAACGTACTCTCCTCTTTCCTTCCGGAAAGTGTCTTTTGGTCCCTTGTTCGGGGAAGACATCCCTCCAGGCGGTCTCCGGAGGCTCACCCGGCACCGGCAATTTGCTACACCAGGTCTTCAGGTGAGTAACTCCTCCGGTCCCTTACGCCTCTGGATTCGGGTACCCACTCCCGGGGTCCCCTAGGAAATCCTTCCCCCGAGGAACCCAGCGAAGGACACAGGGCTCCAAACCTCCATCCGAGTACCTCACCCCTGGCTAAAGGTGCCTGGGATGGAACACGACCTCCCGGGGTGGCCTCTAGGCCTAGGCCGCCTAGAACCCCCCCTCAACACGAACCACCGTCCTAAGGCTGAAGGTGCCTGGGACTCCTCCCTGACAAAGATGGCCGGCCCCCTTTATACCCTCCCCCAGCAAGCACGGCGGGCTCCCCGCCTCACCATACAACCGCTGAGAGAGGCCAAAAAGAGGTACGGCACTCAGCAATGGTTCAACCCCAGCCCAAAGTGACAGCGCCACCTGCTGGGCTCCAGGGAACTATACATCACTGGTGTCTCTGCCAGTTTAAAATATACTTGTAAAGTATATACCCGCTACATGTATGTTATTTGTTGTTTGTACTTGTAGTAAAGCCCAGAAACAATAGTTCACGATTTTCTTTTTTATCCTACCTACAACGCACAGACACTGACAATAATTGACACTAATACTAATTAATACCTGAACACAATTTTGCAGCTTTGTTATATGTTAGTAAAGCTTTGTCCTATGTTAGTAAAACTAACTCATTAACCCCTTCAAGCCTAGGGTAAAACAAATCTAAGTGCCTAAGCCCACTTTTGTGACTTTGACATGTGTTAGTAAAACCGTAAATATCATCACATCATAAAGTATATGTTAGTTGTGGTTTGTCCAGACTATCCAGTCATGTAAACTCTACTAGATGATAGAGGTAGTCTCATACTGTGGTATAGACGGCCATCACTCCAATGTCCAGTTATATAAACTCTACCAGAGGCTAGAGGAGGTCTCATACTGTGGTATAGATGGCCATCACTCCAACATCCAGTCATATAAACTCTAGCAGAGGATAGGGGTAGTCTCATACTGTGGTATAGATGGCCATCACTCCAATATCCAGTCATATAAACTCTACCAGAGGATAGAGGTAGTTTCATACTGTGGTATAGAGGGCCATCACTCCAATTTCCAGTCATGCAAACCCTACTAGAGGACACAGGGGGTCTCATACTGTGGTATAGACGGCCATCACTCCAATATCCAGTCATGTAAACTTTACCAGAGGAGAGAGGGGGTCTTATACTGTGGTAGAGACAGCCATCACTCCAATATCCAGTCATGTAAACTCTACTAGAGGATAGAGGGGATCTCATACTGTGGTATAGACTGCCATCACTCCAATATCCAGTCATGTAAACTTTACCAGAGGAGAGAGGAGGTCTTATACTGTGGTAGAGACAGCCATCACTCCAATATCCAGTCATGTAAACTCTACTAGAGGATTGAGGGGATCTCATACTGTGGTATAGATGACATTACTCCAATTTCCAGTCATGTAATCTCTACCAGAGGATAGGGGGATCTCATACTGTGGTATAGACGGCCATCACTCCAATATCCAGTCATGTAAACCCTACCAGAGGATAGTGGTGGTCTCATACTGTGGTATAGACGGGCATCACTCCAATATCCAGTCATGTGAACCCTACCAGAGGATAGTGGTGGTCTCATACTGTGGTATAGATGACCATCACTCCAATATCCAGTCACGTTAACTCTACCAGAGGATAGAAGGGCTCTCATACATTAAATTGTCCAAGGTGTATAACAGGTACGCTGTGGCGATGCCCCAAACTGCATCGATTCTGGATACTGCATTGTTAGGGATTATACCGGAAGATACCCTCCCATTTGAAATGCATGTGATGTGGTTGAGAACTATGTATATGGCTCTTAAACTTATATTTGTGAAAATCTAGTACTGGGGGTTAGTCTCCAACTTGTCTGAGCAGTCAGTTGAGTATATTAATGATACTGAGGAAAGTTAATAAAAAGATAGATTCTTGGAGGGGAATAATTATATATAAATATGTGTACCATTTAAGTGTAATAATGTAATGGAGGGGTTTGAGTAATGATTGAAATATAGTCAGGTGAGAGCAGGCATGGAAAGTTTTTTTTCTTTTTTTTCTTTTTGGGTGGGGTTATGTGATGGAAATGCTTTGTGTGTTTTTGAGTTTTTGTTGTATAATGTAAATAATAAATAAAAAAGAGAGAGAGGAGAACCTTCCAGAAGAACAGCCATCTCTGCAGCACTACACCAATCAGGCCTGTATGGTAGGGTGGCCAGACGGAAGTCACTCCTCAGTAAATGGCACATGACAGCCTGGCTGGAGTTTGCCAAAAGGCACCTGAAGGACTCTCAGACCATGAGAAACAAAACTATCTGGTCTAATGAAACAGAGATTAAACTCTTTGGCCTGAATGGCAAGCGTCATGTCTGGAAGAAACCAGGCACCGCTCCTCATCTGGCCAATACCATCCCTACAGTGAAGCATGGTGGTAGAAGCATCATTCTGTGGGGATTTTTTTCAGGGAGACTGGTCAGGATCAAGGGAAAGATGAATGCAACATTGTACAGAGACATCCTTGATTAAAAACCTGCTCCAGAGCGCTCTGTACCACAGACTGGGGCGAAGGTTCATCTTCTAGCACGACAACGACCCTAAGCACACAGCCAAGATAAAGGGATAACTCTGTGAATGTCCTTAAGTGGCCCAGCCAGAGCCCAGACTTGAATCCGTTTAAACAGCTCTGGAAAAACCTGAAAATGGCTGTGCACCGACGCTCCCCATCCAACCTGATGGAGCTTGAGAAGTCCTGCAAAGAAGAATGGGAGTTTTTGGAATAAGGCTGTAACATAACAAAATGTGAAAAAAAGTGAAGCCCTGTGAATACTTTTCGGATGCACTGTATACCTGCTGATCGGATGTGGCCAATCACTATCGCAGTCCCATTATAAGTCGCTGATCCCCACCGTTACTAGCATATAAAAATTCCAGTATATATCCCATAGTTTGTAGGTGCAAAGTGAAGGAGTATTAGGCCCCTTTCACACTGAGGCCCTTTGCAGGCGCTATTGCGCTAAAAATAGCTCCTGCAAAGGGCCCCCAAAAAAGCCGCTACTTTGTATCCAGTGTGAAAGCCCGAGGGCTTTCACACTGGAGCGTTGCACTTGCAGGAGGGTAAAAAAACTCCTGCAAGCCGCATCTTTGAGGCGCGATAGGAGCGGTAAAAATACCGCTCCTATAGCGCCTCTGCCCATTGAAATCAATAGGGTAGCCCCTGCAAAGAGGCGTTATTGCGGGCGTTTTTAACCCTTTTTCGGCTGCTAGCGGGGGGTTAAAATCACACCGCTAGCGCCCGAAAATCGCGGCAAAAACGACGGTTTACCACCGCTATACCACCAGTGTATCCAGTGCTTCAGTGTGAAAGTAGCCTTACAGGCTGGTACTCAAGTCGTTAAAGACAGCACATGATTAGCCTGGTTCCACTTTACAATTACTCTAAGGCCTGGTTCACACTGGTCCGACAAACGCTCCGACATTGGGAGCTCATGTCGCATGACGTGTGAAAATCAATGTTTCCCTATGGGAGCCGTCTTAACTGGTCCGACACATGTCGGTCCGACTTTGAGAATGCTCCCTGTACTACTTTGGTCCGACTTTGATCCGACATCAGCCCATTGACTATCATTGAAGTCGGATCAAAGTCGGACCGCAGTCTTGCATGATCCGACTTTGGCATGCGACTTGTGCTCTGCTGCTCTTGAGGGGGAACTCCACACCAAATTTAAAAAAAAAACGGCATGGGTTCCCCCTCCAGGAGCATACCAGGCCCTTGGGTCTGGTCTGGATTTGAAGGGGAACCCCCTACGCCAAAAAAACAGCGTGGGGGTCCCCCCCAAAATCCAAACCAGACCCTTATTCGAGCACGCAACCTGGCAGGCCGCAGGGGAAGAGGGGGGACGAGAGAGCGGCCCCCCTCCCTCCTGAACCGTACCAGGCCGCATGCCCTCAACATGGGAGGTTTGGTGCTCTGGGGCAGGGGGGCGACCTGCGGCCCCCCCACCCCAGAGCATGCTGCCCCCATTTTGATGAGGACAGGGCCTCTTCCCAACAACCCTGGCCGTTGGTTGTCGGGGTCTGCGGGCTTATCAGAATCCAGGAGCCCCCCCTTGATAAGGGGGCCCCCAGATCCCGGCCCCCCACCCTATGTGAATGAGTATGGGGTACATCGTACCCCTACCCATTCACCTGGTGGAAAAAAAATGTCAAGAAAAAACACAACACAGCTTTTTAAATTAATTTATTGCACAGCTCCGGGGTCTTCTTCCGACTTCGGGGGTCTCCCGCTCTCCTGTTCTTTCTTCTGCCGGGCCTCCGCTAACTTCTTTTAGCTCTTTTGCTAGCGGAGGCCCGGTCTTCTTTGTCGCCTTCTTCTTCTCCCGCTCTCCGGTTCTTTCTTCCGCTGGGCCTCCGCTAACTTCTTTTAGCTCTTTTGCTAGCCGAGGCCCGGTCTTCCCGTCGCCGTTGCCGTCTTCTTCTCTCTTCTCCTCCTCGATGTTGACGCGTCGCTTCCTCCCGTTGTAATACTGGCTGTTCGCTCCGCTCCGCATTAATATAGGCTTCTCATGACGTCACAGTCACATGCTCCGGTAGCCCTGGAGCATGTGACTGTGACGTCATGGGAGCATGTGACTGTGACGTCATGAGAAGCCTATATTAATGCGGAGCGGAGCGAACAGCCAGTATTACAGCGGGAGGAAGCGACGCGTCAACATCGAGGAGGAGAAGAGAGAAGAAGACGGCGACGGCAACGGCGACGGGAAGACCGGCCCCTCCACTAGCAAAAGAGCTACAAGAATTTAGTGGAGGGGCCGGCAGAAGGACAACGGAGAGCCGGACGAGACGACGGGAAGACAGGGCCTCCGCTAGCAAAAGAGCTAAAAGAAGTTAGCGGAGGCCCGGCGGAAGAAAGAACCGGAGAGCGGGAGAAGAACCGGAGATCGGGAGAAGAAGAAGGCGACGGAGAAGACCGGGCCTCCGCTAGCAAAAGAGCTGGAAGAAGATAGTGGAGGCCCGGCAGAAGAAAGAACCGGAGAGCGGGAGACCCCCGAAGTCGGAAGAAGACCCCGGAGCTGTGCAATAAATTAATTTAAAAAGCTGTGTTGTGTTTTTTCTTGACATTTTTTTTCCACCAGGTGATTGGGTAGGGGTACAATGTACCCCATACTCATTCACATAGGGTGGGGGGGCCGGGATCTGGGGGCCCCCTTATCAAGGGGGGGCTCCCGGATTCCGATAAGCCCCCCACCCGCAGACCCCGACAACCAACGGCCAGGGTTGTCGGGAAGAGGCCCTGTCCTCATCAACATGGGGGCAGGGTGCTCTGGGGTGGGGGAGCAGCAGGTCGCCCCCCTGCCCCAGAGCACCAAACCTCCCATGTTGAGGGCATGCGGCCTGGTACGGTTAAGCAGGGAGGGGGGCCGCTCTCTCGCCCCCCCCTCTTCCTCTGCGGCCTGCCAGGTTGCGTGCTCGGATAAGGGTCTGGTTTGGATTTTGGGGGGGACCCCCACGCTGTTTTTTCGGCGTAGGGGTTCCCCTTGAAATCCAGACCAGACCCAAGGGCCTGGTATGCCTCTGGAGGGGGAACCCATGCCGGTTTTTTATTTAAAATTTGGCCTTGAGTTCCCCCTCAAAATTCATACCAAACACAGTGCCTGCTATTGGCTGGGATCCAAGTCGGATCCCCGTTCATTGAAAGTCGGACATATGTCGGCTTCATGTCGCAGGGCAAAGTCGGATCCAAAGTAGGACAGATGTCGTGTCGCACTAGTGTGAACCCAGCCTAAGGGCTTAATTGCAATTTTGTGTGGAGGCAGGAAAGCACATGGTTGATCTGTGCTTTACCACCCCCCAGCTGGTCCCCCTTAAAGCGGAGTTCCGCCGAAAAAAAGTCAGCAGCTAAAAAAAGTGTAGCTGCTGACTTTTAATAATCAGACACTCACCTGTCCCACGATCCAGCAATGCGGGCGTACAAAGCCCCCACTCCTCTCCCCCTCCTCTCCAGGGCGCCAGCATTCTTACTGTGGGCGCCTGGCTGTGGCTTCACAGCCGGGCACGCACTGCGCATGCGTGAGCCGCGCTGTGAATGGCCGGGCAATCTTCTGGAACCTCTGATGTGTCCCAGAAGATTGCTGGGAGGGGGGAGAGGTGCCTCTAAAAAGAGAGTATCCGCTCCCTCCCAAAAAAACACGTTCCAAATGTGGCATGTCAGGGGCAGGGGCGGACTGACCAGTCGGGCACTTGGGCACGGACAGAGGGCCCGAAGCCATTAGGGGCCCGGACTCAGCCCATGAGAGGCCACTTGAAGCGGCTGTAGTAATGCAATTGACAATAATAATACTGCTAACAGCGCGCTGCTCTAGGCAAGGCCCCTCCTCTTCCCTCTCGTCCGTCCCAGGTGCTTGTACTGTATGCGTTGTGACATAAACCTGGAATGGACGAGAAGAGAGGGGGAACAGCGGTGGGGAGCAGCGCGCCGTTAGCAGTATTATTATCAGCATCGGTGGGGTGAGTGAAGCTGAGACACCAGGGCAGTCATGGGGAGGGGGCCGAGTACAGATGCATGGGGCCCGGGCCCCAACATGACTGCAGGAAGGCCCAGCCATGATACTCTCCTCCTGGTCCCCCCACCCCCAAAGTGTCCCCCTGTGTGTGTGAGCGCTCTACCTCCAGTGTCCCCCTGTGTGTGTGCGCTTTCCCTCCAGTGTCCCCCTGTGTGTGTGCGCTCTCCCTCCAGTGTCCCCCTGTGTGTGCGCTCTCCCTCCAGTGTTCCCCTGTGTGTGTGCGCTCTCCCTCCAGTGTCCCCTTGTGTCTGCGCTCTCCCTCCAGTACCCCCTGTGTGTGCGCTAGGATGACCACATTTCCAAACTACCATTCAGGGACACCCTCCCTTTCCAAAAATCAGCTTGTGCTGTAATGAATCACAGCACAGTGATTGGACACAAGAGGCGGGATTTATAATTTCTCCAATCACAAGCAGGGGGCGGGGATTGTGCTGCTCCAGGCATTCCAGGCCAGGGCAAGTACTGTCAGTGAGTAAAACGGTGATGTGGAGGCATTTTTTGGGGGCATCAGATTGGCCCAGGGGGTGGCTGTGTCAGTTTCATTCCGGGACACTGTATTGTCCTGGAATGAAGGTGCCCGGGACCAGTGTTGTAACTAACGCCGTTTAAATAAACGGCGTTAGGCAACGTAGCCACTTTTTGGGGTAACGAGTAATCTAACTGATTACTCTTACCCTCGTGGCACCGCCGTTCCCATTACTTGGGTGGCGTTACCCCAATTACATCTACTCGCCGCAGCCGCCGCGAGTAGATGTAATGTAAGTCTAACTGCAAGCCGCCGTCTGCCTACCTGATCAGCATGTCATGCAGACAGACGGCGGCCATTGCAGTCTTCAAAAGCTGCGCCTCCCGAGTCCTCGTCGCCTGTGATAGGCGGAACACTCAATTTCCCAGCAGGCAGTGTTCCGCCTATCACGGACATCCTCTCATCCCCGTCTGTGTTATGAGGATGAGAGGATGTCCGTGATAGGCGGAACACTGCCTGCTGGGAAATTGAGTGTTCCGCCTATCACAATTGAGGAGGACTGGAGGAGGCGCGGCTTTTGAATAATAGAGTGGCCGCCGGGAGTCGGGAGTCACGGGACGCCGCCGATCTGAGGTACCGTAACACACAGGCACAGTGAGGCATGGGGCACAGTGAGGCATGGGGCACAGTGAGGCATGAGGCACGGGCACAGTGAGGCATGGGGCACAGTGAGGCATAGGGCACAGTGAGGCATGGGGCAGTGAGGCATGGGGCACAGTGAGGCATGGGGCACAGTGAGGCACGGGCACAGTGAGGCTGCGGCATGGGCACAGTGAGGCATTGGGCACAGTGAGGCTGGGGCACGGGCACAGTGAAGCATGGGGCACAGTGAGGCACGGGCACAGTGAGGCATTGGGCACAGTGAGGCATGGGCACAGTGAGGCATGGGCACAGTGAGGCATGGGCACAGTACCAATATTATTTGTTATCCCTCCTATTATTTTTATACACTGAAAAAATTACATATATATCATCCTTCTACCACCCCGCCCCCCGTGTATATATAATATAACCAATATAGTTACTTTGCTGAGTAACTAGTTACTTTTCCTATGTAGTAACTAAGTTACTAACTCACTTACTTTTTGGGAGAAGTAATTTGTAACTGTAACTATTTACTTTTTTAGAGCAAGATGAACAACACTGCCCGGAACAGACCTGCAATCCGGGACACGTGGTCACCCTAGTGTGCGCTCTCTCTCCAGTGTCCCCCTGTGTGTGCGCTCTCCTTCCAGTGTCCCCCTGTGCGTGTGTGCACTCTCCCTCCAGTGTCCCCCTGTGTGTGTGTGTGCTCTCCCCCAGTGTCCCCCTGTGTGTGCGCTCTCCCCCAGTGTCCCCCTGTGTGTGCGCTCTCCCTCCAGTGTCCCCCTGTGTGTGCGCTCTCCCTCCAGTGCAGGGCCGGCCCTACCATGGGACCCAGTGGGCCCATGGTCCCAGGCGGCATTTTAAGAGGGGCGGCAGCCATCCCGGCTGTTTCCGAGATCTGCCATGAAAGGCTGCATCTATTGTGTGCAGCCCTTACTGCCTGGAGACAGTTTCACACTGAGCCGATTTTGACACTTGCCAGAGATGTAAAATACCTGAATGCAGAGAGACTAGCTGTTGGTATTGAGTTGATGTCGGGGTGGGTGGGGGAGCTATCAAACACCAGCCAATAGGATGGGGTCTGGGCGGGCCGCTATGTGTGTGTGTATGTAGCCCCGCCCCCTTTCTTAAACAGGACAATCATTGGCTGGTGCTCGATAGCTGCTGGGTCCCGCCCACCCCACATTACCGCTGGATTTTGAAAGCTGGTCTCTCTCTGCACTGCCTATGCTGACACTGAATTCCATGTTACACCAGGCAGAGATTTGGGCGCTGCAATCCTGAACACTGAGCCTGAGAGGAAGCATGGAATCATACTTGTTACAGTGTTTCTGACAGTAGATGCGGAATCCAGGCAGAGATGTAGTGAGGAGGGCAGACAGACCAGTGTCAGTCCCCTCTGCATGTGCTCTGTTTTGTGATCAGACACCTTGAGGCTGCAAACATCTGGGAGCCTCTGAAGCAAAGGACAGTGTCATACCTTCTAATCGACTGCAGTTCCTGACCATCTGATTACACAGAACGAGGTTGGTGGGGAGAAGGGGGGCTGCTTCTAGTTCACAGGGTCTGCCCAGCCCCTTGTACCTGGCTGAAGTGCACTGATATGGTTGCTGGATTTAATAAAGGAAGGCTGCAAGTGCAGGAGCTCCTTCTATATTTTCTATTATGTCCCTATGCCCACCATGGTCCCTAATAGAAGGTCTGTACTGAGATGGGGCTGGAATGGTGGTTTGTGCTGAGGGGAGTTTAGGACTGTGGGGGGAGATCTGTACTGAGTGGGGGTTTGGGGGGGATCGTCATGATAGAATATGACCTTGGAGGGGAGATTTGTACTGAAAGGAAGGGGTTTGGTTGTCGTCAGCGTTCCCATGTGGTGCGATTTTGGAGCCCATTCATTTTAAATGGGCTTTAGTTCACACCAGAACACAGAAAAAAACTGCATGCACTACTTTTTGGTGGTGTGTTTGCAATCTGCTTTACAGGTGGCGTAAAGCACCCACAGCAGATCACAAGGGTAGTGCTTTCCAGCAGCATCAAAAATGCTCACAGAACAATACATACAATTCAAAAAAAAAAAAAAAATTAAATTCTAAAACATAATTAGCAAAAAATAAAGGGCCGTTCACATGTACTTTGCTATCTGAAGAGCTGTCAGCATTTAGATTGCTCTTCAGAGAGCTTTTAACAGGTGGTGAGGAGGCATATTGCCTCCTCACTGCCTGTTTTAACCCCTCACTAGCACGCTGCAATCATGTGCTTTGCATGCTGTTGCAGGACACTTGCAGAGCAGCACTATTCACTTGACTTTTTCGACAAGGATATAATTTCTGCTATGGCTGTGAAGCACGGCATCGGATGTCGTGGCATGTGTATACCCCCAGCCACTGCCTCCACTGCTAAAGGGGGTAGCATTTTGTCAGGCAGTAAAAACACTGTTCAACCATGGGTTTTTACCACCCCCAAGCTCATGTGTAAATGAGCCCTAAGGACTCATTCATCCATGTATTCTGGTCTTGCGAATGAGTAAATTGTTCACACAGCTGGAGCTGCCTGTTAGGCCCCTTTCACACGGGACGGATCCGTGATGATCCGCCCCGTGAAGCTCCGCTTGCTCAGTGGGGATCGCTCCATTGATCCCCGCTGAGCTGGCAGATGACAGGGCGGTCCCTGCACACTGTGCAGGGACCGCCCTGTCAGATCTCTGCTCTCCCCTATGGGGGGGGATCGGATGAACACGGACCGTCTGTGTCCGTGTTCATCCGATCCGCTCTGCAGACGGATTGAAAAATTGGATTTTCCTCCGTCTGCAGAATCGGAGGATTGCGGACACGGAGGAGATCGGGTGTCAGCGGATATTCATCCGTTGACACCCGCAATCTCATAGGGACCAATGTATGTCCCTTTTTCATCCGTAAACGGATGGATGAAAAAGCGGACATACGGTCAGCATGTGTGAAAGGGGCCTTAGGGACACAGTGGTTGTATGAACACAGCCACAGGTCCAAATTTGACAGGTGTGCAATTGTGGGGGAGTGGTCCTGAATGCGCACTATGGGCTCTTTCACATGGGCGGATCCCGTGATGATCCGCCCCGTGAACATCCGCTTACTTAGCGAAGATCGCTTCGTTGATCCCCGCTGAGCCGGCGGATGACTTGTCCGTCTCTGCACATTGTGCAGAAACGGAACGGTCAGATCGCCGCTCTCCTCTATGGGGGGGATCGGATGAAAACGGACCTTCTGTCCGTTTTCATCCGATCCGCAGACGGATGGAAAAGTAGGATTTTCCTCCGTCATGCTAAACGGACCATAGCGGAGACTGATGTCATCCGCTGACATCCGCTATCCCATAGGGATACATGCATGTCCGTTTTTTCATCCGAAAACGGATGGATGAAAAACAGACATACGGAACGTCCTTGTGAAAGAGCCCTTTGGGGCCGTACACCTGCACTCACACACCTGTCACCCATAGTGTAACATTTTCTGCCTGCACACAGCTCCAGGTGACTCCAGACACATAAAAAAACCACTGATTCACATTGTACAGGCCACAGTACCCTTGTGAATGAGCCCCGATACCTCATTCACACATAAAGCTTTGATTCTCAATACACTTTCTTAGCTTTTAGATTTAGTAGGAATTCTGTTGTGTTTGTGTCAGGTAGACTGTACAGGGCCCAGCAATTTCTAACAGCAGCTCTGATTACATGACAGTGTCACACACATTTTCACTAAGGGTCAATATCGGCTCAGTGTGAAACTCCCTCTTCTCTGTCAGTGCTAATCAGTGCCACCTGTCAGTGCCAGTCAGTGCTAATCAGTGTTTCCAATAAGTGCCGCCTAATATCAGTGCCAACCAATGCCACCTATCGGTGCCAAGTGTTTCCAATCAGTGCCACCTACCAGTGCCAATCAGTGACAGTGCTTCCGAACAGTGCCCATCAGTGTCGCCAATCAATGCCCATGCGTGCCACCTATCAGCGCCCAGTGATGCCAATTTGTGCCCATCAGTGCTGCCAATTAGTGCCCATCAGCGCTGCCAATCAGTGCCACTAAGTGCTGCCTATTAGTGTCAATCAGTGCTTTCTATGAGTGCCAATCAGTGGCGCCTGTCAGTGCCAATCATTGCTGCCTGTCTGCCAACCATTGCTGCCAATCTGCCAAACTGAGTGCAGGAATGGGGCGATGAACTCGGCAGCCAGGCACATTGTCCATGGGGAGCCGGCCTGGTGGGGCACAACTAAAATCTGTTGATGTTTATTAATTCCACATGCCGATCTTTAGTATAATAGGTAATCACCACACTACTAATTTTCAATAAACTACTGGAGGTAAAATAAAAAAAAGTGTCAGTAAAAGGCCTGCCCCTAAGCACTGTTATGTGTTCCCACACCACCAAAAAAAAAAGAAAGTGCAGCGCTAACTTACTGATCAATAGCTTTAAAAAAATGTCTTCATCAGTTCAGGCCAATATGTATTCTTCTACATATTTTTGGTTAGAAAAAAAAACAAAAACCCAATAAGCGTATATTGATTGGTTTGCGTAGAAGTTATAGCGTCTACAAAATAGGGAATAGATTTATGTCATTTTTATACTGATTTTCTGATAAAATAAATTTTAGTTATGATATAACTTAATGAATGTGGGGGGCCTTTTGGTGGGCGTGATTTTTTTTGGGGGGGGGGCAGCATTTCATTATTGGTCCCAGGCAGCACAATGTCTTGGGCCGGCCCTGCTCCAGTGTCCCCCATTGTGCTCTCCCTCCCAGTGTCCCTTGTGTGCTCTCCCCCCTCCAGTGTCCCCATTGTGCCCCCCCCCTAGCGTCCCCTGTGCAGGTATAACTTGAGTGTGGGCAGGGACACAGGGGGCCCCATGATCTTCTATTGCCCGGGGGCCCCATGAGTTGTCAGTCCACCCCTGGTCAGGGGGTCACCTACACTTAAAGCGGAAGTTCCATTTTTGGGTGGAGCGTCGCTTTAAGCAGTAGATGGGGGTGTGCATATGTCACAAATGCAATGCTTTGCGGCTAAAATAACACCCCCCCCCCATTAATTTATGGCAGGCACTACCACCTGCTAACACATGACCCTATCATTCAAGTGAATGGGGCCAGACTGCATCTGCTCCAAACTGCGTGCAATGCACACCATTGCGGCACAGTGGTGCATCATCTTTATGGCCCGTACACACGATCTGAAAATCATACAAAAAATCTCATCGTTAGTATAGAGCTTTGGATAGCCGATCATGACAGTTCATCCGATATTATCCGATCAGACAAGCGCAAAAAAAATCCTCGCACGATATCAAATCGTATGATTTTTTGTTTAGTCAGTACAGTTGTCGTCAGAAAATACAATACAAATACACCACAACACATGACATCACTTCCAAAAAAAAAAAATCTGTCGTACGAGAATATTCGGGACTTATTCAATTTCTACTTGCAACTAGTAAGCGAAAAAAGTCGGACGATCTGATTTTTGGATCGTGTGTACGGGGCATTAGGGTTAAAACAGAAGGTGAGTAGGCAACACATCGCATGTGCAAACATGGCTTAAGACCTATAGATAATTGACTACTTCTCATATGTATGTTCCATTATTGTTACTTCAAATATTTAAATAAAAAAAAGTTTGTTTTAAAAAAATACATAGATGAGACAAAACAGCAAAATATTACTTCTTACCTGATTGGTACACTTTTTGGATTCCCCGTGTATATATAAGTTTACAAACCCTATAGAGAAGGAGGTGTAAAGTTTGTTGAGAGACGATTCGTGCTTTTCAGTCCGTTACAGGGTGACAAATGTGCTCCTGTCTCATACTTGATTCTGAGCATGCACATTTTTTTTAACGTCGTTAAAGCCTACACACGGCCGTTTTTCATGACAAGAAAAACGACGATGTGAAAAACGACGATGTGAAAAACGACGAGAAAAATTAGAGCATGTTCCAATTTTTTCTTGGCCATTTTTCACGTCGTGAAAAATGCTCGGAAGCCCACACACGATCATTTTTAATAACCATTTTAAAAAATTGCATTTTTCTCGTCATTAAAAACGGTCGTGTGTACGCGGCATAAGCATTAAAGTCTTCCAAAACAGAAAAAGACCCCTAACAGTTTCCATGGCCCATGTAGAGATTAGGTTACAGCCCTCTTGCAGACCATTTCCCCGGCTAGCTCAGTCGGTAGAGTATGAGACTCTTAATCTCAGGGTCATAGGTTCGAATCAGAAGAGTTGATAATTAAAGTGGAGTTCCCATCAAAAAAAAATCTGCCATTAATGTGCATATAATAAATAAAAAAACAAGATTTGGATATTTTTTTTTTTTTTTACTCACCTTTAAATAGCTGTTGCTATGTGGTCCCATGGAATTTGCCTTCTTCATCACCTCGGTTCCTGTCGTCTTTTCCGTTGGCGCCTCCGCTCGCTACTTCTACTCCTGGGAAATGTGTGTCATCATTTCCCAAGAGTCAAACCGGAAGTGACGCGATACAGTAGGTTACCGCGATATTGTGTCAATCTCGCCGCTGTTATCGGCGAGATTGACACCTGCGAGCCCCGTCGTGGGAGCCAGTGCCGAGCTGGCTCGCTCATGGGGAAAGGAATTTTTTTTTTCCTTTCCCCATGAGCGACAAGTATTGCTGACATTGAGGCCGGGTTCACACTGGTGCGACACGACACTCGTCCTACTTCAATGAACGGGGATCCGACTTGGATCCCCGCCAATACCAGGCACTGTGTTTGGTATGAATGATGAGGGGGAACTCCACGCCAAATTTTAAATAAAAAAAATGGCATGGGTTCCCCTCCAAAAGCATACCAGGCCCTCAGGTCTGGTATGGGTTTTAAGGGGAACCCCCTGCGCCGAAAAACTGCGGGGGGTCCCCCCAAAATCCATACCAGACCCTTATCCGAGCACGCAGGCCGGTCAGGAAAGGGGATGGGGACGAGCGAGCGGCCCCTCCTCCTGAGCCGTACCAGGCCGCATGCCCTCAACATGGGGGGTGGGTGCTTTGGGGCCCCCACCCCAAAGCACCTTGCCCCCATGTTGATGAGGACAAGGGCCCCTTCCCGACAACCCTGGCCAGTGGTTGTCGGGGTCTGCGGGCGGGGGGCTTATCGGAATCTGGGAGCCCCCTTTAACTACTGGGAGCCCGGGCCATTGTCAAATGACGGCCACAAGATGGCTCTACAATGCCGGGAGGCCGTCTATTGACGATTGGCCGTTATACAGCCAAGGACGTGGATCTCTGTGTGTAAACACAGAGATCCATGCCCTGTCAGGGAGAGGAGACCGATTCTGTGTCCCTTGTACATAGGGACACAGATCGGTCACCTCCCCCAGTCACTCCCCTCCCCCCACAGTAAGAATCACTCCTAGGGAACACATTTAACCCCTTCCTCGCCCCCTAGTGTTAACCCCTTCCCTGCCAGTCACATTTATACAGTAATCAGTGCATATTTATAGCACTATTCGCTGTATAAATGTGAATGGTCCCAAAAATGTGTCAAAAGTGTCCGATGTGTCCGCCATAATGTCACAGTCTTGACAAAAATCGCAGATAACCGCCATTACTAGTAAAAAAAATATAATAAAAACAAATGTCATAATTCTATCCCCTATTTTGTAGGCGCTATAACGTTTGCGCAAACCAATCATTATACGCTTATTGCGGTTTTTTTTAACCAAAAATATGTAGAAGAATACATATCGGCCTAAATTTAGAAAGAAATCGTTTTTTTTTTCTAAATTGGGATATTTATTATAGCAAAAAGTAAAAAATTGTGTTTTTTTCAAAATTGTCGCTCTTTTTTTGTTTATAGCGCAAAAAGTAAAAACCGCAGAGGTGATCTAATACCACCAAGAGAAAACTCTATTTGTGGGAAAAAAAGGACGTCAATTTTGTTTAGGAGCCACGTCGCACGACCGCGCAATTTTCATTCAAATCGTGACTGCCGAAAGCTGAAATTTCACTTGGGCAGGAAGGGGGTATATGTGCCCAGTAAGCAAGTGGTTAATAAGGGGGCCCCCAGATCCCGGCCCCCCACCCTATGTGAATGAGTATGGGGTACATCGTACCCCTACCCATTCACCTGGGGGAAAATTGCAAATAAAAAAAACACACTAGACAGGTTTTTAAAGTAATTTATGAGGCAGCTCCGGGGGTCTTCTTCCGACTTCAGAGGTCTTCTTCCGATTTCGGGGGTCTCTTCCGACTTCTCCGCTCTCTTCTCCCGCTCTCCGGTTCTTCTCCCGCTCTCCGGTGCCTTCTGCCGGGCTCCTCCGCTATCTTCTTCCAGCTCTTTTACTAGCGTCGGCTCGGTCTTTTCCGTCGTCTTCTTCCCTCTTCTCTTCTTCCGATGTTGACACAACGCTCTCTCCCGCTGTAATGGCGTGTGCGCAGTGAGCAACGATTTATATAGGCATGGGGCGTGGTCACCGGGTGATGTCACCCAGTGACCCTGCCTCTTATGACATCACATTCCCATCATGCTCCGGGCGGTGACAACATAAGGGGCGGGGTCACCGGGTGACATCACCCGGTGACCACGCCCCATGCCTATATAAATCGTTGCGCACACGGCATTACACCGGGAGTGTTATGTACAGAACGTACCTGATCGTAGAGCCTGACTTGTAGGAGGAGACCTCTCTTACAGCCCTGGCTCATGAGTCACTGGAGTGAGGACAGTGAACTCAGGAGCGCAACGATGTAGGAGTGCCTGAGGTAGATGTAGTGGTTGGCACAGTGGCAAGGTGATGATCCTCCAGGGATGGCTGGAACTGTAGACAGCAGAGGAGATGGTTGCAGGTCAGCGACCCGGGAGCTGGCAGGTACAGGAACAGCAGGAAGCTGGAGCAGGGTGAGACAAGCCGGGTTAGGTGCACACAGAGCAGCAGACAATAGCAGGGTCAGACAAGCCAGGTCAGAGCAGGTAATTAGACGGTAAGATTCAGCAGGCTTGAAATGGAGGAGACACATGTGGGGAGAGCGAATGGTGCTGCGCACCCCGAATGATAGAGAAATGTTTTTTTTTAGCAGCAAAGTTGAGCAAAAGGCTTAAGTATAGTAAAAAGATTTATTGCATGTGTACATGGAATTACAGACAAGTTAAAGCTCTGGTAGAGGAAGCTTTAGTTACACACACAGGATGTAAAAACACAACATGGACAAAACACAGCAATGCTATACAGTTATACATGTCAAATGCATCTGTATATGTTACTGATGCGTTTCGATCACAAGGGATCTTCTTCAGAGGGTATGTGGTTTGCTGCAAAGAATTATATAGTGGGTATCAATTCATTACCTGGGTGTATGCCCAATGGGAAGAGACACGAGATATATAATTACCAATAAGCTGTGTATTAAAACCTAGCTTCCAATCAGAGCTTCGCCAAAAAGTGGATGCCTCCAGGGATCCAACAGCCTCCCAGCCGCCCGACATCCCAGAACCCGGCGCCACCAAGGAACAAGTGCGACCTACTGTACAGGGAGCCATACCGGAGGGGGGAAGTTCCACGCGGGGCGTGAACGGACAGGCGGCCAGCACCTGTAATGGACATCAAAGGCATCAATGTAGGATGCATTGGTAATGCTTCCATACAATTTAGTATTATATGACATCTACACGGACCTTCTACCTGCCTACATAACAGGATGTCATATAATACTAAATTGCATGGCAGCATTACCAATGCATTCTACATTGATGCCTTTGAGAGCCCCGAGAGCAGGAGAAGAGACCCCCGAAGTCGGAAGAAGACCCCCGAAGTTGGAAGAAGACCCCGGAGCTGCCTAATAAATTACTTTAAAAACCTGTCTAGTGTGGTTTTTTTATTGACACTTTTTCCCCCCCTGGTAAAATGGGTAGGGGTACGATGTACCCCATACTCATTCACATAGGGTGGGGGGCTGCAATCTGGGGGCCCCCTTATTCCGATGAGCTCCCCGCCCGCAGCCCTCGACAACCAACGGCCAGGGTTGTCGGGAAGGGGCCCTTGTCCTCATCAACATTGGGCCAGGTGCTTTGGGGTGGGGGGGGCGCAGATCCCCCCTTCCCCAAAGCACCCACCCTCCATGTTGAGGGCATGTGGCCTGGTATGGCTCAGGAGGGGGGGCGCTCGCTCGTCCACACCCACTTTTCTGACCGGCCGGGCTGCGTGCTCGGATAAGGGTCTGGTATGGATTTTGGGGGGACCCCCACGCCGTTTTTTCGGCGAAGGGGGTTCCACTTCAAATCCATACCAGATGTAAGGGTCTGGTATGCCCTTGGAGGGGAACCCATGCCAATTTTTTATTTAAAATTTGGCGTGGAGTTCCCCCTCATGATTCATACCAAACACATAGCCTGGTATTTGTGGGGATCCAAGTCGGATCCCCGACAATGTCCCCTCCATAGAGAGGGGACATTGTCACTTCTCTCTCGCGCTCGCTGCGATAGGAAGATGTGTTTTTCCTATTGCAGCGAGCGCAAGATGTACAGTACCCTGTTGCCGAGAACCAGCGCGGTGGGATCGCGCTGGAAACACATTCTCGCGGGCAGGTACTGTAGCTTGTTACAGTGTTCTTGTTTTCTTCGTTGCCATCACAACGGGGCAGGCGCTTCGACGCCACCGCCCGTTGTGATGGCAACCCGAGAGGTTAGAATGCGCATGCGTGAGAATGGGACGGGACAGTGCATGATGGTCGCAGATCATCACAGTATCCAGGAAGTAAGTGCTTGTGGGCTTCACATGCCCACAAGCAAAATGGGAACGTCCGAAAACAGTTTTTAAAAGTGTCTTTCTGCTAATACTCGGGAGATCGGCGGTGGATTTTAACAAAGTAGGTGAACGTATATATATGTAGCGGCCTCCCCCTCTCTCTCTTCTTTAGCGGTTACTTTGGCTTCGGTCTAGGGGTACCTTGAAGGGGAGAGCGAGGTGCGCCACGGCCCATGTCCTCTAGATTACAGCATGTAGAGGTGAAGGCCAGCATCTAA
This sequence comes from Rana muscosa, assembly GCA_029206835.1. Lineage (NCBI taxonomy): Eukaryota > Metazoa > Chordata > Amphibia > Anura > Ranidae > Rana > Rana muscosa. The sequence goes on from CM055118.1 coordinate 289,135,517, forward strand.
TTACATTCGGGCTGTGTATACGCTCAGAGCCAAGTCTGTTCTGCTGATAACCCCCCTTTGCTCCCAGTAATTGGAGTACCACACACTGAAAAGGTCCAACACGTATTTATTCCATAACGGCAAACAAATAGTCCTTTGCAAGCAGACAGTTTGAGACCCATAGAACAGTTCCGTATTGGTGGGGAGTAGGTCAAGGCACAATCCTCAAAGAAAACGAAACCGTTGAGGTTTCACCAACGGTTGCTAAGCACAGTGGCTGTAAATTGTACTTTTTGGCTTCAGAGTCTCTTCCAGCGACTCTAGTGAACAGGAACTGGAGTTACCTTCGCTACGTTGCAGCCCCTGTCAGGGGGAAGACATCCCTCCAAGAGAGTTACCGGAGGCCCCGCTGTCACCAGGTTAATGCTGTACCGGGCTATTCGGAAGGGTTAAACTCCCCGGCCTCCTCACCTCAGATACGGGTTCCAACACCTTAGGGCCCCCCGGACTCCTCCACCCTCGCGGAACCCAGTCGAAGTTACTGGGCCCCAGGCCTTGGTCATAGCACCTCACCCCAGGCTTAAGGTCAAGGGCACCTGGGCCCGGAACTTCGGAACGCCAACACCCAGGCTAAAGGTGCCTGGGTGCGGCCGCGTCCTTAACTCTGAACCCCAAGGTCAGGGCGTCCACCCCTTTTATCCCCTCTCCCTTTGCGTCACAGCGGGTTCCCCGCCCCGCTGTACCGGTGCCAGGAAAGGACAAAAAGGAACAGTCTTGCGGTGCAGGTTCAACTCCGGCCCAGGGCGACAACGCCACCTGCATGCCACAGGGAACCTTGCACCAGCAGAGTCCTCCAAGAACCACAAAAGGGATTCTCAGATTCCCTAACAATTAGTACATCTGGGTTGAAATAACCCAGATGCTCCCCCCCCAAATTTAAATGCCCGCTACACTCTCCCCCCTGTGATTTGACACTGGTCCCCAGTGTCTGGTCCGAACTCACATCCCACAAAAGTGGTGACATAAGCTCCGCCCAGAAACAAAACCATACAATTTAGTCCTGAATTGTGCCAAGACCTAGAATGGGAAAGGGAAAACATAAAAAAGTAAAACTATAAAACTTTCCATAAAACACTTCTGACATTTACACATGCACAATCCTCCCCCTGGCTATCTAAGGACCACCTATTCTCAGCAGCCTTGACAGACGAATCTCCTGCAGAAGGGAAGAAAAACAAACATCCTACCACAATGTGTGTTTTCTTGGAATGAACAGGCCTGTCCTTGAAAAGGCCCATTCGCTCCAATGAGTATGGTGATGCAAGTGTAAAAAAAAAAAAACAGTCGTTGCGCAGCACTGCCACCTGGTGACAGCGCCACAGTAATGACACTTGGCCAAATCCTCCAGACAACTTTTTCTTCTTTCACTGTGTCTACACTAACTACACCCCAAAGTCATTATCTTCTTTGCAGTGCAGGTAGAAAGAGGGAGAACAAACAGTAACAGCTCCCATTTCTTCAAAGAGTAAAACGCCCTGGCTATCTAAGGACCACCTATTCTCAGCAGCCTTGACAGACGAATCTCCTGCAGAAGGGAAGAAAAACAAACATCCTACCACAATGTGTGTTTTCTTGGAATGAACGGGCCTGTCCTTGAAAAGGCCCATTCGCTCCAATGAGTATGGTGATGCAAGTGTAAAAAAAAAAAAAAACAGTCGTTGCGCAGCACTGCCACCTGGTGACAGCGCCACAGTAATGACACTTGGCCAAATCCTCCAGACAACTTTTTCTTCTTTCACTGTGTCTACACTAACTACACCCCAAAGTCATTATCTTCTTTGCAGTGCAGGTAGAAAGAGGGAGAACAAACAGTAACAGCTCCCATTTCTCCAAAGAGTAAAACGCCCAAATAAAAAAATCTAGGGCACAGTCCTTGTGTTCCGGCAAGTTCAGCAATGAATAATAAAAAGAGCATACAGGAGTCTTTTCCTCCTAAAGGTAGAACTTTGGGTGCGGCAGGAACAGGGGCTTCAAGTGCTTATCGAAAGTCTCCACATTATATTCAATGTTCTCTCCGTCTTTGCGACAAATGAGCACCCTGTCCGCATGGATGTGCCGACCCAACATCCACTCCGCCTTACAGTCCTTGAACTTCTTGGACACGGGGGATGAGCATGAAAGGTATCGGCGAGCATGCGGCACTTTGAGCTTTTCCCAGACAAACTCATCATACCATCGCTGCCGCAGGACCTCCACTTCAAAAAGCAAGTCCCGGGGTAGGTACGGGTACTCCCACCCATACCCACGGGCAACTCTCAACAGAGGAACCAGGAGAGCTGATTTAAAGAGCCCTTGGCAGGAATAACAGCCGCATTCGTGCACTGATCTCATACCGGGATCAGTACTTTCGGTAAGCGGCCAGTTTAAATAGAGGTGGTGGATTCTTCACTATTCCAAATCAGCACTGTTCTGTGGTGTTCCAGTTTGATGTCACGGATGCATGTTTAGAAGATTGGACCTGCGTTTTTATCATACATGTTTTATATTATTTGTATTATAAGGCTTTCTATGCTATCCACACCAGTCATTTTTTAGATAGCCCTACAGGAGAAGTATATTGTGGACATTACTTTGGACCTAACCTTTTTTCCTTTTAGATGTGGGATCAAATCTACAGAGATTAGTTCTGTTCATTTTAGCATTTATTGTCACTATCACGTTTTTATCTTTGCGCAGCATATTTTTTATTATTTGCATTGTTGTGTGTGTCTCACATTTTTTGTTGCAGCACAGATAAGTATTCATTATTGTTATACAGACAGCGCAGTATACACACCCCATTAATATTGTATATGTAGCGGGCATTTAAATTTGGAGGGGAGCATTTGGGTTATTTCAACCCAGATGTACTAATTGTTAGGGAATCTGAGAATGCCTTTTGTGGTTCTTGGAGGACTCTGGTGGTGCAAGGTTCCCTGTGGCCTGCAGGTGGCGTTGTCGCCTGGGCCGGAGTTGAACCTGCACCGCAAGACTGTTCCCTTTTGTCCTTTCCTGGCACCGGTACAGCGGGCGGGGAACCCGCTGTGACGCAAAGGGAGAGGAGATAAAAGGGGCGGACGCCCTGACCTTGGGGTTCAGAGTTGGAGGATGCGGCCGCACCCAGGCACCTTTAGCCTGGGTGCTGGCGTTCCGGAGTTCCGGGCCCAGGTGCCCTTGACCTGGCCGGAGCGAGGGATGGAGTCCATCCCAGGCACCTTAAGCCTTGGGTGAGGTGCTATGACCAAGGCCTGGGGCCCAGTAACTTCAACGGTTCCGCGAGGGTGGAGGAGTCTGAGGGGCCCTAAGGTGTTGGGACCCGTATCTGAGGTGAGGAGGCCGGGGAGTGTAACCCTTCCGAATAGCCGAGTACAGCATTAATCCGGTGACGACGGGGCCTCCGGTAACTCTCTTGGAGGGATGTCTTCCCCCTGACAGGGGCTGCAACGTAGCGAAGCTAACTCCAGTTCCTGTTCACTAGAGTCACTGGAAGAGACTCTAAAGCCAAAAAGTTGGTGAAACCTCAACGGTTTAGTTTTCTTTGAGGATTGTGCCTTGACCTACTCCCCACCAATACTGAACTGTTCTATGGGTCTTAAACTGTCTGCTCGCAAAGGACTATTTGTTTGCCGTTATGGAATAAATAAGTGTTGGACCTTTTCAGTGTGTGGTACTCCAATTACTGGGAGCAAAGGGGGGTTATCAGCAGAACAGACTTGGCTCTGAGCGTATACACAGCCCGAATGTAATTAGATGCTGGCCTTCACCTCTACATGCTGTAATCTAGAGGACATGGGCCGTGGCGCACCTCGCTCTCCCCTTCAAGGTACCCCTAGACCGAAGCCAAAGTAACCGCTAAAGAAGAGAGAGAGGGTGAGGCCGCTACACGTGGGGGCTCGTAAGTCCGGGATGTGTGTTTCGTGTATGGAGCTGGGAACGTCTGTGTTAGGACTTTTTTAGGACTTTGCTGCCCGGAGTTCCGAGTAGGTCGGCCATGTTGGCGAGCACGCCACGAGGCACACCATAGCTGTGCAGTTCGTGGGCGGGGAGAAGGGAAAGCCCGCGAACAAGTGCAGAGTATGGGAGGAGTCTGGCCATGTGGAAGTAGTCACGTGGGGATTCTGGCGCGAGTTGGTCAGTGCGCAATGGAGCAGCAAACAGTCGGGATGACCTCAAGTACCCCGTGGATTCCGGTTCCTTACCCCACGAAGATGACTTCCTTTGCTGCTCCCATAACGGACATAGGAATAACAAAAACAGGGGTATGTGCAGCGCATAAGAACAATATATAAAACACCATCAAATATGTGGTTGGCAATATAAGATGTAATACAATTCTATCACTGAGAGAGAAAAGTCCTCTTAAGTTCCCAGAATGGTATAGCAGGAAAGAGGGATGAGATTCCTCATGTGATGAAAGGAGGGGGATGCAATTTTCTGCCCAAATTGTGCTGATACAATCCTCCACCGTAAATATATTAGGCTTACCAGATACGATGGACCTCTCCGCTAAGAGAAGGTCATACAGGCATGTATCCACCCTGGGATAATGGAATCGAGTGACTGCAGCACGAATCCTTCCACAGATAGCCGGACTTGGTGGCCAAAAGGTGGTATAGATATCCTCCTAAGAATGGTGCTGGATGCAATGATATAGTATCCAATGGTCCCAAAAAAAGGAAGAAGGGAGACAGCCTAAGTGCACTCCGCAAAAATGTATTAAAAGTCAATGTAAATAAAACAACATTGGCGCTCTGCGCCTAGATAAAAAGCCGGTATACAGCCGGAACTGACAATATGAATGAACGCTTGTGGACATCCGTCCAGCATGGAGATGGCAGCGGGTGACGTCCGTGCATGAGCTCCTCCCCCCTGTGACATAGGAATAAGACTCAGGCCCCGAGGACGTTTGGCTCTGTATGTATGCAGAGACATAGAGGCCCTCGGTGTGATCTGTCCCGGCTGCTCGGGACTGGTGGTCAACTTGAAGCCATTCGGGCGATGTGAGGCCTGCAAGGAGCTACTTTTTGAGGTGGAGCCATTCACAGAAAGGCCCTGTCACGTACCTGGTAGGAGTCTGGAATGACGAGGTCGGCCTCCCTTGTATCTCCGACCCAAGCCCCACTGAGGATGGGACAGATGGCGGCTAGGGTGAGGAGGAACACGAGTGCCTGTAGTTGCATGCAGAACTTGTCAGCTGAGTTGCAGACGTGGAGATGCAGACAGAGCATCTGGTAAGGATCTGGTAAGGAACTCGAACAGAAACGAGGTGTAGCCATGGTGGCAAAATATGCCCCCAGTCTGGCTAATCTCTTCATGGCCAAGTGGAAGGAGGACGTCATCTATCATGACCGAAAACCCTCACCTTGTGTTTTTGGCAAGGTATATCGATGACGTCCTCTTCCTCTGAGATGGTACTGCCTCAGAGTTAGAAGACTTCTTTGTGGATATTAACAACAATAAAAGAGGCATACGGTTTGTCCATGAAGCTAGCCAAGTCCAAATTCATTTTTTGGATCTTACCATCACCAAGAGCTGTACTGGTTTTCAAACCAAAACTTACTTCAAACAGACGGACCGAAATGCCTACATACCTGTCGGCAGTTGCCATAAGGACTCTTGGCTTAAATCGGTGCCTAAGAGTCAATTTGTTGGATTATACAGTTCAAGCCAATATCCTGAAAGACAGGCTGGTTGAGAAAGGATATGATGAGAAACTTCAGGAAACCACTCTAGAATAGGGATGAGCCGAACACCCCCCCCCCGTTCGGTTCGCACTAGAACCTTTGAACGGACCGAAAGTTCGCGCAAACGTTAGAACCCTATTAAATACAATGGATGCGAAGGTTCGAAATCTAAAGTGCTAATTATAACGACTAATATGCATGTTATTGTCCTAAAAAGGGTTTGGGGACCCGGGTTCTGCCCCAGGAGACATGTATCAATGCAAAAAGAAGTTTTAAAAACGGACGTTTTTTCGGGAGCAGTCATTTTAATGATGCATAAAGTGAAAAAAAAAAGTGAAATATTCCTTTAAATATCGTACCTGGGGGGTGTCTAGAGTATGCCTGTGAAGTGGCACGTGTTTCCCGTGTTTAGAACTGTCCCTGAACAAAATGACATTTCTAAAGGAAAAAAAGCCATTTAAAACTGCTTGCGGCTTTAATGTCATGTCTTGTCCTGGCAATATGGATGAAAATCTTTGAGAAAAATGGCATGGCTACCCCATCACCCCCCCCCCACCCCAGCCCATTACCAGCCCCTTTGGGTCTTGTATGGATATTAAGGGGAATCCCGCACACAAAATAAAAAAGGCCCTATGTACTCTGAACAGCAGTATACAGGCGGTGCATACAAGACAGGGACTGTAGGTTTGTTCTTAAGTAGAATCTGTTTGTAATTTTGAACAGGTACATTGTTTAAGTGAAGCTCCAGCCAAAAAATCTATTTCTAAGCTTTTTGGAAAACATAGAGAAGGGTTATCACCCCTGTAACATTGGTTTTGCTTTCTGTGCCCCTGTTCAGAACATTTCACCTCACTTTCCGTCCCAATGACAAATGTTTTTGAAAAGTGGGGTTTTTATTGAAACAAGGATTGGTGATAAAGCATCAGTAGAGAGGAAACACCTTTTTCCCATATGAACTCTTACAGGAGAGAATTTCCCTTCCTAGGGGTAGATTTTCTCTCACTTCCTGTTGTCTCCTTTCGTTTGCAAGTAGGAGTCGTTTGTAAGTTGGATGTTTGAAAGTAGGGGCCTGCCATATATACTCTGCTGAAATTTGCCCCTTACTTGTTGGTGTTGCCACAACACTGTGAGCCCTCACACTTACTCTTGGTGGGCGCTGGAACGCCCTGCTGTGAACTATTATATCAGGAATTGTATTTACATGCCAATATTGAACAGTGGTAGGAAAAATTGGGCCTTTGGTGGTGGTGCTGGTGCCACAACACTGTAAGCCCTCACAGTTACTCTTGGTGGGCGCATGAATGGGCGCTGCTGTGAATTATTAGATCAAGAATTGTAATTGCATGCCCCTGTTAAACAGGGGCAGAAAAATTGGGCCTTAGGAACTGGTGCCACAACACTGCAACCCCTCACAGATACTGTACTTGGAGCACAGCAATGAGCCCTGTTGCAAAGTATTGCATCAAAAATTGTAATTACACACCCCTGTTAAACAGGGGCAGAAAAATTGGGCCTTAGGCACTGGTGCCACAACACTGCAACCCCTCACAGATACTGTACTTGGAGCACAGCAATGAGCCCTGTTGCAAAGTATTGCATCAAAAATTGTAATTACACACCCCTGTTAAACAGGGGCAGAAAAATTGGGCCTTAGGCACTGGTGCCACAACACTGCAACCCCTCACAGATACTGTACTTGGAGCACAGCAATGAGCCCTGTTGCAAAGTATTGCATCAAAAATTGTAATTACACGCCCCTGTTAAACAGGGGAAGAAAAATTGGGCCTTAGGCACTGGTGCCACAACACTGCAACCCCTCACAGATACTGTACTTGGAGCACAGCAATGAGCCCTCTTGCAAAGTATTGCATCAAAAATTTTAATTACACGCCCCTGTTAAACAGGGGCTGAAAAAATGGGCCTTAGGCACTGGTGCTGGTGCCACGACACTGCAACCTCTCCCAGATACTCTAGTTGGAGTGCAGGAATGAGCCCTGCTGCAAAGCATTGCATCAAAAATTGTAATTACATGCCCCTGTTAAACAGGGGCTAAAAAATTGGGCCTTAGCCACTGGTGGCGGCACCCAGAAACTAAAAAGTTCTTCCAAGCTATCATCAAGAATCGGATCATTGAGGAGAAGGGGGATAGTCAGTCAACATAACAGGACAGTCACTCAGCATCAGCATCAGTCTTGAAGGGATGTGACATTTGAAAATAAATTATTCTGTTATATCAGCTTCAGGTGCTTGGTAGCTGGTGGTGATCCAAGACTGGTTCATCTTTATGAAGGTCAGTCGATCAACCGAGTCGGTGGACAGGCGCACCCTGTGATCCGTGAAAAAGCCTCCAGCAGCACTGAATGTGCGTTCCAAAAGAACGCTGGATGCAGGACAGGCCAGTACCTCAATTGCATACTGTGCAAGCTCTGGCCAGTGATCCATCCTCAACACCCAGTAAGCCAGAGGATTTTCGGTGGGAAAGGTGTCCAAGTCTGACCTTGCCCCTAGGTATTCCTGCACCATGTATATCAGACGCTGGCGATGGTTGCTGGAACCGATCATACCTTGGGGCTGCGGACTAAAAAATTGTCTGAACGCATCGGTCAGATGGCCACCTTCTCCACCGCTCCTTCTGCTACTGACCGAAGCCTCAGAAACTCGTTGTCCAGGACCAGGAGTTTGTAACCTCCCAGTCTCTGGGAACGCGTTGCAAAGACCTTTCTGCAAGGCCTCCCGGAGATGTCTCATCCTCTGCTCCCTCTGCGACGGTAAGATAAGGTCCGCAACCTTACCCTTGTACCGTGGATCAAGGAGAGTGGCCAGCCAGTAATGGTCCCTCTCCTTGATCCGAAGAATACGAGGATCCTTCCGCAGACTTTGCAGGATCAGGGAGGCCATGCAGCGTAGGTTAGCTGAGGCATTCAGTCCGGAGTCCTCTGGGTCACTAAGGACAACATGATCCGCAGCCACCTCCTCCCAGCCACGTACAAGTCCACGGGTTTGTTGGGACTGTAAATCATCCCTAAAAGACTGCTGCTGTTGATGCTGAGTGCCATGCTCCACCTCCATGGTTACACAATCCTCCTCCTCCTCGTCCTCGTCCTGTGTGATGGGTGGGACAGAAGGAACACTGTCTGGGTAAAGGGGGCCTTGAGAGGCAAGGAAGTCCTCCTCTTCCTGCCTCTATTCTGCCTCAAGTGCCCTGTCCATTATTCCACGCAGCGTATGCTCCAACAGGTGGACAAGAGGTACAGTTTAACTGATGCATGCACTGTCACTGCTCACCATCCTTGTGGCCTCCTCAAATGGTGCCAGGACAGTGCATGCATCCCTGATCATGCCCCACTGGCGTGGTGAAAAAAACCTGAGCTCCCCTGACCCTGTCCTGGTGCCGTAGTCGCACAAGTACTCATTGATGGCCCTCTGCTGCGTGTGCAGCCGCTGCAGCATGGCCAACGTTGAGTTCCACCTGGTGGGCATGTCACATATAAGGCGGTTCTTGGGCAGGTTCAACTCCTTTTGCAGCTCAGCCAGCCGAGCACTGGCATTATATGATCTGCGGAAATGCACACAGACTTTCCTGGCCTGCCTCAGGACATCCTGTAAGCCCGGGTACCTGCCCAAGAACCGCTGCACCACCAGGTTAAGGATCTGAGCCACACAGGGCACATGGGTCAGTTGTCCCTGTCGGAGGGCGGAGAGGAGATTGGTGCCATTGTCGCAAACCACCATTCCTGGCTTAAGCTGGCGTGGCGTCAACCACCTCTCGGCCTGCCCCTGCAGAGCAGACAGAACCTCTGCCCCAGTGTGGCTCCTGTCCCCCAAACACACCAGCGCAAGCACGGCATGGCATCTTTTTGCCTGCGTACTTGCGTAGCCCCTTGAACGTCTACGGAGCACCACTGGTTCCGAGGACAAAGCACAGGAAGAGGCCATGGAGGAAGAAGAAGAGGAGGGGGTGGAGGAGAGAGGTGTGTCACAACCAGTAGTAGCATTTTGGAGGCGTGGCGGCGAAACAACCTCCAACACTACTGCACCTTGTCCTGCATCCTTCCCAGCTGCCAAAAGAGTGACCCAATGGGCCGTGAAAGAAAGGTAACTTCCCTGTCCATGCCTGCTGGACCATGAGTCAGCGGTAATATGCACCTTACCACTGACCGCCCTGTCCAGCGAGGAATGGACATTGCCTTCCACATGCCGGTAGAGAGCCGGAAACGCCTTCCGTGAGAAAAAGTGGCGTTTGGGAACCTGCCACTGAGGAACTGCACATTGCACAAACTCACGGAAGGGGGCCGAGTCTACCAACTGAAAAGGCAGCAGTTGAAGCGCTAGAAATTTAGCCAAGCTAGCATTCAACCGCTGGGCATGTGGATGGCTGGGAGTGAACTTCTTTCGACGGTCCAGCAGCTGGGGCAGGGAAATTTGCCTGCTAGAATCGGACGTCGGTGTACTGCTAGCAGAGGGCCCGCAAGTACTTGGCTGTGACACACCTAATTCTACACCTTCATTCCTCTCAGTGCAGGTTTCAGAGAGGACTGAAGGTATAGTGGGGTTGGAGATCCCAGCTGATGCGGAGCAAGGAGAGGTCCGCTTTATTCTTTGGTGTGGGTCTTTAAGGTAGGCTTGCCAACGAGCTGCATGGCAGGTCAACATATGTCTGGTCAAGCATGTGGTGCCCAAGCGGCTGATGTTTTGGCCACGCGAGATACGCTTGAGACATATGTTGCAAACAGCAGCGGTGCGATCTGATGCACTTGACTCAAAAAAGGCCCACACCAAAGAACTTTTGGAATAACGGGCAGAGGCAGCGCCCTGCACAGGCGGAGCTCTGCGGTGTGATTCAGTCGGTGTGCTGCCCTTACGCTGGCCCCCCGAGGGCATCCTGCCTCATTGGAGATGTGCCTCCTCCTCCTCCTCCTCTCTACTATCAGGCACCCACGTGGAGTCAGTGACCTCATCATCTCCTCCCTCCTCATCACTGGAGCCAATCTGGCAGTATGCTGCAGCTGCTGGAACATGACTGCCAGATTGCTGTCCTTCTTGAGCATCCCCTCTCTCTGCTCTCACGCTACTGCCTTCCTCTAGCTGGGTATCATCATCAGACCCTTCGAAACGCTGGGCATCCTCGTGGAGCATGTACCCAACACTGTGCTCAAACAGTTCGGGGGACTCCTAAGGAGGACATGGTGGGTCTAGGGAAGGAGTGACTGATGATGACATTGATACGAGGGAAGAGGACGCTTTGACAGCTGCTTTGCCAGTACCCTGGCATGATGCGGCTCAACACGTCCAGCTGCCGAAAATAAGGACAAGCGTTCCCATGGCCACGTGCTGATGATGATGTACCGCGTCCACGACCAGCACTGTTGTCTCTAGACACAGAGCCTGCTTGCCCTCTTTTATTGGCTCCTGACTGTCTGCCTCTCCTTGTTGGCCTTCCAGACATTCTAGTGGCCTGCAGGGAGATGGGAAAACACAGCAATAAGGGGTAGCTTCAGGTGTATACTGTGCAGGAGGCACACTACGCCCACTGTAAGTGCTGCAGATGCCTGCCTGTGTTACACAACAGGAAAACACAGCAATAAGGGCTAGCTTCAGGTGTATATTGTGCAGGAGGCACACTACGCCCACTGTAAGTGCTGCAGATGCCTGTTAGTGTAACACAAAAGAAAAAAAAACACGAGCAATAAGGGGTAGCTTCAGGTGTATACTGTGCAGGAGGCACACTACGCCCGATGTAAGTGCTGCAGATGCCTGCCTGTGTTACACAACAGGAAAACACAGCAATAAGGGCTAGCTTCAGGTGTATATTGTGCAGGAGGCACACTACGCCCACTATAAGTGCTGCAGATGCCTGTTAGTGTAACACAAAAGAAAAAAAAACACCAGCAATAAGGGGTAGCTTCAGGTGTATACTGTGCAGGAGGCACACTACGCCCACTGTAAGTGCTGCAGATGCCTGCCTGTGTTACACAACAGGAAAACAGCAATAAGGGCTAGCTTCAGGTGTATATTGTGCAGGAGGCACACTACGCCCGTTGTAAGTGCTGCAGATGCCTGCCTGTGTTACACAACAGGAAAACACAGCAATAAGGGCTAGCTGCAGGTGTATATTGTGCAGGAGGCTTAGCAAAAATGACACTGACACTGTCCCCTGCCTATCCTTCTCTGTCCCTGCACGCCAACACACTGTAAATGCACAAGGTTTAGCAAAGAATATCACTGACACTGTCCCTGCCTATCCTTCTCTCTCCCTGCACACAAGGTTTAGCAAAGAATATCACTGACACTGTCTCTGCCTATCCTTCTCTCTCCCTGCACACAAGGGAGCTCTCCCCGCTGCCGGCGCTGTGATTGGCCAAGCATGCGGGGTCACAGTGCATGCTTGGCCAATCACAGCGCCGGGATTGCACTGCAATGGCGCAGTGTATTGTGGGCCGTTCGCGTCACTCGAATTTGGCGCGAACGGCCCAAATCGTTCGATCTTCGTCGAACGATCGAACTGCCGATGTTCGAGTCGAACATATGTTCGAGTCGAACACCGAGCTCATCCCTACTCTAGAAGAGGTTGGAAAAATGGATAGATTATCCCTTTTGGGAAATCGTCCTAAGAGGAAGAATGATCAACCCCTTTACCATTCATCACCACATATTCTACTCAACACTACATCATAAGGAAAATTATACGGAAACACTGGCATTTGCTTTGCAGTGACCGTATTATTAACACTTTTCTTCCATCTGCTCCACAATTAATTTTTTGGGGTGTCCCCTCACTCAGGGACAGAGTGGCACCGAATGTGGTTGATCCACCTTCTAAAAAGGTTTCATTTTTTCAGAATATATCAGGATGCCATCAATGACGCAGGTGCCAGGTGTGTGCTTTGAACATCAGTAAAGCTAAAAAAACTGAATCATTTGTGTCAACCAGTACTTCGAGACAACACAAGATTGAATCTTTTGTAACTTGCAGCTCCAGGGGCGTAGTGTACCTACTGCAATGTCCATGCGGTATGCAGTACATAGGTAGGACAAAGCGAACCATGCAAATTCGTCTTGGAGAGCATATAACCAATATTAAAAGCGGCTTTCAGTACCATTCAGTATCCAAGCACTATGACATACATCACCAGCAGAATACAGCTGGCACATTATTTTTGGGAATAGATAGATATAGCCCTCACTGGAGGGGGAGGGGGTCTTTAGTCAGGGAGATATCACGTATGGAAATGGCCTGGATCCACAGGGTACGTTGCTATACCCCTTTTGGTCTCAACATTGACATAGACGTTGTGACAGTGGGGTCACTTTGGACACAGGGTGAATAAAAGAAACCCCCGATATGGTCTGTGATAGCCATATTCAAGGCTGTATATACATTGTATATAGATTGGATGTATACTGTATGTGGGGGTTAAGTATCATTGCTGTGAGGAATTAAGTTGTTTTGCATTTCTATTGTTCATTTAAGTCTGTCCTTGTGTGTATTGTAAAGTGCCAGACAGACTGGCTGCCAACCCTTTGTGAAAAGATGTGTATTGGAGATCGTATATTCTATTGTGTTGGGATCTTTTGAAGCCTAGCAGACATCAGGATGAGGTGTTGAGTCTTGGGATGTGTGGGTGGAGCTGGGCCCTTGTTCATGTTAAATCATGTGCCTTGAATTGTGTATAAAGTTACAATGTTTCTCAATAATAAATTCATTCCTACTACAGAAGAGACAGAGTGCGTCTCGTCTTCTTCCAGAGGGGTCGGCTCCTATAGGAAAGGGTCGTTTAGCTGTGGATATCGGTAGCGAGTGGATGTGTGTCTAGGAGAGGGAACATCGTAAACGGCGTTAATACCCCTTGAGATTGGGGTGCCGTTACATTGGTTGGCAGCAGCGGGATTTTCCCTCCAGTTCCTGGGACACTCCAAGCCACCACAGTGAATGACCAAGCTATGCAGCCTGCAGGAAAGTCACGCTGAAAGACTTACTTGAGAGCCGAGATGAACCAGAGGAATGGTGATGCAGGACCCCGGTCAGTTGAAGATTTGTTTCAGCAACGAGTTCGAGAGCGCTTGGCATTATATGGTGCTAACCCATCAGAGACCGCCATACAGGAAGCCATTAGAGAAATCGAGCGGCAGGATGAGCGACAACATGAGCAGAGAATGGCGGAAATACGGCAATCAGAGACAACACCTAAAAAAAGCAGCACCAACTGAAAGGAGAGGAGAGATACAGATACCAGCCGACATGGAAAAGGAATTCAGAAGGAGGTTGCGAGAGATGCAGATACAGCATAGAGGACCAGTATCAGAGGAGGTCCTGCTGGGATGGTCGGATTCGATCCGCTGCGAACTCTGGAAGAAAGTGCTAGCCCTCGAGCAGCAACACCAGGGAAAAGTTCTCCCCTCCATCCATGTAAGGTACTGGTCGCAGTATGAAGTACGAATGCTGTTATTGGGGGAACAACCGAAGCAGGAGTGGACAGCTGAGTTAAGCAGGCTGATCCGGGCAGAGATGCGGTTGGACGAGAGCTACAGAGCCCTCCGGTGGTATGTAGCCCAAGAGTGCCCATGGTCAGCGGATGACAGCCCCACGGAAGGCTTTGACTATAATGGCCTGGGATTGTTGTATTGGAGGCTGTCCGAGGACCCTGACTTTGGGAGTGATCAGGAGTGGCGTTTGGAGGAAATAATGGAGCACAGAGAACAAAGACTGAATGTCTCGGAAGGGCACTGGGCACAGGAAGATTTGGAGTTTCTGGCCGTTCAGGAATGGGAGCTGGAGATTGCCTACAAACAGCTGCTAGACTCTGCTCAGCAGCAGGGTGGGGCTCCCTTTGCCTGGGACTATCAGGAATTACCAGTTGACAACTATGAAATCCTGGCTGAAGAATCAGCAGTGGAAAATCTGAAGATTGCCCTCCCTAAAGCCGAAGTGAATGATACAGAGTTCCAGGGAGCTAGCCTGGCTGAAGAATCGGCAGTGGAAAAGATGAAGATTGCCCTCCCTAAAGCCGAAGTGGATGATATAGAGTTCCAGGGAGCTAGCCTGGCTGAAGAATCAGCAGTGGAAAATCTGAAGATTGCCACCCTTAAAGCCGAAGTGGATGATATGGAGTTCCAGGGAGCTAGGGCAGTTGGCTCATCTCCCCAGCCACAGATTACAGAAGGTATGGACTTAATGGACTGTGCAGAGGATGTTATGAATTATGCATCGCCCGCTCAAGTACTGGCAGCAGGACAAAGTACTGCAGACCCCTGCTCTGCACCCGTGGCAGTGTTGGAGGCCCGAGTTGAGAAGGTGATGGTTCCTCTTTCTGAGTGGATTTCAGAGATGCAGGGAGGAGAAGCAGCCATTTTCCCTCCCCAACAGGTAGCCAGAGCAGATGGTGTGGAGTCCCCAGCAGGAGTACTGGCAACAGGGCAGAGTGATAGCAACCTGTGCTGCCCAGCACCGGAAACAACTGTGGAGTTTCAGGGAGCCGGGGCAGTTGGCCCCTCTCTCCAGCAACAAGCTGGGGTGGTAAAGCTTTTACCCCCAGCTGAATCACTGGCAGCAGGGCAGAATGCTACTGGCCGCTGCACACAACTGCCACTTGAGCGGATATCGGTGGATGGGACTGCGGTCTCCACTCACAGCAACCCAGCAGAAGAGCTGGCAACAGAGCCGAGTGCCACGGGCCTCGGCTCTCAACTAACAGAAGAGGGAGTTCCTGTGGTATTGGATGGGACTTCAGTCCTCACTGACACAACCCCAGAAAATGGTGTGACACTGAGACAGGAGGATGTCAGCCTTGCTTTGCAAGTACTGGGGGACTTTCACCTACCACAAGTGGATGGGACTTCAGTCTCCACCTGTATACCCCAGGGATGCCGGGCAGTCGACCCAGATCCCCAACAGCATGACGGACTGAGCCCAGTCACCCTGTCTTCTCCCCAGCGGCAGGTATGTTCTCTGAGAGAGGCAGAGGTTGACTGGGTAAGTAATGCTCTGCTTGGAGCAATTCATTTGTGGCACTGGGTGGATACCAGCATTGGAAGAATGGACCCATGGACTAACTTCGGAGTAGACCCGTCTGGGGTCCCCTCCTCTGTTAGTCCCCTGCCGAAAGGGGAGATGTGTGACAGTGGGGTCACTTTGGACACAGGGTGAATAAAAGAAACCCCCGATATGGTCTGTGATAGCCATATTCAAGGCTGTATATACATTGTATATAGATTGGATGTATACTGTATGTGGGGGTTACGTATCATTGCTGTGAGGAATTAAGTTGTTTTGCATTTCTATTGTTCATTTAAGTCTGTCCTTGTGTGTATTGTAAAGTGCCAGACAGACTGGCTGCCAACCCTTTGTGAAAAGATGTGTATTGGAGATCGTATATTCTATTGTGTTGGGATCTTTTGAAGCCTAGCAGACGTCAGGATGAGGTGCTGAGTCTTGGGATGTGTGGGTGGAGCTGGGCCCTTGTTCATGTTAAATCATGTGCCTTGAATTGTGTATAAAGTTACAATGTTTCTCAATAATAAATTCATTCCTACTACAGAAGAGACAGAGTGCGTCTCGTCTTCTTCCAGAGGGGTCGGCTCCTATAGGAAAGGGTCGTTTAGCTGTGGATATCGGTAGCGAGTGGATGTGTGTCTAGGAGAGGGAACATCGTAAACGGCGTTAATACCCCTTGAGATTGGGGTGCCGTTACAGACGTCAATGCTTTCATTGATAACAGCTGAAGAAGTACGCCTCTGATCATACACATTTTTAGTCTAGGATGTATTCTGATTGTAAACCAGATCTGAGCTCTCGGTACGTCCATATTACACTTTAGAGTTATGATGTTCTCCCCTATCATTAACTCACATGTATCTAGGTTAATACTCAGTTAACCGATTTGTGTATGTCAAATCCAGGGTTTTCTTCCTATGGGTATTGATATACATAGTAGAAAATATTCTCTGTACTTTTGATAGAGATGCTAATGCATCATTTTAGTCCCAATGACATCAATATTAATCTGTGGGACAATGCAGATACTTAATCATTAGCTGTTAATAGTTCCTCTACATTAGGTGTTAATTCCTTTTCAAACATCTAATCTAGAGATGATGTCTTCTATCACCATTCCTTGATATATAGATGGCAATACTGATAATGTCCACTGAGGGCCAGTGTCATTCTATATATACCGTGGATTAATACCACAATTTAAATAAATTTTCTTCCTTTTATTTTATTTTAATATAGAAGCCATCCATGTATTGGAATTTACATATACTGTATACTGTTTATTCCCCACCAGTGTATGCCAAATCCATGGGTTGCTTACTATGGGTATAGATAGTCATAGTAGAAAGTATTCCCAGTACATTTAATTTTTTCTATTTTTTACATTTATGTTTTGACAGAGATGCCAACGCATCTTTTTAGTCCCAATGATATCATTATTAATTTGTGGGACAATGCAGACACTTAATTATTAGTTGTTCCTAGTTCCTCCTTATCAGGTCTCATTTTCTTTTTAAATCCTTCCAATCCAGAGATGGTGTCTTTTGTCACCATTGCTCGATATATAGATTGCAATACCAAATATGTCCTCTGAGGGCCAGTGTTTGCCATTTTATATACACTGTGGATTAAATCGATTTTGCTGGATATATGGATTGCAATACTGAATATGTCCACAGAGGGCCAGTGTTTGCCATTTTATATATACTGTGGATCAAATCGATTTTTTCTTATATTTAATTCATAGTTTAATTTAACATAGAAGCCATCTATGTATTAGAATTCAGATATATTGCGTATTGTTTATTCACTATGTGTATTCACATCCTTTAGCAAGGGTCTGTTTAGCACATATAATATGCAGGCATAGCTAACTAATCGTTCATTTTGGCGCGCCCTTTGGATAGATAACCATAGGTGGATCAGACGCTGAGTGAGCGTTTTACGATTTTTAGCCCACAGATTGTCTAGGTTGCCATTAGGGAATCAAGTATGGGCAGTTTGCCCATCTTCAAGATGGTGAATGGTGCAGCAGGGATGCCGAGAGGTCAGATAAGGGCGGATCCCATTGCTGTACACAGGCTATTTAGTGCGGTGAGTCAGCACGCCAGACATGGGAGTAAGTCACACATGTGCAAGTCACAAGCAAGTCTCAAGTCTTAACCTTCAAGTCTCAAGCAAGTCCCAAGTTACTGTGACGAAAAGCAAGCAAGTCAAGTCGAGTCCCTGCTAGAAGTCAAGCAAGTCAAGTCAAGTCATTTAATTTGGTCAAGTCACAAATCAAGTCAAAATACTGATCTACCCCATACTGTATAAAAATAATAGGAGGGATAACAATAAATAATATTGGTTATGTGCCCGTGCCTCACTGTGCCCGTGTTTTACTGTGCCCGTCAGCTGTGTAACTGATCGGTGGCATCCCGGCGGCCATTCCAGTATTCAAAAGCCCCGCCTCCTCCTCGTCTGTGATAGGCGGAACACTCAATTTCCCAGCATTCAGTGTTCCGCCTATCACGGATATCGGCTCGTCCTCATAACACAGACGAGGATAAGAGGATGTCCGTGATAGGCTGAACACTGCCTGCTGTGAAATTGAGCGTTCCGCCTATCACAGACGAGGAGGCGCGGCTTTTGAACACTGCAATGGCGGCCGTCTGTCTGCATGACATGCTGAACAGGTAGGCAGACGGCGGCTTGCGGTTAGTGTTAGTGGTGCCAATTCATTGCAAGTCATATAGCCCAAGTCAAAGTCAAGTCGCAAGTCATTAGTGACAAGTCAAAGTCAAGTCGAGTCATTTATTGAATTCTGTCAAGCAAGTCGCAAGTCTTCAAACAGGTGACTCAAGTCTGACTTAAGTCAAGTCATGTGACTCAAGTTCCCCACCTCTGCAGCACACCGCCCGTGCCCCTGGATGACGACACCTTTGTCGAAACGACGTAGGGAGGAGCGGCGTGCTGACGTCACCACACTTTACTATCGCACAAGTCCCGGAAGTGACGGGCAGTGAGAGCCGGCCGGCTTTGTAACATACCACCCGCTTATATACCTGATGTACATTGTAAGTGCATTTTTTAAATTATTTGAATAAAAAGTCCTATACTGGATTACGCTATGGAATGTCTTTTCTGTCTTATCATGGTCCGTTGGGACACCGGGAGTTCACCTATTTAAACATCAGAGGAACCAGGAGAGCTGATTTAAAGAGCCCTTGGCAGGGATAACAGCTGCATGCGTGCACTGATCTCATGCCGGGATCAGTACTTTCGGTAAGCGGCCAGTTTAAATGGAGGTGGTGGATTCTTCACTATTCCAAATCAGCACTGTTCTGTGGTGTTCCAGTTTGATGTCACGGATGCATGTTTAGAAGATTGGACCTGCGTTTTTATCATACATGTTTTATATTATTTGTATTATAAGACTGGCTCTGCGTGTCCATTCACACATGTAGCCACAGTTTGTCTCCGCCCCCTCATCTCCTGATTGGCTCACTGGCTCTGATTGACAGCAGTGGGAGCCAATGGCTCCTGCTGCTTCCAAAAGCCAATCAGGAGTGTGAGACCTTGGTGAGCCAAGGCTGTATCGAGAGGGGCTCAGGCAAGTATTGAGGGTGGGGGGTGAGGGGACTGCTGCACCCAGAAGGTATTTTACCTTCATGCATAGAATGCATGAAGGTAAAAAACTTGTGCCTTTACAACCACTTTAAGTACTGCCTTCCACGAGTTAGAAACTCTATGGGTAAAAAAGAACTGATGCTAACACACACATTCTTTTTCCACAAAGGAGTAATCATCCTTCTATCAACATCCTATGTAAGAGCTATTTCAACACTTGCAGTTGAAACTTGCAAGACGCGATCAATAAAGGTAAAATCATTTACTGTACATATTGCACCAGTGGAACAAAAAACTCTTCAATGGTCTGAGTCATCTCTTTGATCCACTGGGTCCTTGAAGCGAACAAGGAAACATGAAAGACAATAGTCATTAAAAGTTTTCTGCTTTTGTAGAAGAATAAGAAAAACTTTTTCCAGATAGACAGAGTTCAGTTTAGAAAATTTACTCTTAAAATTAGACAAAATAGAAAAAAAAGTTATACTTACCTTCTCTCTGCAATGATATTGCACAGAATGGTTGCTCCCTTCCCCTTCAGGCAGTCACTGCTGACTTTATCGACTCCTCCCCCATTTGCATGCCCCTGGGTGCTAAGGAGGCACCCGTGTGTGCGTGCTCCTGAGTCAGGTTGTGTGTGTTTATAGACACACACAACATTTATAAGCCACTCCCCCGCTTCCATCTCACAGGAGTTTGACTGACAGCAGCAGGAGCCTATAGTGCCGCGTAAGTTTCTTTAGCCTCTTTAACCACTTCAATACAGGGCATTTTCACCCCCTTCCTGCTAAGGCCAATTTTCAGTTTTCAGCGCTGACGCACTTTGAATGACAATTGCGCGGTCATGCAACACTGTCCCCACAAATAGAGCTTTCTTTCAGTGGTATTTGATCACCCCTGCGGTTTTTATTTTTTGCGCTATAAACAAAAGAAGAGCGCAAAGTTTTAAAATAACACAATATTTTTTACTTTTTGCTATAATAAATATCCCAATTTAAAAAAAAAAAATCCTCAGTTTAGGCCAATATGTATTCTTCTATATATCTTTGGTAAAAAAAAAGTTATAGCGTCTACAAAATAGGGGATAGATTAATGGCATTTTTTTTAAAAATTTTTTACTAGTAATGGCAGCGATCCGTTATTTTTATTGTGACTGACATTGCGGCGGACAGATCGGAGACTTTTGACACTATTTTGGGACCATTCACATTTATACAGCGATCCGTGCTATAAAAATGCACTGATTACTGTATAAATGTCACTGGCAGGGAAGGGGTTAACACTAGGGGGCGATCAAGGGGTTAAATGTGTTACCTATGGAGTGATTCTAACTGTAGGGGGAGGGGGCTCACAAGGTGAGGAGACCAATCGGTGTTCCTCTTTACTGGGAACACACGGATCTGTCTCCTCTCCCCTGGCAGGACATGGATCTGTGTGTTTACACACACAGATCCATGTCCCTGCTCTGTTTCAGGCAATCGCGGGTGCTCGGCGGACATTGCGGCAGCCGGGCACGCGCATCGGCTCCCGAGTGACGCGGCGGGCGTGCGTGCCCCATAGACGGCCTGGAAGCCCAGGACGTCATATGATACCAGCCCAGGATGAGAGATCCCTCCTGCGGAGGTTATATTACTATGGGTGGGGAAGCAAGTAGTTAATGTGGTTGTAAAGGCAGAAGTTTTTTTTCATCTTAATGCATTCTATGCATTAAGACCAAAAGCCTTCTGTGTGCAGCAGCCCCACTCAGTCCCCCTAATATTTACCTGAGCCCATCTCAATCCAGTGATCCAGTGATGTTGCAGGAGAGTCTTGGCTGTCTCTCCCTCCTCTTTGCCTTAGACAGCAGCGAAGCGGCATTGGCTCCTGCTACTGTCAATCAAAGTCAGTGAGCCAATTAAGAGAGAGAGGGGGCAGGGCCGGGCCACGGCTCTGTGTCTAAATAGACACACAGAGCAGCGGCTCGGCTCAGGTGCCCCCATAGCTGCTTGCTGTGCGGGCATTCAGCAAGAAGGAGGGGCCAGGAGCACTGGCAAGGGACCCAAGAAGAGGAGGATTGGGGTTGCTCTGTGCAAAACCACTGCACATAGCAGGTAAGTAAAACAAGTTTGTTATTTTTAACAAAAAAAAAAAAAAAAATTAGACTTTAGTATTACTTTATTGGCTTGAAAATCTGTTGATGAGACTGTTGGTCCTGACTACTGTAGGATTTATTGGTGCCTTCTTGTACCATAGAAGATCCTTGTTGTTGCAGTGAAGATTTCATTTTAGCAGTAGTCCTGCATGAAGTCTCCTACATCTCTCATATTTGGGGAAACAATTTACCTTTTAAAAGGATGGCTCACGTAGAAAACTTTTCAGAGCTCCCCAAACCCAACAAACTTTCATTGGTGGGCTCTGAGCTACAGGCAAACTTGTAACTTGAGAGATGAATGGGACTTTCTGCAGAGAGGAGCACATTGCATGCCTCCGGGTGCTAAGGACGCACCCGTGTGTGCGTGCTCCTGAGTCAAGTTGTGTGTGTTTGTAGACACACACAACATCGATAAGCCAATGCGTTCAGGATGGATGTTCAGAGGCATTTGAAACGCCTGTAACAGCTTGTAAACGCAGTGACTCGCATTTAGCCGCATTTCGTTTACAGGCGTTTTAAATTTTAGACTTTTAAAAAAAAAAGAAAAATGCTTCTAAAACGCAACCGCCGCTAAAAGCGGCAAAACACAGTTTTTAAACGTCGTTTACTGTCTGTCAAATCGTTCAGGGGAGGTTGTAAAAGTCCCATGTACATTAAGCCTAAAGGAAGGACAAGGAACATTTTGCCTGAGTGGGACAAACAGTCACTTAGCTCTTTCATTGTAGAGGCAGATTTCTGTGGACTAAAGAGTGTGTACCATGCAGTGTGTACCATGGTGCCATATTGATGGGTATATAATGCCCACTATGTGTTACTGACTGCCGGTCCCATTATGATCAATGTCTGAATGGTGAAGTAACTCCACTCAGGGCCACCAGCCTAACATAGCGTATTAGCACTGGCCTAATAAATCCTGTACTACATGCATTATCAAGGTGGTCCACTTTGATAATGCAAGCATCTCAGATAGACATATATTTCAAAAAATTACTCTCCACTTTTGAGAATTGGGGAACAAAAGTAAACAACTATTAAAACATTGCTTTGTCTTTTCAGTTTAGTGTGTTGTATGCCAGGCTGCAAGAGAAGTCCAGAAGGTTCAGGGTGGAGAAACAAAAGGAGCTACTCCAGGCCCCGGAGTCACCAGTTGGAAATCACTACACTGGAGCCTGTTTAACAGATTATTTGGAAAGTGGGCATGCAAAAATGTTTGATAGTTACTTCTTTATTTCCTTTTTGTTCTGTAGACTTTTATTCAGTTGTTTCACTGTTTGTACTGTAGATTAAGTAATATATGAAACAGTTACAAATCTCTTACTTTATCGTTTCTCAGTTTACAGTTATTCATTTTTTAAATTGATATGATTAGTTAACATGTTGTTTCCACACCAGATATGATTTATCTTGTATAGTATTCATACTCAGTCAATAACTTTCATTGTGCCTTAGGCTGGAAATGTCCACATAGTTACTATGGTAAACTGATAATTTTGGTTGAGCATGAACACACATAAAACAATAAACAATAACTAAAGACTGCATTGATAAGAGTTAATAACCCATGTAGCCAAAGGCGCCTATGGACATAAGATCAGTATGTCCCAGTCTGGCTGTTTTTAGCTAGGTGGATGACCATTCATTAGGGATGAGCTGAACACCCCCCAGTTCGGTTCACAACAGAACATGCGAACAGGCAAAAAATTTGTGTGAACACGCGAACACCGTTAAAGTCTATAGGACACGAAAGGCTTATATGCAAGTCATTGCATAAAAAGTTTACGGGGACCCGGGTACTGCCCCAGGGGACATGTATCAATGTAATTTTTTTTTTTTTAAACGGCCATTTTTTCAGGAGCAGTGATTTTAATAATGCTTAAGGTGAACAATAAAAATGAAATATTCCTTTAAATATTGTGCCTGGGGGGTCTCCTTAGTCTCATACAAAATAATTCCGCGCTGCCCTCTGGATAAGCTGCTAACACAACAAGTAGACAAATAGTAAAAAGCGTGGAAACAAAAAGTGTAGCGCTAATCAAAAAAATGAACAAGAATGCATGACGCACTCAAATGAGTATATAAAAACGGTGCAATATAAAAAAAGACACTCAAATATTAAGTAAAAACAGTAAGAAGTGCTCATATATACAAAATGTCTATATGTGAAATACAAGTGAAAACTTGTGCAACTGAGTGTTCCTAAAGTAATTCAAAAATGAAGGCAATGGTGAAATTCAAAAGTGGGTGAAGACTTTGAAGGGAAAGGTGACGGTGAGAAGATGAAGAGAACCACCACCAATAGGTAAGGAGCTTACCAGATAGTTTGAACCCAGAGGAACATATGTTCAGTGGGTCAAACGGGCTTGGTGTGGTGGAACCACGATGGAACCTGGACAATCTGTATGCTGCAAATTGCTGTGCTGGAAATGGCCAAACATCAACATGGAGAGAGAAACCGCAGAAGAAAGATGACCTCTTAGCAGATAACCTCATATGCAGTAGTGGTCCGGGAAAATCCCAATCAATATGAGCAGGTAAGTATCATGTAATAGAGAAAAGAAACAGCCACATAGCGTAACTCTGTATATAAATCAAAATTTAATGTAGTGGAAACACTTACATTTAAGTTGATATAAAAGCGCTTTGCAAAGAATGTGGCAACAATGGAGGTCTCCTTAGTCTGCCTGTAAAGTAGCGCATCTTTCTGTGTTCATAACAGTACCGCAGCAAAATGAAATTTCTAAAGGAAAAAATGTAATTTAAAACTGCTCCTGGCTGTAATGTATAGTCGGATTCTGGCAATATAGATAAAAATCATTAACCGCTTAAGGACCGACGCACGACGACATATGTCGGCACAATGACACGGCTGGGCAGATGGACGTACCTGTATGGTCCCCTTTAAGATGCGACATTGTGGGCGCGCCGCAAGCTCCGTGAGTCTGACCGGGGATAGCCGCGATCCTCTCATGGAGAGGAAGAGCGGGGAAATACTGATGTAAACAAGCATTTCCCCATTCTTCCTAGTGACAGGACACTGATCACAGCTCCCTGTAATCGGGAGCGGTATTCAGTGTCGTGTCACACATAGCCCATCCCCCTACAGTTAGAAGCACTCCCTATTACACACTTAACCCCTTCAGCGCCCCCTACTGGTTAACCCCTTCACTGCCAGTGTAATTTTTACAGTAATCAGTGCATTTTTATAGCACTGATCGCTGTATAAATGACAATGGTCTCAAAATGTCATCAAAAGTGTCTGATGTGTCCGCCATAATGTTGCAGTCACAATAAAAATCGCTGATCGCTGCCATTACTAGTAAAAACAAAATTATTAATAAAAATGCCATAAAACTATCCCCTATATTGTAGACGCTATAACTTTTGCGCAAACCAATCAATAAACGTGTGTTGTGATTTTTTTTTTACCAAAAATATGTAGAAGAATACATATCAGCCTAAACTGAGAAAAAAAATTGTTATTAAATTTATTTTTTGGGGATATTTATTATAGCAAAAAGTAAAAAATATTGCTTTTTTTTCAAAATTGTCGTTCTATTTTTGTTTATAGCGCAAAAAATAAAAATTGCAGAGGTGATCAAATACCACCAAAAGAAAGCTCTATTTGTGGGAAAAAAAGGACATAAATTTTGTTTGGGAGCCACGTCGCACGACCGCGCAATTGTCAGTTAAAGCGACGCAGTGCCGAATCAAAAAACGTGCTCTGGTCTTTGGCCAGCCAAATGGTCTGGGGCTTAAGTGGTTAAACAAAAAAAGGCCTGGGTTCCCCCCAGTCCATTACCAGGCCCTTTGGGTAAGTGGAGCCCCTGGCCAAAATGTAAGAAAAAATGGCTTGGGGGCCCCCCCCCCCAAAATCCAGACCAGGCCCTTAAGGTCTGGTATGGATATTAAGGGTAACCCCGCGCTAAAACAAAAAAAATGGCTTGGGGGTCCCCCCCAAAATCCATACCAGGCCCTTCAGGTCTGGTATGGATTTTAAGGTGAACCCCATGCCAAAATATTGGGGAGGGTGCTTTGCAGTCATTGTGGCGAACTGCTCACCCGGCTTGCATCCAGCCAGCAGGATCCACGATACTACCAAGTGGGCCTGTATTCAGGACTCTGCACACTACAGCCGCGGATATCCCGGAAGGCCAGAGCGGGCCTGGAGTCATCCCAGAAAGTCAGGGTCGAGTCTGAGCCTGGTGACTCCCATTCACATAAGAGAGCAAGTAGAGGACAGCGGGAGAGAACACTTTTAAAAATCTTCAGGGAGGACAACTGGTCGCAGCCAGGAGGGCTGGTGAGTGAGCACAGTCAGGAGGACTGAGGAGGCACGCCTGAGAGAACTGGGAGATTGCAGTTTGAGATGGGTGCAGAACCAAAAGAGAGGACTTTGGGAATGGTACGGGAAAGAGGTCTTTGCAGCCAGGCTGGTTGGCAGGGCATGAAGAGAGCTATCTGGGAGTGGTAGCTGAATAGGGGACAGCTAGCACCTGAAATATTTCTACATCACAGGGGCCTGAGGTCCCTGCTCACAAAAGGCAGTTCATTGAAGCCTGGCTGAAGTAGTGTCAGGCTTATCCATGCGGTGCTAGCTAGCTAGTCTGGAGGAGTAACAGTCTGCAGAAAGTGAAGTGCTGGAGGAGAAAATGGTGTGCAGCAAGTGGTTGTGCTGGAGAGAAGACTGGAGTGTATATACTGAAGTGTATATAGAAGTCCCAAGCAAGTTTGCACTGAATATTCCTGGGCATCCCATAATTCCGAATCTCCCATCCAAGTTTAATCCCCTCCATTAAAGAAAAACAAACAAAGCTATGGACTGTTCTATGTCTCTGAGAGATGGATGTCTGGCTGGGCAGGGTGTCAGGTGAACCACTACATTCAGCAACCCCTACGGGGGAATGGCTACATCTGGTTTCTACAAAATAATGATAGTAGCTAGTCGGATACCAACATCCCTGATGATGAACACCCATAATTTTCATCCTTTGTTTTGGCAATTCCAACATGAGTACGCTGTAAAGAATTCTATCCAATCATTTTTAATATGTATCTGAACTTTTTATATCCTGTATCAATAAAGATTTGTTTACTTTTAAACTATTTGGAAATACTTTCCATTTACTCAAAAAAGGACCCAGTACCGTTAAAGTCCCACTCTGAGGGTTTTTCTCTATACTTGTCTGGTTTCTCTGTCTCCTCCCTTCCCCAATGGTAAGCCTGTACTACAACGTACAAGATTATTGGGATGTGTGGCATGCATATCTGACCAACATGTCAATGGACACCTCAAAGTATAGATCCCATTTTCTGTTAGGGTGAAAAGGGGTAGACCCTTGGTTTTTGCTATTTGAAAGCGTTCCTTCAGTCGACACCAAACTTATAGGCAATACTAGCATCAATTAATATTTGGTGGATGATTCTGATAGTTATTCTGGTATTATACAAGTTATCCCTTCTCAACCAGGGTTCAACGGAACCCTAGGGTTCCTCCAGGGGTTGCTAGGGATTTCTTGAGTAATTTCAGCCTGTCAGAAAAATAACTGCTAACACCAATGATCGTTTTAGTTATCTGTAAAGAGGCATTCTTCCAAATGACTACAAGTGACAAGAGCATTGTTCCCAGTGAGCATCACAATAATGGACAATGAGCCGCAAATATAGTAATTATTAGCGGGGTTTCCTGAGACTGGAAAGTTGTTTCAAGGGTTCCTCCATGTCAAAAAAGGTTGATAAATGCTGATCTGGATGAACATAATGTGTTCACACTCTAATGTGGGAGATAGCAGTTGCCCCTGATTTTTAATGGGATTAAAGTGACTATGTCAAGATTTTTAAATGTGTTAAATGCATACCCAGCAAAAGAAAAACCTTTTCTGCTGCCTATACTACTGAAGATTGCTCTATTCTATAGGAATGGTCATCCTCAAGATCTGCTGGGAAACTCAGACTTTCAGAAGTGTTGATCCATTTGGACCCCCAGAGAACCCAGCACTTCCTTCTGCTGACTTCCACATCCCTTTAGTGTCCTGTAGTGACGTAGAGGTTGGCAGTTATAGCTGCAGGGGACAATATAAAAAAGGAAAAAACTGCTCAATACAACATAAAACAAGTCAGCTGCAACTCTAATGTGAGATATACACACCAATTTCTAATAGAGAAGAGAATGGAGTTGCGCTCATAATACAGCAAAGAAAATTAATTGCTTCACAAAACAAAAGCCTGAACATAGGCTGCACACATGAACTATATACAGATGGTGGTGTCCAAAAACCTTAAAATTATAATGTCCATCCATATATAACATAAACTTAATGTCCAGCATATACTGCAGAATAGTGATCCACGTGAAAGTGCTGATACGGCTGACAGACAGAGTGAATATCCACCACCACATAGATTGTGCGCTTACCAGCTAGCACAAGCTAGGAAGCCTGTGGTAATACCCAGCCAGGCCCTTTTCCTCATAGGATCCCCTAGTTCTACACTGGTAGTAGCCCTTTAACCATTTCCCGACCAGCTCACGCATATTTACTGCGACACAATGGCACTGCTGCGCGAAACCCTGTATGGGTACGGGGTTCCCTTTAAGAGACGCCAGAGGGCATGTGCCCGCTGCACGGCGGGGGGGGACCCGATGCGCATGTAACTGAACTATGGATGCTGTGCCCACAAAAGGCAGACATAGGGCAAATGACTAGTCACCAGTATTGTCTGTGGTCTCTCTGCAGCTGATCTTTCTCTATTACTGATTTACCATGTCTTGTATGCACTGTGATTCTGTATGGAGGTCATCTTGGTAGATTTCAGAGCCTCCAGCTAGGAGAACAGTGAGCAACATAGTAGTGGCAAATCTCAAAATAAAGCTGGCCATAGATAGATTGAGTTTTTTCCTTTGTTTTTGTTTTTTTGTTTTCTGGCTGGCAAAATACAATGATCAACAGCTGCAGCCGCTGATTGAGAATACATTTTCAACAAGCCTGCTCCACAAAAGTCAATTGTTGATCATGGATCAAATTTTGGCCAGTCTCTTATGAACTAGCTAAATTTTGATCCAACTATGACCAGTTTTAGATCATGCAGGACACATAAACAGCCGAGGTTGTAGGCCCTAGCATACTAAAAACTCCACTACTTTTATTCAGGAGGAACTGAGACAAAAGATAACATTTTCAGACTACTGATAAGGCACAATTACCATTTATAGATTTAACCTATAACATAGCAAATCTTCATTTTTTTAGTTTAGTTTTCTTTTTGTGGGTTTAGTATTCCTAATAAGAGCCCACTTTAAAATACTTTAAGGACTTTTTCTTTAGCTTCAAGTGTTATTGTAGTGTAATGGATGAGGGCCAATATGTCTGAACCAATTTGGTCATCTACAGTATATATGAGAGCAAAATAATTGCTTCTTTGTGATGTTTTGGCGGCGCTTTGACAATCTGCTAAGAATAGTGCTTTATACATTCTGTTGATTTTGGACCTAAAAGAACAAATTTTTATATGATATCATCTGTAAACTTTGAAGTCAGGAATAGTTTCTTTGACATTTACTTTTGTATGTGTGTTTGAGATAACAAAATACAGATAAACTAAAACCAAATCAAGCCATGATAACAAAAGAGCTAAATTATTGGTGGCACTAAATGCTGGCAATGATTCAAATGATAACCCCAAAAGTGCCCATTCAATGAGTAAAAGTGTAACATGAAAACTGATTCCAGAAGCATTTTGTAGCAAGCCAGCTATCAAAAGAAATAAAAAAGAGCAGGTATACATTGCTATGGTACACTTGCACTGTTGGCTTGCATATGCACACAAATAAATGCATGCACAGTGAACATGACCCCAAATCTTATTTATCAAATCATACACTGATTTTCAATATTCATGGTGTGATCCCAATTTGCATTGCGCAGCGAACATCCAAATAATGCTGCTTTTATGAGTTCTGTTCTCAGGAATGCGCATGTCAACGCTTTAGAAAAAAATAAAAAACATAAACCTAGCACACACAGCATGGTTGCTTTATAATATGCCTGTTGGGGTCCTAGCCTGTTGATAATATGCCTGTTGGGGTCCTAGCATCAGCCGACCACTGACCGAAGGCCAGAAGAAAACTCTTGGTGGAATTTGAGCAGCGCCCCTGTCTATACAATCAGTCTAGTCCCCCTCTCCTTCTTCGATCAGTTCAAGGGTCCATTGAACAATTAATACATGTTTGGAGAACTATTGTTTAATTGTCCAGTAAGGAATACCAGTGTGTTATGAATTGCTTAACCCAAAAATCATACCATCCAAATGAACCCATTCATGACGGGCATATGTTTGCTAGTATGAAAAAATACAAACTCTTTACACTATGTTATATCATATTGCTTTTCATTAAACAATTATATCACATGCATGCATGCACTTTGTTGTATTGAAGACATAATTGCACAACATTATATGTAGCGGGGTCTCCTTTAAGGCCCCGGGACTACGTTACGCAGAACCCCATCTGGCCTCAGGGGAAAGTTTCTACTGCAGAGACTCATGGGAGAGGGTATTTAAGGAAGAGGCGAGGCGGAGCTCGGCCTCTTGGACATCCCGCTGCAAGCAACCAGTCTTCCTGTGCGGATCTGCTGCGGTGCAAGGCCCGAAGCCTGGGGCCCTGCATGACTTCCGAAGAACCTTCCACCCCACTGCGGAGCCTGGGTGGATCCTGACTTGTCGAGTGAGGACATCAGTTGGATCGGGGATCCGATCGTGGCAGACGCTGTGTGTGGATACACAGCAGGTGGAAGTCCCGGACTGGGATCGCGTCCGAGGTGGTGAGCGGGCACCTGCCCAGACCAATAGACTGTGTCGTGTTCAGGCCTATAGAACTGCATAGGCCCACAGTTTGTTTATCTGCTGTTCCACGGGGGGACCGGTAGCAGGACAGAGTTGAAGTGTCCCCCCCTCCCAGTATAGTTGTTTCAAGTTATTGCCTGTGTGGATTACAAACTAGAATTTCATCAAGTGCACCACCGAAAGCTGGCATGCGAAGAAATCCTTATAGGAAGTGACTGAGATTTACTCCATGTCAGGCCTGACTCGGGTGGGGAGATAGGAGATTGTTTAGTGCGCCATAGGGCGCGCATACCATACTAGCTACGCGTGGTGGAGTACCGCGCAGCACCATTATAGTGTGCTGAATTGATTACTGCAGGGCTCTGCAGGGCATATTACTTGTGTGATGTTATACCTATGCTATTTGATAAAAGAGTAAAACCGTTATAGTTAATCTCTCGCCTCAGTGTGTTGTCTTACTACCTAGAGATTATTTCATGCAATGCAATTGAATGTGGTACAAGTATAACCCTAGACTAACTGTGCCAGAGTAGGTCGAGTAAGATTGCCGGGGGTTGGCGGTACTGCACACAGGGCCCGAAAACAAACCAGCGGCTCTCTTAACTGGGGGTAGCGCTACATATATATAGAAAGTAATATATGCAGTGTGCTGTACACATTGTGTCTGTCCAGTAACGTATTACAAGAAGTGGTTAAAATAAATAGAACCGGTCATCTTGACTCCTGAATACTGTGAGTTACACACTCTTGGCCTCTGCACTCTACAGGTTACACACTTTTGACTACTGCACTGAGTTTGTTCTGAGCTACAAGGACGCTTCTGTACTCCACCACCTAGAGCAACCTTTCTCTACTTTTTTTAACATGAAAGAACCCTTGAAATACATTTTTGGTCTGGGGTAACCCCTGCTGATATTTACAAAATGTACAGATCAGGGAACATTAGCATGATGATCACTGGGAATAATGTTCCTTTCACCTGTAGTCATAGGGAAGAATGCTCTCCATACAGTTACCGTATATTCTCGAGTATAAGTCGACCCGAATATAAGCCGAGGCAGCTAATTTTACCACAAAAAACTGGGAAAACGTATTGACTTGAGTATAAGCCTAGGGTGTCCATCTGCATGCCTCACTGTGTCCATGTACATGCCTTACTGTGTCCATTCCTCACTGTGCCCATGCCTCACTGTGCCCATGCCTCACTGTGCCCCTGCCTCACTTTGTCCATGACTAGACTGACGTTTAACATGGGAGTCTATGGAAGGGGTGCCTGGCTTTAAAAAATCGGTGCTCCCCGGCTTTAGGTCCCCCAGACAAAAACCTTTTACACATTTATAGAGGAGAAATGGGGCTACATGTGTGACAAGTTTCAGGTCCAGAGAACCTACGACCGGCCGGTACCGGGTCCCCAAAATCACAGAAGAAATGACCGTTTAACATGGGAGTCTATGGAAGGGGTGCCCGGCTTTAAAAAATCGGTGCTCCCCGGCCGTAGGTCCCTGTTTGTTGTGATATATGTAGAGAGACAGCACAAACCATTACTGTACATAAGCCATGTTTACTGAAAGAACCAGCAGGAAACAGGAAACACAACACAGGAAGAAGTACAACAGAGATGCACCATAGAGTTGCATTTAAAGAAACATATCATCCATAACATCTCCCCCTTTTAGTGTTAATAAATGAACATTGTGAAATTCAAAAGAGACAAAGCAATAACACATTCTACAGGTTAAGTCTCATAGGTGGTTTTGAACATCTACCACTATGGGTGGAGACTGGCCCTTGTGCAAGGATTCCTTTAGCCCTTTCTGAAGTTACTGGGCTCCTCTCATCACGTACTGGCATGCTCTGCGCTTGACAGCTGTCGGGTATACTTGCTTGCCCAGAACTGTCATTGCCGTTGGTATGAGGCATTCCCTCTGTACATGGCTCACTGTCAATGGGTGAGTCTGATCTATCAACGGGATACTGAGAATCAGGCTGCTCTGCCACTCTCAAATCCACTCGATTGCAGCGATAGAGAGTTCCTTCAACATCCACAAGATAGGAGCGTGGTGCAACCTTTTGCAGACAAGTACCTATTCTCCAACGGCCTGTTCGATCTCCAGGTAATGGTTTTATACAGATTCGTTCTCCAATATTCAATTCTGGCAAATCTCTGGCCGATGTGTCATATCGTGCCTTTGACACTTGTCTCTTAATCCTTATCTTTTCTGGAACACCTTGTATAACAGAGGGTTCAAGCAGCCTATTTGATACTGGTAAGGAGGTCTTTAATCTCCTTGACATCAGTCTTTGTGCCGCGCTACTATCCATGCCTTCAGTCGGAGTGTTTCTCCAATGTAAAATGGCCTTCCATGGGTCTTTACCATCACTTTGTGCTTTCTTGCATAAACTTTTAACAATCTTTACAGCTGATTCAGCATTGCCATTAGCCTGTGGATGATGTGGGGAGGAAGTAACATGCTCAAACTCCCATTCAGTGGCAAATTTTCTGAATTGTAGGCTTGCAAACTGAGGGCCATTGTCGGAGCTCACTGTGTCTGGTTGGCCATGACGTGCAAACTGAGCCTTGCACCTCTTAATTGTAGCTTCAGTGGATAAGTCGGGAAGAAGGTCTATTTCCCAGAAGTCTGAATAATGATCGACTAAAAGCAGGTTTTCCTTGCCTGCGTAGTTGAATAAGTCCATACTGATAATCTGCCACGGACGTGTAGATATCTCATGTGACATCATGGTTTCTTTCTGTTGCAAATGGGCATATTCATTGCAGGTGGGACAATTACTGATAAAGTCTTTGATTTCACCATGCATGTTGGGCCAGTAAAGAGTATCATGAGCTTGTCTGTAGCATGCTTCACCACCAATATGGCTGGAGTGTATGCGTAATAACATCTCTGCTCTCAGTGACTTCGGCACGATGACCCTTGGACCTTTGTACAAGATACCATTTTGTATGCTGATCTCATCTCTAAAGGACCAGTATTCCCTTACAATTCCAGGTACTGCATCTTTTTCATCTGGCCACCCACTCAAAACAATAGACTTCAAAGCTTGTAAAGTTGCATCACTGTCAGTGTGCTGTATGAGTTGATGTAGTCGTTGATCTTTGACATTAAGATAGTCTGCTTGATTGATATCGGCAAAGAAATTTTGTTCCTGTCCCAGCAGACAAATTGTACGATGCTCATGCTCACCTCCAGGTGCCACATTATCTGATGTAGCTCTGCTCAGGGTATCACTGATAAACATTTCACATCCTGGCTTGTAGACAACATTGAGGTTGTAATGCTGCAATGTAAGCATCATGCTCTGCAAACGCTTGGGAGCACACAAAAGGGGCTTTTTGAATATGGCTATCAAAGGTTTGTGATCAGTTTCAGCTGTAATTGAATCCCGTCCATAAAGATAATGATGGAAATGCTGGCAAGCAAATACAATGCTTAAACATTCCTTCTCAATTTGAGCATAATTTTTCTCAGCTGATGAAAGAGCTCTGGACGCATATGCAACTGGCTGACCTTTCTGCAAAAGGCAACAGCCTAGACCATTTTTATTGGAGTCATTTTGTATCGTAACAGGCTTTGTGACATCATAGTATTTCAACACTGGAGCAGAGGTGACCAAGTGTTTTATATCCTCTACTTCCCGGTCATGCTTGGGAAGCCAGTGCCAAACTTCATCTTTGTCCAGAAGTCGCTTTAGTGGCTCACACACCTCAGATAAGTGTGGCAGGAATTTCGCTAGGTATGTAACAAAGCCAATAAATCTCTGTACCACTTTGGCATCAGCAGGTTGTGGCATGTCCACAATGGCTTTAATCTTATCCGGGTCAGCTTTTAAGCCTTGTGAAGACAGGATATGTCCATGGAAACGGACTTCTTCCACCTTGAACTGCAATTTCTTCACACTAAGCCTCAGCATCACCTGCCTACAACGATCCAGTAGCGCTATTAACTTTTCATCATGGTCTTGCTCAGCCTCCTCATCTGTATTGCCGCAGTCAACTATAAGAATGTCATCAGCTATTGGCTATCACCTAATAGTTCATGCTGCTTTCGCTGGTATACCTCTGGTGCTACAGAGACTCCAAATGGTAGTTTGAGCCATCTCTTTCTGCCCCAAGGAGTCCAGAATGTGGTCATGTAGCTACTCTTTTCATCCAGTTTGCACTGTAAAAAGGCATCTCTAGCATCCACAAGCGTGAAGACACGTGCTTTAGGTAGTTTGTGCAAAATATCATTGAGTGTTGGCATTAAGTAGTGTGACCGTTTCAGGGCCATATTCAGAAACTTGGGATCAATGCATATTCTGATCTTCTCAGGCTTTCTGATAACAACCATGTTACTGATCCAATCTGTAGGCTCTGTTACTGAAGTTAGATGTCCTTCAGCTTCATATTTATCTAGTTGAGCTTTAACCTGTGGCTTAATGGTGATAGGCACATTGCGTGGGGCACATTGTACAGGTTGAATGGTAGGATCAAGTTCAAAACGAACCTCTCCTGGAACAGAGACTATCGGGTCCATAAACACATCACTGTAGGTGTGAAGAATTTGCTGTTTTGTCAGTGGCCTAGTCAGAGATTTTGCAGGCTGATTATCAACATTATGTAGCTCAGCAGGAATGGTGAACAGCATCAGTCCAAGGCGCTTACATGTTGAACCTGATAATAGCGGTTTCTGATCGGCATCAACAATCTCAAAGTTCAGATACAATCACGTATGCTGCATTCTGTTTGGAATAGCCCCAATGATTCCATTAGTTCCCCTGAATACAACTTTTTTTTCACAAAGTCCCCTGAATACAACTTTAGTTTGGTGCTACTAGGCTGAAGGGGTGCTCTGGGTGCCAGTTTCATTTTGTCCTTTATACTCATGACATCACACATTGCACCCGAGTCCAGCTGGCAGGGTTGGATTATATTGTTTAATCTGAGGTTTACAAACCATTTTTTGCCCTTTGTGTTTACAGCACCAATGCATTCTGAGGAGTAAACCATATCAGTGCTAAGCAGGTGTGCATCCTCCGGATCTGACATTTGCTCAATTGTGTGCAGCTTCCTTGCTTCCATTTTACTGGAGAGACAGACTCTTGCAAAGTGATTTGGTTTACCACATGCAGTACAGATTTTCCCATATGCAGGACACTTTTCTTTCTCTCGTACATGCACAGTGCCGCAATACTTGCATGATGCAGGCTTCCTCCCAGGTGGGTTGTGTAGGTGACCCTTGTGCTGAAACTTATGCTAGTGGTTTTTGAAGCTTTGCTGTTGTTTAGAGGCTGCATTGATGTTGTCAATCAGTTTATCCTGCTCCATAGCTTTCATGTGTTTGTCAGTAAGTTCTGCAGTGCGACATATCTTAATTGCCATTTGTAGATCTAAATCACTGCCTTGACAGCATTCACTGCCCATTACCCTCCTCAGCGTGGCTGCTTGCACTGTTGCAGGCTTCTCATTTAACCCTGTGGCTAGGGAATAGTCCCGAAACTCAGCCCTGAAATTGTCCCAGTTACTGCCAACATTTTCACTCACCCTCATTGCCTCAGGCAGTGGAATGCTGTTAGCTGCCATGATGCTGTTTTCCTTGCTGCAAACACTCAGCATCCAGGACAGGACTGCAATTGTCGGGAGGCACATTCAGTTCCAAGAACACTCACATGAAGGCTGGCAAGCTCTCAGCATCAAAAGTGTAGAAAGAGCATGGATCCAAATCTTCTGACACCATGTTTGTCGTGATATATGTAGAGAGACAGAACAAACCATTACTGTACATAAGCCAGGTTTACTGAAAGAACCAGGAGGAAACAGGAAACACAACACAGGAAGAAGTACAACAGAGATGCACCATAGAGTTGCATTTAAAGAAGCATATCATCCATAACAGTCCCCTGGACAACAAACTATTTAAACTTGTAGAGGAAGAGTGAGACTACATGTGTGCCAATTTTGGGGTCCAGGGGATCTACAGCCAACCAGTAGCGGGTCCCCAAAATCCGGGAGATCAGGCGCAAAAAGGTGACTCGAGTATAAGGGGGGGCATTTTCAGCACAAAAAAATGTGCTGAAAAACTCGGCTTATACTCGAGTATATACAGTAACTAAAATGATCATTGGTTTCAGCAGTTACTTATCTGAGAGGCAGAAATTGCTCATTGCTCAAGAAACCCCTAGCAACCTCTGGAGGAAACCCTAGGATTCCACAACACCCTGGTTGAGAAAGCCTGACCTAAAGGGTCATTCACCTTCACAAAGTGAAGATTGAGTTCAGAATTTCCTCTTTATACACAGCCCTGACGCTGTCCACATGGCAGTCAGATGCCATCTTTTCCCAGACTTATTACAAGCGCTTTCACCTATATATAATTGTAAGTGCAATGTTGTTTTTCTTTATAAAATATTATAGTTCTTAATAAATGAAGGTCGCTACACCCTTTTCTTCTGCTCTTTGTATTCATCCTCACACAGGCTGTAAACTGTGCCAAAAGATATCTGTGCCCCGGTAAAGAAAAATAAATGGCAAGCATGTCTATCTCAGCCAATACACACATCACCTGACTTTCGTCTTGATTTTTGTTTCCCATTTAAAATGAGCAACTTTTTTAAAAATGATTTCCAATTTACACTTTGGATGGATGCACTCTAGGACAAGTATTGCAGACCTCCCAAAACATCTTTCATCAGTTGGTAGGAAAAGATTCCACTTCTGGTCCTATCCTTACTTTCATGGTGCCTACATGGCAGCATACTGTTGATAAAGCTCCTCCCATGTTCCTACCTACTAGACCAATTGATAAATGCTGATCTGGATGAACATAATGTGTTCACATTCTAATGTGGGAGATAGCAGTTGCCCCTGATTTTGAATGGGATTAAAGTGACTATGTCAAGAATTTTAAATGTGTTGAATGCATACCCTGCAAAAGAAAAACATTTTCTGCTGCCTAAACTACTGAACATCGCTCTATTCTACAGGAATGGTCATCCTCAAGATCTGCTGGGAAGCCCAGACTTTCAGAAGTGTCGATCTCTTTGGACCCCCAGAGAACCCAGCACTTCCTTCTGCTGACTTCCACATCCCTTTAGTGTCCTGTAGTGACGTAGAGGCTGGCAGTTATAGCTGCAGGGGACAATATAAAAAAAGGGAAAAAAACTGTGCTCAATACAACATAAAACAAGTCAGCTGCAACTCTAATGTGAGATATACACACACACCAATTAGTAATAGAGAAGAGAATGGAGTTGTGCTTATAATACAGCAAAGAAATTAATTGCTTCACAAAACAAAAGCCTGAACAAAGGCTGCACACATGAACTATATACAAGTGGTGGTGTCCAAAAACCTTAAAATTACAACGTCCATCCATATATAACATAAACTTAATGTCCAGCATATACTGCAGAATAGTGATACACGTGAAAGTGCTGATATGGCTGACAGAGAGAGGGAATATCCACCACCACATAGATTGTGCACTTACCAGCTAGCACAAGCTAAGAAGCCCGTGGCTTATACCCAGCCAGGGCCTTTTCCTCATAGGATGTCGAACAACGCTCAGGGAAGGCAGACACTCAGGCAGAGAGAATCAAGCAGGTAAGGTTCCACTGTAAATGGAAAATCACTCTGACACCGTGGTAGTTGATCCAAAGGGGAAAAAAATCACCATAGTGTAAAACCAAACTAATGTTTTATTCACAAAAATGTAATGCACTTACATCATAACAGATGGCAACTCGCATTTTAAAAGAAAGACGGCCAGCAAAGCACAGACCCGTCCTTCCCGGATATGATAGTACAGTGACGTCAGCACGTCCCTCCTTCCGACGCGTTTCATCACAATATGACATCGTCCTGGGGCACGGGCTATTTATACACTAAAAAAACATGCCTCGGTCTGAGCCACAGATGGTAACAGCAACATCTATTTTTGACAAGGGAAAGGATGCCAGTAACAGCAGATAGAGCAGTAAGGAGCTTATCCACTTATAGGACTGCAAAACAACCAAAGAAAAGAGATTCTATGAATGACCACTTTCAAACAGCTTGTAGGTAGTTGGTAAAGCTCACTAATCGCTATAGGCAAATTGCTAATGTAGCGGCCTCACCCGCTCTCTCTCTTCTTCTTTACGGCTGGTCAACTCATCTAGGGGGACCAGGGAGAGCGGTGAGGTGCTGCCACCAGCTCGCACCTCGTATGTGTGTAGAGGTTAGAGCTAAGATCTTTACCTTCGGGTCTGTGTCCCTGTCCGGAGCTTCCACTTCAAATGTGACAGGTAGATAGGTGAATGTAGAACACTTTGCTCCCAGAAAAGTAAGCCCACACCAGGTGACAGTACAACATCTATATTTATTTCCGCAGAGATAAATATGCCTCTTTGCAAGCAGACAGGTTGATACAAACATAAACTTGGTGGGGAGAGGGTTCGGGCACAATCCTTTCGGATCAGAGAAGCTGTTAGGAGTTTACAACAACTTTTGGCGCACAGTCGCTGCCACTGACCGTGAGGTTGGTCCCTGCCACAGACCGGGTGAACGATGAGGCTTCTGCCACAGACCTTTGGATAGGCCTCTGCCACCGACCTGATGTAGCTGGGTCTCTGCAAAGACCATAGAACATGGACTACCTTTTAATGGCGACCCCTGTTAGGGAGATAATCCATCCCGGACAGTCCCCAGAGGCCTACACTGTCACCAGCCAATGCTGCGCTGGATCTTCAGGTCAGGTCACCTCACTGGTTCTCCTCGCCCGAGACTCGGGTCCCCTCACTCGGTGGGCCCCTAGGTATCTTCTCCCATACGGGACCCAGTCGAAGGTACTGGGCTCCAGGCCTCGGCTAGTACCTCACCCCAGGCTTAAGGTGCCTAGGATGGAACTCGAACTCCCTCGCACCCAGGCCGAGGGCACCTGGGCGCGGACAAACAGAACAGCAGCCCCCAGGCTGAATGTGCCTGGGGCTCGGACCTCGTGCGCAAGATGTCCGCCCCCCTTATATCCTCTCCCAGCAGGCACAGCGGGTTCCCCGCCCCGCTGTACTACTGCCGCGAGAGGACACAAAGGGCACGGCCCTACAATGGTGGTTCAACCCCGGCCCCGGGTGACAGCGCCACCCAGAGGCTACAGGGAACTATCCTCCACGAACCAAATTGGCCATAAATCCCTAATAATTAGTGTACCTGGGCCATGCTACCGCCCAAATACTCCCGCTAAATATTGATACCCGCTACACTAAAAAAACATAATTCACCATATAGCGGATATCCTGCATCCAAATAGATCAAATAGATATGTTTGATAAATTAGGTCACCCTAATAAAATATAAAAACAATCTCATAACGCATCAAATAATACATTCATAAAAATCTAAATCAAATGTTGAATTCATAAAAATCCAAAAGTAACATATCATAAATAAACAAAAATAAATATCCCAAAACTCAATTTTGTAAATATAGGATAAAAAACCCCTCAAGATAAATAACTATCTCAAAAATGAAATTGAAGAATGTGGGAAAAAATTCCTCCTCATGGGGGGTAATCTCAATTGATTAGTATAGTCAAAACCTGCATCTAAATAGTATAAAACAGTTGAGTGTAAATTAAAAATTAGCTGGTTAACCATCCAGGACTCAGACCGAGTTCACATGTTGATAGCATCTCATGAATTATCAATAAAAGCATTGACATCAATGTCCACATTTACCCCTAAATGATGTGTATGTTTTAATTCTATAAATCCAAGACATCTCAAGTTTAGAGGTACTTCTGACCAGATGACTACTCCTCCAATGAGGGTCAAACTTATAAATTCCCAGAAAGATGGTATCATTGGGGTCTCTATTATGTGCAGTCAAGTAATGTTTGGAGACTGACTGTTTGGTGAACCCCCTTCTATATGCTCGTTTAATCGAACCTGCAAGGGACGCTTGCTCCTGCCCACATATTGCAACCCACAAGGGCATTGCAACAAATAAACAACACCTGTGGTGGAACATGTGAAAAAGGGCTCAATTTTGAACTCTACTGATGTACTTGTCGAAACAAAGTTGGATCTCCTAGTTCTGCACCCATTAAGGAAACAAACTTGGCACTTGCTGCACTGGTAGTAGACCTTTAACTATGTCCCGACCAGCTCACGCATATTTAATGCGACACAATGGCACCGCTGCGGGAAACCCTGTATAGGTACGGGGTCCCCTTTAAGAGATGCCAGAGGGCATGTGCCCGCTGCATGGCGGGGGACCTGATGCGTGTGGAACTGAACTATGGAAGCTGTGCCCATAAAAGGCAGGCAGAGGGCAAAGGACTAGTCACCAGTATTGTCTGTGGTCCCTCTGCAGCTGATCTTTCTCTATTACTGATTTACCATGTCTTTTATGCACTGTGATTATGTATGGAGGTGGCCATCTTGGTAGATTTCAGAGCCTCCAGCTAGGAGAACAGTGAGCAACATAGTAGTGACAAATCTCAAAATAAAGCTGGCCATAGATAGATTGAGTTTTTTCCTTTGTTTTGTTTTTTTTTTGTTTTCTGTCTGGCAAAATACAATGATCAACAGCTGCAGCCGCTGATTGAGAATACATTTTCAACAAAACTGCTCCACAAAAGTCAATTGTTGATCATGGATCAAATTTTGTCCGGTCTCTTATGAACTAGCTAAATTTTGATCCAACTATGACCAGTGTTAGATCATGCAGGACACATAAACAGCCGAGGTTGTAGGCCCTAGCATATTAAAAACTGCACTACTTTTATTCAGGAGGAACTGAGACAAAAGGTAACATTTTCAGAATACTGATAAGGCACAATTACCATTTATAGATTTAACCTATAACATAGCAAATCTTCATTTTTTTAGTTTAGTTTTCTTTTTGTGGGTTTAGACACACTTAGTATTCCTAATAAGAGCCCACTTTAAAATACTTTAAGGACTTTTTCTTTAGCTTCAAGTGTTATTGTAGTGTAATGGATGAGGGCCAATATGTCTGATCCAATTTGGTCATCTACAGTATATATAAGAGCAAAATAATTTCTTCTTTATGATGTTTTGGTGGCGCTTTGACAGTCTGCTAAGAATAGTGCTTTATACATTCTGTTGATTTTGGACCTAAAAGAACAAATTTTTATATGATATCATCTGAAGTCAGGAATACTTTTGTATGTGTGTTTGAGATAAAATACAGATAAACTAAAACCAAATCAAGCCATGATAACAAAAGAGCTAAATTATTGGTGGCACTAAATGCTGGCAATGATTCAAATGATAACCCCAAAAGTGCCCATTCAATGAGTAAAAGTGTTACACGAAAACTGATTCCAGAAGCATTTTGTAGCAAGCCAGCTACCAAAAAAAATAAAAAAGAGCAGGTATAAATTGCTATGGTACACTTGCACTGTGGGCTTGCATATGCACACAAATAAATGCATGCACAGTGAACATGACCCCAAATCTTATTTATCAAATCATACACTGGTTTTAAATATTTATGGTGTGGTCCCAATTTGCATTGAGCAGCGAACATCCAAATAATGCTGGGTAGAAAAAGAATCTGGAGGGGAAGGTAAATTTTGGACATCGCATCCCAATTTTTTATGATAAAGAGAAGGGGGGGGGGGTCACAAGGCCCCGGGATTTTATAGATGTCAATAATGTGCAAAATCAAATAGTTAAATACTGACTGAACACAATGAATAGAAAAAATTGAATTTTTTATTACAAAGAATTAATTCTTTATACAAAACACCAATGCAATATACAACCTTAGTCAATTAACCACTTAAGCCCCGGACCATTTGGTAGCTAAAGGACCAGAGGTGAATTCAGAATTTTGCACTGCGCTGCTTTAACTGTAAATTGTGCGGACATGAAATGTTGTACCCAAACAAAATTTGCGTCCTTTTCTTCCCACAAATAGAGCTTTCTTTTAATGGTATTTGATTGCCTCTGCAATTTTTTTTTTTTGCGATATAAACGGGAAAAGACCGAAAATTTTGAAAAAAAATGATATTTTCTACTTTTTGTTATAAGAAAAATCGAATAAACTCAATTTTAGTCATACATTTAGGCCAAAATGTATTCAGCCACATGTCTTTAGTAAAAAAAAACGTCAATAAGTGTATATTTATCGGTTTGCGCAAAAGTTATAGCGTTTACAAACTAGGGTACATTTTCTGGAATTTACACAGCTTTAAATTTATGACTGCCTATCTCATTTCTTGAGGTGCTAAAATGGCAGGGCAGTACAAAACCACTCCAAATGACCCCATTTTGGAAAGTAGACACCCCAAGGAAATTGCTGAGAGGCATGTTGAGCCCATTGAATATTTTTTTTTTGTTTGTCCCAAGTTATTGAATAATGACAAAAAAAAAATTACAAAAAGTTGTCACTAAATGATATATTGCTCACACATGCCATGGTTATATGTGGAATTGCACCCCAAAATACATTCTGCTGCTTCTCCTGAGTACGGGGATACCACATGTGTGGGACTTTTTAGGAGCCTAGCCACGTACGGGACCCCGGAAACCAAGCACCGCCTTCAGGATTTCTAAGGGCGCAAATTTTTGATTTCACTCCTCACTACCTATCACAGTTTTGAAGGCCATAAAATGCCAAAATAGCACAAAACCCCCCCAAATGACCCCATTTTAGAAAGTAGACACCCCAAGGAAATTGCTGAGAGGCCTGTTGAGCCCATTGAATATTATTTTTTTGTCCCAAGTGATTGAATAATGACAAAAAAAAAAAAATTACAAAAAGTTGTCACTAAATGATATATTGCTCACACATGCCATGGTTATATGTGGAATTGCACCCCAAAATACATTTTGCTGCTTCTCCTGAGTATGGGGATACCACATGTGTGGGACTTTTTAGGAGCCTAGCCGCGTACGGGACCCCGAAAACCAATCACCGCCTTCAGGATTTCTAGGCACAAATTTTTGATTTCACTCCTCACTACCTATCACAGTTTCGAAGGCCATAAAATGCCAAAATAGCACAAAACCCCCCCAAATGACCCCATTTTGGAAAGTAGACACCCCAAGCTGTTTGCTGAGAGGCATGGTGAGTATTTTACAGCTCTCATTTGTTTTTGAAAATGAAGAAAGAATTTTTTTTTTCTTTTTTTTTTTCAATTTTCAAAACTTTGTGACAAAAATCGAGATCTGCAAAATACTCACAATACCTCTCAGCAAATAGCTTGGGGTGTCTACTTTCCAAAATGGGGTCATTTGGGGGGGTTTTGTGCCATCTGGGCATTCCATGGCCTCCGAAACTGTGATAGGCAGTGAGAAGTGAAATCAAAAATTTACACCCTTAGAAAGCCTGAAGGCGGTGATTGGTTTTTGGGGTCCCGTACGCGGCTAGGCTACCAAAAAGTCTCACACATGTGGTATCCCCGTACTCAGGAGAAGCAACAGAATGTATTTTGGGGTGTAATTCCACATATGCCCATGGCATGTTTGAGCAATATATCATTTAGTGACAACTTTGTGCAAAAAAAAAAAAAAATTGTCTTTTTTCCGCAACTTGTGTCAACATATAAAATATTCCATGGACTCGACATGCCTCTCAGTATATAGCTTGGAGTGTCTACTTTCCAAAATGGTGTCATTTGGGGGGGTTTTGAACTGTTCTGGTATTTTATACACAACATTAGGAAGCTTACATCCACTCTTCTAACCACTTGAAGACAAAGCCCTTTCTGACACTTTTTTTTTACATGAAAACATATTTTTTTTTGCAGGAAAATTATGTTGAACCCCCAAACATTATATATATTTTTAAAGCAAAGGCCCTACAGAATAAAATTGTGGGTGTTGCAATTTTTTTTTCTACACAGTATTTGCGCAGCGATTTTTCAAACGCATTTTTTTGGGAAAAAATACACTTTTTTTAATTTTAATGCACTAAAACACACTATATTGCCCAAATGTTTGATGAAATAAAAAAGATGATCTTAGGCCGAGTACATAGATACCAAACACGACATGCTTTAAAATTTCGCACAAACGCGCATTGGCGACAAACTACATACATTTTTAAAAGCCTTTAAAAGCCTTTACAGGTTACCCCGTTAGATTTACAGAGGAGGTCTACTGCTAAAATTACTGCCCTCGATCTAACCTTCGCGGTGATACCTCACATGCATGGTGCAATTGCTGTTTACATATGACGCCAGACCGACGCTTGCGTTCGCCATTGGGCAAGAGCAGGGCAGGACAGGGGTGCTTTTTTTTTTATTATTATTAATTTTGCTTTTTTCTTTTATTTTTAAATTGTTCCTTCCATATTTTTTTTTTTTTATCATTTTTATTGTTATCTCAGGGAATGTAAATATCCCCTATGATAGTAATAGGTAGTGACAGGTACTCTTTTTTTGAAAAAACTGGGGTCTAGACCCTAGATCGGTGTGATAAAATGCTTTCCCAATTTCCCAATGGCGCTTTTTATATCCGGGGGGGGGGACATTCCCTCCCACTGCTTGTAAAAGCAGTCCAGAGGCTAATTAGCCACTAGGATTGCTTTTACATTAAAGCCGGCCGCTGGCTGAAAAGAATGATACCAAGATGATACCTAAACCCGCAGGCATCAATCTGGTATAACCATTCAAAGTCCAGCAACATACCAGTACGTTGCTGGTCCTTGTTGGACATGTATTGTAATCTTTTTTTTTCATGCAGCCAGGTGGCTGAACGAAAAAAGAGAT
The DNA here is from genome assembly GCA_029206835.1 of Rana muscosa. Classification (NCBI taxonomy): domain Eukaryota; kingdom Metazoa; phylum Chordata; class Amphibia; order Anura; family Ranidae; genus Rana; species Rana muscosa. The sequence continues at coordinate 289,180,506 of CM055118.1, forward strand.
TGATCGGTGGGTATGCCCACCATTAGAATACCGCCCTTCATCCACCCACTTCTAATGATGGGCATACATGCACCATTTATATATGCCGAAGCATGGGGGCATCCTCCCGCAAAAAAGTTATGCCGCACACACATGGTCGGACTTTTCCACGGGCAAGGCTCCGTCGGAATTTCGACCGTATGTACGCGGCATTAGGAGCAAAATCACTCCTCCGCCCCTGCTGCCCCAATGCTTTGGCATATTTGCTTTTTTTTTTTTAACTGTGGTGGTGAAATCACCTCCTACAGCACTGGAGTCGCAGGGATCAGGCCTGTCTCTGCGAACGCTGCAGTTATGTGTGTTGTGTTTTGCAAGTGACAGTGATCGATCGATACTGCACTTGGGTGGACTGGGCTGGACGGAGGGGCAAAACGCAGGTGCTAGCAGGTATCTGGGCTGATCCCGCTAACACTGCGTTTTTGGGAACCCTAAACTGCTGGGGACGCTAGTATAGATCTGATCAGATCAGATATTGATCTGTTCAGATACTATACCACTAAGGGAGGTGTATGCTTCACGCGTGGGTGTTAGCGTTACTGGCACTAACCTGACGCTGCCTGGGGTGTGACGCAGACCCTCTCTGACGCCAAAACCTAATTGATATCACCCGCCGGGCGATCAGGGGGTTAAACCTTTATTGGGTTATATACGGCGGGTGCCCTGACACTATAAAAAGCAAACTAACTAACCAGCATCACCCGTAACACTTATATGATGATTACTGGTGAAAGGGTTAACTAGGGGCAATTAGGGGGTTAAAACCTTTATTAGATAATATATGGGGGTACCTGACGCTATAAAAACCTGCGGTGAACCTAAAAAAAATTACTGGCTACCGATCTGCATCACCGACGCTAAGACAGCGATCAGAAAAATGATTGCTTAGCGACAGTGGTGATAGGGGGTGAAAGGGTTACCTGGGGGGCGATCAAGGGGGTTAATCCTTTATTAGATATTTTATGGGGGTACCCGACGCTATAAAAACCTGCGGCGAACCTAAAAAAAATTACTGGCTACCGATCTGCATCACCGACGCTAAGACATCGATCAGAAAAATGATCGCTTAGTGACAGTGGTGATAGGGGGTGAAAGGGTTACCTGGGGGGCGATCAAGGGGGTTAAACCTTTATTAGATAATTTATGGGGGTACCCGACGCTATAAAAACCTGCGGCGAACCTAAAAAAAAAATACTGGCTACCGATCTGCATCACCGACGCTAAGACATCGATCAGAAAAATTATCGCTTAGCGACAGTGGTGATAGGGGGTGAAAGGGTTACCTGGGGGGCGATCAAGGGGGTTAAACCTTTATTAGATAATTTATGGGGGGTACCCGACGCTAAAAAAACCTGCGACGAACCTAAAAAAAATTACTGGGTACCGATCTGCATCACCGACGCCAAGACAGCGATCAGAAAAATGATCGCTTAGTGACAGTGGTGATAGGGGGTGAAAGGGTTACCTGGGGGGCGATCAAGGGGGTTAAACCTTTTTTAGATAATTTATGGGGGTACCCGACGCTATAAAAACCTGTGGCGAACCTAAAAAAAAAATACTGGCTACCGATCTGCATCACCGACGCTAAGACATCGATCAGAAAAATGATCGCTTAGCGACAGTGGTGATAGGGGGTGAAAGGGTTACCTGGGGGGCGATCAAGGGGGTTAAACCTTTATTAGATAATTTATGGGGGTACCTGACGCTATAAAAACCTGCGGCAAACCTAAAAAAAATTACTGGGTACCGATCTGCATCACCGACGCCAAGACAGCGATCAGAAAAATGATCGCCAAGCGACGGCGGTGCTAGGGAGTGAAAGGGTTATCTGGGGGGTGATCAAGGGGTTAAACCTTTATTAGGGGGGGTTAGGGGGCTACACTGGACCTAAAACTAAATGTAGTGACACTTTTACAGTCACAAATGTCACTGATTGCAGTGATCAGTAAATAAATGGTCACTGCAATCAGTGACACTGTGACTGGGGGCTGGGGGGTTATCTGGGGGGGCTGGGGGGTTATCTGGGGGGGCCTGGGGGGCGATTTATGTGCCTATGTGTGCTGGTGTTAGTGTAGTGTTAGTGCACTGACCTGTGTGTCTTCTCTTGTACGACGCTCGGTATATGTGAGCGTCGCACAGGAGATGACATCACTTCCTCCTGCTTTCTCTGTCTGTGTAAACATTACACAGACAGAGGGGGCATTTCTATTCTGCGGGAGCGATCGCGGGGGGTGGCCGGAATCGAACGGCCGCCGCCCCATCTCGGAACGCTCCCAGACGAATTCCGACCACTCACTGTACAGAAGGGGGGTCCGATTGAACCCCCCAACTGTACAAAGGCAATCACGTACACTCTACGTGATTGTGCCTGTCGGTGCCATTGTGCCGACGTATATATACAGTGAGCGGTCGTTAAGTGGTTAAAGTAAGTGTACAACAACAAACACAAAGGTGCCAGTGTACTCAACGTTTCGCTCTAAAGAGAGCTTCCTCAGGAGATTTTAGCACAGCATCTCATATTAGGCTGGAGGCGAGACAAAAAGACAGGATGTAAAGCATGGCGTAAACAAACATCAAACAAAAGATTGTCTTGATGTTATTGTAGGCATATAGAAAGCAATCATATATGCAAAAAAGTTCTGATAATTTGTACAATAAAATAAAAGAGAGAGTGATAGGAACTAAAGCTCTATTAATCTATATATTGTGAATATTGCAAAACATGTCATAGAGGGACCCACCTGTTGCTGTGTTGAAAATGTTAATTGAAGGTGTATAGATTAAAATTAATGGTACTCCAAAAAGCGGAGTGCAGATGGTAAATTGAACCAGGTAATTCCATGCATCCAATAGTGACTTGCAGACGTAAATAAAAAGCAGGTCAAATCCTGGTATATCAAAAAGAAAAAGGGGGTTATGTAATTATATGTAGAGAGGAACAGGCAGGATGTGAATAGTGCATAAACCGAATATGCAATAGATACCTGCTGGACATAGGTATAGAATCAATGGGTAGTCATTTAATAAGAATTGGATTCCCAACGTCCATGTTGGCAGAAGCTAAAGACCTTCTATGAAGTTGTAGGGCTCATAAGTATGAAGCCTGAAAAATAGAGTGAATAGCGTAAGGAATAACCAAGGTAAAAGATACGATAAATGAGGTAAAGTAGAGCTATGTTTCAAATACCTGATATGGTAAGATCTAAGCAGAGTCCTAGGACCTGGAAGGATCCAGGAGCAGCGATGTGTGCTCCACGGCCGGTTCAAAGGAATGACAGAGTGTTGCGGCAGACAATGCCGTTTTTATTTCCGTCCGGCTAGCGTGCGTCTGACGTCACGCGCAAGCCGTGGACGTACCGAAACGCAATCTGCGCATGCGCGAGAATGCCGGAGCCCGGACGTCTCGTGGGAGGTGGAGATAGAGACCCAGGCCACCATTTTGGAAGAGGGCTCATGTCCAGGACACAAGGTCCTGTCAAGATGGAAAATAGATTTGGAAGGATTCACAAATCAGGCCGCATATACAAAAGGGGAAAAGAGGAGGATCGACAATGGAGTGGGTTACGTACGGGGGAGGCAATAAAAGCGTCAGGCATTTGCATTTGAGTTGAAGGGGCAAACATCCGTGGCAAAACATTGATTAGATAAACCCACTGGAGTTGCCCCGGGCGTCCATACAAGTCACAATACGGATAACCAGAAAGGCCTGGCCCATTTAGATCAGCACAGTACATTGATAAAAAACATTATGAATCTATTAGAACCTTTGCCGTATTGGCAGACAGGTGGGCTTCCCTCTATGCTTGCAAAAATTCATCCATACAGACAATGAAGCCACAGACATATTACAAGATTGCAATTGCAGCAAATGTAAATACATTACAGAATATAGATATATAATACTTGTTATTCAAAAACACAACATTTTTGGGTTTTGAAAGCAAGCTGCTATATCATATAGCAAAATTGGGTGTAAACTTAGAAAATAATAAATAATAAAATGAATAAATAAAAAAAAAAAAAATGTTATAGTTAAAGAAAAATAAGGAAAAAACATAATTTATAAAAAAGGTTTGAAACTAAGAGCTTTGTTTAAGCCCAGATATGTGAGGGCATTCAAGTTTGAAATCCACTTAGCCTCCCGTTGGAGAAGAGTTTTATCAAAGTCTCCCCCCCCTGATAGTTGGGGGTACATGTTCCAATGCAAAAAAGTGCATACATGAATCTGCAAAATCATGGTGGAGACCCATATGCCTGCTGATTGGCGTCTCCATTTTTTTGGCCAGGACCAAGGAAACATGATCCTTGATTCTGTCAAAAAAGTGTCGTTTGGTTTTACCAATGTAGAATGCTGAGCATTGGCAAATCATGATGTAGACAATGCCCACTGATTGGCATGTTGCTAGAAAATTGGGTTTGTACAGACGACCATCTGGCAAGAGAATACTATTAGATGAAAAAATGTATCGACAGAATTTGCATTTGTGACATGGTCTGCTTCCCAAAGATTTGGTCAGTAAGCTTTTGGGTGAGAAATGATTCTGTACCATCGAGTCTTTAAGAGATTTGGATCTGCAGAATGTAATCTCTGGGTGACCTTAGAGATGTTTGGCAGACTGAGGGATCCCCCAGAAGAAGGTGCCAATGTTTTTCCAGTAAGTTGCGCATTTGGCGATGATGACCAGAAAAGCGGGTAATTAGCCTGAGACCTTCATTGTTTTTTTGTTTTTTTGGGGCATGGATAAGAGGTTTCCGATCTAGACGTTTTGCTCTCAAGTAAGCCTTTTTGAGGCAGCGCCTGCTATATCCTCTCTGTAAAAATCTAGTTTGAAGGGTTTTAGCCTCCATTTCAAAATTATGGTTGTTACTGCAGTTGCGCTTGAGCCTAAGATATTGTCCAAAAGGAATACTTGAGATCAACGAAGCTGGATGGGAACTATCCGCATGCAGTAGGGAATTTCCTGCTGATGGTTTACGATATAAAGTGGTACCAATTATTCCCTGGGAGTTTACATAGATAGTGATGTCCAAAAAGGTCAAGCTGGATTGGCTCTTTTCCATGGTGAAGGTGAGGTTATGGGTATTGTGTTTAAGGCTTTCAAAGAAAAAGCCTAGGTCATCTAGGTTACCTGTCCAGACGAAAAATACATCGTCGATAAAACGTCTCCAAAAGGGGATCTGTTCAATAAAGTGTTGTAAATTTTCCTGAAAAAATTGATTTTCCTCCCAGCCCCCCAGGTACAGGTTGGCGTAGCTAGGGGCACAACGTGTCCCCATAGCCACACCCTGTACCCGGAGGTAGTGGGAGTTGCCAAAAACAAAGATATTATTGGTCAATATGAACCTGAGAAGATTTAATACAAATTCATTGTATGCATTGGGTACCTCACCATGATTAAAAAAGAAGTCCTCCACAACCTCAACCCCTCTGGTGTGTGGGATTGAATTGTAGAGTGCCTCTACATCTAGAGCCACCAACCAAGCCCCCTTAGGGACAGAGAGGCCATCAAGGGCCCTCAATAGGTCACTAGTATCTTGTAAATATGACTGGAGGCCCTCCACGTGTGGGCGCAAAAAATCGTCTACTAGCTGGCTCGCAGTTTCAGTAAGACATCCGTTTCCCAAGATAATGGGGCGTCCTGGAGGATGGAGGGGATTTTTGTGGATTTTGGGTAACGCGTACATGGTGGAAGTCTTGGGAAAGGGAATATTAAGATATTCCCAGGTGGATTTGCTGATGAGTCCCTGGTGATAGGCTGTATTGATCAATTGTCTATACCGTGTGGTAATGTGTAGGACATGACTTTCCGGAATTTTGCGATACCACTTTTTGTTGGATAAAAGATCCAAAACCATTTGTTCATAATTGTTGGTATCCATTACTACAAGATTATCACCCTTGTCAGATGGTTTCACCATTAGGCTAGGGTCTGACTGTAGAGACCAGATAGCTTTACGTTGGGCATTGGTTAAATTGTCCTCTGTCAATTTTTCCCATTTAGTCGCTTGAATGTCTTTAGTTACTTGATTCACAAATGCACATACATTAGGATTTCCTTGTAGTGCTGGAAAGGCTCGTGAGCGTGGTTTGTATTCTCGGGGGGCTGAAGGCATGGGGGGGGACAGTCCGGGCGAAATCGTTTGGATTTAGGGATTCGGCCTCAAGGAGGTCCTCCTCACCGATCTGTCCCTCCTCCCATAGTTCCATCAGCTCCTCCAAAGCTTTGATATCTTCTATGGTCAATGGGCCACATTGGGTATCAGAGGAAATTGTGGGAATTGAAAGCTTGGGTTTGTCAAAAATTAAACGAAACATGAGTTTGCGGGCAAATAAATTTAAATCTTTGATCAGTTCAAACGAATCAATCCTTTGAGTGGGGCAAAAGGTCAAACCAAATTTCAATACTGAGATCTGATCGGACGACAATTCAGTTGAGGACAGATTAACTACCTCAAAGCAGTCCGAGGTTGTTTCGGGAGAGGAAATTCTCCCCCTGGATACTTTTTGGGCTCTAATGTTTGGTTGGTGAAAATGGGTGCCATGCGAAAATCCGATTGAGAAGGTATGTCAAATGATTGGCTTACCTGGGAAGGTGAAGGGGAAGTGGAAGGTGGTTGGGTTGTACAAACAGAAGAAGTGGAATTTACCGATGAGGATTTGGACGTTGTGGACCGAGTGTGGATGGGTGCTCGATTGGATTTAGGTGCTTGTTTAGAACTGGTAAGTGCATTGTTTTTTTTTTATTTATTCATTTTATTATTTATTATTTTCTAAGTTTACACCCAATTTTGCTATTTAATAGAGCAGCTTGCTTTCAAAACCAAAAAATGTTGTGTTTTTGAATAACAAGTATTATATATCTATATTCTGTAATGTATTTACATTTTCTGCATTTGCAATCTTGTAATATGTCTGTGGCTTCATTGTCTGGATGGATGAATTTTTGCAAGCATAGAGGGAAGCCCACCTGTCTGCCAATACGGCAAAGGTTCTAATAGATTCATAATGTTTTTTATCAATGTACTGTGCTGATCTAAATGGGCCAGGCCTTTCTGGTTATCCGTATTGTGGCTTGTATGGACGCCCGGGGCAACTCCAGTGGGTTTATCTAATCAATGTTTTGCCACGGATGTTTGCCCCTTCAACTCAAATGCAAATGCCTGACGCTTTTATTGCCTCCCCCGTACGTAACCCACTCCATTGGCGATCCTCCTCTTTTCCCCTTTTGTATATGCGGCCTGATTTGTGAATCCTTCCAAATCTATTTTCCATCTTGACATTGCGTCCTGGACATGAGCCCTCTTCCAAAATGGTGGCCTGGGTCTCTATCTCCACCTCCCACGAGACGTCTGGGCTCCGGCATTCTCGCGCATGCGCAGATTGCGTTTCGGTACGTCCACGGCTTGCGCGTGACGTCAGACGCGCGCTAGCCGGACGGAAATAAAAACTGCATTGTCTGCCGCAACACTCTGTCAATCCTTTGAACTGGCCGTGGAGCACACATCGCTGCTCCTGGATCCTTCCAGGTCCTAGGACTCTGCTTAGATCTTACCATATCAGGTATTTGAAACATAGCTCTACTTTACCTCATTTATCGTATCTTTTACCTTGGTTATTCCTTACGCTATTCACTCTATTTTTCAGGCTTCATACTTTTGAGCCCTACAACTTCATAGAAGGTCTTTAGCCTCTGCCAACATGGACGTTGGGAATCCAATTCTTATTAAATGACTACCCATTGATTCTATACCTATGTCCAGCAGGTATCTATTGCATATTTGGTTTATGCACTATTCACATCCTGCCTGTTCCTCTCTACATATAATTACATAACCCCCTTTTCTTGTTCATACATCACGGGACACAGAGCAGCATAGTCATTACTATGTGGGTTATATAGAATTACCTTCAGGTGCTGGCACTGGCAACTTCCAAAACAGGAAGTACCCTCCCCTATATAAGCCCCTCCCATCCGGGAGTACCTCAGTTTTTTGCCAGTGTCTAAGGTGTTGGCCAAGGTTAACATGTATTCATCTGGGCTTGTGTACAGGTTCTCTGGGCCTTAGCAAGCTATTCCGGATCCGACCAAAAAAAGCTTCATAGCTAAACGGTCGGTACCCGGGCCTTGCAGAGAAGAGCAAGGTTTTGCCTGTAATGCCTCTCTTAGGAGGGCTGGACCCTGGGATCCAGAGCTCTGGTCATACCCAAAACCAAGAGGCTATCTGTGCAGGGTGCTATACAGGTCCAGGGGAGTGGAATCCTTGGGAACCCGGTCCCTGAAGGTCTAGTACAATGCCTGCCGTGAGAGGTGAAGTTTGGGCTTCTGTGGACCAAACAAAGTCCTGCGGCGGGGAAAAGGTAAGTGGGGGCCCCTCAGGAACTTGGTTCTATTGAGGGGACCCCCAAGCCTAATATGTCTTTCTGCCTGTTACCTAAGGGTATTCCCGCTAATAGCTGTATATGCCTAAGAAATCCTAGAAATGTATTTTCATAAAGGAAGTTTTAAAAACTGTAAACCTGGAAATGTTTTTCATAAAGGAGGTTTTAAAAAAAAAAAAAAAAAGACAAAAGTGCGGTACCTGTGTTTGTCCACTAGAGGCCGCTGTGGAACGTCTTTTTTCCTTGGGACTATTCCTTCCATGGTGAAAGTCCAGGCAGATGAGTGAGCTCTCTATCAGGGAAGCTGCATTCCTCTGTCATGCTGCCAAGTAGTTTCCTTCCATCCCCGAGTCCTGGTGAAACAGGGACCCTGGCTCCTCTCCCTACATGGCGCCAAGAGCGCACACGTGCACGCGCGCGCGCGCGCACACACGCTTTCTTTTATAAAATTTAGCTTCAAAAAAGGGGGCGGAGCCTGGCGGATGACGCGCTCTGTGCGCCCAGCGCTTCTGCGCATGTGCGGGCGTCCCAGCAAGATAAAAGGACTCAGTTCCACGCTGCTTGCTATGGACACAGAGCATGAAAAGGAGCTGGTAGCATGGTATAGGGGCTTACAGCGGGCGGTTGATACAGGCATCCCCAGAAAGACGCATTAGTAGACACCTACTGATGTACATAGCAGCAAAATTGCATTAGACTATTTCAGTAAGGGGTGTATTGCGGCTGGAATACCTCAGCTTTGAACTAAGGAATATGCCGCCTAAAAAACTCAGAGATATACCTCTCAGGAAGTGTAGGGGGTCTCCATCGGGCTCTGAGGATCTGGAGCAGTCATCTGCACCCTCCTCCCCTGAGAAATCAGAGGTTAATATCCATAAGGAACCCCCGGGAGTGCCAGGTACTGCGGCTGTCCTCAGTCCACCTGCTCCTGCATATATAACAGAGGAGGTTTTTTCCTCAACTCTGGAGGGATTGGAGCAGAGATTGGCAGCATTGATCGCTTCTTCTCTACAGGAAAGAAAGCGCGCCAGATCTCCATCACCTCCATCAGAGTGCCTGTTGGCAGAGCAACAGTCCCAGGAAGGGACCGACCTACCTGAAGGGGATCAGGAGGAGGCTAACTCTGTTTTTGAGGAATCGACAGTAGATGAACCATTTTCAGCATCACAGACTGAAAGATTGTGGGTCCAGACCCTAACTGACATGGTTCGATCTGCATTTAAAATGCCTCTTGTTGAACCATCAACTACTGCTGTCTCCTCATTGGGGTCGCTAAAAGCTCCCCAGGTTAATTGCTCCTTTCCAATACATCCATTATTGGAAGGACTTATATACCAGGACTGGGAACATCCTGATAAACTATTTGTTCCGCCTAAAAAATTTCCGGTGATCTATCCCATGGAGGAAAAGTTCACCCAGAGATGGAATGTTCCTACGGTGGATGCAGCCATCTCTTCTGTGAACAAATCACTGACATGCCCAGTAGATAATGTTCAAATGTTCAAAGATCCAGTGGATAAAAAATTGGAATCTTTATTAAAATCTGCTTTTTCCACAGCAGGGGCTGTTACACAGCCAGCAGTGGCAGCTATTGGGGTCTGCCAAGCTTTAAAGGATCAAATGAAAATGGTCCTGAGGGATTTGCCAGACCAGCAGGCCCAGGCTCTGGCTGATCTGCCTAGAGCATTATGCTTTGCGGTTGACGCCATCAAGGATTCTATCCATCAGGCCTCCCGCCTCACGCTGTCTTTGGTACATATGCGTAGGCTTCTGTGGCTCAAAAACTGGTCTGCTGAAGCTCCCTGTAAGAAGCTCTTAGTTAGCTTCCCATTTCATGGGGAACGCCTTTTTGGCGAGGACCTGGATAAGTATATCCAGAAGATTTCCAGTGGTAAAAGTACTCTCTTACCGAGTAAGAAGAGGTCTAGGGGTCCATCTTTTAAGAGGACTACCTCTCCTATCCCTGCGACGTCTGCTACTAAGCAGTTCCGACGGCCTCCTCGGTCAAACTCAGGGGGTAAAAATCAGGGACAGTCACAGGGTAATAAGAAACCCTGGATCCGAAGGGGTACTAAACCAGCCTCCAAGTCAAGCCTATGAAGGGCTGCCCCCACTCAAACGGGTGGGGGGAAGACTTCAGTTGTTCGCAGAGACCTGGCGGGAGACGATCAAAGACAGATGGGTGCTCTCCGCAGTAACTCTGGGATACAAGTTGGAGTTAAAAGAGTCTCCTCCTTCCCATTTTATGTGGTCAGGCATGCCAAGAGACCCTCGGAAAAGAGGGTCTCTCCTATTGGCGTTAGAACAACTATTGCTCCAAGGAGTAATTATGGAGGTTCCTATGGAAGAGTGGGGGTTGGGTTTCTACTCAAACCTTTTCACAGTCCCGAAGCCAAACGGGGACATAAGACCCATATTGGACCTAAAGAGTCTAAACAAATTTCTAAACGTCCGGTCTTTCCGGATGGAGTCGATCCGATCGGTCACCGCTGCCCTACAAGGGGAGGAATGGTTAGCCTCGATCGACATCAAAGATGCTTACTTGCATGTTCCCATCTTTCCAGGTCATCAAAAATTTCTACGCTTTGCAGTAGAAGGGCGCCATTTTCAGTTCAGAGCCTTACCATTCGGTCTGGCCACAGCACCACGAGTATTCACAAAAATTCTGGCCCCACTGTTGGCCGATCTAAGAACACGAGGTGTAACGATAATGGCATACCTAGATGACCTGTTGTTGATGGACCACTCAGTTGCCAAGCTAGAAGTGGTAATTGTCGATACAATCAAGTATCTAGAATCTCACGGTTGGGTCATCAACCTGGACAAGTCAGCCCTACAGCCAGTGAAAAACCTGGTATATCTAGGGCTACGGCTGGATTCAGACCAGAGGAAGATTTTCTTACCTCTAGACAAGGTATCCTCTTTGAGGGGCTTGGTCCGTCTGCTTTGTGCAAAAAGACAGCCGTCCATACGCCTGTGCATGAGGCTGCTAGGAAAGATGGTACCATCATTCAAAGCTGTGCCATACGCCCAATTCCACTCAAGGAGTTTACAGAGGGCCATATTGTCAGCCTGGAACGGAAAAGTTCAGGCTCTAGACTTCCCGATGGCTTTGTCCCCTTCCGTTCGGAAGAGTCTCTGCTGGTGGTTGATCCCCCAGAATCTCCAGAAGGGAAAACCCTTCAGTCCGATATCTTGGAAGGTGGTCACTACAGATGCCAGCCTTATAGACTGGGGGGCAGTACTGGAGCAATGGTCTCTCCAGGGCAGATGGTCAAATGGAGTAAAAACCCTGCCCATCAATCTCTTAGAGATACGAGCAGCCCGGTATACCCTAGTAGCCTGGACATCCAGACTCCAAGGGTCCCCTGTCAGAATTCAATCAGACAATGCCACAGCAGTGGCATATATCAATCATCAGGGAGGCACCAGGAGTCGTGCAGCCCAGAGGGAAGTAAGTCACATCCTGGAATGGGCAGAAAAGCATGTCCCATGTATATCAGCTGTCTTCATTCCAGGGGTGGAGAATTGGAAGGCGGACTTTTTGAGTCGCCAACAGTTATGCCCAGGGGAATGGTCCCTTCATCCCGAGGTCTTCCGAGCAATATGTCAGCGGTGGGGAACACCGGATGTAGATCTGCTAGCATCCAGATTCAACGCAAAGGTGGACAGATTTGTCTCCCGGACAAGGGATCCCCTCGCTTGCGGCTCGGATGCTCTGGTGTTCCCTTGGGATCAGTTCAGACTGATATATGCATTCCCTCCGCTACAATTGTTGCCTCGACTCCTTCGCAGAGTCAGGTTGGAGAAGAAGCCGGTGATCCTGGTGGCTCCAGCGTGGCCCCGAAGGGCTTGGTACGCGGAGATCATCAAAATGTCTGTGGGGAGTCCTTGGACCCTTCCACGTCGTCCGGACCTGCTTTCGCAAGGACCGATATACCACCCTTCCTTACTAACTCTAAGTTTAACGGCCTGGCTATTGAATCCCACATCCTAAAGAAGAGAGGTCTCTCTAACTCTGTGGTATCAACTATAATCAATGCCAGGAAGCCTGTATCCAGGCAGATCTACTATAGAGTTTGGAAGGCGTACATCACTTGGTGCGAGGCCAGAAAATGGCATCCACGTAAGTACGTTATAGGCGGAATTCTGGACTTCCTGCAGTGGGCTGTAGACAGGAAGTTTGCCTTAATTACTATCAAGGGCCAGGTTTCGGCCTGATCAATACTATTTCAAAGGCCCCTGGCTATGCATTCACTTGTCAAATCCTTTATGCAAGGGGTGACTCGTATTATTCCACCGATTAAAGCTCCCATATGCCCATGGGATCTAAATTTGGTTCTGTCGGTTCTGCAGAAGCAGCCGTTTGAACCTTTGCGGCACATTTCCTTGGTTCTACTCACCAGAAAATTGATATTTTTAGTAGCCATATGCTCGGCTAGAAGAGTGTCGGAATTAGCCGCCATGTCCTGTAAAGAGCCATATCTGGTTATCCATAAGGACAGAGTAGTATTACGCCCTCACCCAGCCTTTCTTCCTAAGGTGGTATCGAGGTTTCACTTGAACCAGGATGTGGTTCTTCCTTCTTTTTTCCCCAAACCAAGCTCGGTAGAGGAAAAGTTATTGCATTCTTTGGATGTAGTAAGAGCAGTTAAAGCTTATCTAAAAGCCACTGCTCAGATTCGTAGAACGGATTCCTTGTTTGTTCTGCCGGAAGGCCCCAGAAAGGGTCAGGCAGCATCAAAATCTACTTTAGCCAAGTGGATTCGACAGGTCATAATACAAGCCAATGGCTTGAGAAGTAGACCGCCTCCGTTCAAAGTTAGGGCGCACTCCACGAGAGCAGTTGGAACTTCATGGGCAGTGCATCACCAGGCCTCCCTGGCTCAAATTTGTAAGGCCGCAACATGGTCTTCAGTACACATGTTTACTAGGTTCTACCAGGTGGACGTTAGAAGTCAGGAGGATGTCGCCTTTGGGCGCAGTGTGTTGCAGGCCGCAAAAGATCCTCATGCCTGATGGCGCCCAGCTTATGTATGGTGTATCCCCCCCCTCATTTGGCATTGCTTTGGGACGTCCCACATAGTAATGACTATGCTGCTCTGTGTCCCGTGATGTATGAACAAGAAAGTAGGATTTTTAAAACAGCTTACCTGTAAAATCCTTTTCTTGGAGTACATCACGGGACACAGAGCTCCCACCCCTCTTTTGGGGACACGCATTGCTTTGCTACAAAACTGAGGTACTCCCGGATGGGAGGGGCTTATATAGGGGAGGGTACTTCCTGTTTTGGAAGTTGCCAGTGCCAGCACCTGAAGGTAATTCTATTTAACCCACATAGTAATGACTATGCTGCTCTGTGTCCCGTGATGTACTCCAAGAAAAGGATTTTACAGGTAAGCTGTTTTAAAAATCCTACTTTTCTTTTTGATATACCAGGATTTGTCCTGCTTTTTATTTACGTCTGCAAGTCACTATTGGATACATGGAATTGCCTAGTTCAATTTACCATCTGCACTCCGCTTTTTGGAGTACCATTAATTTTAATCTATACACCTTCAATTAACATTTTCAACACAGCAACAGGTGGGTCCCTCTATGACATGTTTTGCAATATTCACAATATATAGATTAATAGAGCTTTAGTTTCTATCACTCTCTCTTTTATTTTATTGTACAAATTATCAGAACTTTTTTGTATATATGATTGCTTTCTATATGCCTACAATAACATCAAGACAATCTTTTGTTTGATGTTTGTTTACGCCATGCTTTACATCCTGTCTTTTTGTCTCGCCTCCAGCCTAATATGAGACGCTGTGGTAAAATCTCCTGAGGAAGCTCTCTTTAGAGCGAAACGTTGAGTACACTGGCACCTTTGTGTTTGTTGTTGTACACTTACTTTAATTGACTAAGGTTGTATATTGCATTGGTGTTTTGTATAAAGAATTAATTTTTTGTAATAAAAAATTCAATTTTTTCTATTCATTGTGTTCAGTCAGTATTTAACTATTTGATTTTTCACATTATTGACATCTATAAAATCCCGGGGCCTTGTGACCCCCCCTCCCCCCCTTCTCTTTATCATAAAAAAATGGGATGCGATGTCCAAAATTTACCTTCCCCCCCCAGATTCTTTTTCTATCCAATCTTCAGGTGTTATCCACCTATCACTAGTTGGATGGGGATCTGAGTAAATTGAATTTTTTTTCCTAACTTATATATTCCAGCCTTTTTCCACAGATATATAGATAAATACTGACTGATCTCTTGTTTGAGTATCAACCAAAAACATTTTTTTGACTTGATACTATTTGGTATGCTCACCCTGCCATCAATATAACATGTGGGTGCAAAACTTTTCTTGAATGTAATATTTTTCCTTGTAAAACTTTTTTTTTTTTCTAAAATGAGTAATTATTGTGGTATTGCCTTCACAGGCCTTATGGAAACAATTCAAAAGTCTCAGAATGCAGCTGGGGGTGGTCTGTCTATGGATCTTTTATTTTCTCGGCTTCAACGCATGCTTGAGAGAAAGACACGGATCTATTGGAACAAATGGTACTTCCTGAAATATTTGGAAGATAAAATTGCACCGTGGGGTCTCAGAATTCAAATTTTTCCCACGGTCAATAAACTTGAACCCACTTTCAAAAAAAGTTGGGAGACCAATCTCCAAGCATGCTCTGCCAATATGATGGAACTCCTATGTGGTCAGTTCACTTCTGAGCTCACCACATTGGATACTGAAATTGAACTATTGTACCAGGACAATCTGTCCCTTACTACGAATGATTCATTTTCCACTAGAGAGACCACCCTCAAGGCCAACCTTGAGATATACGTAGCTGACATACTGAAAACCAAGAAAAAAAGTTCCTACGGGACAAACTTTCTTACGATAACAACTTGGCTTACAACTGGACACCACGTACCAGAAACAGAAATTTTAAATCATGTAAGCCTAAGGGGTATAGGTCTGAACCCAATGATTCCGA
This sequence comes from Rana muscosa, assembly GCA_029206835.1. NCBI lineage: Eukaryota > Metazoa > Chordata > Amphibia > Anura > Ranidae > Rana > Rana muscosa. The sequence goes on from CM055118.1 coordinate 289,195,920, forward strand.
TAACTCTTCTGCTTCCTCCCAATCTTCACAGGCACCTGATCACAATGTGGACACTTCTCAATCGCAATCTACAAGACATACATATGGTAAGCCCAATGCACTTACCAGTTCTAAACAAGCACCTAAATCCAATCAAGCACCCATCCACACTCGGTCCACAACGTCCAAATCCTCATCGGTAAATTTCACTTCTTCTGTTTGTACAACCCAACCACCTTCCACTTCCCCTTCACCTTCCCAGGTAAGCCAATCATTTGACATACCTTCTCAATCGGATTTTCGCACGGCACCCATTTTCACCAACCAAACATTAGAGCCCAAAAAGTATCCAGGGGGAGAATTTCCTCTCCCGAAACAACCTCGGACTGCTTTGAGGTAGTTAATCTGTCCTCAACTGAATTGTCGTCCGATCAGATCTCAGTATTGAAATTTGGTTTGACCTTTTGCCCCACTCAAAGGATTGATCCGTTTGAACTGATTAAAGATTTAAATTTATTTGCCCGCAAACTCATGTTTCGTAAAATTTTTGACAAACCCAAGCTTTCAATTCCCACGATTTCCTCTGATACCCAATGTGGCCCTTGACCATAGAGGATATCAAAGCTTTGGAGGAGCTGATGGAACTATGGGAGGAGGGACAGATCGGTGAGGAGGACCTCCTTGAGGCCGAATCCCTAAATCCGGACGATTTCGCCTGGACTGTCCCCCCCCCCATGCCTTCAGCCCCCTGAGAATACAAACCACGCTCACGAGCCTTTCCAGCACTACAAGGAAATCCTAATGTATGTGCATTTGTGAATCAAGTAACTAAAGACATTCAAGCGACTAAATGGGAAAAATTGACCGAGGACAATTTAACCAATGCCCAACGTAAAGCTATCCGGTCTCTACAGTCAGACCCTAGCCTAATGGTGAAACCATCTGACAAGGGTGGTAATCTTGTAGTAATGGATACCAACAATTATGAACAAAGGGTTTTGGATCTTTTATCCAACAAAAAGTGGTATCGCAAAATTCCGGAAAGTCATGTCCTACACATTACCACACGGTATAGACAATCAATACAGCCTATCACCAGGGACTCATCAGCAAATCCACCTGGGGATATCTTAATATTCCCTTTCCCAAGACTCCCACCATGTACGCGTTACCCAAAATCCACAAAAATCCCCTCCATCCTTCAGGATGCCCCATTATCTCGGGAAACGGATGTCTTACTGAAACTGCGAGCCAGCTAGTAGATGATTTTTTGCGCCCACACGTGGAGGGCCTCCAGTCATATTTACAAGATACTAGTGACCTATTGAGGGCCCTTGATGGCCTCTCTGTCCCTAAGGGGGCTTGGTTGGTGGCTCTAGATGTAGAGGCACTCTACAATTCAATCCCACACACCAGAGAGGTTGAGGTTGTGGAAGACTTCATTTTCAATCATGGTGAGGTACCCAATGCATACAATGAATTTGTATTAAATCTTCTCAGGTTCATATTGACCAATAATATCTTTGTTTTTGGCAACTCCCACTACCTCCAGGTACAGGGTGTGGCTATGGGGACTCGTTGTGCCCCTAGCTACGCCAACCTGTTCCTGGGGGGGTGGGAGGAAAATCTATTTTTTTCAGGAAAATTTACAACACTTTATTGAACAGATCCCCATTTGGCGACGTTTTATCGACAATGTATTTTTCGTCTGGACAGGTAACCCAGATGACCTAGGCTTTTTCTTTGAAAGCCTTAAACACAATACCTATAACCTCACCTTCACCATGGAAAAGAGTCAATCCAGCTTGACCTTTTTGGACATCACTATCTATGTAGACTCCCAGGGAATAATTGGTACCACTTTATATCGTAAACCGTCAGCAGGAAATTCCCTACTGCATGCGGATAGTTCCCATCCAGCTTCGTTGATCTCAAGTATTCCTTTTGGACAATATCTTAGGCTCAAGCGCAACTGCAGTAACAACCATAATTTTGAAATGGAGGCTAAAACCCTTCAAACTAGATTTTTACAGAGAGGATATAGCAGGCGCTGCCTCAAAAAGGCTTACTTGAGAGCAAAACGTCTAGATCGGAAACCTCTTATCCATGCCCCAAAAAAACAAAAAAACAATGAAGGTCTCAGGCTAATTACCCGCTTTTCTGGTCATCATCGCCAAATGCGCAACTTACTGGAAAAACATTGGCACCTTTTTCTGGGGGATCCCTCAGTCTCCAAACATCTCAAAGGTCACCCAGAGATTACATTCCGCAGATCCAAATCTCTTAAAGACTCGATGGTACAGAGTCATTTCTCTCCCAAAAGCTTACTGACCAAATCTTTGGGAAGCAGACCATGTATCAAATGCAAATTCTGTCGATACATTTTTTCATCTAATAGTATTCTCTTGCCAGATGGTCGTCTGTACAAACCCAATTTTCTAGCAACATGCCAATCAGTGGGCATTGTCTACATCATGATTTGCCAATGCTCAGCATTCTACATTGGTAAAACCAAGCGACACTTTTTTGACAGAATCAAGGATCATGTTTCCTTGGTCCTGGCCAAAAAAAAGGGATTTTTATAACAGCTTACCTGTAAAATCCTTTTCTTGGAGTACATCACGGGACACAGAGCGACTTAGTCATTACTAATGGGTTATATAGTCTACCTTCAGGTGCTGGCACTGGCAACTTCCAAACCGGAAGTACCCTCCCCTATATAAGCCCCTCCCATCCGGGAGCACCTCAGTTTTGTAGCAAAGCAATAAGTGTCCCAAAAAGAGGGGTGGGAGCTCTGTGTCCCGTGATGTACTCCAAGAAAAGGATTTTACAGGTAAGCTGTTATAAAAATCCCTTTTTCTTTTTCGTACATCACGGGACACAGAGCGACTTAGTCATTACTAATGGGACGTCCCAAAGCAATGCCAAATGAGGGGAGGGATACACTATACATAAGCTGGGCGCCATCAGGCATGAGGCTCTTTTGCGGCCTGCAACACACTGCGCCCAAAGGCGACATCCTCCTGACTTCTGACGTCTACCTGGTAGAATCTAGTAAACGTGTGTACTAAGGACCATGTTGTGGCCTTACAGACTTGAGCCAGGGAGGCTTGGTGATGCACTGCCCATGAAGTTCCAACTGCTCTTGTGGAGTGCGCCCTAACTTTGAACGGAGGCGGTCTCCTTTTCAAGCCATAGGCTTGTATTATGACCTGTCGAATCCACTTGGCTAAAGTAGATTTTTGATGCTGCCTGACCCTTTCTGGGGCCTTCCGGCAGAACAAACAAAGTATCCGTTCTACGAATCTGAGCAGTGGCTTTAAGATAAGCTTTAACTGCTCTTACTACATCCAAAGAATGCAATAACTTTTCCTCTACCGAACTAGGTTTGGGGAAAAAGGAAGGAAGAACCACATCTTGGTTCAAATGGAACCTCGATACCACCTTAGGAAGAAGGCTCGATGAGGACGTAATACTACTCTGTCCTTATGGACAACCAGATATGGCTCCTTACAGGACAAGGCGGCTAATTCCGATACTCTTTTAGCCGAACAAATGGCTACTAATAAAATCAATTTCCTGGTGAAAAGAACCAAGGAAATGTGCCGCAATGGTTCAAATGGTTGTTTCTGTAGAACCGACAGAACCAGGTTTAAGTCCCATGGACATATGGGAATACTAACCGGAGGGCTAATACGCATCACTCCTTGTTTGAAAGCTTTGACTAATGAATGCAAAGCCAAGGGCCTTTGAAAAAATATTGACAAGGCCGCCTGACCCTTGATAGTACTCAAGGCAAGCTTCCTATGTACAGCCCACTGTAGGAAGTCCAGAATCCTACCTATTACGTACTTACGTGGATGCCATTTCTTGGCCTCACACCACGTGATGTACGCCTTCTAGATCCTATAATAGATCTGCCTGGATACCGGCTTCCTGGCATTGATCATGGTAGATACCACAGGATTAGAGAGCCCTCTCTTTTTTAGAATGTGGGCATCAATAGCCAGGCCGTCAAACCTAGGGCTGGTAAGGAAGGGTAGTATATCGGTCCTTGCGAAAGCAGGTCCGGACGATGTGGGAGGGTCCAAGGACTTCCCACTGACATTTTTACAATCTCCGCGTACCATGCCCTTCGGGGCCACGCTGGAGCCACCAGAATCACTGGTTTCTTTTCTACCCTGATTCTGCGGATTAATCGCGGTGGGAATGCATATATCAGCTTGAACTGATCCCAAGGGAACACTAGGGCATCCGAACCGCAAGCTAGGGGATCCTTTGTGCGAGACACAAATCTGTCCACCTTTGCGTTGAATCTGGATGCTAGCCATTGCTCCAGTACTGCCCCCCAGCCTATGAGGCTGGCATCTGTAGTGACCACCTTCCAAGAAACCGGACTGAAGGGTTTCCCTTTTTCCAGATTCTGGGGCACCAACCACCAATGGAGGCTCTTGCGAACGGAAGGGGACAGGGACATTGGTAAGTCTAAAGCCTGAACTTTTTTGTTCCAGGCTGACAGTATGGCCCTCTGCAAGTTCCTTGAATGGAATTGACCGTAGGGTACTGCTTCGAATGAAGCCGCCATTTTTCCCAGCAGCCTCATACACAGGCGTATGGATGGTTTTCTTTTTTGTACCCACTAAGTGGGTCAAATCTTTCAAAGACGACACCTTCTCTGGAGGTAAGAAAATCTTTCTCTGATTTGAATCCAGTCTTAGCCCCCAAGTATTCCAGACTTTTGACTGGTTTTAGGGCTGACTTGTCTCGGTTGATAATGCAACCGTGAGATTCCAGATACTTGATTATCTTGTGAACGACCACTTCTAGTTTTTTTCACTGAGTGGTCTATCAGCAACAAGTCGTCTAGATATGCCATTATCGTTACACCTTGTGTTCCTAGTTTGGCCAATCGTAGGGCCAGAATTTTTGTGAACACTCGTGGTGCTGTGGCCAGACCGAAAGGTAAGGCTCTGAACTGAAAATGGCGCCCTTCTACTGCAAAGCGTAGAAATTTCTGGTGGGCCGGACAGATGGGAATATGCAAATAAGCATCCCTTATGTCGATCGAGGCTAACCATTCCTGCCCTTGTAGGGCGGTGGCCACCGATCGGATCGACTCCATCCGAAAAAGTCCTGATATGTAGGAACTTGTTTAGCCCTTTTATATTTAATATGGGCCTCATGTCCCCATTTGGTTTGGGGACTGTGACAAGGTTTGAGTAAAACCCGAACCCACTTTCTTCCAAGGGAACCTTCATGATTACCCTTGGAGCAATAGTTGCTCTAGTGCCAGAAGGAGGTATCCACTCTTCTGGGGATCGCTTGGCACGTTTGACCTTATAAAATGGGCAGGAGGAATGTCTTTTAACTCCAGCCTGTATCCCAGACTTACTGCGGAGATCACCCATCTGTCTCTGATGGTGTCCCGCCAGGTCTCTGTGAACAACTGAAGTCTTCCCCTCACCCGATTGAGTGGGGGCAACCCTTCATGACTTGGGGGGAGGTTTTGTACCTCTCTTGACCCAGGGTTTCTTGTTACCCTGTGATTGTCCCTGATTTCTGCCCCCTGGATTTGACCGCAGAGGCCGTCGAAACTGTTTCACAGCCGATGTGCCAGGGACTGGAGAAGTAGGCCTCTTAAAAGAAGGACTTCTACCCTTGTTCTTAACCGGCAAGAGTGTACTTTTACCGGCAGAAGTTTTCTGGATATATTTGTCCAGATCATCTCCAGATAAGCGTTCTCCATGAAATGGGAAGCTAATCAGCAATTTCTTACAGGGAGCTTCAGCAGACCAGTTTTTGAGCCATAGAAGCCTACGCATATGTCTACAGACAGCGTAAAGCGGGATGCCTGTTGGATTGTATCCTTTATGGCGTCCACCGCAACACAAGGCTCTAGGTAGGTCAGCTAGGGCAAGAGCCTGCTGATCTGGTAAGTCCCTTAAGACTTGTTTCAACTGATCTTTCACTGCTTGGCAGACTCCAATCGCTGCTACTGCAGGTTGTGTCACCATGCTTGCTGTAGAGAAAGCAGATTTTAGTAAAGACTCCAATTTTTTATCTATTGGGTCTTTGAACATTGGAACATTATCTACTGGACATGTCAGTGATTTATTTACACAAGAGATGGCTGTGTCCACTGTAGGGACCCTCCATTTTTTTATGAACTTATCCTCCATGGGATAGATCACTGGAAATCTCTTGGGGGGGGTAAATATTTTATCAGGATGCTCCCAATCCTGGTAAATAAGCCCTTCCAATAAAGGGTGGATTGGGAAGGAACAGACAGCCTGGGGAGCTTTCAGCGACCCCAGCGAGGAAACCGTAGTGGTTGATGGTTCCGCCAGAGGCATTTTAAATGCTGATCGGACCATGTTAGTCAGAGACTGAACCCATAATCTTTCAGCCTGAGATGCTGAGAAAGGTTCTTCCACTGTTGATTCCTCTATAACTGAATCAACCTCATCCTGATCCCCTTCAGGTAGGTCGATCTCTGTGTGGGGCTGTTCCTCCACTAACAGGCACTCTGAAGGAGGAGACGGAGATCGGACGCGCTTTCCCTGTGACAGGGAAGCAGCGATCAATGCTGTTAATCTCTCTTCCAATCCTCCCAGAGTTGAGGATAAAACCTCCTCTGTTATATATACAGGAGCAGGTGGACTGGGGACAGCCGCAGCACCAGGCACTCCTGCGGGGTTCCTACGGCTACTGACCTCTGAATTTTCAGGGGAGATTGGTGCAGTACAAGCATGCCCAATATCCTCAGAGCCCGATGGAGACCCCTTTGGCTTCCTGGAAGACTTATTTCCGGAGCGTCTGGACGACATATCCTTTAAGCACAAAGCTGAGGTATTCCCGTCGTCATACACCAATTTTGCTGGTAATAGTCTAACACAGTTGCTGCTATATACCAGCTTGTGTCCACTAAAGTGCCTTTCTATGGGGATGCCTGCATCAACCGCCTCTGTGTGCCACCGTTTTGTTGCTAGCTCTGTTTGCATCCAGCTGACACTTGTACTGTGTCTTTTATACATGCTGGGACGCCTGCACATGCGCAGAAGCGCCGCGGCGCGCATCGAGCGTCATCCACCCGCCCCGCCCCTTTTTTTTCATAGGAGGCGCGTGCACGCGCCCGCGCGCGCGCCCGTGCACCATTGGCGCCCTTTTTTGAAACCAAGCAGGGACTAGGAGCCAGGGCCCTTTTTGCCGGAGGGCCTGTGCGGTGGATGAGCGCAGCAACAGGGCAGAGGAACTGGATTCCCACAGAGAAACTTACCAACTGCCTGGATCTTTTGACTTGAGAAAACCAAAGATCCACATGACAAGAAAAATGGACCACAGCGGCCTCTAGTGGTTTAACACAGGTACCGCGGTCCTCTTTTTTTTTTCTTGACTACTATTAAAATTTTACATTTTCCAGTAGTTATAGGCATACACAGATATTAGCGGGAATACCGTTAGGTAACAGACAGAAAGACAAATTAGGCTTGGGGGTCCCCCAATAGAACCAAGTTCCTGGGGGCCCCCACTTACCTGTTCCCCGCCGCAGGACTCTGTTTGGTCCACAGAAGCCCAAACTTCACCTATCACGGCAGGCATTGTAATTAAACCTTCAGGGACCGGGTTCCCAAGGATTCCACTCCCCTGGACCTGTATAGCACCCTGCACAGAAAACATCTTGGTCGTGGGTATGACCAGAGCTCTGGATCCCAGGGTCCAGCCCTCCTAAGAGAGGCATTACAGGCAAAACCTTGCTCTTCTGTTGCAAGGCCCGGGTACCGACCGTTTAGCTATGAAGCTTTTTTGGTGGGATCCGGAACAGCTTACTAAGGCCCGTAAAAGAACCTGTACGCAAGCCCAGGAAAACACATGTTACTCTTTGGCCAACACCTTAGACACTGGCAAAAAAACAGAGGTGCTCCCGGATGGGAGGGGCTTATATAGGGGAGGGTACTTCCGGTTTGGAAGTTGCCAGTGCCAGCACCTGAAGGTAAACTATATAACCCATTAGTAATGACTAAGTCGCTCTGTGTCCCGTGATGTACGAAAAAGAAAATGGAGACGCCAATCAGCAGGCATATGGGTCTCCACCATGATTTTGCAGATTCATGTATGCACTTTTTTGCATTGGAACATGTACCCCCAACTATCAGGGGGGGAGACTTTGATAAAACTCTTCTCCAACGGGAGGCTAAGTGGATTTCAAACTTGAATGCCCTCACATATCTGGGCTTAAACGAAGCTCTTAGTTTCAAACCTTTTTTATAAATTATGTTTTTTCCTTATTTTTCTTTAACTATAACATTTTTTTTTTTTTTTTTATTTATTCATTTTATTATTTATTATTTTCTAAGTTTACACCCAATTTTGCTATATGATAGAGCAGCTTGCTTTCAAAACCAAAAAATGTTGTGTTTTTGAATAACAAGTATTATATATCTATATTCTGTAATGTACTTACATTTGCTGCATTTGCAATCTTGTAATATGTCTGTGGCTTCATTGTCTGGATGGATGAATTTTTGCAAGCATAGAGGGAAGCCCACCTGTCTGCCAATACGGCAAAGGTTCTAATAGATTCATAATGTTTTTTATCAATGTACTGTGCTGATCTAAATGGGCCAGGCCTTTCTGGTTATCCGTATTGTGACTTGTATGGACGCCCGGGGCAACTCCAGTGGGTTTATCTAATCAATGTTTTCCCACGGATGTTTGCCCCTTCAACTCAAATGCAAATGCCTGACGCTTTTATTGCCTCCCCCGTACGTAGCCCACTCCATTGGCGATCCTCCTCTTTTCCCCTTTTGTATATGCGGCCTGATTTGTGAATCCTTCCAAATCAATTTTCCATCTTGACAGGACGTTGCGTCCTGGACATGAGCCCTCTTCCAAAATGGTGGCCTGGGTCTCTATCTCCACCTCCCACGAGACGTCCGGGCTCCGGCATTCTCGCGCATGCGCAGATTGCATTTCGGTACGTCCACGGCTTGCGCGTGACGTCAGACGCACGCTAGCCGGACGGAAATAAAAACGTCATTGTCTGCCGCAACACTCTGTCATTCCTTTGAACTGGCCGTGGAGCACACATCGCTGCTCCTGGATCCTTCCAGGTCCTAGGACTCTGCTTAGATCTTACCATATCAGGTATTTGAAACATAGCTCTTCTTTACCTAATTTATCGTATCTTTTCCCTTGGTTATTCCTTACGCTATTTACTCTATTTTTCAGGCTTCATACTTATGAGCCCTACAACTTCATAGAAGGTCTTTAGCCTCTGCCAACATGGACGTTGGGAATCCAATTCTTATTAAATGACTACCCATTGATTCTATACCTATGTCCAGCAGGTATCTATTGCATATTCGGTTTATGCACTATTCACATCCTGACTGTTCCTCTCTTCATATGTAGCGGCCTCACCCCATCTCCTTTGCCTAGGGGTATGTCACACGACAGGGTGAGATGCGCTACGGCCCATGTCCTCCCCATAGCTGTGGGTGAGGTGAAGGCCAGTACCAGATACTTCCTCGGGCCTATGTGCTTTTGTCTAGAATCAAGTCCCGCTGTGTCAACACTTCCCTCTGCTCCTATTAACCAGAGTTCCACACACCGATCACAGTCCAACTCTTGCTTTATTGTACATCTCACAATAAACAGTGCTTCAGTAGCCAACTGGTTGCGACTTGATAACATTTTGATACGGAGAATGAGCAGGTCGAGGCACTATCCTGGTTATTAGCTAAACCACTGCGATCTCGCCAGCGGTTACAATAGCATTAGCTAGAAAGGACTTAGAATCTGAGAGTCTCTACCAGCGACTCAAGAGAACGTAGAGAGGAGTACCTTCGCTGCGCTGCGGCCCCTATCAGGGGAAGATGTCCCTCCAAGGGAGTTACCAGAGGCCCATCCGTCACTGGGTTGATGCTGCTCCAGACTCTCCGAATGGGTAACCTCCCCGGCCACCTCACCTCAGACATGGGCCCCATCCACCTTAGGGACCCTCGGACGTCTCCACCCTTGCGGGATCCAGTCAAAGTCACTGGACCCCAGGCCCCTAGTATAGTACCTCACCCCAGGCTGAAGGTGCCTGGGATGGACTCCAACTCCATTCCGGTCAGGCCTAGGGCGCCTGGGCCGGAATCCGGAACCGCCCGCACCCAGGCTTAAGGTGCCTGGGCGCGCGAGGAAGAACCTCCAGAAAACGAAGACCTTGTGGTTAGGGCGTCTCCCCCTTTTATCTCCTCCCATCGACACCACGGCAGGTTCCCCGCCCTCGCCGTACCATCTCCGGAAAGGGACAAAAAGGGTAGCACTGTAATGGCAAATCTACCTTGAGCCTCCAGGTACCCCGCCACCCAGAGGCCAAGGAGATTATTACACCATCCAATCCTCCACGAACACAAGTGGTCCACTATTCCCATACTTACACACCTGGGTGTCCCACCTAAATTTAGAGACCCCGCTACATATATAATTACATAACCCCCTTTTTCTTTTTGATATACCAGGATTTGTCCTGCTTTTTATTTACGTCTGCAAGTCACTATTGGATGCATGGAATTGCCTGGTTCAATTTATCATCTGCACTCCGCTTTTTGGAGTACCATTACTTTTAATCTATACACCTTCAATTAACATTTTCAACACAGCAACAGGTGGGTCCCTCTATGACATGTTTTGCAATATTCGCAATATATAGATTAATAGAGCTTTAGTTCCTATCACTCTCTCTTTTATTTTATTGTACAAATTATCAGAACTTTTTTGCATATATGATTGCTTTCTATATGCCTACAATAACATCAAGACAATCTTTTGTTTGATGTTTGTTTATGCCATGCTTTACATCCTGTCTTTTTGTCTCGCCTCCAGCCTAATATGAGATGCCGTGGTAAAATCTCCTGAGGAAGCTCTCTTTAGAGTGAATCGTTGAGTACACTGGCACCTTTGTGTTTGTTGTTGTACACTTACTTTAATTGACTAAGGTTGTATATTGCATTGGTGTTTTGTATAAAGAATACATTTTTTGTAATAAAAAATTATATTTTTTATATTCATTGTGTTCAGTCAGTATTTAACTATTTGATTTTGCACATTATTGACATCTATAAAATCCCGGGGCCTTGTGACCCCCCTTCTCTTTATCATCCAAATAATGCTGCTTTTATGAGTTCTGTTCTCAGGAATGCGCATGTCAACGCTTTAGCAAAAATAAAAAACATAAACCTAGCACACACAGCATGGTTGCTTTATAATATGCCTGTTGGGGTCCTAGCCTGTTGATAATATGCCTGTTGGGGCCCTAGCATCAGCCGACCACTGACCGGAGGCCAGAAGAAAACTCTTGGTGGAATTTGAGCAGCGCCCCTGTCTATACAATTAGTCTAGTCCCCCTCTCCTTCTTCGATCAGTTCAAGGGTCCATTGAACAATTAATACATGTTTGGAGAACTATTGTTTAATTGTCCAGTAAGGAATACCAGTGTGTTATGAATTGCTTAACCCAAAAATCATACCATCCAAATGAACCCATTCATGACGGGTATATGTTTGCCATGTATGAAAAATACAAACTCTTTACACTATGTTATATCATATTTCTTTTCATTAAACAAATACCTGTATGTCACATGCATGCATGCACTTTGTTGTATTGAAGACATAATTGGACAATATAATATATAGAAAGTCATATATACAGTGTGCTGTACACATTGTGTCTGTCCAGTAACGTATTACAAGAAGTGTTTAAAATAAATAGAACCGGTCATCTTGACTCCTGAATACTGTGAGTTACACACTCTTGGCCTCTGCACTCTACAGGTTACACACTTTTAACTACTGCACTGAGTTTGTTCTGAGCTACAAGGACGCTTCTGTACTCCACCACCTAGAGCAAACTTTCTCTACTTTTTTTTACACGAAAGAACCCTTGAAATACATTTTTGGTCTGGGGTAACCCCTGATAATATTTATCATTTAGCACACCATTTCTACCACTCATATATCAACTCTTATTCTTTCATTTGTCTGTATAACACTTATCGGCATTTTTAATTATTTAATTAATTAATTTAAATGAAATATTTGTGCATATAATTATGCACAGAAATGATAGATACCTCTGTGCACTTTTTATGGATACCTTGTGCTCAAATGTTGGGTACTTCAGTCCCCCCCTTGAGCATTGGATGTGCATACACATTAAATACATATATTACATGGACATAAACAGATAGGTGGTGCACCTTTTTGGGAGGTAATGGATATCTGTCTGCTCAATATGTTAATAACTACTATTATTTTTTACTGTATAAATGACACAGTGCTACGTATCGTGTACTTATGCTGTAAATGCTTTGCCGCAGGTGCCAGCTCTCTCCTATGCCTACCTCCTTGGGGATACTCATCCCATGTTGTGAACTCCTGTAAGCTGCAAATTATCCAGTGTTGTCCCATTTGCTTGGGGAGTTCACACGGCCGGGTGGCCTGTCTGGGACCCCCTGGGGCCTCTCCTAGTGGAAACTCTGGTAAAAAAACGTTCAATGCCTACACACAATAAATTGGTAACTATATAAAATATTTTTTATAAATTTTTGTATAATTTATAATTTTTTGAAATTTACTATGTCTGCTTCTTTATAGCAACACCAAAACCTCTGAAGAAGACCCCTGGAAAGGGTCAAAACACGTTAGAAATTTCTACATGCTTTCATATACCATGTGTTGAGCTGTATGACAATTTTTAGTGTTTGCAACTGTGTAGAATTTTAATTGCATGGTACCAGAGCTCATACCTTAACTTGTACCACCGCTTTGAATTTTATTCAATAAAACCTTTTAAACATACATTGTCACCAATCCTTGAATTCAGCTGCCCAAAAACCCCACCGGGGGAACATCCCATTCTTCTCATAATCGGGGTGAGCAGCAACATCCCTCTCCTTCATGTGTCTCTCCCATTCCACTGGGAATAATGTTCCTTTCACCTGTAGTCATAGGGAAGAATTCCCTCCGTACAGATAACTAAAATGATCATTGGTTTCAGCAGTTACTTATCTGAGAGGCAGAAATTGCTCATTGCTCAAGGAACCCCTAGCAACCTCTGGAGGAAACCCTAGGATTCCACAACACCCTGGTTGAGAAAGCCTGACCTAAAGGGTCATTCACCTTCACAAAGTGAAGATTGAGTTCAGAATTTCCTCTTTATACACAGCCCTGACGCTGTCCACAGGGCAGTCAGATGCCATCTTTTCCCAGACTTATTACAAGCGCTTTCACTTATATATAATTGTAAGTGCAATGTTGTTTTTCTTTATAAAATATTATAGTTCTTAATAAATGAAGGTTGCTACACCCTTTTCTTCTGCTCTTTGTATTCATCCTCACACAGGCTGTAAACTGTGCCAAAAGATATCTGTGCCCCGGTAAAGAATAATAAATGGCAAGCATGTCTATCCCAGCCAATTTTTTCCATTTAAAATTAGCAACTTTTTTAAAAATAATTCCCAATTTACAATTTGGATGGATGCACTCTAGGACAAGTATTGCAGACCTCCCAAAACGTCTTTCATCAGTTGGTAGGAAAAGATTCCACTTCTGATCCTATCCTTACTTTCATGGTGCCCACATGGCAGCATACTGTTGATAAAGCTCCACCCATGTCCCTACCTACTGGACAAATTTAAGCCTATAAAAGTGAGACAGTAACCCTCCCCCAGCATTCTTCTTTTAGTCCTCATATCTTGACCTGCAGTTCCAGAAGAAAAGATGTCCCTTACACTCTGATTCAGTTCAGTTTAAACATAGGTTCACACCCTCCCACTTGCAGTCCCATATCCTTAGTTTGCTAAATGCACCAACAAGGGTGGAAGACCCTTCTGTGGAATGGAAAAGAAGGCCCAGTCTAGAGCCAGAGATTCTAGATCCTTTAACCAGGTCAAGAAATTCCATAGAACAAAAAAAAAAAAGAAATTCCAGATAGGATGGAGCAGAACTCAATCTAGTTTTTTGAAGCCTCAGAAGCAGAAGTCCATCACAGAGCCTCCTGATTCCAAAACTTTGCTTTAATTGGTAACATCCCCAGGTGGGCACACTTGGAACCAGATTGAAGATCTGGGCAGATCGCTGCCAGGACCCTCAGGTGGTCTCTATAGTAGAATGCAGTAATTTTCTGGGCATTCAAGTGTCCCCCAGCATACTTCTTCATTCCAGCAATATTGTAAAAATCTCCACAAATAGGCAACTATACTGTCACTGTACTTATAAAATTATTGATCCAGGGAGGCAGTGCTTCCCTTCAAAGATTATCAGGCTTTTATTCCCCCCCATTTATCGTGCACAAAAAAACAGGGGATTGAAGGCGGGTAATTGACCTTAAGTAGCTCAACTGCTATATTTATCTCGAAAGGTTCAAGATGGAGTAACTTCAAATCGGTTCAACAGGGTAATTGAATGTTATTGGCTGGATGAATACCTTCACACACCTTTTTTCCTTGACTTTCTAAAATTTCTCATATTTGCAGTGAGAGAGATCCATCTCTAATTTGTAAGTCTGTCCTGTAAGTCTGCAATAGCACCTCATGAAGAACCATTACAAAAGTCCTCATCACAATACTAGCCCGCCTAAGGAAACAGGTTCTAAGAGTCCACTACTAGCTGGATGACATTTTACAACTAGCACACAATCAATAACAGATATTAGCCCATAGAGAGATACTCCTGTCAACCCTGCAGACATCTGATTAAATAATCAACTTCATGGAATTCAACTAAAACCCAGTTGATATACCTAGGTGCCCCAACAACTCATTAAACAATTCCATATTCTTTCCTCTACAGAAAATTAATGCATTTAGAGGGATACCCTGGGAAAACAGGCATCCCAGACAGTTCCAAAAAGGGTTCCTTATGCAATGTAAAAGGCAGCTCAACCAAATGATAAGGATCTTACCCCAGCTGTGCAGGAGTCTTTGGTGGTGGGTGCAGCAAAGGACTTTCAACTAGTCTTGTTCCTCAGGTCTATTAACTTGGACTTCTGTTACCATAGATGCCAGCTCGGCAACATTGGGATACAGGGAAGATAGAGATTTCTAATAGAAGGGATTGTGTCAAAAGTCTTAGAAAACCAGGCAGCCCTAATGGCATTACCCTTGTTAGCACCTCATATTTGAGAGAAGATGGTGGTTCTATGTATGGCCACCAGAGTGGCAATCTTCTACACACAGAAGCAGAGGGGGACCTGTTAAAAACTGGGCAGAGGAAAATCTCTGAAACTCAGACTGGTTTATCTCATAAGCAATAACAACGCAGAGGCAGACTATCTTTCCAGTAAGATTCCAGATCACAAATGGAGTCTGTACCAATGTCTTCAAGTGTATCACACAGTTGTGAGACTCCTCTGATTCCTGGTGAAGCTTATGTTGCAACAACTCACAGTAGTTGCGGTTCTCTTCTATTGGCCACTCAAAACATGGTTTCTTCTGGCAGTAGACCTGAATCTTTGCCATCTAATACTAGTTTTCTGCAGCTTCTATCTCAAGGGGAATTTTGTCATCCACAGTTAGAACGACTTGCCCTTTGAGCCAGGAGATTGAAATGGAAAGGCTAGAATGATTAGTACAATATTTTTCGTTGATAACTACCCTGTTAAAATTATGCAATCCACAAACATCATTTTTTTCAGATATGGGACAGATTTATAGCATTCACAACAGGCCATGAATTGTGAATTCAGAGAAAGTTTCTCATGTATTAGCTTTTCAATAGACATGATTAGCCTTAGCTCACTAAAAGTTCAGGTGGCAATCCTAAAAATTAGACCCCACCCCAGAAGAGATCTCCGTTCTCAGTGGAATTTGACTATCATTCTAAACATTCTTTCACAAGAACCCTTTGCTACCACGGAAAACCTGTTCACTGTGGAACATCAAAAGTATCAGAACTTCAAGCTCTAGGAAGAGTATCACAACTTTAAGTGAAAGTTGCTGGTGAGCCATACATTGTGGTGGTGTTAAGACTCATTCAACAGTCCATTCCTAAAGTGGCATCTTTATTCTGTCTGCCACAAGAGTGGGTGGACCAGAGCAGCAGTGTGCATTACAGGCCTCCTGAGTCCTGATGAGAGTCCCACTCCTGACTCACAAGTCACGATGACGACCGTCCAGTGCAGAGCGCCCACTGTGAGTGTGTACATTACAATTACAGGCCTGAGGCCTCCCCTCAGACCACCATTAGTCCAGAGCACTGTGTGTGCATTACAGGCCTCCTCTGACCACCAGCATACAGAGCACTGTGTATTATAGGCCATCCCTCAGACCTGAGACCACCATACAGCACTGTGCAGCATTAAAGGCCTTCTCTGACCACTGGCATCCAGAGCACTGTGCATGCATTACAGGCCATCCCAGTCAGACCTGAGACCACCATCCAGCACTGTGCAGCATCAGGCCTCTTCTGTGGCCACTGGCATCCAGAGCACTGTGCAGTACAGGCCATCCCTTAGACCACCATCCAGCACTGTGCAGCATCACAGGCCTCCCCTGACCAGAGACCACCGGCATCCAGAGCACTGTGCATTACAGGCCATCCCTCAGACCTGAGACCACCATTCAGCACTGTGGAGCATTACAGGCCTCCTCTGACCACCGGCATCCAGAGCACTGTGCATTACAGGCCATCCCTCAGGCCTGAGACCATCATCAAGCACTGTGCGGCATTAAAGGTCTCCTCTGACCACTGGCATCAAGAGCACTGTGCATGTATTACAGGCCATTCTAGTCAGACCTGAGACCACCATCCAGCAATGTGCAGCATTAGGCCTCCTCTGTGGCTGCCGGCATCCAGAGCACTGTGCAGTACAGGCCATCCCTCAAACCTGAGACCACCATCCAGCACTGTGCAGCATTACAGGCCTCCTTTGTCCAGTGACCACCGGCATCCAGAGCACTGTGCATTACAGGCCATCCCTCAGACCTGAGACCACCATCCAGCATTGTGC
The DNA here is from genome assembly GCA_029206835.1 of Rana muscosa. Classification (NCBI taxonomy): domain Eukaryota; kingdom Metazoa; phylum Chordata; class Amphibia; order Anura; family Ranidae; genus Rana; species Rana muscosa. Next base: position 289,212,897 of record CM055118.1, read on the forward strand.
AGCATTAAAGGCCTCTCAGAGTCAGACCACCGTCCCAGAGCACTGTGCATTACTGGCCTCCCCACAGACCGGCATCCAGAGCACTGTGCTTCATTACAGGCCTTTCAGATCACCATACAGAGCACTGTGTGCATTACAGGCCTCCTCAGACCACCATGCAGAGTACTGGGCATTACATGCCTCACCTCAGACCACTGTCCAGAGCACTGTGCAGCATTACATGCCTCTCAGACCACCGTCCCAGAGCACTGTGCAGCATTACAGGCCTCCTCAGATCACCGTTCAGAGCATTGTTTGCATTTCAAGCCTTCTCAGACCACCGTCCAGAGCACTGTGTGCAATGCATTACAGGCCTCCTCTTCAGACTGTATATGTCCAGAGCACTGTGTGCATTACAGGCCTCCTCAGACCAACGTCCAGAGCACTGTGCAGCATTACAGGCCTCCTTAGACAGACCACCGTCCAAAGCACTGTTCAGCATTACAGCCTCCTCAGACCATCCGGAGTGGCTAAATCTGTATCTGTGAGTTTGTTCAAACCTTAATACCATAAATAGAGCATTCTTTTGGTGGTATTTGAACACCTCTGGGTTTTTTATTTTTTGCGCTATAAATGAAAAAAGACCGAAAATTTTGAAAAAAAAAACCTAATTTTTCTTAGTTTCTGTGATAAAATTTTGCAAATTATTACTTTTTCTTCATACATTTTGGCCACAATTTATACTGCTACATATCTTTGGTAAAAATAGCCCAAATTAGTGGATATTATTTTGTCTGTGTGAAAGTTTTAGAGTCTACAAGCTATGGTTCAAATCCTAAAAAATTGATCACACCTGATGTACTGGTGGCCTATCTCATTTCTTGCAACCCTAACAAGCCAGGAAAGTACAAATACCCCCCAAATGACCCCTTTTCTGAAAGTAGACATTCAAAGGTATTTAGTAAGATGCATGGTGAGGTTTTTGATGTTGTAATTTTTTCCCACAATTCTTTGCAAAATGAAGATTTTTTTTTCCACAAAATTGTCATTGTAATAGGTTATTTCTCTCACATGGCATGTGTATACCACAAATGACACCCCAAAATACATTCTGCTACTCCTCCCAAGTATGGCGATACCATATGTGTGGGACTTTTTCATAGCCTAGATACATAGAGAGGCCCAACATGCAGGGAGCACCATCAGGCGTTCTAGGAACATAAATTACACATCTAACTTGTTGACTACCTATTCCACTTTTGAAAGCCCTGGAGCACCAGGACAATGACACGTGACACTGATGTGGCACTGATGACAGATGGCACTGATACGTGGCACTGATGACACGTGACACTGATGATAGATGGCACTGATACGTGGCACTGATGACACGTGACACTGATGTGGCACTAATGACAGATGCACTAATACGTGGCAGTGGTGACACGTGACACTGATGTGGCACTGATGACAGATGGCACTAATACGTGGCACTGATGATACGTGATACTGATGTGGCACTAATACGTGGCACTGATGACAGATGGCACTAATACGTGGCACTGATGACACTGATGTGGCACTGATGACAGATGGCACTAATACGTGGCCCTGATTACACGTGACACTGATAACAGATGGCACGTGACACTGACAGGTGGCACTGATGACAGATGGCACTGACAGGTGGCACTGGGGACAGATGGCACTGATAGGTGGCACTGGGGACAGATGGCACTGACAGGTGGCACTGGGGACAGATGGCACTGACAACAGATGGAACTGGGGACAGGTGGCACTGGGGACAGATGGCACTGATAGGTGGCACTGGGGACAGATGGAACTGACAGGTGGCACTGGGGACAGATGGCACTGATAGGTGGCACTTGGGACAGATGGCACTGACAGGTAGCACATGGGACAGGTGTCACTGGGGACAGATGGCAATGGGGACAGGTACTGTGGGCACTGTATTTTAAGCAGCACATTCACGCTGCAGCACAGGTCGCTCTCCCTTCTCACACGCGGTCTCTGTGTGAGGTGGGAGAGCCGGCAATGAGAGATGATCTCACATGTTTACATGTGAGATCATCTCTCATTGGACACGCCGATCGAGTGCTAAATGGCCGCTGTGATTGGCCATTTAGCACGATCTGTGATTGGCTGTGTCCAAGGGACACGGCCAACACAGATTTTCCCCGATGCGTGCCAGCGGCGGAACGCAGGGAGGAGGTAAACAGGAGGACATCCAGGGACGCCCTTCCGGCAATTGAGCGCCGCGCTGTAGACGTCTTTTGTCTATAGCGCGGGCGCGTAGTGGTTAAGGTACCGAAACACAGCAAGCATTGTGAATATCAAAAAAATTATATTTTATTACAAACTCAGGGCCTCATTAATCAAACTCGAATAGGTGCTACCATAATGACACCGAAGCTCTCGAGGACCTAAATTCTCTATTGGAAGAGAATGAAGGAATAAGCGATACAGAAACTATTACAAGAAGAAAAGCTAACCTAACCATTAAATCAAAAAAAAATGCCATCTTTGAATAAAAACAAGTATCTCAGTTTGTTTCGGGAACTGATCAGAAATGATCTAAACCAAATGAATTGGACAAAAAACTATGTAGACAATCTTTTGCAAGGCTAGAAACTAATAGTTGGACCTTAAAGGCATACAAGGTACATTAGAGTAAAAAACTAAAGACTTATTGGTATAAAAAAAAGTTTGATATATAAAACAATCATAGATTATCAAGTTAATTGATCAGTATTTATGACTGATCCAACAGAGGTTATCAATATCTTATAGTACAATAGGTTCCCCTTAGAACGACTCAAATGAGCACACAAATAAGGGAGAAAAAAGTAAATTATAATTAAGTAATGTGAGGGGGTTAGCTCGGCAGCGGGTGTGTGTGACCCCCGGGATGGGCTCCCCACACAAAACAGGCCCAGCAAACGGAGGTTGTGGTTTTCAAAATCAAAAAGGTGCGGTTTATTTTCTATTTACAGTGACAAAACACAGCAAAGCAAAAGAAACATAACCAAAATAAATCCTGGTCAAGTTGACCTCTGACTAAACATACAGGTTTCCTAACTAACAACTGGGATCAGCCTAGTGCTGTCCTAGTCCCTAAGTCCCTGGTTTTAAATGTCCAAGCAAATAGCCACACAGGCTTTGTCTCACCGCACAGGGGTTCACTCTCCCTAGACAGTCCACACAGGTCTGGTTCCAGGCATGAGCTAACATCTAATGAAGCTGGGAGTTCTTATAGAGGCCTAAATGAGCTGACAAGCTTCAGCTGGTCTCATCAACTCCCTGTCTGCACGACGCCCAGCCCTTTCCCTAGAGGTATGAGTCATCCATGAGCCCACTAGCCTTATACAACTCTCCACCTAGTTGTATAAGTCGGCGTAAAGCCTGAATCTGGGCGAAATATATCTACCCCCCTGGATGCAACCAGGTGACTTTACCTTCCTGCTGTCACATACCCCCCCCCCCTCTTGTTTTAACCTCAGGGTTGGAACACCAGCAATCAGGCATTCATGTACTCGAGACAAAGCATCCACATTCCCCATTTGAACGCCAGGGCGATGCTTTACTGTGAAGTTGAATTCCTGGAGGGCCAGGAACCACCTATTCACTCTTCTATTTGTTTCCTTGTTTTGAGCCATCCACTTTAACGGAGCGTGATCCGTAACCATGTCAAAGTGCCTACCTAGCAGGTAGTACCGAAGGGAATCTAGAGCCCACTTCACCGCTAAACACTCCTTTTCAACGGTGGCGTAATTTACCTCATGGGACTTCAACTTCCTGCTGAGGTAAATGACTGGGTGCTCTTCCCCGTTCCAGACCTGGGACAATACTGCTCCTAACCCCACATCTGACGCATCACTTTGTACGACAAAGTCTTTAGAGAAGTCGGGTGAGTACAACACTGGCTGGCTACATAAGGCTTGTTTCAAGAATTGGAATGCTGCCTCAGCCTCGGGGGTCCATTTAATCATGACCGACCCTTTCCCCTTCGTCAGGTTGGTTAGGGGCACAGCCTTAGAAGCAAAGTGGGGAATGAATCGCCGATAATACCCAGCGATTCCCAGAAAGGCTCGTACCTGCTTCTTGCTGTTGGGACGTGGCCAACTCTGGATGGCCTCGACTTTGTTGAGTTGGGGTTTTATTACTCCCCTCCCAATGGTGTACCCAAGATATTTGGCCTCCTCCTGCCCAATGGTACACTTCTTGGGGTTAGCCGTAAACCCCGCTTCCCGAACAGAGTCCAGGACTGCTTGCACTTTTGGCAGATGTGAGGCCCAATCTGTGCTATGGACAATTACGTCATCCAGGTAAGCCGCAGCATACTTCCGATGGGGCCTCAGCATCTGGTCCATTTTCCGCTGGAATGTGGCCGGCGCATTCTGTAACCCGAACGGCATTCTTTTATATTGGAACGCCCCGTCTGGGGTTACAAATGCGGTTTTCTCTTTGGCCGACTTGGCCAGGGGGATTTGCCAATACCCTTTTGTGAGGTCAAGAGTCGTCATGTATCGGGCTGTTCCCAGCCGGTCGATCAACTCATCTATACGTGGCATGGGGTAGGTGTCAAATTTTGTAACTTTGTTCAACTGACGAAAATCGTTACAAAATCGCCAGCTCCCATCCGGTTTAGGCACCAACACGATGGGACTAGACCAATCACTTTGGGACTCCTCTATCACCCCTAAGTTCAGCATTTTCTGTACTTCCTCCCGTATTGCCTCCCGTCGAGCCTCTGGGATCCGATAGGGTTTTAACTTCACCCTTTCACCGGGCGGGGTAATGATGTCATGCTCTACCCCAGATGTTTGTCCCGGCAGCTCAGAGAATACCTCCTTGTTGCGAAGCACAAACTCCTTAACCTCCTGTTGTTGGGGTTGTGACAAGGTGGCTGCTATTCCAACCTCAGGAATCACGCAACCAGTTTGAGCTGGTGACCAAGTGTCTGCGACTAGGGACTCTCTATCCCTCCAGGCTTTCAACAGATTAACGTGATAGATCTGTTCGGGCTTTCGCCTTCCTGGTTGTCTGACCTTGTAATTCACTTCGCTCACTTTTTCCATTATCTCGTAGGGGCCTTGCCATTTGGCAAGGAATTTACTTTCAACCGTAGGGACAAGTACCAATATCCTATCCCCCGGGGAAAAGGTACGGGTCTTGGCTCCACGGTTGTACACTCTCTGCTGTGCCAACTGCGCTTGGGCCAAATGTTCCTTCACGATGGGCATTACCTGTGCAATTCGATCTTGCATCAGGGCGACATGCTCAATCACACTCCTGTGGGGAGAACTCTCACTTTCCCAAGTTTCCTTGGCAATATCCAACAGCCCTCTTGGGTGTCTCCCATACAGTAACTCAAAGGGGGAGAATCCCGTAGAGGATTGGGGCACCTCCCTAATAGCAAACATCAAATAAGGAAGTAAACAGTCCCAATCCTTTCCATCTCTATCCACCACTTTCTTCAACATTTGTTTTAGGGTTTTGTTGAATCTTTCAACCAGCCCATCGGTTTGGGGGTGATACACAGACGTACGCAATTGCGTCACTTTGAACAATTTACACAGCTCTTTCATAACCCGGGACATAAAGGGTGTACCTTGGTCCGTAAGCAGTTCTTTACAAATACCCACCCGGCTAAAAACAAGAGATAGCTCTTTGGCTATGGTTTTGGCCGAGGTATTTCGGAGAGGGATCGCTTCTGGATAACGGGTGGCATAGTCCATTATAACTAATATGTACTGGTGCCCCCTAGCGGACTTGATTATAGGACCTACCAAATCCATGGCGATCCTCTCAAACGGGACCTCAATGATGGGTAGAGGGACCAGCGGGCTACGGAAATGTGGCATCGGGGCCAACCTCTGCCACACAGGGCAGGAGGAACAATAATTTTCTACGTCCTTCATCACCCCCGGCCAATAGAATCTCTGTAATACCCTCTCTCGGGTTTTCTCTGTCCCCAGATGACCTCCAAGAATGTGCCCATGGGCCAACTCCAACACCAACTTCCTGTAAGGTTTGGGCACCACAAGCTGCTCAACGGTTTCTTCTGCCCTTTTTGCCCCCCGATACAGTAGGTCCTTCTCTACGCTGAAGTATGGGTAAGTGCAGGTATTATCTGGGTTCACTAACTCGCCATCTATTTTCACTACGTTTTCCCGTGCCTTTATTAGGGCGGGGTCTTTCAACTGTTCTGTGGCAAAGTTTTCCCTGTGAACCTCAAGATCAGAAAACTCCACAGACGGTAGGTTTTCGTCTGAGGAGGTGGGCTCCTCTCCAGTTTCTTGAGTCTCCCCTGCCAATACTGATAAGGGAAATTCCGGAGAGTCCTCACCACTCTCAGGGGAGTTCTGGCTATCACATTCCTGGTACATAGGGGCACCAGTGAGGGGCTCAGGATCATCCCACAGTTCCCAGAACTTCGGAAAATCCCTTCCCACAATGGCGTCATGCGGTAACTGAGATACTAAGCCCACTGGATGAGAGAGGGTACCTTTGGGGGTCTCGAAACACACTGTAGTCACTGGATACTCTCGGGTGTCCCCATGCACACAAATAACAGCTACCTTGCTATTCCCAGAGACCTCTGTTTTAACTAACTCAGCCTTTATCAGGGTCACAAGGCTACCTGAATCCAGCAATACCACAACATTTCTACCATTAACACACATTTTGCATAAATGTTTCTCAGTTCCTCGAATGGCAGTGCATGCGACTGTCGCACACAGCGACTGACGTCTGCCCGTCAGAAAGTCACACTGCATGGGTTCCTCCACAACCAGGCAATTGGCTGCAATATGTCCCGCTTGCCGGCAGCGGTAGCAAACGATCCTTCTTGCCGCCTCTTGAGCCGCTGATTTCCCAGGCTGTTCTCGCCAAACTTGGGGTAGAGCTCCCACCCTCTCACTCTCTCCACCCTCACCCCTTGGAATCCTCTTATCCGCCCCTGGGGATGGTCTGGTCTTAGGGTGGAAAGTCCGAGTGTCTCTGGAAGAGGCCGTCAGGTTCTCTGTAGCCAAGTATTTCTCCACACGATCCACAAGACCATCGGCCGTCTCTGGGTCTCCATGGCTTACCCACTTTTGGATGGCAGTAGGAAGAGCTCTCAAAAACCGATCCATTACAACACGTTCCACAATCTTTGGTGCGGACAAAGTCTCTGGCTGTAGCCACTTTCTGCTCAGGTGAATGAGATCATACATTTGAGACCTGGGGGGTTTTCCAAGCTGGAAAGTCCAGTTATGCACACGCTGAGCCCGGACAGCCTGGGTGACACCCAGCCTTGCCAATATTTCAGCTTTTAGCATCACATAGTCTTTTGCTTGGTTAGGCTCTAGGTCATAGTAAGCTTTCTGCGATTCACCAGTTAACAGAGGAGCCACCAGTCCAGCCCACTGCTCCTCAGGCCACTTTTCTCTTTCAGCGGTCCTTTCAAATGTGGTCAAAAATACCTCTGGATCATCCTCTCCAGTCATTTTTGTCAATAAACGACTCACCCCAAAGGACGCGGTATTAGTGGGACGGCTTTCCTCACTGGTCTGCGGACGTTGCTGCATTACTGCTTCCATCTGTTGTTGTAGTCTCTGCTCTTGCTTCTGCAACAGGTCTATGAAGCGGCCCTCAGATTGCTGCTGGGCTCGTTGCTGAGCCTCCAGACTCTGTTGCAAAGTTGCGTTTGTCTGCTGCTGGGCTGCAAGGCGCTGTTGATGAGCTTGCTGCTGGGCTGCGAAGTTCTGTTGTTGAGCTGCAAGGCTCTGTTGATGAGCTGCAAGGCTCTTTTGCAAACCTGCATTTGTCTGCTGTTGATTGGCATTTGCTAGAGCCAGCTGCTTCAGTATCTCCTCCATGCTGGCTTAAAAAAAACTGCCTGCATTCTCCACCAACTGTGAGGGGGTTAGCTCGGCAGCGGGTGTGTGTGACTCCCGGGATGGGCTCCCCACACAAAACAGGCCCAGCAAACGGAGGTTGTGGTTTTCAAAATCAAAAAGGTGCGGTTTATTTTCTATTTACAGTGACAAAACACAGCAAAGCAAAAGAAACATAACCAAAATAAATCCTGGTCAAGTTGACCTCTGACTAAACATACAGGTTTCCTAACTAACAACTGGGATCAGCCTAGTGCTGTCCTAGTCCCTAAGTCCCTGGTTTTAAATGTCCAAGCAAATAGCCACACAGGCTTTGTCTCACCGCACAGGGGTTCACTCTCCCTAGACAGTCCACACAGGTCTGGTTCCAGGCATGAGCTAACATCTAATGAAGCTGGGAGTTCTTATAGAGGCCTAAATGAGCTGACAAGCTTCAGCTGGTCTCATCAACTCCCTGTCTGCACGACGCCCAGCCCTTTCCCTAGAGGTATGAGTCATCCATGAGCCCACTAGCCTTATACAACTCTCCACCTAGTTGTATAAGTCGGCGTAAAGCCTGAATCTGGGCGAAATATATCTACCCCCCTGGATGCAACCAGGTGACTTTACCTTCCTGCTGTCACAGTAATTATAAGATAGATAACCAGCAGATGGATTCAGAGGAGATGGAGAACTTGCTCGACATGTTGCGCGTTATTGTAAACGCTTCCCCAGGAGAATATATATCATTCTATAAAACATACAGAAAAACAATACATAAAAATAGGGCCTAAATAAAATACATAAAAAACATTTTAATACAGTATTAATTCACAACAAATATACATGTATCACAATGATCATGTGGCCAACCTTCAATACCTCCCACCCACAATAATAGGGCATAGCTATGAAGATGTGAAACATCTCATTTCCCAAAATATATACTTGTAAATTGTACATTAAATGCATATTCCTTAATTGTGTTGTCGAGGAGCATTTGTGCAAAGGGGATAATTGTTAAATGCTAATAAAAAGATTGAAAAACTTATATTGTGTACTTACTTCAAACAAAAACAAGGCGTATTAGGCCATAATTAGCAGGTCAAGCCATCTACCTAGACAGTGGCATTATATAAAAAATACCCGGCCAGGAAGGTGGTATCTGTAAATAGTAGAAACTCTTTTTATATAATTGTTTGAGTATATAATAATTAGTCTAGCATAAGGCAGCAAGAACAGGAAAAGCGAGGAAAACAGAGGTGAAAAGGCTATAGTAGGATTGGGAGTGCATGGGAAGGAATGAAGTAAGAGAAGGGGAAAAAGGGGGGGGGAGGGGTTGGACGTAAAGAAGACCGAATACCACACAAAATTAAGCCAGGGTAAAGAAAAAGGAAAGGAAAAAAGGAATAAGTGGGTCTCTAATATTATATACAGTGTATAATTAAAATAGTTATTTATGTTGATAGACGACAGAATGTAAAATTAAATATTTAAGTTGTTTGTGACATGCAGAATATATAATTATAAGAGCTCACCACTTCGATATAATAATGGTAGATCTGATAGAACGGTCAGTGCTGGTAAGCAAGAGACTCTAGGAGTACATTCAGTTATCCGGAATGGGTTAAATATTGTAGTTGGCAAAGGCATAAAAGCTTGTTCCAGCGTATGGCAGACTGTATTAAAAGTCTATGCAGTAGTGATCATACTACCATTTCTAGGTAAGAAAGGTAGGTTTGGACCTATATAGGAAGATATATATTGTGAGGGGGTTAGCTCGGCAGCGGGTGTGTGTGACCCCCGGGATGGGCTCCCCACACAAAACAGGCCCAGCAAACGGAGGTTGTGGTTTTCAAAATCAAAAGGTGCGGTTTATTTTCTATTTACAGTGACAAAACACAGCAAAGCAAAAGAAACATAACCAAAATAAATCCTGGTCAAGTTGACCTCTGACTAAACATACAGGTTTCCTAACTAACAACTGGGATCAGCCTAGTGCTGTCCTAGTCCCTAAGTCCCTGGTTTTAAATGTCCAAGCAAATAGCCACACAGGCTTGGTCTCACCGCACAGGGGTTCACTCTCCCTAGACAGTCCACACAGGTCTGGGTCCAGGCATGAGCTAACATCTAATGAAGCTGGGAGTTCTTATAGAGGCCTAAATGAGCTGACAAGCTTCAGCTGGTCTCATCAACTCCCTGTCTGTACGACGCCCCACACTCTCCCTAGAGGTATGAGTCATCCATGAGCCCACTAGCCTTAGCTGGGCTTATACAACTCTCCACCTAGTTGTATAAGTCGGCGTAAAGCCTGAATCTGGGCGAAATATATCTACCCCCCTGGATGCAACCAGGTGACTTTACCTTCCTGCTGTCACATACCCCCCCCTCTTGTTTTAACCTCGGGGTTGGAACACCAGCAATCAGGCATTCATGTACTCGAGACAAAGCATCCACATTCCCCATTTGAACGCCAGGGCGATGCTTTACTGTGAAGTTGAATTCCTGGAGGGCCAGGAACCACCTATTCACTCTTCTATTTGTTTCCTTGTTTTGAGCCATCCACTTTAACGGAGCGTGATCCGTAACCATGTCAAAGTGCCTACCTAGCAGGTAGTACCGAAGGGAATCTAGAGCCCACTTCACCGCTAAACACTCCTTTTCAACGGTGGCGTAATTTACCTCATGGGACTTCAACTTCCTGCTGAGGTAAATGACTGGGTGCTCTTCCCCGTTCCAGACCTGGGACAATACTGCTCCTAACCCCACATCTGACGCATCACTTTGTACGACAAAGTCTTTAGAGAAGTCGGGTGAGTACAACACTGGCTGGCTACATAAGGCTTGTTTCAAGAATTGGAATGCTGCCTCAGCCTCGGGGGTCCATTTAATCATGACCGACCCTTTCCCCTTCGTCAGGTTGGTTAGGGGCACAGCCTTAGAAGCAAAGTGGGGAATGAATCGCCGATAATACCCAGCGATTCCCAGAAAGGCTCGTACCTGCTTCTTGCTGTTGGGACGTGGCCAACTCTGGATGGCCTCGACTTTGTTGAGTTGGGGTTTTATTACTCCCCTCCCAATGGTGTACCCAAGATATTTGGCCTCCTCCTGCCCAATGGTACACTTCTTGGGGTTAGCCGTAAACCCCGCTTCCCGAACAGAGTCCAGGACTGCTTGCACTTTTGGCAGATGTGAGGCCCAATCTGTGCTATGGACAATTACGTCATCCAGGTAAGCCGCAGCATACTTCCGATGGGGCCTCAGCATCTGGTCCATTTTCCGCTGGAATGTGGCCGGCGCATTCTGTAACCCGAACGGCATTCTTTTATATTGGAACGCCCCGTCTGGGGTTACAAATGCGGTTTTCTCTTTGGCCGACTTGACCAGGGGAATTTGCCAATACCCTTTTGTGAGGTCAAGAGTCGTCATGTATCGGGCTGTTCCCAGCCGGTCGATCAACTCATCTATACGTGGCATGGGGTAGGTGTCAAATTTTGTAACTTTGTTCAACTGACGAAAATCGTTACAAAATCGCCAGCTCCCATCCGGTTTAGGCACCAACACGATGGGACTAGACCAATCACTTTGGGACTCCTCTATCACCCCTAAGTTCAGCATTTTCTGTACTTCCTCCCGTATTGCCTCCCGTCGAGCCTCTGGGATCCGATAGGGTTTTAACTTCACCCTTTCACCGGGCGGGGTAATGATGTCATGCTCTACCCCAGATGTTTGTCCCGGCAGCTCAGAGAATACCTCCTTGTTGCGAAGCACAAACTCCTTAACCTCCTGTTGTTGGGGTTGTGACAAGGTGGCTGCTATTCCAACCTCAGGAATCACGCAACCAGTTTGAGCTGGTGACCAAGTGTCTGCGACTAGGGACTCTCTATCCCTCCAGGCTTTCAACAGATTAACGTGATAGATCTGTTCGGGCTTTCGCCTTCCTGGTTGTCTGACCTTGTAAGTCACTTCGCTCACTTTTTCCATTATCTCGTAGGGGCCTTGCCATTTGGCAAGGAATTTACTTTCAACCGTAGGGACAAGTACCAATACCCTATCCCCCGGGGAAAAGGTACGGGTCTTGGCTCCACGGTTGTACACTCTCTGCTGTGCCAACTGCGCTTGGGCCAAATGTTCCTTCACGATGGGCATTACCTGTGCAATTCGATCTTGCATCAGGGCGACATGCTCAATCACACTCCTGTGGGGAGAACTCTCACTTTCCCAAGTTTCCTTGGCAATATCCAACAGCCCTCTTGGGTGTCTCCCATACAGTAACTCAAAGGGGGAGAATCCCGTAGAGGATTGGGGCACCTCCCTAATAGCAAACATCAAATAAGGAAGTAAACAGTCCCAATCCTTTCCATCTCTATCCACCACTTTCTTCAACATTTGTTTTAGGGTTTTGTTGAATCTTTCAACCAGCCCATCGGTTTGGGGGTGATACACAGACGTACGCAATTGCGTCACTTTGAACAATTTACACAGCTCTTTCATAACCCGGGACATAAAGGGTGTACCTTGGTCCGTAAGCAGTTCTTTACAAATACCCACCCGGCTAAAAACAAGAGATAGCTCTTTGGCTATGGTTTTGGCCGAGGTATTTCGGAGAGGGATCGCTTCTGGATAACGGGTGGCATAGTCCATTATAACTAATATGTACTGGTGCCCCCTAGCGGACTTGATTATAGGACCTACCAAATCCATGGCGATCCTCTCAAACGGGACCTCAATGATGGGTAGAGGGACCAGCGGGCTACGGAAATGTGGCATCGGGGCCAACCTCTGACACACAGGGCAGGAGGAACAATAATTTTCTACGTCCTTCATCACCCCCGGCCAATAGAATCTCTGTAATACCCTCTCTCGGGTTTTCTCTGTCCCCAGATGACCTCCAAGAATGTGCCCATGGGCCAACTCCAACACCAACTTCCTGTAAGGTTTGGGCACCACAAGCTGCTCAACGGTTTCTTCTGCCCTTTTTGCCACCCGATACAGTAGGTCCTTCTCTACGCTGAAGTATGGGTAAGTGCAGGTATTATCTGGGTTCACTAACTCGCCATCTATTTTCACTACGTTTTCCCGTGCCTTTATTAGGGCGGGGTCTTTCAACTGTTCTGTGGCAAAGTTTTCCCTGTGAACCTCAAGATCAGAAAACTCCACAGACGGTAGGTTTTCGTCTGAGGAGGTGGGCTCCTCTCCAGTTTCTTGAGTCTCCCCTGCCAATACTGATAAGGGAAATTCCGGAGAGTCCTCACCACTCTCAGGGGAGTTCTGGCTATCACATTCCTGGTACATAGGGGCACCAGTGAGGGGCTCAGGATCATCCCACAGTTCCCAGAACTTCGGAAAATCCCTTCCCACAATGGCGTCATGCGGTAACTGAGATACTAAGCCCACTGGATGAGAGAGGGTACCTTTGGGGGTCTCAAAACACACTGTAGTCACTGGATACTCTCGGGTGTCCCCATGCACACAAATAACAGCTACCTTGCTATTCCCAGAGACCTCTGTTTTAACTAACTCAGCCTTTATCAGGGTCACAAGGCTACCTGAATCCAGCAATACCACAACATTTCTACCATTAACACACATTTTGCATAAATGTTTCTCAGTTCCTCGAATGGCAGTGCATGCGACTGTCGCACACAGCGACTGACGTCTGCCCGTCAGAAAGTCACACTGCATGGGTTCCTCCACAACCGGGCAATTGGCTGCAATATGTCCCGCTTGCCGGCAGCGGTAGCAAACGATCCTTCTTGCCGCCTCTTGAGCCGCTGATTTCCCAGGCTGTTCTCGCCAAACTTGGGGTAGAGCTCCCACCCTCTCACTCTCTCCACCCTCACCCCTTGGAATCCTCTTATCCGCCCCTGGGGATGGTCTGGTCTTAGGGTGGAAAGTCCGAGTGTCTCTGGAAGAGGCCGTCAGGTTCTCTGTAGCCAAGTATTTCTCCACACGATCCACAAGACCATCGGCCGTCTCTGGGTCTCCATGGCTTACCCACTTTTGGATGGCAGTAGGAAGGGCTCTCAAAAACCGATCCATTACAACACGTTCCACAATCTTTGGTGCGGACAAAGTCTCTGGCTGTAGCCACTTTCTGCTCAGGTGAATGAGATCATACATTTGAGACCTGGGGGGTTTTCCAAGCTGGAAAGTCCAGTTATGCACACGCTGAGCCCGGACAGCCTGGGTGACACCCAGCCTTGCCAAAATTTCAGCTTTTAGCATCACATAGTCTTTTGCTTGGTTAGGCTCTAGGTCATAGTAAGCTTTCTGCGATTCACCAGTTAACAGAGGAGCCACCAGTCCAGCCCACTGCTCCTCAGGCCACTTTTCTCTTTCAGCGGTCCTTTCAAATGTGGTCAAAAATACCTCTGGATCATCCTCTCCAGTCATTTTTGTCAATAAACGACTCACCCCAAAGGACGCGGTATTAGTGGGACGGCTTTCCTCACTGGTCTGCGGACGTTGCTGCATTACTGCTTCCATTTGTTGTAGTCTCTGCTCTTGCTTCTGTAACAGGTCTATGAAGCGGGCCTCAGATTGCTGCTGGGCTTGTTGCTGAGCTTCCAGACTCTGTTGGTGAGCTTGCTGCTGGGCTGCAAGGCTCTGTTGATGAGCTTGCTGCTGGGCTGCAAGGCTCCTTTGCAAACCTGCATTTGTCTGCTGTTGATTGGCATTTGCTAGAGCCAGCTGTTTCAGTATCTCCTCCATGCTGGTTTAAAAAAAAACTGCCCGCATTCTCCACCAACTGTGAGGGGGTTAGCTCGGCAGCGGGTGTGTGTGACCCCCGGGATGGGCTCCCCACACAAAACAGGCCCAGCAAACGGAGGTTGTGGTTTTCAAAATCAAAAAGGTGCGGTTTATTTTCTATTTACAGTGACAAAACACAGCAAAGCAAAAGAAACATAACCAAAATAAATCCTGGTCAAGTTGACCTCTGACTAAACATACAGGTTTCCTAACTAACAACTGGGATCAGCCTAGTGCTGTCCTAGTCCCTAAGTCCCTGGTTTTAAATGTCCAAGCAAATAGCCACACAGGCTTGGTCTCACCGCACAGGGGTTCACTCTCCCTAGACAGTCCACACAGGTCTGGGTCCAGGCATGAGCTAACATCTAATGAAGCTGGGAGTTCTTATAGAGGCCTAAATGAGCTGACAAGCTTCAGCTGGTCTCATCAACTCCCTGTCTGTACGACGCCCCACACTCTCCCTAGAGGTATGAGTCATCCATGAGCCCACTAGCCTTAGCTGGGCTTATACAACTCTCCACCTAGTTGTATAAGTCGGCGTAAAGCCTGAATCTGGGCGAAATATATCTACCCCCCTGGATGCAACCAGGTGACTTTACCTTCCTGCTGTCACAATATGTATATACATAGGTAATTAGTACATATTGATTTATGCTGGAACTTGAGAGACAAGCTGAAGAGCCAAATCCAAAGTTTTTTGCCTTACCTAGATCCTGATGGTGGTCAAAATAGTGAATGCTCCTATGCTCAATGAGGACCGTCTATAGTGTGTGTGCGGCGTCGTATCTATTAATAGTGCATCTCCGCCGGAAATGCGTCACCGCAAACCGGAAGTGATGAAAACACTTCGTTCTCAATCTAGGCACATAGGCGTGCGTGCGCCGTGATTACGGCAAACGGACGCCAGTGCAGGGATAGAAGGTAGGGGCGGGGATCTTATACACTGGTGTCTCCATGTCTCCACAATCAAAGAGCTTCTGGTCATTTACCAGATAAACAGAGGTTTAAAGCTTAATTAATTGTACGATTTACATGATGTTAGTCACATCATATGGATGTTGGGAGGGACGGATCGAATGATCGGCAGCATAGATCAGTGAGATATAAAACCGTGACGAATGTCACAAAACATTTTCATTACATAAAAGTTATTATTCATATGGTATGAATTATACATATATATACAAAAACATCTATATATTCCTATATATATATAAGTCAGTCATAGCTTGTGCAATAACCACATATAGTTGCACCTGTGTTGCATACAGTTAAATCATTTTCCATAGATTAGTTAGCTAATTTGCATAGTAATTCTAACATAACTACATGAAAAATCCGACATACCTACAGAGGGGAATTCGATGATATCCAATTGGGGAAAGAGGGTTGGATTGTCCATTATCAGGACACTAGAACACTCATATGTGTGTTATCACCTTAAAAGGTTTTTTGATAATAGAACAATACTTAATCTGTGTAGTAAAATAGAATAATAATACTTAATCTGTGTAGTGGATAAGAATAATAATGATGATGGTAAAATAACCGTAAATAAAAAAATGTGAAGAAAAAATAATAATAATAATGTTGGTTAAATGACCAGGTGTTAAATAATAATGTGTGCAGAATTAAATCAGAAGTGAATAAGTCACTATGGTGGATGGGAATTATGATATATGTGAGATTGGCTAATTAAGTAGTTAGCATTGTTGTATATCGACGTTGAAAGGCAATAACAACATATGAGTATTAGATCATTTACAGAAATGGTTTGTATGATATATTTTCATTTAACCCAGGGGGCTGGATAGCGTTTAGTCGTTCAATCCAGATTGTCTCCCTCTGGAGAATTATTTTGTCCCACTCTCCTCCTCTTGGATTTTGGGGAATGACGGCCAGAACAATAAAGGATACACAGGAGGTGTCAAATCTGTGGTAGAGGTCAAGATGCCTACTAATGGGAGTGAGCATCTTGCCGCCACTTGAGTAATATATGTGGTCATTTATTCTTTGTCTGAATTGTCTGGCCGTCTTTCCCACGTAGAAACATCCACATTTGCATGTCATCAAATAGACTATGCCTCGTGTGGAGCAGTTGGCAGAAAATCTAGGTCTAAATATTTCCCCATTAGGGAGTACAGTGTGGGTAGCTGGCAGGACCCATTTACAAAATGAGCACCTGCCACATCTGTTGGTCCCCAGAGGTGGTTGAGCTACTTCATTGGCTAGTTTAGTATAGTGACTTCGGACTAGTCTGTCACGAAGTGACGTGGCCCTCCTAAATATAACTTGTGGGTAGTGACCCACATATTTACTTAGGGTAGGGTCTTCTCTGAGAAGGTGCCAATGGGTCTTAAGCATTTTTCGGATATCCTCATGGTGCGAGGAGAATTTTGTTATTACTTTGACCGTTTGGGTATTGGGAGGGGGTTTCTTTTTAAACAATAACGTGTTTCTAGTATGACTCAAAGCCTTGTTGTACGCTTGTCGCAACAAGGTTTTGCTATATCCCCGAGCCCGGAGACGAATTTGTAGCTGTTTGGCTTGTTGTTGAAAATTAGTAAGACACGAACAGTTGCGTCGTAAACGAATGTACTGCGCATAAGGGATGCTTCGGATAAGTGCTGGGGGGTGGGCACTGGCCGCATGTAGCAGGGTATTTCCTGCTGTATCCTTCCGATATAAATCGGTCGCTAAAGATTCATCTTCATTTCTAAGTATAGTCAAGTCAAGAAAATTTGTTTTGTTGCTATCGCAACTGAAGGTTAACTTCAGATTATAGTTGTTGACATTGAGTTTGGAAATGAATTCATCCAGGGTCTTGCGGTCCCCCAGCCAAATCAGAAAAATATCATCAATGTATCGCATCCAACAAAGGATGCGATCAGTGAATTGCGACAAACCATCATTAGAGAAAATGTCCCTCTCCCACCCCCCCAGGTACAAGTTGGCGTAGGCCGCAGCATGTGCCCATGGCCACGCCTTGTACCTGAAGGTAGTGGGAGAGGTTGAAGCCAAACCAGTTATGAGTAAGAATGAAACTAAGTAGCTTCACAATAAAGTCATTAAATGGCCATTTGTGGTGGTCCTCCTCATGGAGAAATGTACGGACCGTCTCGACTCCCCGCTCGTGAGGGATGCTGGAGTACAAAGCCTCCACATCCAAGGTCACGAGCAGGGAGTCGGGAGGGACGGACATACCCTCCAATTGTCTGAGGAGGGCCAGAGTATCCTTTGTGTATGATGGTAATGCTACCACGTGTGGCATAAGAATGGAATCAATTAGTCTGCTGGCATTCTCTGTTAGGCTTCCGATACCCGAAATGATCGGTCTCCCAGGGGGCGACACAGAATTCTTGTGCACCTTAGGAAGTGCATAGAAGGTCGCCGTCCTCGGAGACCGAGCATTCAGGTAATTGTAAAGGTCCTGATCAATCAGGCCTCGAGTAAAGGCATCATTGATAATGTCCAG
This sequence comes from Rana muscosa, assembly GCA_029206835.1. Lineage (NCBI taxonomy): Eukaryota > Metazoa > Chordata > Amphibia > Anura > Ranidae > Rana > Rana muscosa. The sequence continues at coordinate 289,230,984 of CM055118.1, forward strand.
GAATGTATTTTTGTAAGTAGCTGTAACAGTGGGGGATATACGTCAGTAAGCAAGATATCAAAACACATATTTTCATAGAAATTTCTGGTCATTAACACTATGTTTCCGCCTTTATCGGCCGCCTTAATGATTATATCAGGATGTCTTTGTAGTTTTGAGATGGTTTGTCGTTGAGTTTTGGTAAGATTGCCTGGTTTAGAAGTGATTTGGTATCGTTTAACATCGCTGATTTTATTGCACATAAACGCCCAAGCTGGAGGGCTTGTGGTGAGGTCAGGAAAGTTCTTAGATTTAGGTTTGAATTTTTTGGGGGGCATTGTGGTATTAGCCATGGAATTCTCATTCATATCCTCTATGTCCTCATTCTCTTCTAGAAGGAGGATCAGGTCCCTTAGTGCCCTGAATTCCTCCATCTTGAAATGCTTTATTTTTTCCGAGAATTCCTTCTCCTCCCTAGCCCGAGTACGGTCTTTGTCAAAGATAAATTTGAATGTAAGGTTTCTAATAAACATATAGATGTCTTTGATTAATTCATATTTGTCCAGTTTGTCGGATGGACAAAAGCTCAGCCCAAATCTAAGTACCTCCAACTCGTCCTTACAGAATTTGTAGGGAGTTAGATTTAATACGTCTAGTTCTATGTCTGGGGTGGTGGAATCCCCAGCGCGGGAAAATTTAGAATAGATAGTTGGGAATGGGTAGGACTAACATGAGAGTCAAGTGTGCTTTGTTTCCTATAGGTTTGCAATTGTACAGACGGGTGTATTTGAGGTGTTGTCTGCATGGTGGAGATATTACTTTGGGAGATGGAGTCTAACGGTGGAATGGAGCCTGAAAGGTTAATCGGTGCAAGACCCGTATGTTGTACTGTAGGGGCCATGGTAGAGGTAGGATTCTGGGTAGTTAGCATTTGTAATGCTTTCTGTGCTGTATGACCCATATATTTGTCTTGGGTATTGTTTACATTATTTCTACCTGTGGCTATGCCTTGGTGGGACTGCTGGTCAGATAATCCGGTGTCGTGATTTTCTGGTGCGAGACCACCCATTCTTATATGTGCCATTCGGTCCTCGTCCCTGTGTTTGACACACAGAGGAGGCAGACATAGAGGAATCTGACTCGGTTTCCTCATCGGTAATCCCTATAGTACTATCGATTCGTGAGTTTTGAGGTTTATTAAATCTTTTTGGTCCTCGCCCTTGAAAGGGATTTTGCCAGCGATATGCAAAACCTTTAGCGAATGCTGTTCTATCCTTCACTAGTTTGTTTTGTTTTTTTAGGATAATATACTTGTTAATTTTAGTGATGCAATCTTTAACATCTTGCCACTTCTTATCGAAGTTTTTGTGGCTTTTAAGGGTCTCACTAGTGGTTTGTAGGGATATAATTTCTTGATCCAGCATACTTAATTCAGCTTGATGGTGGGTAACCAATAGTTGAATAAGTTCAGTGCTACATTGGGTTAGAATCTTCTCCCATGATTTTTTAAAATCTGCATTGATGTTCTGGAATGAGGGATATAGTTGGATCCTGAGCCCAAGAGGGTTTATATTCTCTCGGATATATTGTTGAAGAAAGTCCACATGCCAGTGGAGGTTGGATTTTTTCTTCAACAATCGTTTCATTTTATTTATGTATTGGTTAATCCCTATTTCCTGTCCATTATTCAGATTACAGCCGGTTTGTATCTCATTAATATAGCCCACCCATGCTGGGCCTACAAAATCCATATTGGATCTTGCAACTTAGATGCAAAAGGATAGTGGGTCTTGACTTATCAAGTGGAAAAACGCTTACAACTGACTGAGATTTAAAATGTCACCAGTGAAAATAAAAGTAAAAAACGGGCGCTTCAACCCCAACACGTATTAGAGAATTCTAAACTTTTTAACGTGTATCTTCCCACAGGGTGACACTGTGGATACACTAGTAGAGGTATGCCACCGTCCCGATATATATGAATTGCAAGGCTAGAAACTAATAGTTGGACTTTAAAGGCATACAAGGTACATTAGAGTAAAAAACTAAAGATTTATTGGTATACAAAAAAGTTTGATATATAAAACAATCATAGATTATCAAGTTAATTGATCAGTATTTATGACTGATCCAACAGAGGTTATCAATATCATATAGTACAATAGGTTCCCCTTAGAACGACTCAAATGAGCACACAAATAAGGGAGAAAAAAGTAAATTATAATTAAGTAATTATAAGATAGATAACCAGCAGATGGATTCAGAGGAGATAGAGAACTTGCTCGACATGTTGCGTGTTATTGTAAACGCTTCCCCAGGAGCATATATATCATTCTATAAAACATACAGAAAAACAATACATAAAAATAGGGCCTAAATAAAATACATAAAAAACATTTTAATACAGTATTAATTCACAACAAATATACATGTATCACAATGATCATGTGGCCAACCTTCAATACCTCCCACCCACAATAAAAGGGCATAGCTATGAAGATGTGAAACATCTCATTTCCCAAAATATATACTTGTAAATTGTACATTATATGCATATTCCTTAATTGTGTTGTTCGAGGAGCATTTGTGCAAAGGGGATAATTGTTAAATGTAGACAATCTGTCCAAAAATGATAGATCAGCACTAAAGGAACTGCAGGAAGCAAAGGGTGTAGTAATAAAAAGGAGGGACAAAGGTGGCAATGTGGTATTACTAAGTGAGGAAATGTATGAAGGGGAGGTTAGGCGCCTGTTGGGGGATAAGGATACTTATAAACTGCTTGAGATTAATCTGTTCCCCCTACTGGTGAAAACACTTAATGAAAAATTTAAATTAGCTCAATAATCCGGTTTGCTTAACAAACAGGAATTTGAACATCTATGGGTAGACGAATTTAACATAACTATTATGTACATTATACCTAAAGTACACAAAAACTTACAAAATTCCCCATTGTGTCTGCCATTAAGGGCCCCATTGATAAGTAGATATCTTGATGGTCTACTTAAGGATATGGTCCATGAGTTAAGATCTTATGTCCAAGACACAAGAGATGTTCTGGTCAAAACAAAGGACCTATATGTAGCGATACCCCCGAAGGAGCTGCTGGATTAATTTTGGGTCCTGCTGTTACCCCACACTTCACCGTCCCAGAACTTAAGAGTCTATGTTAGTAGTTTTAAAAAAGGTGATTGCCAGTCACTTAGTCTTTTTCTCAATTGCTTTATTACACAACTTCAGGTAGGGGATAGAGGGTTAGGGGAAGTTCAGATACCTTGGTTTCTTTCAGATCACCAATGCGATTCTTGAATCCAATGACACAGCTCTCTGCCTCTGGTTCTTGCGACTACCGAATAGGCCTCTCACACCGACCTAGCAGCCGGTATGAAGCACGGACAAAGTCTCTGCCACAGACTGGAGTGATAACTGATAAAGTCTCTGCCACAGACTTGAGTGATAACTGATAATGTCTCTGCCACAGACTTGAGTGATAACGGACACTGCTGGATAATCCCCTGCCACAGGATTGTTAGCCAGTAGTCAGTTAGTTAGGTCGACTGCACAGTACCTGAACCTTTAAGCCATCCGGCAGTACTGTGAGGTAGGTTACTTGGGTGCATCCTCTAAACGAGTCATCAGGCCCTTCCTGAGATACCGGCCTTCCGCTCAGTCCTCTCCAGTAAGGTCCTTCCCTGGAAAATTCTCCGCTTGAGCGGCTTCTTCCCGCAGGACAGACAGCACAGGATCACCTTCAGTTAAGTAGGCCCCAGACAGGCTTCTGGGCCTACTTGCAGCAAACACATCAGCATAGCCTCCAGCCTGAAGGGCCATGAGGCAAGACGAACCCCGGAGCACATGGCACTGCCCCTTAAATATCCTTCCCCCAGCATGCCCAGCTACAAAGAAGCTCCTGATTGGGCTTTTTTCTGGGAGAAAGAATATCCAATACCCTTCAGCTGGCTGTATTTCTCACACTGGCCTGTTACAACAGTGACACCTACTGGCAACAGTGGGAAATGCGTACAAACAGCCGAAGCTGGAACAGAAACCAACAATTTACATAATCAACTCTGTGCTACTTACAGCTCAGATAGCCCCTAAATTTACACATAGCGCCTACTTGAAAAGTAGCAGGGCGCTACATATATATCCCAGACAACGCATGGCTAGTAGGGGTGGATGTAGAATCGCTCTACACGTCTATACCACATACTTGCGGTTTGCGAGCAGTGGAGTCCTTTCTGCAACACTTTTTCCCAGGATGCTCCCATCAAAATGAGTTTATTTTGGAACTCCTAAACTTTGCATTAGAAAATAATTGCTTCCAATTTCTGTCTAAATTTTATGGGGGCATCATGGGCTCCAGCCTTTGCCTGTCTACACTTGGGGCTATGGGAGGAGGAAGAGGTATATACGTCCCCGATGTATCTTGACCATGTGCATTCATGGTTAAGATACATCGATGACGTCCTTCTGGTGTGGACCGGTACCTTACCTGATTTACACAGGTTCATGTCATATTTGAATGTCAATGAATTTAACATCCATTTGACATACACATTTTACCAGAGGAGAATTTCAATTCTGGACCTGTGGATTTCCATTTCTGATCACACCATTTCTACCTGCACATTCAGAAAAGACACCTCTGCCAACACTCTGTTACAGGCAGATAGCCATCATCCAAATTGGCTTAAGAATAGCATAACGATCGGGCAATTTTTACGCATTAAGCGTAATTGCACTAAACCTTCTGACTTTAGGGAAGAAAGTAAAGATGTGTACAAGAGGTTCAGGGAACGTGGATATGCCCACAACAAATTGAAAAGGGAAAAAAACAAGGTTGCCATGCGCAGCCGGGATGACTTGCTGGTAATCCCAAGTAATGACACTAAAACACGACAACCAAAATTGGAGACTCAGGGTCCCATCAGAGTAATTACCCAATTTGGTACACAATGGGATGCCATTCGGGTATTCTTCAAAAACATTGGGGGATCCTGACCAGCACCCCTGGCTTGGCTGGATTGGTAGGTCCATCTCCAAATATGGTAGCCAGAAGAGCTAATAATTTGGGTGACCTATTTACCAAATCTGAGTACAGCAAAGATACAGGTGCTACTTGGTTATCTGACTACCCCAAAAGCAGGGGCATGTTTTCATGTGGACATTGCCAAATATGTCCCCATGTTGACAGATGTGAACAATTCTGCGATGCACTGGGTGAGAGGGAATTTCAAATAAGGGATTTGATTAGCTGTTCCTCACCTAAAGTAGTTTACATGATAACATGCCACTGCAACAAAATGTATAAAGGGAAGACTAAACGTCCCCTGAGAATCAGAATAGGGGAACATATGCGCAAAATTAAAGCTAAGGATCCAGAAAAGCCATTAGCCAAACACTTGGCCCTTAAACATAATGGCAAATTAGAGGGCATGACCTTAAAAGGCATCTATGCATTGAGATTACCACCCAGAAGAGGCGACTTTAATCGTATTTTATTGCAAAAGGAAAAATGGTGGATATAAAAACCTTGGACACACAGCATAAGCGTTGCTGTCTGTCCATATATGTGTTGTGGTACTGTCAGAGAACTCACCTTGCTGGACGTGTTGTGCATACTCCTGTGTGCGCTGGTTCACGTCCTTGACTGCGGGTGCGCGCGCCTGTGCGTGATGGTGTGCCTGTGCGCGCTGGTGCATGTGCGCGCGCGTGCGCCGATGCGCGCGCCATTGCGTGTGCCGATGCGCGCCAAACAGTCCATTTAAACCCCTGGAATACTTCAGACCGGTGCTGTCTGATCTGCAGTTACCTGTGACCTTTTGCTCCTGATACCTGTCTGAACACTTGTCTCTTGATTACCCGGCCGGCCCATCGGATTACCCTTGTCTCCTGCCTGCACCTGACCTCAGCTAGTCTTGACCTTGAACCTGCCTGTTCCTCTGTACTTCGCTGCCTGCCTGTTGCCGATCCTGCCTGTGACCCGACCATCCCGCTCTGCTCCTGCTCAGCATCCTCTGCCTGTGCTCCTGTTTTCTGTTGCCTGTTTGGCCGGACACCTACTCCTCTGCACCTGGATCCAGAACTGCATCCCTTGCAACTACCCGCCAGGCTCTCATACCACTCCGCACTCCCGTGCCTCCTGTTCATACTATCAGGGGCCGTGAGTCGAATACGTAAGGGAGACCTTCCTCTGCTCCATTGGGCTCACCAGTCTGGTACGTATAAGTCTGACAGTATCAGACAGCCATGCCCGAGCCCGAGCAAGGAACCACTCCCATAGAGGAACTTTGTAGACACCTGGCGGGTCTAACGCAAGCTATGAAGGATCTTCAACAAGGCTACACAAGATTGGAAGAACGGGTTCACGTCCTGTCTTCGCCCACCAGTCCACAAGGCACTGTCGCAGCTGCACCCTCTGTAGTGATGCTACCTCCCGAGCCCAGGGTACCCACGCCCGACAGGTTTTCGGGTGAACGCAGTCGATTTCGGACTTTTCACAATGCCTGTGAACTCTACTTCGCTCTACAACCTCGCACCTTTTCTTTGGAAGTAACTAAAGTAGGCTTCGTAATCTCCCTCCTGTCTGGTGAACCTCAAACCTGGGCCCACCGTCTCTTGGAGCAAAAAGCAGAATCCCTGAATCATCTAACCACATTTTTTGCGGCTATGTCTCAGCTTTATGAGGACCCCCAGCTGACTGCCACTGCCGAGTCTGCACTATATGCTCTACAGCAAGGTCACTGAGCAGCGGAAGATTATGTGGCAGAGTTCAGACGGTGGAGTTCCGACACCAATTGGAACACCGCTGCCCTGCGTTATCAATTCCGGATGGGACTATCTGATGCACTTAAGGACGAACTGGCACGGGTCGGTACTCCTCCAACTTTGGATGGTCTCATTAATCTGTCTATCCAAATCGACCGACGCTTACGGGAGCGCCACTCCGAGAAGTCCACCAGCCAACTTCGACCCACCTGGATGCTTCCCAAGGTCCCCAGTTTTCCCAGCCAGGCCCCTTCATCTCCAGCCATCCTAGTCTCTGACGCTCCTGAGTCCAGGCAGCTGGGTCTACTTCGTCCTTCCCTCACCCCAGAAGAACAACAGCGCAGACGGATCCACAACCTTTGTATGTACTGCGGAGAACCAGGGCACTATGTGAGGTCTTGCCCTACCAAAATGCATAAAATCCTCCCGACCTCTTCCTTGTGCACATCTGTTCTACCTAAACCAGCTTCTCACTTTGCTCTTCCCATCCTGTTGCAGCTACCAGGAAAAGATACTCCGATCCCAGTCTCCGTCATAATTGACTCTGGGGCATGCAGTTGCTTCATTGACCTATCATTTGCTGCCAACCTCCACATTCCTCTTCAGCCTAAGACCTGGGGACTTGCTGTGCACCTTGCCGATGGGTCCACCATTAAATCCGGCCCTGTTACACAGGAAACTGTTCCATTGCTGGCCACCATGGCCACCCATCATCAGGAATTTCTATGCCTTGATGCTATCTCCTCACCCCTGTTCCCTATCATCTTGGGGATGCCCTGGCTGCAAGCCCATAACCCCAGTATTGTTTGGGCCACGGGGGAGATCATGTTCTTGTTAAGCTACTGCCAGCAGCACTGTTTGCAACAAACCTCAGTCAACTCCCAACAACTGCTCTGCCTTGATACTGACTCTGAGCTATGGCAGTCAGTCCCTGCGCCCTATCATGACTTTCTGGACGTGTTCAGCAAGAAGGGGGCAGAGACTCTTCCTCCTCATAGGCCTTATGACTGCCCTATAGAGTTATTACCAGGAACTGAAGTCCCGTTTGGAAGAATCTTCCCTTTGACTGAGCAGGAGCTGGGCACTCTGAAGGTCTATATCGACGAAAACCTAAAGAAGGGGTTTATTCGCCCCTCTACCTCTCCGGCCGGTGCTGGTATCTTTTTTGTCGAAAAAAAGGACCATTCATTACGACCCTGCATTGACTATCGGGAATTGAACAAAATTACAATTAAGAACCGTTACCCACTGCCTCTTGTGCCTGAATTTTTCCAAAGGTTGGGATCTGCGGTCAGCTTTACTAAACTTGACCTCCGAGGAGCCTACAATTTAATCCGTATTCGAGAGGGGGACGAGTGGAAAACGGCTTTTCGTACCCAATTCGGGCACTTCGAGTACCTTGTTATGCCCTTCGGGCTGTGTAATACACCGGCAACGTTCCAACATTTTGTCAACGACATCTTCCGTGACTATCTGGATTTGTACGTTATAGTTTACCTGGATGACATCCTGATCTTCTCTCCCTCAGTAAGTGACCACCGCAGGCATGTCCGAAATGTTCTAACCCGGCTCAGGCAGCATGGACTTTATGCTAAACCAGAGAAATGCGCATTTGAACTGCAATGCATCCAGTTTTTGGGATTAATCATTTCTGTTGAGGGCATCAAAATGGATCCTCAGAAGGTTTCTGCCATCCTGGACTGGCCAGCTCCTACAGATAAAAAGGGGGTTCAGCGCTTTATCGTTTTTTCGAATTTTTACCGGAAGTTTATCAGGAACTTTTCTGCGATAATTGCTCCCCTTACTGAACTAACCAAGCAAGGAACCCGATTCTTCTGGTCGTCCAAGGCTCAAACCGCCTTTGAAAAGCTCAAGGAATCTGTTCACCTCTGCCTCCATCTTTAAACACCCTGACCCTGCTTTACCGTTTGTCATCGAAGTTGACGCTTCAGAAATCGCGGTAGGGGCTGTGCTATCCCAACGGCAAGGAGCCAAATCTCTCCTCTATCCAGTGGCCTTCTTCTCTCGTAAGCTCTCCACAGCGGAAAATAATTATGACGTGGGAGATCGGGAGCTTCTGGCCATCAAGGCCGCATTAGAAGAGTGGCGTTACCTACTTGAGGGTGCTGCACATCCCATCTTGGTCTACACCGACCATAAAAACTTAGAGTATCTAAGAACGGCCAAGAGATTGAAACCACGGCAGGCAAGGTGGGCACTTTTTTTTCAAGATTCTGTTTCACATTACGTACAGACCTGGGTCAAAAAATACCAAGCCCGATGCTCTCTCCCGCATGTTTAACGATTCCGAGAAGTCTATATCTCCAGACACCATCCTCCCTTCGGGGAACTTTCTGTTGCTTCAAGGGGATCTCATTTCCCGAATTAAACAAGCCTCTGCCGGACTAACCTCGTTTCCTGACACCTGTGTAAGGGCACAAGATGGGCTGATGTGGCATAAAGACAAGATTGTGGTCCCAGAGAACTTAAAGGTAGCAGTGCTAGAACTTTGCAACGACCATAAATTGGCTGGACACTTTGGTGCGCTGAAGACAGCTGAATTGATACAGCGCACGTTTTGGTGGCCTCAACTTATGAGCGAATGTAAAAGCTATGTGGAGTCATGTAATACCTGTTCCCGAAGCAAGAGTAGCCGGGCAAGAGCCTGGGGTCTATTAAAGCCTCTACCTGTCCCAGAAAGACCTTGGCAGATGATCTCGATGGATTTCATCGTGGAACTTCCCCTGGCTGAGGGGTTTTCTACTATTTTTTGTTGTAGTGGACAGATTGTCCAAAATGGCCCACTTTCTGCCTATGAAAGGCACACCTTCGGCTATGGAAACGGCGAAGATCTTTATCAAAGAGATAGTGAGGTTGCACAGAGTTCCAGCCAGCATTGTGTCCGATCGAGGTGTTCAGTTCACCTCCAGGTTCTGGAAGGCTCTTTGTGGTTCTTTGGAGATCGAGTTGGCTTTTTCTTCTGCTTTTCACCCCCAGTCAAACGGGCAAACGGAAAGGACCAACCAGACTTTAGAGCAGTACCTCCGTTGCTTCTCCTCTTTCTCACAGGATGACTGGGCCTCCTTACTGCCTATTGCCGAGTTTGCGTATAATAATTCTCTGCATTCTGCTATCAAGCAGACGCCATTTTTTGCTAACTACGGCTTCCACCCATCCTTCCTGCCCAGTACTATACCTGAATGTGCTATTCCTGCAGTTTCCGAAACAATGGACTTCTTCCTCACTAACAATAAACTTTTACAGGAAACCATGTCCAAGACTCAGGAATATAATAAAAAGATGTTCGACAGGAAGAAGCGAGGAGAGCTTATTCTGGAACCTGGCAACCAAGTATGGTTGTCTACAGTTAACCTAAAGATGGCCTGCCCCTCCAGGAAACTGGGTCCCAGATTTATGGGGCCTTTTTCTGTTAAGAGAAAGATTAATGACGTGACCTATGAACTTGACTTACCTGACTCTCTGAAGGTCCACCCAGTCTTCCATGTGACGCTGCTGAAGCCTGTTGTTCCTAACCCCTTTTCTGGCCGAAGTACCGGTCCACCAGAACCCATAATAGGTAACAATGAGGAAGAATTTGAGGTGGAGGCTATCTTGGATTGTAGGAGAAGATACAATCAGATGCAATATTTGATAAAATGGAAGGGCTATGGACCAGAGGATAATTCCTGGGAACCAGGAAGCAGCATACATGCTGAAGAACTTATGCAGGCCTTCAAAAGGTCCCATGCCACGAAAATTGCCCAATTGGGAATCCAGAGGCTGCCCTTAAGGGGGGGGGCACTGTCAGAGAACTCACCTTGCTGGACGTGTTGTGCATACTCCTGTGCACGCTGGTTCACATCCTGGACTGCGGGTGCGCGCGCCTGTGCGCGATGGTGTGCCTGTGCGCGCGCGCCATTCATTGCGTGCGCCGATGCGTGCCAAACAGTCCATTTAAACCCCTGGAATACTTCAGACCGGTGCTGTCTGATCTGCAGTTACCTGTGACCTTTTGCTCCTGATACCTGTCTGAACACTTGTCTCTTGATTACCCGGCCGGCCCATCGGATTACCCTTGTCTCCTGCCTGCACCTGACCTTGGCTAGTCTTGACCTTGAACCTGCCTGTTCCTCTGTACTTCGCTGCCTGCCTGTTGCCGATCCTACCTGTGACCCGACCATCCTGCTCTGCTCCTGCTCAGCATCCTCTGCCTGTGCTCCTGTTTTCTGTTGCCTGTCCGGCCGGACACCTACTCCTCTGCACCTGGATCCAGAACCGCATCCCCTGCAACTACCCGCCAGGCTCTCATACCACTCCGCACTCCCGTGCCTCCTGTTCATACTATTAGGGGCCGTGAGTCGGATACGTAAGGGAGACCTTCCTCTGCTCCATTGGGCTCACCAGTCTGGTACGTATAAATCTGACAGGTACAGTGTTGCTTGTTCTATGTCTCCTCCCCTCCCCCTCTGTGTCTCCCCACGATTTTCTCTTTCTTTCCCCTTATCTTCCTTTTTTAATTAGTGTCACTTTACATTCATTATAATTGTGATATATTAGCAAATTCTGACTTGAAACGATGGTCACCAAGCACAGGATTAAATATAAACTTTGTTCCTTTAAGATTCTCTTTGAGGCGGGTACCCTGCATGGCGTGATGCCATTAAAAGGAACCATTAGCGGCCCGACCGCACGCCCAGACGAAGCTACGTGAATCCCTTTTTGCGAAACGCATTGACGTTACCAGCACCACATGACGCCCTCTCTCCACCGTGTCCCAGAAGCAAGCCCTCGCCGGGCACGGGAAACTAAAGGGAATAGAGACCAACGCTTCATTGCGGCTTGTCCGCTATCTTTCCGGAGGGACCGCTCCAGCATTCCATTCCACCCCATTCCACTCTATCCATAGTGGTTTGTTTCACTACCATCATCATAGGAGATTCGGATTACCAGGTGGACACTTGAACATTACATGGAGAATGACCGGCAGATGCCTTTCCATATAGGCTCCCCAAAACGGATATCGTATGCTTGTTCACAAGCCACAATTTATACTGCCATAACCCTCCAACCACCAGTCTCCATTTCTTAGTGTATGATACATCTACACACACTAGATTGATATCCGCATCCCTATAGAATGTGATATTATACAGAATATCCCCACCTGCTATTTCCACCATTATCAGGTGTATGATCAAACCCATATTGATTTTGTTCATTGCTGTTTCCCACTTCAACGTTTTTTACAGCTGCACCATGGACTCTTTGATTTCCATTATCCACTGTTGAACTTTGGTGACATTATATTCTAGCAGCCTTTTTCATTACTTTTTTTGGCTTGGATTGGTGCTATTGCTGGGGACCCCTTCCCCACACCTGTGGTTCTCCCGAGGTCCATTGGTTTCCTTTCCTTCTTCCCCTCCTTCCCTGCCCCCATCATTTCCATACTCGGGCTATAGCCTCCAGGGACCTTTATGTGGATGCCCATGTCTTACTATATTATTTACTTTGATTTATACGACCCTTTGTCGTGACATGCCCATCCACATAGAGACCTTTGGTGTCCGGACGATTGTTTTTTATTTTTGTTTCTATGTTGTTTGTGTTGTCTTGTGCTCTGTATTATTAAAGTGGCCACATGTGGAGATTGTTTTTAATGCTTACATCTCCATCTGTTTAGTGTCAGATCATAAGCATTTTTTCACTCTCTCCCACAGAGAGTATCTTGTATGTTATAAATTTTATAATTACCAATAAATTAATACTATTTTCTACTTCCCACCCATTGAATTTGGTGTCACTCATTTGGTCCTCTGGTCCCCCACCGGCTGGTGTGGGACACCCTTTTTTGTTTATAGGTGCTACCATAGCACTCTAAAGCTACAAATACCAATCATAGACAAATATAATAATGCTACCCACGCACTCTACATCTATGCAAGATCCCTGTTTTCCAGAGAACAATTAGAAAAGAAACAATATTTCATCTACTCACCGTTCAGTGAAATTCCCACTCCTGACACCACGTTAGGAAATTAAACCATATAATCTGTTTCCCATAGAATTAAGTAACCACAGTGTGATGCCGTGTTGCTAAAGGTACCCTCAAGTGCACTTGGGAATATGGAGTCACATAGACATGTTTCAACCAATATTCAGAGGTTTATTTTTTCCTTCATTAATATATATGGACAGACAGGTGGAGATGATCTTTAACCAATAAGAGAATAGCATAAACAACATAGTTGTGCAATACGATTTTTTAACAAATATAATAATAATACTTGAAAAACTCATACATCTGGAATAATCACATTAGTCTAGACCAGGGGTAGGCAACCTCGGCCCACCAGCTGTGGTGAAACTACAAGTCCCATGAGACATTTCAAGACCCTGACAATCACAGGGCAAATATTATTGTTTTTAAAGTTTTTCTAGTACATTGTACGAGTATACGTTATCTCAATAAAGAGTTAAAAAAAAAAAAAGAAGTGACTATATGGCCTGCGGCTGTAGGGTCCTACATATATTGGCCATTCCCTGTTACCTCCAGGAAAGCTGCTATTGGAAGATTAGGGAGAAGTGTGTCTTCCTATTGTTGCTATTGATTGGTTTGGAGTATCCTGTGACCCTACATCTCACTCCTGTTAAAGTTTTTCCCAATAAATAATAAAAAGACATCCCCAAGATTGAGTCTCAATTGTCAGTTTGGGTGGGACTGTGCTTGTGTGACTGACAGCCTCTGTACTACATTTGGAGACCTGGGTATATTTTCAGTGGCCCCTTTGGGGATAAGCCTATCAGTAGATAGAATTATTTTCAACTACAGTGGCCACACATGGATCAAAACTTGGCTGGTCTTTACTGAACCAGCCGAATTTCAATACCTCTATGGCCACCTTTAGACCTAGTGATCTCAGTAGTCAGCATACCATAGCTTTGTCTGTAACACCCTTCTCTTCCTCTGTAGGAATATTTGTTATGAGGGGTGTAGCCAAGTGTCAGCGGACCAGCCCCTTTTAAAACTTCTAAGACTGCTACTGTAGAACAACAGGCTCTAACATGTCTGTCCACTATATCTCTATGGGTATTATATGCCCTCCCTTCATTGGTCAGCAGCGGGTTATGGAGGAGGAAGTATTGCTGAAGAGGATTGAGGAAGATATAGTTCCACTGTATAGTGGTGGTATCACTCTAATGCTGGAAAATAGTACAGTTCACTGAAAGCCATGGTATCAGGGAGGAGTGGAGGGATTCATAGTGCACTGCCCAGGAAAGTTTGGGGCAGTTGATGTCAGGACATATAAAAGTACACACCGCCGGGGTAGTGTGCCCAGACAACCGGTGTCTCTGCTAGAATTGCGGCCTGTGTAGCAGTACCGCCAGCAGTAAGAGAACATTTCTGCACCCACTACTACTCGGTTCCAGCCCACTCCAGAGAAAGCAAGCGGATTCGCTGGTCATTATCACCATCACCAGCCTTCCTTGTGTGGGTTTGCAAGAGCTCAAGTCATCAATTCATGAGATGGTTCTTAACCCATTGTATACACTGTATGGCAGAAACTGAGTCTCCAAACTGCCCACCATTGCATACTCTCTCACTCCCTGGGTTAATGTCCACCACATGCAACCTATCATAGCCTGACATCCTAACATCCACTCAGGATTACCCTACTTTTCTGAACTGACTGTATATTGGAATCTCGACCTCCCCTTTTTCTTGTTTACTGGAATATCTTGTTCAATTCACCACTACAAAGCACCCCTGCTGCCTGCACCTTGTGGTACTTTGAACTGAATGCTGGTCGTGTCCTCTATTCATCACCACTAGTACACCACCGTTAAAGGACCCCAATAATAGCCAGCAGGAGAAACCACCCAGAGACTGCCCCCCCCCCCATAGAATGCATTAAGGTGAAAAACCTTGAGGGTTTACAACCCCTTTAAGCCTAGTATCAGAGGACCCATTAAACTAGCGGATCCTTCGGGGTGGTGCTACACGAGTTTAACTGTTATTCAATCATGACAGCATAGCTCCCAACTGTCCCTGATTTTTAAGGACTGTCCCTGATTTGGAGCAATGTCTCTCTGTCCCTCATTCCGCCTCATTTGTCCCTCATTTTGGTCTGATCTATATAGTTTATAGAAAATGCACTTTTTATCTATCAAAAAGTGTTTTCCAGCATTACACCTTTCACCTGATTTCTAAATTGCCGCATTTGTAAATTCCAAAAGCCAATATAAAGGAATAGTAGTGGTAAAAAAAGCACTTGTGGGTTTAGCCAATCTTGTTTTTTTGTACAATTATCCTTTAAGGGGGCGTGGCAAGGGGTGTGTCTTATGCCTGCATACTTTTGCTGATAGGTGTCCCTTATTCCCATCTCAAAAAGTTGGGAGGTATGTGACAGCACAAAACACTTGTGGGGAAAGCAAGAAGTTTTCGCCTTCCTCTGGATCAACTGTGGGTATAGAATTGGGTATATGGGATTGTATGATATTATATATATATATATATATATATATTTTATTTTTTATTTTTTTATGGTTGAACTGGATAGACTTGTGTCTTTTTTCAACCTGACTAACTATGTAACTATGTAAGTGTCATTTTCACTTGAAAGAGATAGGTATTTTAAGGTTTTATGCAAGCAAAAAACAATAAAAAAATAATGATATGACTATAAAGAGATTAAAAAGGCTTAAATTGAGCTTTAAATTGTTGAGGGAATTAGATAGTTCTACCAACCTAACAAGTACAATAACAAGTAAAGATCGTGTTCCATGTTAGCCTCTACAAATATCTTCAAATATATATATATGCTTCAATCCTTAAATTTTTGCGATAAAACCTATAGTGCATAGTAGTATTGGTATGACCCAGCCCTAAGTGCTTTTATGTACAAAGATAAATTCCAAAATCAAGAGCAAACATCAGGAGAAACCACTACAAGAAGAGGAGGGGTGTATTCTAATAGGGCATTTGCCAATCATCTATTGTTTACCTTTCTTTATCTGGACTTTTCTGATAATGCTTGGCATGCTGACTATATTTGTCAAATATACTTCAGATCACCCTATTCTAAATAATGGTTTAATCTCTGCTTATAAAAGTAGCACTCGCAGTCTTAATTTACACTCGGCAGGTAATTGAGAAAGTAAGTATTATTTTCTCTTTTCCAGAATTCATTAACAAAGAACGTTTTGACTAATATTTTGAAGCTGAACTTATGAATCTATTCAGATTGAAAATGCATTAATTAATGCTGCTCTGTAACTATTAATATTTTTTTTTTCAATGTAAGCAGTTTACTTTTTTGAGTTAGACCTGATATCAGGTATTTACAGTCCCTGTGTAGCAGAGCTCAGAATGTGGGAGAAAAAAGCAGTATGAAAAGCCAATCAGTTCATGTGCTGACAAGGAGCATGCTGACTGGAGGAAGAAGAAGAGTGACAGAGAGATGAGCTAATCCCTGTGCTGCTTCTATTTTCACTGTCCAGTCACAGGCTAGGAGCAAGAAAACCTAGACTTAGGGAACATTCGCACCAGCAGCAGCGTTAGAATGCACTTGCTGGTGTGCAGTGTGAAGTTTTTTGTAAAAACTTTTAAGATGCCATAAAGTTTTATCAACCTGAGCACTCTGCATTGTGGTGTATTGAGTTGCACCATGCTATGCTAAAAAATGTACTGCATGCCATACTTTTTTAACACACACCACCCCAGCACAGTCTGGTAATGCCGAATACAAATTTTAAACCTAGACCTCCATTTGGCAGTGTGGCGGCGTAACACTATGCCGACTCCTTTGGCTCCTTTCTGAGGTTGAGTATACCGTACAGTATATGCCGCTCTGCTAACTCCGTAGTATCTGGCTGATTCATGCTTCTGAGGACCACTCTGGCTTGCATAGGTGGCTTTTAAAGATACACACAATTTGAGCATTTTTTTATCTCTGATGTCAAACGAGATCAACATCTTCTGGTAAGAGGCTGATTGTCTTCAAGGTGGTTGGACCACGTAACTTGCATACTGTTTGAATAATTCATGTGGACTTGGCACTTTATTATTCTGCATGTTATATTTGGCACATATTTATTATATTGATTTCTTGACACATGAAATAATTATTTACACATACTTTATTGACACTTAGAGGCATATGCACAAGCAATTTAGAAATATGCATTGATATATAACTTATGCATGTTCCAGTAACTTATCGCATTATTTATGTTTGTTGGTATATTTTTGGCACTTGCACTTTTAGGTTCCATGCACACTGGCTTAAAAAACATGCCTGTGCTATTGGCAGAAAAAAATAAAATAAATTGAGCGTTTTTTGTACTAGCATTTGGGAGCGTTTAGCGTTTTTTTTTTCCAGCCAGAAATCCATTCCAAAAACAAAACGCAAAACAAAATGTTTTTTTTTTGCCTCTAAATGCTGAGCTTAAAATTTGCCTCTAAATGACTCCACCTCACCCAGCCACCATCAATCTACACAAGTGCCTCACTACGTTCGATTCTACTATAAAATAATTCTTTCAGTTCATAAAATTTACAAATAAAGACCAAGTGAGATTTTGAGATGATAAGGCATAAAAATGATATGGAGTTGTAGTAGATAATGAGTAGAAATCTCATTAAAATGAGAAAAAATCTAACCTTTGACTGCTGTCACCATCACTGGCGTCCCTAGTGGAACATTTCACTTCTACTCCGGTGACAGTGACAACCATATCATTTGGAACTTCCCTTCACTTTTTGTAATAATGATCACTATAACGAACATGAATGATGAATCTTCCTAATGACAGCAATAAGAAATCTGATAGAGGTTCTAACTCCTCTTTGTTTAAAAAATGTAAAATATTCTTCATGAAATTCTACACTAAGAATCCATATCTGCAATATAATCTAATTGGTTTATTTTTTTTTTCAGTAAAAAAATGCAATTGGATTTACAATGGATTGTTCTGCATATGTGTTAAAAAAAATCAATATAAATATGCACAATATTTTTCTCCTGGTAAAAAATTAGGAACAATATGGGAGAAATCTGAAGATCAAACTGTACTGTCATTTTGAATTTAAAATTACCTTTCTAATTGCAAAATAATTAAAGTAATTGTAAAGGTAATATATATATATAAAAAATAGCAAACATGTTATACTTACCTTCTCTGTTTAATGGTTTCCAGTGCTACTTCATCCTTTCCAAGTCTGAGGTCTTGTGTGCAGTGAATGCAAGAGGCTTATATCAAGTAAAATATTCAGGCACTTGCACTTCTTGCATTTACAAAACTGCTTTGAATGATAAAGTAATGAACACACAGCTGAATTCATTTGTGTATTTTCTACCTGGCAGTTTTAAAAATAGAATATGATCTTTTTAATATTTGGTACATGGTATTATATGCATGGAGCTATTAATACACAAAGGCTTCTGATTAAAATAGATCTTTATTCCATCCCTTAATATTATCAAACAAGTTCATGCATTGTTTTGTTATTTTTCGGTGAGATCTTCATAGGCTGGGAAAAACAGGGCAGGTGTATTGTAGCACAAAACATTAATTTCCATCTTGAATATTTTCTTTGTCATTTTTTGTCTATGGGGACATCATGAATACATTTTGTATATGTATTGACACAAAATAAAGCATAGGTTTTCTTAATTTATTCTTAATAAAATTAAATAGCATGCTGTTTGGAGTTTGGGAGTTTCAAGAAGACGGTATTGTAATTTTCATTTTTTTTTTAATATGTTCTTGACAGCCATGTTTCTTTTGCATGCACCATATAGAACTTAACCACTTGCCATCTAGGCCATTTCTGACACTTCGCTCCTACATGTAAAAATCTATTTTATTTTGCTAGAAAATTACTTAGAACCCCCAAATATTATATATTTTTTTTTAGCAAAGACCCTATAGAATAAAATGGGGGTGTTGCAATTTTTTTAATGTCACATGGTATTTGCGCAGCGGTTTTTAAAACACAAGGTCAAAAAAGGATCTAAGGATCTATCATAGAGCTTTGCAATTGTGTTAATATCTGTCTGCATCCAATTTGAAGTTTGAGGTCCAGATTTTTCAGAGGAAGAGATTTGAAGTTGATTTTATTGTGTTGATCCAATAAATGTTAAAGCAGAGTTCCACCCAAAAATGGAACCTCTGGTGTCACATTTGGCACCTTTCAGGGGGAAGGGGGGTGCAGATACCTGTCTAAGACAGGTATTTGCACCCACTTCCGGGCATAGACTCCCGTGGGAGTCACGCCACTTCCTGTCACCCCCCCCCCCCACTGTCTCCTAGGAAACACACTGGTCCCAGGAAAGAGAGGGGACCAGTGAGGGCGCGCCACACTGCTTGCGCATGCGCAGTAGGGAGCCGGGCAGTGAAGCCGCAACGCTTCACTTCCTGATTCCCTCACCGAGGATGGCGGCGGGGGATTGCTCGGCCTCGGCTGCTGACATCGTGGACGCGCTGGACAGGTAAGTGTCCATTTTTTTAAAAGTCAGCAGCTGCAGTATTTGTAGCTGCTGTCTTTTAAAAAAAAAATACGGGTGGACCTCCGCTTTAAGCAGAGGCCCAAAATTTGAATCTGTGACAACAGTGTAAGATCGTATCCTAAGAACATTGCTCCTCTAAGGGCTTGCAAGTCATAATTAACAGAGACGTATTCGATTAGTGTCTACATTTTATTAGGGTTTGGGGTCCACCAAAATTTAGGTTAGTCTAATATCATGGCCCTGTAGTAGGAGTAGATATTGGGCACTCTCGTCCTTACTTTAATTGTAGGAAGATAATTGGTGGTGGTCCTGACCCATATGTATCATTTGATAATCTCCTGATGTTTATCTCTCAAACCTTTCACCATTTTTGTGCTTCCTGTTTGTGGACTTGTTCTATCTCATCAATATCTCAAGCAAAATCATTTTTGTTATTTCCCTTTGCACATTCAAGTGTCAAGAGTCCAGAATTCAAATTTAACTCAGCTTCACTGTAATTACTAACCAAAGTGAACATTCAATTTTGCAAGTAAGCCAACCTCAATATCTAGTATATTATATTTTTGATGTTAAGATTTTCGTTTACTGACACTTGTTATTATTGTCTCTATTTTTTTTTTCAGTTCCTCTTCAGCCAGTTTTGCCATTTCTACTGATTATCTCAGTCGAACAGTATGAAGCTCCTTTTGTTTCTTGCCGCTTGCCTTGGCTTGTATTACACCTCGGAAGGGATGGTTTATTCTCCCTGCGAGTTGTACAGGATCTTTAAAGAGACTGGGCTGTCTGGATACCATGGAATTAGCTCTGCTAACTGTATGTAAAACTGAAATAAAAATCTGTGATATTTAGTGGGATGTATGTACAGTACAGGCGTTACCCGGGTTACAAACATTCGACTTACAAATGACTCCTACTTACAAACAGAGGGAGACAACAGGAAGTGAGAGGAAATCTCCCCCTAGGAAGGGAAATTCACTTCTGTAATGCCCCATACACACGATCGTTTTTCATGCCATTTTTAAAACTGACGTTTTTCTCATCATTTTTTTTCTTGTTTCCTCTCAAGCCTGTCTTGCGTACACACCATCATTTTAAAAAATGTTCAAGCAAAGCGCAGTGATGTACAACACGTACGACGGCACTATAAAGGGGAAGTTCCATTCTAATGACGCCATCCTTCATGTCAGTAAAGTTTGTTGAGCGACGATTCGCGCTTTTCAGCCTCGTGCTTTTCAGTCCGTTACAGCGTGACGAATGTGCTATCTCCATTACGAACGCTAGTTTTACCAGAACGAGCGCTCCCGTCTCATACTTGATTCTGAGCATGCGCGTTTTTTTTTACGTCGTTAAAGCATACACACTATCGTTTTTCACGTCGTTAAAAAAAACGACATGAAAAACGACGTGAAAAAAGAGAGCATGTTCGAAATTTTTAATGCCCGTTTTTCACACCGTTAAAAATGCTCTGGAGCATACACACGATCAGTTTTAATGGCCATTTTTAAAAATGGCATTTTTAATGGCATGAAAAACGATCGTGTGTACGGGGCATTAAGAGCTATCATGGGAAAAAAGTGTCTCCACTGAAGCTTTATCACCAATCCTTGTTTCCACAACTTCCCAAAATGTTAAAAATCTAATTGTCATAGGGATAGAAAGTGAGGGGAAATCTTCTGAACAGGGGCACAGACAGCAAAACAAATGTTACAGGGGTGATAACCCTTCCCTATGCTATCCAAAAACTTTAAAAAACTTTTTTTTAAGCTGGAGCCACACTTAAAAAATGTATCTGTTCCGGCTTACATACAAATTACAACAAATTACATACAAATTCAACTTAACAACCTACAGACCCTATCTTGTTTGTAACCCAGGGACTGCCTGTATACAGAATACGCAAACATAAGTGTTAACTGAGCTCAAAATGCACCTGTGCCCAAACTATGGACATTATAGACGTTACATATGCTGAATAGAAACAGGTAAAAAGAGTTTTAAAGCAAGCCATTCTCAATCTCTTTAGTTACAGGTTTGGTTAAGTAATTTATTCTCAAAGATCCTTAAAGATTTCCAAACAGGTTCTAGGGACCCAATTCAAACCAGGGCAGTCCATTCTGGTGTGTTTAACACACATGTATTAACATGCGGTATATCATCTGTTTTAGTGAGTTGCATTAAGGTTGCCTATCAATTTAAATAGGCTGCCTAACACACCCCAACAGACCAAAACTGTTCCTGTAGCATTTTCACTAGCAAGGCATGGTAGCATGTTACCACACATTGTGGTGTGCTGCAATGAAGATGAGTTGGGGTATCAGGGTGCCATCCATTATGAATAGAACACCTGTTGTTTGTTTACATTGGAAAGGTGGAAGGCTAGCGAGATTCTGCTCTTCAGGGGAAAGAAGTTGTGATTTCAGTGACTCTAAAGATAAACTTCTCAACAATACCTATAGTTACATAGATGAATATGGGCTTGACTTAAAGCGGAGTTCCACCCAAAAATGGAACTTCCACTTTTCGGAACCCTCCCCCCACCAGTGTCACATTTGGCACCTTTCAGGGGGGTGCAGATACCTGTATAATACAGGTATTTGCACCCACTTCCGGGGAGAGACTCTACTTTACTTCCCCCCCCCGCTGTCTTCTGGGAAACACACTGGTCCCAGGAGAGAGCAGGGACCACTGGGAACGCGCCGCGCTACTCGCGCATGTGCAGTAGGGAACCGGGCAGTGAAGCCGCAACGCAACGCTTCACTTCCTGATTCCCTCACCGAGGATGGCGGCTGGGGCAGCCGAGAGACGAGCGATTGCTCAGTTTCGGCTGCCGTCATCGCGGGCACCCTTGACAGGTATGTGTCCATTTATTAAAAGTCAGCAGCTGCAGTATTTGTAGCTGCTGGCTTTTAATTTATTTATTTTTCGCGGGACCTCCGCTTTAAAGTGTTTTTGGTGCTTGTTAAGAATTTGTAAATCCTCCAGTGTGAATACTCTGGGCACAAGTTCACTTTAAAAAAAATTACAACCAAGGCTTTCTGTCCAACCAACCCACCCCCCAGGTCTACTGTCTTACACTTCTACTGACTCTAGTCATCTTTTTTAGTCTTGTTATCACATTAATACCATCAGATGTCACAGTCTCACAAGGCAGGCCAAGGGTTGGGGCAGGGGCTGAAAGATACAGTTTGCCTGCTCTAGGTCAGTATAAGTAGAGCCAACGACTACAACAACAAGGAAAATATCACTCGACTCTACTCACAGCTCATTTCTGATTCATAGCAGGTGAATTGTAAGTACACAGTACATTATTCCGCCATTAAAAATATGCTAAGCATACAGAGACAGCAACAATGGCAAAGTAGCGCCATACGTTGCGTGACTTTCAGGTCGTAGCAGTGTGTTGTCAGAATGGTAAGTGATGCTGCAGTCTGACCACTGACAGGCTCTATGGGTGGGTCACACATTGCCACACTTAGCAGTCGAGCAGCTTTAAAGTGGAGTTCCACCCAAAAATGGAACTTCCACTTTTTGGAATCCTCCCCCACTCCGGTGTCACGTTTGGCACCTTTCAGGGGGGAGGAGGGAGCAGATACCTGTTTAACCTCCCTGGCGGTATGAGTCTGTCAGATTTTAGGTGCTGAAAGCGGTACAATTATTTTGCATGGAAATTTGGCGTTTTATATTTTAGGCCTGCAATTCTTAGGAATAACTCACTTAAATCTGTCCATACAAGAGTCTAGTAGACATCCTGGGTAAAGTTTGAAACACAAAATCATAAATTATACTATAATAAATAACTATAAATAATTATAACAAATAAGAATAAAAATGATTCAATAATGTAATCAAATCAAAAACACTGAAATTTGCTCAATTGCAGAATTGTAGCTGTCATTAGATTCCCACAAATCGCTATCGCTCAATTCTGCAAGTGATTCTAATTTATTATCGCTGTTTTCTAGCTGGTCTAAAACCACTTTTGGCATAAAGGGACACTTTTTGGTTGCTATGGACAATCTCCAGTTTCCAGGCAGAAAAAAAAATGTATTTATAATATAAAAGTGCATGCAGGGCACTGGCCAGACCATTAGGGACAAAGGGGATGTGTAATTTTTTTTATACAGTACTGTAATCTGTAAGATTACAGTATACTGTATGTGTATTGTGTTTTTACTTTTTTGAATTTGGCGCAGATCTCCGCCCCCGTGCGCCGCAACATCGCAGGGAACAGAGCTTGGCGGCACTGTGTGTGAATCAAACGAGGAGACAGCTCGCGCACACTGCAGGGAGACATCACAGGATCCAGGGGACAAGGTAAGTAACTCTCCCTGTATCCTGCGATGCAGCCCGAGTCTGGCTCGGGGTTAGCGCTTATGGTACTGAAACCTTACCCCGAGCCAGACTCAGGAATACCGCCAGGGAGTTTAATACAGGTATTTGCTCCCACTTCCTGGCATAGATCACTGCAGTGATCGCGGTGACCTACGCTACTTCCTGCGCCTACACTGTCCTCCCCCGCTGTCTTCTGGGAAACACACAGGTCCCAGAAGACAGCAGGGACCAGTGAGGATGCGCAGCGGGCCTCGCGCATGCACAGTAGGGAACCAGGACGTGAAGCCGCAAGGCTTCATTTCCCGATTCCCTCACCGAGGATGGCGGCGGGGCAGCTGAGAGCCGAGCGCCTGATCGGCTTCGGCTGCTAACATTGCGGGTACCCTGGACAGGTAAGTGTCCATTTATTAAAAGTCAGCAGCTGCAGTATTTGTAGCTGATGGCTTTTAAATATTATTTTTTTAGGCAGACCTCCGCTTTAATGTCGAACCTAGAAAGCCTGATGGGGTTCAAGCAAATATTTTCCATAACTACCTTACACTGACACCACTTAAGTTGGCCTGAGGTCCATTTTTCTACTCAAATTCAATCCTGATTCTAAATCTACTCTTTGCACATCCACACGTATTTGGAAGATATACCTGTCGAAAATGTTTATTGTTGTTATTAGCAGTAGATTATATTAAGATTATTATTGTTCTTGTTGTTGTTGTTTTTATGATTTGTTCTTTTTTTTATCAACTAACAGGGATATGTCTTGCCTATTATGAAAGTGGCTACAACACTGCTGCTGTGAACAACAATGGGCCGAGCCGCGACTACGGAATATTTCAGATTAACAGCAAATGGTGGTGCAATGATGGGAAGACTGCTGGCGCTGTGAACGCTTGTAAGATTAGCTGTCAAAGTAAGTACTGTCCCTGTGACTTGACAGTGAAAGGAGGGGCATCAGACTCTGGGATTGATTTAAAAGTTCCAAAACGTAGTAAATTAAGTAAAGCTTCCCTTTGCAAAGAATACCGAATCACCTGCAAGGAAAATGTAAAAAAACAGCATTTTTGTTTGCACATGAGTGGATGATGGAAGTCAGCAGAGCTTCTCCTCATTTACTAAACTCTGGAGCAACTGCTCCTCGAGAGTGCAACTACACTTTGCAAAGTGCACTGTCTATTTTCCTTTAGTAAATCAATCCCTCTGTATCATTCCCCTCCTACTGTATCAGCATGCTCCTTGCCTTAAAGCACGATTAATCAGTCCCTTGAACTTCTGTCTCATTCTCCAAGTCCTTTCACAATAGACTTATACCAATTCAGGATAGCAATAGACTGATACCAGCTCAGGATAGCAATAGACTGATACCAGCTCAGGACCCATTCACACCACATTGCAAAGCCCTTAAGCCCACGCTTTTTTGTGCCTTGAAGTGAGTTGCGTAATGTAACAAAAACTTAAATTGAAATACCACATCACTTCTAAAAGGTCTGCATACAACTTTATTCCGATAAAAGTCAAGGGGATATCCAAAAAGTAGCCAACACATTTTAGGGGTCCAAAAGAGCCACCTTCATCAGGGCTAGAAAGAACATATCAATCCAATAGCAATACAATAATAATATTAGTATTAAATATCATACTAATGTAGCGACCTCACCCCATCTCTTTCTTCTAGGGTATCACACACAATAGGGTGAGATGCGCTACGGCCCATGTCCTCCCCAATGTGGGTGAGGTGAAGGCCAGTACCAGATATTTCCTCGGGCCTGTGTGCTTCTGTAAAGGATTAAGTCCTGCTATGCCAACACTTCCCTTTGCTCCCATTAACCAGAGTTCCACACACCGATCACAGTCCAACTCTTGTTTTATTGCATATCTCACAATAAACAGTGCTTCAGTAGCCAACTGGTTGCGACTTGATAACATTTTGATACAGGGGATGAGCAGGTCGAGGCACTGTCCTGATTGTCAGCTAAACCACTGCGATCTCGCCAGCGGTTACTATAGCCATAGCTAGAAAGGACTTAGAACTTGAGAGTCTCTACCAGCGACTCAAGAGAACGTAGATAGGAGTACCTTCGCTGCATTGTGGCCCCTATCAGGGGAAGATGTCCCTCCAAGGGAGTTACCAGAGGCCCATCCGTCACTGGGTTGATGCTGCTCCAGGCTCTCCGAATGGGTAACCTCCCCGGCCTCCTCACCTCAGACATGGGCCCCATCCACCTCGGGGACCCTCGGACTTCTCCACCCTCGCGGGACCCAGTCGAAGTCACTGGGCCCCAGGCCTCCTGGTTTAGTACCTCACCCCAGGCTGAAGGTGCCTGGGATGGATTTCAACTCCATTCCGGTCAGGCCTAGGGCACCTGAGCCGGAATCCGGAACCGCCCGCACCCAGGCCTAAGGTGCCTGGGTGCGTGAAGAAGAACCTCCACAAGAGCAAGACCTTGTGACCAGGGCGTCTCCCCCTTTTATCCCCTCCAATGACGCCACGGCAGGTTCCCGCCCTCGCCGCACCATCTCCGAGAAGGGACAAAAAAGGACAGCACTATGGCAGTGAATCTACCCTGAGCCTGCGGGCACTCACCACCCACCGGCCAAGGAGATTATTACACCGCCCAATCCTCCACGAATACAAATGGTCCATTACTCCCATATTTACACACCTGGACTTCCACCCAGGTGTACCCCACCTAAATTTAGAGACCCCGCTACACTAAAAAGCCAAGTAGGCAATAGTATTGGAAAAAAGCCCACTGCATTAGACACCTAACACAACAATGCATCTCAATGCATGAAAAAGTAGGTGTTGCATGCATTTTTTTTCACAGAGCAATACAATGCACAGGATATGACAGGCATATGAATTTTGGAGGTTCATAGGGTGCCATTTAAAATATTTCTAAAGCCTAAACATTTTTGTCTTAATGCATTCCTTGCATTAAAGTGGAAGTAAACTCAAAGACCTAATTTGTCTCCTAAACATGCACCGATATTTACATTACATGCAGCTAAATACATTATTGGCACATGCACTCTGAAGGAACGGCCACCCGTGCACGGGAGTCCGCGGACAGCCGGAGTCCGCGGACACGGAAGGAAGATGGGTGAAGATAAATGCTGCCTCCAGCTATTACATCGCTTTGCTGGAGGGCTTTGTTTTCAGGTAAATTTCACATAATGTACTAGTGTGAGATGAATACTTGCACATTATGCCTTTACCTTGCAAAAAAAAAAACACCCAGAGGTATCCCCCCCTTTACTTACCTGAGCCCTCATTCAATCCAGTGCTGTGCATATCTGCAGCTCTTCTCTCCCCTCACTTCTGGGTCTCACTGGCTTTGCTGGTTCACTGGAAGCCATTGGCTCCCAGTGCTGTCAATCAAAGCCAGTGACGAGGGAGTGGGGGGTGAGGCTGTGTTCCGCTGTCTGTGTTAATGGACGCAGCAGCAGGGCTCGGGAGCCAGCATTCACAGGTGCCCCCATGGCACTAGACATGGAGGAGGAGCCGGGAACACCGGCTGTTTGTTATTTAAAAAAAAAAATACCTTTACGACCACTTTTAGAAAATGCATTTAAGGACATATTATTAAAAATAGAGCTGCATTAATGTATTCATTTGTGTTTTCCTTTTTGCTGCTGGAGTTCAACTTAAAAGCAAACCTGTCATGAGACAAAAACTGGAGCTGTCATTGCTGTGCTGCCAGTTGACTTGCTTACATGCTGATCCACTGTCTTCCATTCCCGGAACAAGTGAGGCCATCTGAAAATTTGGAGTAAAGTCAGAGGTCCAAATCTGCATACTTGTTCAGGATCAGTATGGAAACAAGAAGATCAGCATGCCTGCCAAGCAAGCAGCAATATTGAAGGTCAGCAGTGGCAGGCTCCAGGTTTCTCTAATAACAGGTTTCCATAGTCATTGGTGTTCTAACGGTGATTTCTGATATCCGCTTTATTGTTTCATTACAGGTCTTCTCAATAGTAACATCTACGATGACATTGAATGTGCCAAGAGAGTTGTGAGAGATCCTAATGGCATCTCGGCTTGGTAAGTGGTGGTAGAGCAGTTATTTTACATAACATAGTATTATATTAAGGTGTTTATTATAAAAAGTATTATAACTGAAGAAAACTTCAGAAATGTTTTTTTTTTTCACTGTGGAAGGTTAAAATATCTTTCTGTAACTCTTGCCCATGTAACTATAGCTGGGGTAGTATACTTTCATCTAAAGCATCCCCATTCCCTTAAGGCGCACAAGCTTGCTGATATTCAGTTGCTCCAATTTATACACAATGCCCTAGTTCTTGGCCAGGTAGCCCAAAGGGACTGAGTGAAGGTAAAGGAAGAGAGTACCTGTGGGTCTCAGCAGTATCAGGTGTGGACCATCCTACAGCTGGAGGGCATACCATATGGAAGCCCAGAGGCGGGTAGTGGTCAGGGCAGGCAGAAGATGATAGGCTTGATCCAGATACGGTCTGAGCTTGAGGCAGGCAGCAGACAAGGATATAAACAAAAAAGTCAGTGCTACTACCCATACATCACATAGGAAGCAGAGCTCCCAGGTGCTCGATCCACAGTCGCTGGCTGAGTAGAAGTAAATGAAAAAAAGATGATCCGCACTCCGGTCGTTGCTCTTAAAAAATTGACGTATTTATTGACAAGCCACAGTAGACAAACGCAAAAAGAAAAGGTTGACGCGTTTCAGCCTATAAGGCCTTAGTCATAACAACCAAGGATAATCTGCAGCTCAAGAAAGGGGTCAGTAACAGGAGATTTCAAAGACAAGACGGGCAGGAACACACATTGCAAGATGAGGGTACAGATGCAAGGTAGCTTAATGCTATGACAAGCTCAGAGCCCTGAGCTTATGAACCTCAAATAGAGTGTCACAGGGCAGCCAATCAGAGCAGAGCTGGTGGAACAAGCAGCACCAAGCTACCAACTAGCAATAGGACACTGCATGAACTTAGTGCTGTCACTGGCAACCAGGAGTATAGTGGATGCAGTCTTTCATGTGGGACCTATTGCTCAGCAGTGGAGACCCAAACTGGGCAGGAGAGAGTGGCCACCAGTGGCTAATGAGAGAAGAAAGGGTGTTGTCTCCCATGCCAACAGTGGCAGTGGTTGGGCAGATAAGCTGTAGAGTAGGAGTGGGATCCTGTCAGAAACCTATTGAGCTCATGGCTTCCTATGGACTCTACCTCTGCTTCACTGAAATCCCAAACAGTGTTATCAGCCCTGCGCAGCCCTATGATTTGCAGATACTAACACACTTCCTGTCCTAGGTGACAACATTGCTCCCCGTACTGTATATACAGTACAGTGAGAGAGCGTTGTCATCTTAGGACCTACATAGTTAGTCTGGTTGAAAAAAGACAAGTCCATCCAGCTCAACCAATAAAAAAATTAAATAATAATAATACAATCCCATATACACAATCCTATACCCACAGTTTATCCAGAGGAAGGCGAAAAACCCCAGCAAAACATGATTCAATATGCTACAGCAGGGGAAAAAATTCCTTCCTGATCCCCCGAGAGGCAATCAGAGTTTCCCTGGATCAACTTACCTATAAATATTAGTACCCAGTTATATTATGTACATTAACCACTTCAGCCCCGGAATATTTTGCTGGTCAAAGACCAGGCCACTTTTTGCGATTCGGCACTGCGTCGCTTTAACTGACAATTGCGCGGTCATGCGACGTGGCACCCAAACAAAATTGACGTCCTTTTTTTTGGTGGTGTTTGATCACCTCTGCGATTTTTATTTTTTGCGCTATAAACAAAAATAGAGCGTTTTTTTTCCCACAGTTTAGGCCGATACGTATTCTTTTACATATTTTTGGTAAAAAAATTGCAATAAGCGTTTATTGATTGGTTTGCGCAAAAGTTATAGCTTCTACAAAATAGGGGATAGTTTTATGGCATTTTTATTAATATTTTTTTTTTTTTACTAGTTATGGCGGCAATCATCGATTTTTATCATGACTGCAACATTATGGCGGACACATCGGACACTTTTGACACATTTTTGGGACCATTGTCATTTTTACAGCGATCAGTGCTATAAAAATACACTGATTACTGTGAAAATGACACTGGCAGTGAAGGGGTTAACCAGTAGGGGGCACTGAAGGGGTTAAGTGTTTCCTAGGGAGTGCTTCTTACTGTAGGGGGGATGGGCTGTGTGTGACATGACACTGATCTCTGCTCCGACTACACGGAGCAGAGATCAGTGTCATTGTCATTAGACAGAGCGGGGAGATGCTTGTTTACACTAGCATCTCTCCGCTCTATCTCTCCGTGAGCCGATCGCGGGTATCCCCGCGGCAATCGAGTCCGCAGGACCCACGGTCGGGCTCACGGAGGAAGTGGCTCGCGCTACCACACGGCGGCATCTTAAAGGGGACATACCTCTACGTACTTATGCCTGTCCGTGCCGCTCTGCCGACGTAAATATACAGGCGGCGGTCCTTAAGTGGTTAAAGCGGAGTTCCACCCTTTTAATAAACAGACACTCACCTGTCCCACGATGTGGGCGCCCGAAGCCTCGCTACTCTCCCCCTCCTCTCTGCGGCGCCGGCGTTCTAACTGTGGGAGCCTGGCTGTGACTTCATGTGCGAGTTTTGCTGCACCTTGTGAATAGCCAAGCAATCTTCTGGGACCTGTGAGTCCCAGAAGATTGCAGAGAGGGAGGGGGGAGGGGTGAACTTCCTTCCAGCGCCGCTGCGCCAGGAGAGGATATGGGAGCTTAGTGCCTGTTAAAACTGGGTTCCCGCTCCCCCTCCCCCCCAAAAAAATGACATACAAAATGTGGCATGTCAGAGGGTCACCAGTACTTAAAGTGGAAATTCAATTTTTGGGTGGAACTCAGCTTTAAGGAAAGAATCCAGGCCTTTTTTAAAGCAATCTACTGAGCTGGCCAGAACCACCTCTGGAGGGAGTCTACATACCTCCCAACTTTGTAAAGTCCCTTTGCGGGACATTCTGATGTCCCCTCTCCCCTGCCAACCAGAGTTGTTGAGCGCGGGGGGGGGGGGGGTGCGGGACATTGGCAAAAAAAAACGGGAATTGCCACAGAAGTTGTTTTTAGGGGGGGGGTTGGGGCGCTGCGGGGGGCCGCCAATCGGGGGGGCATACTAGTGCGCCGATCGCGGGGGAGGGGCTCTTACCTGCTGCTGCTGCTGTTCCTCTTCTTCTCTTCATGTTTCCTGCTGTGCGGGAAACATGATAGTCTCACGGGAGTGCGGGAAGGAGGAGCCTCTGCGGGTAAAACCCGCACAATCCGTGCCAGTTGGGAGGTATGAGTCTATCCTACATTTTCACAGCTCTTATTGTGAAGAAACCTTTCCGTATTTGGAGATTAAATCTTTTTTCCATTTGTGGTTGGCAGGATCACCAGGTGAGAATAAAGGAAAAAAGAATGAAAGAAAAAAAAAACAACAATATAGTCAACACCGCTAGGGACCTCTAAGCTGCAACATCTCTAATTTTTGTTCATGGGTGTAAATACATTTTACACCTTGTTTGCACACTCACCTCACCTGCAATGTGACCCTTTGTACTGAATACTGACAACCCCCCCATGACAGAATTTGGTTGCTCATGTGCTAAGCAATGCATCATGGGATGAAGGGGAATGGTCACATATTCCCTCATATGTGGGAATTCAACTGAACAGGGCAAACAGGAAGCACAGGGAGGGTGAGTAATGAGACAGAGGAGGTGGACCTTTTACTTTGCCCTAACTATGGTAATAGTAAAGGTGACATAAAAGAAATAATGACATGGCGATATTTTATTTTTTTTCTGACTTACAGGGTTGCCTGGAGGAATCATTGCAGAGGAAGGGATTTGAGCAGATTTACCGCTGGATGTTAAAAGTGAAACCAATACTCAGACAGCAAGCAACAGCATCTTGCGAAGAATCAGCCTTCCTAAAAGAAGAACAGCTAAAGAAATCAACTTATATTCAGTTGCAGCAATAAATGATACAATTTGCTACAGCAGAAATCAATATCTTTGCCTTCTTTTGCATGTTTTTTTGCTTCACACTGTACATGTAGGAGCTTTCCTAATAAAAGATCAAAATGAATACATCACATCTTCTTTGGGTGGGAAACATGTTAGTTTACTTTGACATTTTTTGGTGAAAAGGTAAAAGTGTTTGTGAAGGCATTATTATTATTATTTTTAATAACAAGTGTAGCAGAATCTCTAATCTCTTCCAGTCTAATGAGTAGTGATGAGCCGAACACCCCCGGGTACGGTTCGCACCAGAACCCGCGAACGGATTGAAAGTTCGCACGAACTTTAGAACCCTATTAAATACAATGGATGCGAACGTTCGAAATCTAAAGTGCTAATTATAACGACTATTATGCATGTTATTGTCCTAAAAAGGGTTTGGGAACCCGGGTTCTGCACCAGGGGACATGTATCATTCCAAAAAAAAGTTTTAAAAACGTCCAGTTTTCGGAAGCAGTCATTTTAATGATGCATAAAGTGAAAAAAAAAGTCAAATATTCCTTTAAATATCGTACCTGGGGGGTGTCTAAAGTATGCCTGTGAAGTGCCACGTGTTTCCCGTGTTTAGAACTGTCCCTGCACAAAATTACATTTCTAAAGGAAAAAAAGCCATTTAAAACTGCTTGCGGCTTTAATGTAATGTCTGGTCCCGGTAATATGGATGAAAATCTTTAAGAAAAATGGCATAGCTACCCCATCACAGCCCCCCCCCCCCCTACCCCAGCCCATTACCAGCCCCTTTGGGTCTTGTATGTATATTAAGGGGAACCCCGCACACAAAATAAAAAAGGCCCTATATACTCTGAACAGCCGTATACAGGCGGTGCATACAAGACAGGGACTGTAGGTTTGTTCTTATGTAGAATCTGTTTGTAATTTTGAACAGGTACATTGTTGAAGTGTAGCTCCAGCCAAAAAATCTATTTTTAAGCTTTTTGGAAAACATAGGGAAGGGTTATCACCCCTGTAACATTTGTTTTGCTGTCTGTGCAGTGTGCACCTGTTCAGAACAGTTCACCTCACTTTCCGTCCTAATGACAAATGTTTTTTGAAAATTTGGGGTTTTTATTGAAACAAGAATTGGTGATAAAGCATCAGTGGAGAGGAGACACTTTTTTTCCCATATGAACTCTTACAGGAGAGAATTTGCCTTCCTAGGGGTAGATTTCCTTTCACTTCCTGTTGTATCCTTCCGTTTGCAAGGAGGAGTCATTTGTAAGTTGGATGTTTGAAAGTAGGGGCCTGCCGTATATACTCAGCTGAAATTTGCCCCTTACATGTTGGTGTTGCCACAACACTGTGAGCCCTCACAGTTACTCTTGGTGGGGGCATGAATGGGCCCTGCTGTGAATTATTAGATCAAGAATTGTAATTGCATGCCCCTGTTGAACAGGGGCTGAAAAATTGGGCCTTTGGTGGTGGTGGTGGTGGTGTTGACACAACACTGTAAGGCCTCACAGTTACTCTTGGTGGGCGCAGGAATGGGCCCTGCTGTGAACTATTAGATCAAGAATTGTAATTACATGCCCCTGTTAAACAGGGGCAGAAAAATTGGGCCTTAGGCACTGGTGCCACAACACTGCAAACCCTCACAGATACTGTACTTGGAGCACAGCAATAAGCCCTGTTGCAAAGTATTGCATCAAAAATTGTAATTACAAGCCCCTGTTAAACAGGAGCTGAAAAATTGGGCCTTAGCCACTGGTGCTGGTGCCACGACACTGCAACCTCTCCCAGATACTCTAGTTGGAGTGCAGGAATGAGCCCTGCTGCAAAGTATTGCATAAAAAATTGTAATAACACGCCCCTGTTAAATAGGGGCTGAAAAATTGGGCCTTAGCCACTGGTGCTGGTGCCACGACACTGCAACCTCTCCCAGATACTCTAGTTGGAGTGCAGGAATGAGCCCTGCTGCAAAGCATTGCATAAAAAATTGTAATAACACGCCCCTGTTAAACAGGGGCTGAAAAATTGGGCTTTAGCCACTGGTGCTGGTGCCACGACACTGCAACCTCTCCCAGATACTCTAGTTGGAGTGCAGGAATGAGCCCTGCTGCAAAGCATTGCATAAAAAATTGTAATAACACGCCCCTGTTAAACAGGGGCTGAAAAATTGGGCCTTAGTCACTGGTGCTGGTGCCACGACACTGCAACCTCTCCCAGATACTCTAGTTGGAGTGCAGGAATGAGCCCTGCCGCAAAGCATTGCATAAAAAATTGTAATTACATGCCCCTGTTAAACAGGGGCTGAAAAATTGGGCCTTAGCCACTGGTGGCGGCACCCAGAAACAAAAATGTTCTTCCAAGCTATCATCATCAATCGGATCATTGAGGAGGAGGAGGATAGTCAGTCAACATAACAGGACAGTCTCTCAGCATAAGCATCAGTCTTGAAGGGATGTGACATTTGAAAATAAATTAGTCTGTTATATCAGCTTCAGGTGTTTGGTAGCTAGTGGTGATCCAAGACTGGTTCATCTTTATGAAGGTCAGTCGATCAACAGAGTCGGTGGACAGGCGCACCCTGTGATCCGTGACAAATCCTCCAGCAGCACTGAATGTGCGTTCTGAAAGAACGCTGGATGCAGGACAGGCCAGTAGCTCAATTGCATACTGTGCAAGCTCTGGCCAGTGATCCATCCTCAAGACCCAGTAAGCCAGAGGATTTTCGGTGGGGAAGGTGTCCAAGTCTGACCTTGCCCCTAGGTATTCCTGCACCATGTATATCAGACGCTGGCGATGGTTGCTGGAACCGATCATACCTTGGGGCTGCGGACTAAAGAATTGTCTGAACGCATTGGTCAGATGGCCACCTTCCCCACCGCTCCTTCTTTGACTGACCGAAGCCTCAGCAACTCGTTGTCCAGGACCAGGAGTTTGTAACCTCCCAGTCTCTGGGAACGCGTTGCACAGACCTTTCTGCAAGGCCTCCCGGAGTTGTCTCATCCTCTGCTCCCTCTGCGACGGTAAGATAAGGTCCGCAACCTTACCCTTGTACCGTGGATCAAGGAGAGTGACCAGCCAGTAATGGTCCCTCTCCTTGATCCGAAGAATACGAGGATCCTTCCACAGACTTTGCAGGATCAGGGAGGCCATGCAGCGTAGGTTAGCTGAGGCATTCGGTCCGGAGTCCTCTGGGTCACTAAGGACGACATGATCCGCAGCCACCTCCTCCCAGCCACGTACAAGTCCACTGGTTTCTTGGGACTGTAAATCATCCCTAAAAGACTGCTGCTGATGATGCTGAGTGCCAGGCTCCACCTCTATGCTGACAAAATCCTCCTCCTCCTCCTCCTCCTCCTCCTCCTCTTCCTGTGCGATGGGTGGGACAGAAGGAACACTGTCTGGGTAAAGGGGGCCTTGAGAGGCAAGGAAGTCCCCCTCTTCCTGCCTCTGTTCTGCCTCAAGTGCCCTGTCCATTATTCCACGCAGCGTATGTTCCAACAGGTGGACAAGAGGTACAGTGTCACTGATGCATGCACTGTCACTGCTCACCATCCTCGTGGCCTCCTCAAATGGTGCCTGGACAGTGCATGCATCCCTGATCATGCCCCACTGGCGTGGTGAAAAAAACCCGAGCTCCCCTGACCCTGTCCTGGTGCCGTAGTCGCACAGGTACTCATTGATGGCCCTCTGCTGCGTGTGCAGCCGCTGCAGCATGGCCAACATTGAGTTCCACCTGGTGGGCATGTCACATATAAGGCGGTTCTTGGGCATGTCACATATAAGGCGGTTCTGCAACTCCTTTTGCAGCTCAGCCAGGCGAGCACTGGCATTATAAGATCTGCGGAAATGCACACAGACTTTCCTGGCCTGCCTCAGGACATCCTGTAAGCCCGGGTACCTGCCCAAGAACCGCTGCACCACCAGGTTAAGGACGTGAGCCACACAGGGCACCAGGGGTCAGTTGTCCCTGTCGGAGAGTGGAGAGGAGGTTGGTGCCATTGTCGCAAACTACCATTCCTGGCTTAAGCTGGCGTGGCGTCAACCACCTCTCGGCCTGCCCCTGCAGAGCAGACAGAACCTCTGCCCCAGTGTGGCTCCTGTCCCCCAAACACACCAGCGCAAGCACGGCATGGCATCTTTTTGCCTGCGTACTTGCGTAGCCCCTTGAATGCCTACGGAGCACCGCTGGTTCCGAGGACAAAGCACAGGAAGAGGCCATGGAGGAAGAAGAAGAGGAGGGGGTGGAGGAGAGAGGTGTGTCACAACCAGTAGTAGCATTTTGGAGGCGTGGCGGTGGAACAACCTCCAACACTACTGCACCTTGTCCTGCATCCTTCCCAGCTGCCAAAAGAGTGACCCAATGGGCTGTGAAAGAAAGGTAACGTCCCTGTCCATGCCTGCTGGACCATGAGTCAGCGGTAATATGCACCTTACCGCTGACCAGCAAGGCCAAGACATTGCCTTCCACATGCCGATAGAGAGCCGGAATCGCCTTCTGTGAGAAAAAGTGGCGTTTGGGAACCTGCCACTGAGGAACCGCACATTGCACAAACTCACGGAAGGGGGCAGAGTCTACCAACTGAAAAGGCAGCAGTTGAAGCGCTAGCAATTTAGCCAAGCTAGCATTCAACCGCTGGGCATGTG
Source organism: Rana muscosa (assembly GCA_029206835.1). Classification (NCBI taxonomy): domain Eukaryota; kingdom Metazoa; phylum Chordata; class Amphibia; order Anura; family Ranidae; genus Rana; species Rana muscosa. The sequence continues at coordinate 289,267,188 of CM055118.1, forward strand.
GATGGCTGGGAGTGAACTTCTTTCGATGGTCCAGCAGCTGGGGCAGGGAAATTTGCCTGCTAGAATCGGACGTCGGTGTACTGCTAGCAGAGTGCCCGCAAGTACTTGGCTGTGACACACCTAATTCTACACCTTCATTCCTCTCAGTGCAGGTTTCAGAGAGGACTGAAGGTATAGTGGGGTTGGAGATACCAGCTGATGCGGTGCAAGGAGAGGTCCGCTTTGTTCTTTGGTGTGGGTTTTTAAGGTAGGCTTGCCAACGAGCTGCATGGCAGGTCAACATATGTCTGGTCAAGCATGTGGTGCCCAAGCGGGTGATGTTTTGGCCACGCGATATAAGCTTGAGACATATGTTGCAAACAGCAGCTGTGCGATCTGATGCACTCGACTCAAAAAAGGCCCACACCAAAGAACTTTTTGAATAACGGGCAGAGGCAGTGCCCTGCACAGGCGGAGCTCTGCGGTGTGATTCCGTCGGTGTGCTGCCCTTACGCTGGCCCCCCGAGGGCATCCTGCCTCTTTGGAGATGTGCCTCCTCCTCATCCTCCTCCTCCTCTCTCCTATTAGGCACCCACGTGGAGTCAGTGACCTCATCATCCCCTCCCTCCTCATCACTGGAGCCAATCTGGCAGTATGCTGCAGCTGCTGGAACATGACTGCCAGATTGGTGTCCTTCTTGAGCATCCCCTCTCTCTGCTCTCACGCTACTGCCTTCCTCTAGCTGGGTATCATCATCAGACCCTTCGAAACGCTGGGCATCCTCCTGGAGCATGTACCCAACACTGTGCTCAAACAGTTCGGGGGACTCCTCAGGAGGACATGGTTGGTCTAGGGAAGGAGTGACTGATGATGACATTGATACCAGGGAAGAGGACGCTTTGGCAGCTGCTTTGCCAGTACCCTGAGCCTGGGTGAGAGAGGATGAGGAGGATGAGGAGGGCTTGGTCATCCACTCTACCAAGTCTTCGGCATGATGCGGCTCAACACGTCCAGCTGCCGAAAAGAAGGACAAGCGTGTCCCATGGCCACGTGCTGATGGCGATGCACCGCGTCCACGACCAGCACTGTTGTCGCTAGACACAGAGCCTGTTTGCCCTCTTTTATTGGCTCCTGACTGTCTGCCTCTCCTTGTTTGCCTTCCAGACATTCTAATGGCCTGCAGGGAAATGGGAAAACCAGCAATAAGGCCTAGCTTCAGGAGTATATTTTGCAGGAATCACACTACGCCTGCTGTAGGTGCTGCAAATGCCTGTTGGTGTAACACACCAGGAAAAAGCAGCAATACAGGCTAACTTCAGGTGTAATATGATCAGGAGGCACACTCCGCCCGCTGTAAGTGCTGCAAATGACTGTTGGTGTAACACACCAGGAAAAAGCAGCAATACAGGCTAACTTCAGGTGTAATATGATCAGGAGGCACACTCCGCCCGCTGTAAGTGCTGCAAATGCCTGTTGGTGTAACACACCAGGAAAAAGCAGCAATACAGGCTAACTTCAGGTGTAATATGATCAGGAGGCACACTCCGCCCGCTGTAAGTGCTGCAAATGCCTGTTGGTGTAACACACCAGGAAAACGCAGCAATACAGGCTAACTTCAGGTGTATAAGGTGCAGGAGGCACACTTCGCCCGCTGTAAGTGCTGCAAATGCCTGTTGGTGTAACACACCAGGAAAACACAGCAATACGGGCTAACTTCAGGTGTATAATGTGCAGGAGGCTTAGCAACAATGACACTGACACTGTCCCCTGCCTATCCTTCTCTCTCCCTGCACACAAGGTTTATCAAAGTATATGACACTGACACTCTCCCTGCCTATCCTTCTCTCTCCCTGCACACAAGGTTTATCAAAGAATATGACACTGACACTGTCCCCTGCCTATCCTTCTCTCTCCCTGCACACAAGGTTTATCAAAGTATATGACACTGACACTCTCCCTGCCTATCCTTCTCTCTCCCTGCACACAAGGTTTATCAAAGAATATGACACTGACACTGTCCCCTGCCTATCCTTCTCTCTCCCTGCACACAAGGTTTATCAAAGTATATGACACTGACACTCTCCCTGCCTATCCTTCTCTCTCCCTGCACACAAGGGTAAGCAAAGAATATGACACTGACACTGTTCCCTGCCTATCCTTCTCTCTCCCTGCACACATGGTTTATCAAAGAATATGACACTGACACTCTCCCTGCCTATCCTTCTCTCTCCCTGCACACAAGGTTTAGCAAAGAATGTGACACTGACACTGTACCCTGCCTATCCTTCTCTCTCCCTGCACACAAGGTTTAGCAAAGAATATTACACTGACACTCTCCCTGCCTATCCTTCTCTCTCCCTACACACAAGTTTGAGGTACAAATAGCACTAACACTGTCCCTGCCTATGTAACTCTTTCCCTGCGCCGGAACACACTACACAAGGCCGCCGCGCTGTGGCCAATTATGGCTCTCCTAGCTGCCGGCGCTGTGATTGGCCAAGCATGCGGGGTCACAGTGCATTCTTGGCCAATCACAGCGCCGGGATTGCACTGCGATGACGCAGTGTATTGTGGGCCGTTCGCGTCACTCGAATTTGGCGCGAACGGCCCAAATCGTTCGATGTTCGCCGAACGGTCGAACAGCCGATGTTCGAGTCGAACTTATGTTCGACTCGAACACCGAGCTCATCCCTACTAATGAGAACCTTTGAGGCCATGAATCGCTGACATCCTTCAATATGTAGTGGGTTGTGAGGCATAGTGGGTGTAAAGATGGTAAAAGTCATTGGGCGCATGACTCTTCTTGGATGCAAAAGGTTTTATTTCTTTTAACAGTCCTTTTTTTATATTTTGCAAGGGAAACAGGGTTAGGGCCAGGACACCCTTGAGTAGTTGCAATTTCAATAGGCAGACTTCGAGACTTCAGTAGGAAGCCGTACAGAGAGAGGCCCCAGTATGGCAACAGTATCCTATGGCAACAGTATTTAACAGTTCCTAACTCAAAGTTCAACAGTTCTCTCAGCTTCACTACAATGTCCACTTGTAGCTCTTCAACCCCTTAAGCTCCTAGTCTCTCACTGGACTCTCTGATTCACTGACTCTGAATCCCATGAGCTCCTCAAGGCTTTTGCGGTGGTATCTCCCTCATTATCCACGCTTCCCTGCTGGGTCCCTAGCTTGGCACTCCAGATACCTTTCAAGCTTTACCCCTGCTAACCGGCTCAGTCCCTGGCTTGACACACAAGCCTGCTCTGAAAGCATCACCTGCGCTGGTTGGGTCCCTGACTTGATCACCGCCTGAAGTTTCCAGATTCTCCACCGTGCCCGTTCAGAGAGAATGTCACTCCGGTACTTGCTTCAGTTACTCACTTTGGTCCCTGGTAAGGGTGGTTGATCCCTTAGTGGCGACAGATTCCCTTCTACCTCTGACCACGACAGGTTCTCCAGCCGGCAGAACCGTCACTTTTGGTTGGACTGCAAGCCGCAGTCCCAACCCTGCGCTGCCCTCTTACTTCTGGATAGAGATGTCCCGAACTAGTCGCTGGCGAATAGTTCCCGGCGAACATAGCTTGTTCGCGTTCGCCACGGCGGGCGAACATATGCGATGTTCGGTCCGCCCCCTATTCGTCATCATTGAGCAAACTTTGACCCTGTACCTCACAGTCAGCAGACACATTCCAGCCAATCAGCAGCATACCCTCCCTCCTAGACCCTCTCACCTCCTGGACAGCATCCATTTTAGATTCATTCGGAAGCTGCAGTCTTAGTGAGAGGAGGGACAGTGTAGCTGCTGCTGATTTAATAGGGAAATCTATAGCTAGGCCAGTGTATTCAGTGTCCACTCCAGTCCTGAAAGACTCATCTGATCTCTGCTGTCAGGACACAGTGCCACTCATATCTGGTGTCACAGTAGCTTGCACGCATAGTACAACTAAACTAATCTAAAAAAAATGACAGGCAGAGGCAGGCCACCCCGCAGGGGCCGTCGTGGTCGTAATGCTGTGATTCCCTTTGGCCCTAGAATAATGCCCAGTGTTCAGAAGGCACGTACCCTGAACTCGAAAAGTTCTGAGGACATAGTTGACTGGCTAACACAGGTTCCGCTCGGAACCTTGACGCACCATCCTTCTCCAGCTCAGCTTCGGGCACCTCTCAAGTTACCACTCGCCCGCCTGCCGCCACCACCAACACTAGCACCACAGCTGCTTCACTTGATCTGTCAGAGGAGTTATTTACACATGAGTTGGAAGAAATTAGTGATGCGCAACCATTATTGCCAGAGGATGTAGATAAAAGGGATATGTCTCAGTCAGGCAGCATTACACACATGGACGTACGGTGTGATGATGATGTACTCGCTGCTGCTTCCTTTGCTGAGTTGTCAGATACAAGTGAAGCGGTTGATGATGACGATGTGTCCATGGATGTCACGTGGGTGCCCGCTCGAAGAGAAGAATAACAGGGGGAAAGTTCAGATGGGGAGACAGAGAGGAGGAGGAGACGAGTTGGAAGCAGGGGGAGGTTATCGCAAGGAGCTAGTGGCACAGTCAGACAGCATGTATCGGCACCCGGGGTCAGCCAGACAGCACGCCAATCAACACATGCTGTTGCCACTACCAGAATGGCGTCATTGCAAAGCTCAGCAGTGTGGCATTTTTTTTGTGTGTCTGCCTCTGATAACAGCGATGCCATTTGCAACCTGTGCCAAAAGAAACTGAGTCGTGGGAAATCCAACACCCACCTAGGTACAACTGCTTTGCGAAGGCACATGATCGCACATCACAAATGCCTATGGGATCAACACATGATGACGAGTACAAGCAGCACACAAGCTCAAAGCCACCATCCTCCTCCTGGTCCAGCATCTTCAGCCACATCAACCACTGCTGTCCTCCTTGCCCCCTCTCAACCATCCGCCACTCCGTCTCTCGCCTTGAGCAGTTCCTGCTCATCTGCCCACAGTCAGGTGTCTGTCAAGGACATGTTTGAGCGTAAGAAGCCAATGTCACAGAGTCACCCCCTTGCCCGGCGTCTGACAGCTGGCTTGTCGGAACTCTTAGCCCGCCAGCTTTTACCATACAAGCTGGTGGAGTCGGAGGCCTTCAAAAAAATTTGTAGCTATTGGGACACCACAGTGGAAGGTACCCGGCCGAAATTTCTTTTCACAAAAGGCAATCCCCAACCTGTACTCTATTGTGCAAAAGGAAGTCATGGCATGTCTGGCACACAGTGTTGGGGCAAGGGTCCATCTGACCACTGATACCTGGTCTGCAAAGCACGGTCAGGGCAGGTATATCACCTACACTGCACATTGGGTAAACCTGCTGACGGCTGCCAAGCATGTAATGCGTGGCTCTGCATAGGAGTTGGTGGTGACACCGCCATAACTTGCAGGCAGGCCTGCTGCCATCTCCTCTGCTCCTCCTACTCCATCCTCTTCGATAACCTCCTCGGCTGAGTCCTCTTCTGCTGCTGATTCTTGCTCCACATCAACTGCACCCCCCCTGCTCCCCAGGGGCTATTCCACATCCTGGATACAACAGTGTCACGCCGTCTTGGGGTTGACTTGCCTGAAAGCAGAGAGTCACACCGGACCAGCACTCCTGTCCGCCCTGAACGCACAGGTGGATCAGTGGCTGACTCCGCACCAACTGGAGATCGGCTAAGTGGTGTGTGACAATGGAAGCAATTTGTTGGCGGCATTGAATTTGGGCAAGTTGACACATGTGCCGTGCATGGCATATGTGTTGAATCTGATTGTACAACGCTTTGTGCATAAGTACCCAGACTTACAGGGCATCCTCAAGCAGGCCAGGAAGGTGTGTGGTCATTTCAGGCGTTCCTACACGGCCATGGCGCACTTTTCAGATATCCAGCGGCGAAACAACATGCCAGTGAGGCGCTTGATTTGCGACAGCCCGACACGTTGGAATTCAACACTCCTAATGTTCGACCGCCTGCTCCAACAAGAAAAAGCCGTCAACGAGTATTTGTATGACCGGGGTGCTAGGACAGCCTCTGCGCAGCTGGGAATTTTTTTGCCACGTTACTGGACGCTCATGCGCAATGCCTGTAGGCTCATGCGTCCTTTTGAGGAGGTGACAAACCTAGTCAGTCGCACTGAAGGCACCATCAGCGACATCTTCCCATTTGTTTTCTTCCTGGAGCGTACCCTGCGAAGAGTGCTGGATCAGGCCGTAGATGAGCGTGAAGAGGAAGAGGAAGAGTTGTGGTCACCATCACCACCAGAAACAGCTTTATCAGCTTGCTGGACCTGCGGCAACGCTGGAAGAGGAGTCTGAGGAAGAGGAGTCAGAGGAGGAATGTGGCTTTGAGGAGGAGGAGGAAGACCAACCACAGCAGGCATCCCAGGGTGCTCGTTGTCACCTATCTGGTACCTGTGGTGTTGTACGTGGCTGGGGGGAAGAACAGACCTTCAGTGAGATCAGTGAGGACGAGGAATGGGACATGAGTAGCTCGGCATCCAACCTTGTGCAAATGGGGTCTTTCATGCTGTCGTGCCTGTTGAGGGACCCTCATATAAAAAGGCTGAAGGAGAACGACCTGTACTGGGTGGCCACGCTACTAGACCCCCGGTATAAGTGCCTGAAATGTTACCGAATTACCGGAAGTCGGAAAGGATGCAGCAGTTCCAAAATAAATTAAAAAGTATGCTTTACACAGCATATAAGGGTGATGTCACAGCACAATGGGAATCTAACAGGGGAAGAGGTGAAAGTAATCCTCCTCCTACCACGACCACGCCGGCAGGGACAGGACGCTTTACAGATGTGTTGTTGATGGAGGACATGCGGAGCTTTTTAAGTCCTACGCATCGCCACAGCCCTTCGGGGTCCACCCTCAGAGAACGACTCGACCGACAGGTAGCAGACTACCTCGCCTTAACTGCAGATGTCGACACTCTGAGGAGCGATGAACCCCTTGACTACTGGGTGTGCAGGCTTGACCTGTGGCCTGAGCTATCCCAATTTGCGATAGAACTTCTGGCCTGCCCCGCTTCAAGTGTCCTTTCAGAAAGGACCTTCAGTGCAGCAGGAGGTATTGTCACTGAGAAGAGAAGTCACCTAGGTCAAAAAAGTCTAGATTACCTCACCTTTATTAAGATGAATTAGGCATGGATCCCGAAGGGACTGACAGTGGGCGATACATTTGACTAAAAAAGGCCTGATGAGATGAGCTGCCTTGGGCTACACGCTGGTCCACACGCTGCTGTATTTTATCTCTGCATGCCGGATGACTTGCGTGACTTATCCGCCACCAACTAGGGTTCAAGCCGCAATGTTTTAGGGCACTTTCTGCCTGGAAAACATCAATTTTTCTGGCCACTGCTACAGCAGCGGCTGCAACAGTACCTAGTTTTTCAGGCATGCGTACATGCCTAATTTTTCTGGCCTCTGGTGCTGCACTGTTGCTGCAAAAACAAAACAAAAAAAAAGCACATACATGTGTCAATTCCCCTTCGTGATCGTTACCTTGTTGTGGTGAAGGGGCTTGCGTATCAGAATGAAGCGACCACCTCTATGAGTGTGTTGGCAATGGCAATGTTGGCACACCCCAGATGATAAGGTCGTTGCTTCATTGTGAACAGACCAAAAGCGATCGGCTGGATATTTTTGCATAGAAAAAACATTAATTTTCTTTGTGATCATCTAATGTGGCGTACACACGATCGATTTTCATGCCATTTTTTAAACCGACGTTTTTCTCGTCGTTTTTTTTTCATGTTTCCTCTCAAGCCTGTCTTGCATACACACGATCATTAAAAAAAACGTTCAAGCAAATCGCAGTGGCGTACAACACGTACGACGGCACTATAAAGGGGAAGTTCCGTTCGGATGGCGCCACCCTTCATGTTAGTAAAGTTTGTTGAGCGACGATTCGCGCTTTTCAGCCTTGTGTTTTTCAGTCCGTTACAGCGTGACAAATGTGCTATCTCCATTACAAACGCTAGTTTTACCAGAACGAGCGCTCCTGTCTCATACTTGATTCAGAGCATGCGCGTTTTTTTTCACGTCGTTGAAGCATACACACTATCGTTTTTCACGTTGTTAAAAAAAAACGACATGAAAAACGACGTGAAAAAATAGAGCATGTTCGAAATTTTTAATGCCCGTTTTTTCACGCCGTTAAAAATGCTCTGGAGCGTACACACGATCGGTTTTAATGCCCATTTTTAAAAATGGCATTTTTAACGGCATGAAAAACGATCGTGTGTATGGGGCATAAGGTGATCATTGAAGCCTTGCGGTTGTGCAAATGGACTGTTTGCGGTTGTTTGCGGTGCGTTAAACAGGGAGTTTGGTCTGTCCCTGTGAAGTGGGAGTAACCCTTACACTACCTGGTCGATACAACATCATACCTGATGTTTTAAAGCATGTTATTCCAAACAATTTAGGAATGTTGGGTGATTTATGCCCTTCATGGATTAAAACCTGACTCTGCGTCAACTACGTAATTTTCCATGGGAGTTTTGCCATGGATCCCCCTCCGGCATGCCACAGTCCAGGTGTTAGTCCCCTTGAAACAACTTTTCCATCACTATTGTGGCCAGAAAGAGTCCCTGTGGGTTTTAAAATTCGCCTGCCTATTGAAGTCTATGGCGGTTCGCCCGTTCGCGAACATTTGCGGAAATTCGCGTTCGCCGTTCGCGAACGGAAAATGTTATGTTCGCGACATCACTACTTCTGGATAGGCCCTCATACAGCCTGGCAGCCAGATGCCCCCCGGGACAGGCCCAATCTACAGCCTAGCAGCCCGGGGAAGACGACACACGTCCACCCAGACGGCAGAGAAAAGAGATCACCTGACTCCACCCGAATATATGTAGATTCTCCCAGCAGGCTAAGGGATTCAAGAAAACCCCGGCCCATTGGTTGAGATATCCCATATACCCATAACTTGACCTTGAAATATTTTTCTCATATCTAATGCCACCAAGTGCCAGGCCACCTAGTGGCAGAATAAAAAAAAGTACAAGCCCAAACTTAGGGAGAAATCAATGGATCTCTAACAACTATCTCCAGTAGCTACTCCTGACAAGGAATTTGGTGAGGAGCTCCCTGACTAAACCCCAGAGCCCTACACAAGCATGTAATATTTACCTGCTTTGTGCAATACACAGATTGGCCCCGAACCTCTTCCTCTGGGATGTCTCTTGGCGCTGTTTGCTTCTCCTCCTGATTCTGAGCTGGGCTGTGTGCATTTATTGACACACACACAGCACAGCTCAACCTCCACCCTGCACCCTCCCTCTTTACAGCATTTGATTGACAGCAGCAGGAGCCTATCTGCTGTCCCTGAGTCTGTGAGAGGGGAGAGAGAACCAATGCTGCTGCAGATGGGCACAGCGCTTGATCAACTCAGGTCTCAAGTAAGTATTTGGGGGGGTACATCTACCGGAAGTTTTCTTTTACCTTAATGCAGGTAATGAATTTAAAAATTACCTTCTGGCTTTATAACATTTCGAACTTACACTTTAATTGTAAAACAAAGATTGCATACATATAGTACCGATGTATATAACTATAAGCTAAAAACAAAAAGCAAGAAAAACACAAAGTAGTGATTTTCAAGTTGTGCCCCAGTAAAAGCAGAGCACAAAGGATTAGACCCAGTATTTCTTGTTGTCTCCCCAAAGCTGATCTTTCCCCATTACTGACTTACCACTCATTGTTCTGTTCTGTGTGGAGGCGGACATCTTAGTAGAGCAGAAGACTTTTTTACTGGTGTCAAAGCTGCTCCAGATGAGTGGTGGGGTAATGATCAAGAAGCAGTTGGAGAGGTAGAGAAAAAACAGATCATGGAATGAATGAGGTAGTAGCAGGGAGATCCTTGCACTACAGGTCCTCAGGTACAGCTACCTCTCCAGCAAGGAGAACAGTGAACAGCACAGTAGCGACATCACCAAATTTTACCCAAAATCTGCTGAGTCTAGCAGTCAGAGGCAGCAGTGCCTTAGATGATCCCACACTGTAGATAAACAACTATGTCTCAATAAAAGGGGAATGCATGGGCATAATCCCATGTCAGGAAATGCATTGCTATTTTCAAAGGCAAAATCTAGATTTGTCAGAGTACTGCTTAACTAAGTCACAATTTTAGCTATTTTTATAAGCACATTTTTAATCATTAGAGGTTTGCATTTAGGGTGAAAAGACTAGTCAAAACACACATGCTTCCCAAACTGGGGGTTAAACACAGGCTGCTGGGTGAAAAATAGGAAGCCTAAAAGCTATATGGGAACACAACCCATGACAGCAATGTCATGTGCATGGGATATTTAATAAACGTATGCAGATATGTGCTAAATGTTTTGTAGAGACTCCTGATGGATACTAAACACACCCAACTGGCAAAATCAGTACATTGTTTAGGGTGAAAACCTTGTGCCAAATGTTATTTAATACTATATAGATCTTAGTAAACGTATAGCTGCTCCCCAATTAGCAATGTCAGATACACCGTGCAATTAGAAAAATAAGTGATAGGGGGCACTGAAAACCTAAATTGTGTACCTGTTAGTAAATGACCATATCACATGGAGTAAAGTGACATGCGCATAAAAAAGTGCTGCGTGAGGTATCCAGTACCTACCAAAAACAATACTCAGCAGTGAAATATTGTATGAATAATATAAAGTGCAACAAATCATATGGCAAATGTGACCACAAACTTATATAAACAATTATAGCGCTTACCACCTTCTCCTCCTTGTCTAAGGCTTCTCTCAGGAGGAAAGGGAATACCCAGCTCTATATGCCCGTACCCTCCTGTGTGAAGAGGTTGAGCGGTGTTGTGATGGGTCTCCACAGCCAGATTCTCCAGAGAATGGTTCTTATCTCTATAGTCAATAAAGACAAGTCTCTATTTCCCCCAATGACTTCAATGTCCACACCAGCTGTAACTCCAACGTAGAGTTTATTTCTCTTTAAACGACAGTCTCTGATAGGAAAGGTTGGAGAGAGAACAGGACAGCATAAGGTGTGGGAGAGGTCCAGGCACAAACGTAATACACTTCACTGCTTGGCTTCTCAAGCAGACTTAGCCCATTTGGATAGTCTCCCTAGATAGGGACTAGCAGCCAAAATGGTACTCGAACTAACCGCACAATCACTACACAAACTGGTACACTGGTCTCTGCCACAGACCTGGTGAACTTGGTTTCTTTAAAGCTTGGCCTCTTTGTAAGGAGAAGACATCCCTACAGAGAGTTACTGGGCCCCTTCCTTCACTGTGACTTCTCACCAGTCCCTCGGAACGGTCTTTCCCCTGCCTTCTCGTCTAAGTTGCGGGTCCCCTCGCAAGGCGGCACCCTGAGATTCCTCGATCCTTGACGGGCCCCAGCCGAAGGTGCTGGGCCCAAGGCCTTTAGTTGCAGCCCCAGGGCTAAAGGTGCCTGGGACTGATTCACCGACCACCGCCCCTGGGCCAAAGGTGCCCAGGGCGGACAGGAACACACACTCCCTGGGAGTAGGACTCATCACGACGAACCCCGAACAGGCAGCATCTGCCCCTTTTATATCCTCTCCCAGCATACACAGCAGGCCGACCACTCCCACTGTATGGTTGCCGAGAGGGGACACACAAGGCACAGCACTGTATCAGCAGTTCAACCCTGGCCCACTATGGCAGCGCCACCTGCAGGCCACAGGGAACAGTACACCGATACTCTTCCTGCAGACAAAAATGGTTGATAATGTCCTAACAATTTAGGTGTTTGAGCATAACTACCACTCAAACACTATCCCTAAATTGAGGACCCCGCTACACACTCCCCCCACTTAAATATACACTGTCCCCAGTGTCTGGAGCAAACCTATGCCTCTCAAGCCTGAGTCAACATAGACCTATTCCAGAAACTATGTACAAAAAATGTTTGTTTGTGCCGGAACCTGAACATGGGGAAAGGGAGTTAAAAGGAGAGATGAAGAAAGAGTAGTAGAAAACAAATGTGTACATCCCATTCTCAAATGTCACATATTTTAAAGCAAACACATTTGTATCATTCACATTTCCCTCCCCTCCTGCAATAGCTAAATCCACCCATTCTCAGTGGCCGCTTGGTATCTACCTGCAGAGGGAGAAAAACACACACATAACCAACAATTTAGACATCCTAAACTTCTATGTACATTAGAAGAGAAAAGACTCTCCCCGAGGGAAAAATCCTTTCCTTCTAAAAAGTAAAACACTTTTAAAGGCAGTTCAAACCTAATTAACACCGCCACCTAGTGGAAGTGCCACCGTCAAGACACTTGTCCCAAAAAAAAACTTTTCTTGCTTTGAAGGCAAATCTTCCTCTTCTTCTTGAATTTGGCTGTGGCCCTGAACTATTTCTACCCCAAAGTCTCTGTCTTTGTTACGCTGTGAGCGGAGAGAAAAAAAACAATCAACAGCTCCCCTGCCCTCCAGCTGAGTAGACTACCCCAATTTGCAAGGGCAAAGTTCCTGAACTCCATGAGAGTACACTCCGGAACAAAAGCATAAAAAAAAAACACAGAGTTCAGTCTCTCACAAATAAAACTTTGGATTAGGTAGAATGAGGAGCTTCCGGGTTTTGTCAAAGGTCTCTATGGAATAGACTGCATCTTCTTGCTCCTTCTGACACACAACTACCCGATCTGCATGAATGTGCCGACCCAACATCCATTCTTTCTTGCACCCCCGGAATTTCTCGGCAACAGCCACGGAACACGAGAGATACCTGCGGGCGTGTTGGACTTTCAAGTGATTCCACAGGAAGTCCGCGTACCATCTCTCTTCGTAGGCCTCCACCTCGAACAGTAGGTCTCTGGTGACGTACGGGTACTCCCATCCGTAATCAGCAGCCACCTTTTGGTTAAACAGCCGCTGCAGCCTGGAGAGTGGTGGAAGTGTGGCACGGTCTCCCGTACCTGGCAAAACAATGGCTTCTGGATGCCTGGGCACTTTCACTGCCCTGGGACCCATTACAGCAGCACGTAGCAATATACAGTCATCCGTAGTAATGTGCACGGGCACCACAGGTCCGGACGACTCAGGCATGGGGTCAGGTCCTTCCTCAGACACATGGACTTCCACCCGGGGTGTAACATCCCCAGCAGACTTGGATGAGTCCCTTCTACTTCTGGTGGAGGATAGGGGTATTCTGTCCCAGCCCTTTTTGATGAATATTTCATCTATCTCGGCGTCTTCTCCCACATCAGAAGATGATTCTAGATCCGAGGCATCACAGTCCTCTGCTAGTATGTAATTCCTTGTAGCAGGGGAATCACTATCTCTAGAAAGTTCAAATTCTTTGGGGTCCGGGACCCAAGCATCCCCAACACTCTGGACGCTTTTCTCTGCTCCCTTCCCCGGCTTACCTTGACCTGTAGCTGTCGCGGATCATCTGGAAGTCCCTCCGACTGGGCAATCCGACACAGGTAAACGCTGGGGTATAGCTCGACTACGACCGCAGGAGGCTTTCACATAGCCGACCTTCTGCTTGGGCGGTGGGGGCGAGGATTCTGTAACAACCGAGGCAGCATCCTCCGGTTTCTCTGTCTCCGGTTCCTCAGCTACCGGAACATTATCAATAACGACTTCCTCCGAAGTCTCGACAGTGCGCGTAGGGGTGACTGTAGAAGCGCTGGTTTCCTCCTTAAGAGGCAATTCAGCCGGAAGGCCCGAGGCTTTTCTGTGGGTTGCTCTACCTCGAACAAGAACTCCTTGCATCTTTCACATCTTCCAAAAGGCCGAAGGTGCACCACCAGTCCCTGACATCCAGGACAAACCACTCCAAGGGCCTCCACATCTCTGTGAATCTCTGTGCATCTCTGTGAACGTAAAGGGCGAAGCGACCCCGAGGCTTCAGTCGGATCCCCGTATCCATCAAAGAAGCAGCAAGCAAAGATACATTCATGGTAGAAGGAACTGGAATCCATGGGGCATTAGACGCCATGTTCTCTGCTTGCCGATTCATTGCGCACTGTCCTCTTTGCACCAAAGTCACCACGTGCAACTCATCACATGGCGAGACTCCTCCCATCTTCTGCAATGTTCGTGGGCTTTCTTACTCTTGACACGCCCACGAACTACGCAGCTTGGGCTCTCCTCGTGGCCCAGTCACTTTCTCTCAAAGATGGCCGACCTCCACGGAGCCTCACAGGGGGAATAAAGTCCAAACTCTGGGGGGTTTTCTTCTTCTTTCTGGCTGCAGAAATCCCAGACTCGAGCCCCCATGTATAGCGCTTACCACCCTCTCCTCCTTGTCTAAGGCTTCTCTCAGGAGGAAAGGGCACACCCAGCTCTATAAGCCTGTACCCTCCTGTGTGAAGAGGTTGAGCGGTGTTGTAATGGGTCTCCACAGCCAGATTCTCCAGAGAATGGTTCTTATCTCTATAGTCAATAAAGACAAGTCTCTATTTCCCCCAATGACTTCAATGTCCACACCAGCTGTAACTCCAACGTAGAGTTTATTTCTCTTTAAACGATAGTCTCTGATAGGAAAGGTTGGAGAGAGAACAGGACAGCATAAGGTTTGGGAGAGGTCCAGGCACAAACGGAATACACTTCACTGCTTGGCTTCTCAAGCAGACTTAGCCCATTTGGATAGTCTCCCTAGATAGGGACTAGCAGCCAAAATGGTACTCGAACTAACCGCACAATCACTACACAAACTGGTAAACTGGTCTCTGCCACAGACCTGGAGAACTTGGTTTCTTTAAAGCTTGGCCTCTTTGTAAGGAGAAGACATCCCTCCAGAGAGTTACCGGGCCCCTTCCTTCACTGTGACTTCTCACCAGTCCCTCAGAACGGTCTTTCCCCAGCCTCCTCGTCTAAGATGCGGGTCCCCTCGCAAGGCAGCACCCTGAGATTCCTCGATCATTGACGGGCCCCAGCCGAAGGTGCTGGGCCCAAGGCCTTTAGTTGCAGCCCCAGGGCTAAAGGTGCCTGGGACGGATTCACCGACCACCGCCCCTGGGCCAAAGGTGCACAGGGTGGACCGGAACACACACTCCCTGGGAGTAGGACTCCCGGCGACGAACCCCAAACAGGCAGCGTCTGCCCCTTTTATATCCTCTCCCAGCATACACAGCAGGCCGACCACTCCCACTGTATGGTTGCCGAGAGGGGACACACAAGGCACAGCACTGTATCAGCGGTTCAACCCTGGCCCACTATGGCAGCGCCACCTGCAGGCCATAGGGAACAGTACACCGATACTCTTCCTGCAGACAAAAATGGTTGATAATGTCCTAACAATTTAGGTGTTTGAGCATAACTACCACTCAAACACTACCCCTAAATTGAGGACCCCGCTACACAATTTTAGCAAAAGACATGATAAAAGTCCATATTGGCAAAAATGGTGACTCAAATCTTGATAGCAGAAATTAAAAGAAATCCTTCACCATGAACTTAAAACACCTTCAAAAGTGCTCTGATATGAAAACTGCTCACCAGATGAGTATGACCTCTTTAATTAAAAAGGTCTATTGCACTGTAGGGAAATCCTGATAGGAACCCTTGGTTAATTAGCTGAAATCTCTGTATTGTGTCCTCCTTTCCTCCAAATTATCTCATAAGGAAAACAAAGGGAATAACCCTTTAGTACAAACCTCCCCCACCCAGCCTAACTCTTCATTACACCCCCCCCCCAGTACAGACCCTCCCCAGTACAGACCCTCCCCAATACAACCCTCCATCCCTCTGCCTAACCTTTCTGTACAGACGCTCCTTGCCACCCTAACCCCTCAGTACAGCCCCCATTACTAACCCCTCAGTAGAGACCCCCCCCCCCCAAGTACAACTTCCTTCCCAGCACAGTTCCCTCCCAGCTTAAGTCCTCAGTACAGACCTCTCTTCCAGCCCAACCCCTCAGTACAGAAGCCCTTCAGTACACATCCCCCAATACAGACATCCCCAGGCATAGACCTCCCTCAGATCAGATACCCACAAGTACAGACCTCCCCATAACAGACTCCCTAGCCTAGCATATTTGGCACCCAGGTCCAATTATTTTTCATTTTCCCAGCCTAACCCTTCAGTACATTACTCCCCCCCCAGTACAGACTCCCCCTCCCAGCCTAACCCTTCAGTACAGTTCAATACAACCCTCCATCCCCCCTCCACTTGTAATTACTGGCAATAACCTTTTAAAGTCACATTCATGTTTACCAAGTAAACAAGACACAATTTCCTATGAATACTATTCCTTTCAAGTCTGATCAGACAAATTTATATTTTACAATCCCCTTTAGTTAACTGCTTTGGCCCTTCTAATATGTAAAATGCAACTTGTTTGCCAGCTGTGTTAAGCAACTGTGTAGACAATCCCACATAAATCAGCCAACACCCCCCCCCCCATTTAGATAAGATCTCCTACTTACCAGAAGGAAAGAGCTCAGACATGTTCAGATCCTAGTTTGAACCCACCTGAGCTATCCCACCAGAAAGCTATCACCAATCTTAAAGCGGAACTTTACCCATAACAACTTGATAAAAAAGAATGAAAGTAGGCACAATAGAATACCTGCAACATGGGATTGTGGCCACTATAAAGTTTGTAGCCTCGTACACACGAACGAGTTTCTCGGCAAAAGCCAGCAAGAAACTTGCTGGCAGAGTTTTTTTGCCGAGAAATTAGTTCGTGTGTATCGTTTCTCGTCAAGAAAAGCGACAAGTATCTCGACGAGAAAATAGAGATCCTGCTCTCTATTTTCTCGTCGAGATTCTCGTTGGCATGTTTCTCAACGAGAAAAGTGAGTGTGTGTACACTTACCTGTCCTCCTGGAAGCCCGCGCATGTTCGAAATGAATTCGACGCATGTGCGGTAGCTTCCTAGGCATACGTAGGGTATACCAAGATGGCGGCGACGGCATAGAATGTGACGAGCGCATGCTCGTCGTAGTCGATGACGTCACCGCGTATGCTCCATTCAAAGAACCGCGGGTTCTTTGAATCGAGCGTCTGTACACTCGGCCGGGACAAGTTTCATGTTCAAGAATCTCGTCGAAAAAAACGACATGTTTTTTTCGACGAGAATCTCGGCCGTGTGTACGAGGCCTAAAAAAAAAAAAAAATTGTTTAATATTTTATTGTACAATAAAAAAAAAAAAAAAAAAAGAGATAAGAATTTTGAGCGGGCTTGTCACAGGGAAATGTGTGGGAAAATGTTCTCTGCAGGTGAGAGGAGGTTATAAATAACCTTGCCTGACTGACCCGCTCACAGTTCCCCCTGAGGCGGCGTAAGTTTGAGCTCCGCTGCATCTCCTCAGCTCGTCATGGGACATGAAGTCTTTAGTGAGGAGAGTGCTTGAGAGGGCTGAGGCTGAAGGGGGGAATGAATGGCTTCAGCGGTGTTTAGCGCTGACTGAGGAGGACACTTCTCCTGTGTCAGCGCCCCCGGAGCAGCATCCTATGCAGAGCGGGTCTGAGCGAGGAGTCGGGTCCCTCACAGCTGACGCTGCATATATACAGCGGTCCGCACCCCGAGGCTTGCAGAGAAGCATACCTCCTGAGAGAAGGGTATCTGAGACAGCAATTGGGGGTGGTGAGCAGTCCCAGTCAGCAGCAGAGAGGGAGGTCACGGTTCCAGAACTTCAGAGCGCCAGTCGGAGGGGGAAGAGAAATAGACGGGTATTATCCCCATCTCCTATCCGAAGCAAGGGGGCTAGAGGCAGGACCCGCCACTCGCCATCACCGCGGGCCCCCCTCACCTGGAGGAAATGTAATTTCCAATCCTAGCAGATGCTACTCCTGCTTCTCCTTGTGTCAGCATGGCTCTTCATAGAGATGTAATGTCTCACACTTCTGCTGGGTTACAGCCCAGGCAGTCACCTCAGGTCAGAGATGTGGCATTACTTGCATCCAGGCCATCTAGGCTGGATACAGTGAGGGCCCCTGTGTGTCTTTCCTCCCATACAGGTCCAGAAATTAACCAGGTCTCCCAAGGAATCCACATACCAGTTGTATGCAGTTCTCCAGGGTCAAATCATGCTGGTGAGTCTGTGAAGAATGAATTGCTAAATCAGTTACATTTTCATTAAATTTAGTCAGAGAAATAAGTATCTATTAACCAGTCTGCACCTGCATCTTCTTCTCCAGCTAATGTATGGTCAGGTAACCCAGTAGCTAGTGTTAATCCTGTACATTGTTCTAATATTCCTATAAGTATGTCTGCTTCTGTTTCTGAGACATGTTTCAAGGAGGTACTTCCTTGTGAGATGTCTCCTTTAGGATTCCATTTGCCTACATCTATCAAAGAGAAAATTTGGAAAAGTGAATTCTTAGATTTACTATCCTTGTTGCCAATTTCAAAAGATTTTCTCACAAAATCAGAAAAAAGGTCTGAGGACGGTACTGAAGATAGGCGCCGTCCCGTGTCCAGATCCTTTTTTAATTGGTTGCAGGCCTTTTGCATTTTTTCTGCAATAATGGGTGAAAAGCACCCGGAAAGATGCACTGGGCTTTTTCAGCACTTAGAACACATTCTGGAGGCATATAAGAGTTTTGGCGGTATGGGTTGGTTCAATTATGACGAATCCTTCCGCCAAAAAATGGCAATTTATCCAACGCTTAAATGGGGTAATAAGGACGTAGGGTTTTGGTTGAACCTTATTATTCCTCAGAAACCTGTTTTCACAAGACAACAGCCCCAGTCAACTTTGAACACAAATCCGTCAACTTCTGTATATAAGAAAGGTACATGTTTTGCATTTAATGAGTCTCAATGCAAATGGTTGAATTCATGTCGTTATCGCCATGAATGTTCCTTTTGTTTTGGCAGCCACCCGGTCTCAAAATGTTTTAAAAGAGCCTCAAGCAGCCAGGCTAACAGGGATCATTCAAAAAGCCTGCACGCCAGTGAGGCTTCACGCAATGCGTCCATGGCTAATGCTGTACCCCGACAGGGAGAAAGCTCAATTACTACTTGATGGATTTTCTATAGGTTTTAAATGACCTATTTTTACAGGTTCAGGTTGCCAGTTAACAAAAAATTTAAAGTCAGTATCAATTCACACTAATGTAGTGAGGGAAAAATTAATAAAATAAATTTTAGCTAATAGAATTGCTGGTCCTTTTATTTCCCCCCCCCCATTCGTTAATTTTAGAGTGTCTCCGTTGGGTCTAGTACCTAAAAAAGAGCCTAATAGCTACCGGCTAATTCATCATCTTTCATTCCCTTCAGGTCACTCCCTAAATGATGAAATTGACCCTCTATCTGCTTCAGTAAAATATACCACCTTTGATGACGCCATGCAAGTCATCAAAACTTTTGGTCATGGTGCACTGCTTGCAAAAGCAGATATACAATCAGCCTTTAGATTACTACCCATTGCTCCTGAATCTTATAATTCCCTGGGTTTCTATTTTGAAGATTATTTTTTCTATGATAAATGCCTGTTCATTGTCGTGCTATTACTTTGAAATTTTTGCCTCTTTTCTTCAATGGGTTTATTTTTTGAATCTGGTCATACGGGAATAGTTCACTACCTAGATGACTTTCTTTTCATTGGTCCTCCTGATTCTGTGGTTTGTTCATTAATTCTTAAACTATTTTTTCATATTTCAGAATATTTTTGTATTCCCTTAGCTACAGAAAAGACTATTTGGCCTTCCCCAATTATTAATTTTTTTGGTTAAATATCGATACATTATTATTTCAATTTGAGCTTCCTTCATTAAAAATTTGCAGACAGATTTTCCAGAAGGTTATCTTTGGCCATGTCCGGTTTTAAATCTCCTTTTTCCCAAATTAGGCTTACTAGTAATCTGAAAGATGATTTAATCGTATGGTCTCAATATTTACAAGATTATAACGGCAGATCTTTTTTCCAGGAGGATTTTGTATTCGCAGCAGATCTGGAATTATTCACAGATGCCGCAGGTTCTCTTGGCTTTTCGGCCATTTTTCGTTCACACTGTTGTTCCGGTTCATGGCCCCCACATTGGATTTCCAGCAAGATTACAAAAAATATAGTCTTGTTGGAACTCTTCCCGGTCGTGGTGGCTTTGGAGTTATGGGGCGATCAGTTTGCTAACAAGTGTATCATCATTAATAAAGATAATAGAGGAGTTGTATTCGCGTTAAACTGTCTTTCCTCAAAATCTTTATTGGTAATAAAGTTATTGAGATATTTAGTCCTCCTATGTTTAAGATTCAACATTTGGATTAAGGCAAAATATTTACCAGGTAAGCTCAATTTCACTGCTGATGCCTTATCTCGATTCCAGATGGCACGTTTCAGACAGCTGTTGCCTCAGGCAGACCGGGTGGGACTCCGTTGCCCAAGTCATCTTTGGGATCTGATCTAAATCCAGTTTTTTCGGCTATTAAAAATTTGATCGCTCCAAAAACATGGACTGATTACTCAGTTGCATGGAACAAATGGTTGATTTTCAATTCTGAGCTGGGCTCTCCTGGTTTGCCTCCCTCTGAAGGATTCAATCTTGGCCTTTCTTTGCTCATTAATACAGTCAGAGTTTTCTTTTAGTCATATAAACTAGATTTTAGCAAGGGTTTCCTTTTTCTTTAAACTACATAATTTCCCAGCTTGCAACAGCTTCTTCTCAGTTAGGCAAGCATTAATAGGTTTAAGGAAGGTTAGTTTTGCTCCAGATCTTCGTAGACCAATTACATTGGATTTATTATCTAGACTGTGTTTGTCCACTTCCGTCGTTTGCATTTCTGATTATGAGGCTTTATTGTTTCATGCAGCGTTCGTTTTAATGTTTTTTGCTGCATTTCGTATTTCAGAAATGCTACCGAATAACAAACACAGTCTTATGCCCCGTACACACGATCGTTTCTAATGTCATTTTTTAAACCGACGTTTTTCTCCTCGTTTTTTTTCATGTTTCCTCTCAAGCCTGCCTTGCGTACACACCATCATTAAAAAAAACGATCAAGCAAAGCGCAGTGACGTTCAACACGTACGACGGCACTATAAAGGGGAAGTTCCGTTCGAATGGCGCCACCCTTCATGTTAGTAAAGTTTGTTGAGCGACGATTCACGCTTTTCAGTCCGTTACTGTGTAATGAATATGCTATCTCCATTAAGAACGCTAGTTTTACCAGAACGAGCGCTCCCGTCTCATAGTTGCTTCTGAGCATGCGCATTTTTTTTCACGTCGTGAAAGCATACACACTATCGTTTTTCACGTCGTTAAAAAAAACGACATGAAAAACGACGTGAAAAAAGAGAGCATGTCCGGAATTTTTAATGGCCGTTTTTCACGTCGTTAAAAATGCTCTGGAGCCTACACACGATCATTTTTAATGGCCATTTTTTAAAATGGCATTTTTAATGGCATGAAAAACGATCGTGTGTACGGGGCATAAGGGGCCTCCTTTCATCAGATTTTTTTTTTTTGATGACCAGTTTCTTATTTTTATTAAAAGTTAAAAAACAGATCGATTAGGTAAAGGCTGTTGGCTTAATCTATTCGCTTATGGCGACTCCATCCTGTGTCCTGTGGTAATCCTTAAACAATATTTTTCCATTAGACCGGTTTCCGGTCATCAATTTTTTGTCCATAAGGATTTATCTCCTATGACAAAATTTCAGTTTTCTGCTGTATTAAAAAAATGTTTTCATAATTTAGGTCTCTCTAATTTTAAATTCTCTTCCCATTCTTTCAGGATTGGAGCCGCCACTGAGGCGGCTAGATTAGGCCTTAATGATTCAGTGATTAGGAGTTTAGGTAGATGGGATTCAAGTAGATTTAACGTTTACATCCGACCTAACTTGTCTCTTTAATTTATAGGTGACAAATCTTACATTTGGATAGTTGGCCATTCATATATTCACTGGGCTAAAAAAAGAGCTTCTCAACGTTGCTACGGTTCCAATCTATCATTACCTCCAGATAAGTTTGTTATTCTTTGGAAAGGCATTCGAGGGCTGCAATGGACTAATCTTTTCTTACATCTTTCTGATTTGTTTAATTCTTGGCCTTGTCCATCTATTATAATTTTACACCTTGGAGGTAACGATGTTGGTAGACTTAAAACTTTAGATTTGATGTTTTTGATGAAACATGATTTGCACCGTTTGAAATGATCTTTTCCAAATACTGTTATTATATTTTCTGAAATGGTCTCGCATTTGCCTTGGTTATACGCTGAAGGCGGCAAGCCGCTTGAAAAAATTAAACGGAGAATTTGATGGAAAAAAAATTGCCAGTAATCGGGGGGATCTCTTTCCGTCACGTTGATCTGGAAGGGGGTTTTCCCGGACTATATAGACAGGATGGTGTTCACCTATCGGATGTCGGTTTGGACATTTTTAACCTAGGTCTTCAGAACTGCATCGAACAGGCCGCGGTGCTGGGGTAGCCGTTTTGTTTACAACAAATCCGGCTGGTTGGGGCTTTGGTTTATTAATTGATTATTTACAGCTCGAGTCCTATTCTGGGCTGGGAGTGGATCAGAGCAGGGCTGGGTGACTCACAGGCAGTGGCTGCTGGTGCTCAAAACATTTGGGGTCTGCGCAAACGAACTGAGAAATTCTGAAAAATACTGAAACAAAAACATCAATTGCAGCAACTGTGCCATCATATGCAGCCATTCTGCCCATCATATGGAGCCACTGTGCCCATCATATGCAGACACTGTACCCAGCAAAAGCAGCCACCTGTACCCATCATATGCAGCCAACTGTGTCCATAATATGCAGCCAACTGTGCCCATCATATGCAACCAACTGTGCCCATCATATGAAGCCAACTGTGCCCATAATATGCAGCAAACTGTGCCCATCATATGCAGCCACTGTGCCCAGAAAATGCAGCCACTGTGCCCATCATATGCAGCCAACTGTGCCCATCATATGCAGTCTCTGTGCTCATCTAATGCAGCCAACTGTGCCCATTCAATTGCAGCCTCTGTGCCCATAATATGCAGCCACTGTGCCCCGCAAATGCAGCCAACTGTGCTACATCAATTGCAGCCTTTGTGCCCATAATATGCAGCCACTGTTCTTCCTCCTCACATATATCCCCCCATTCTTCCTCCTCACACATATCCCCCCCCATTCTTCCTCCTCACACATATCACCCCCCATTCTTCCTCCTCACACATATCCCCCTATTCTTCCTCCTCACACATATCCCTCTCATTCTTCCTTCCCACACATATCCCCCCCATTCTTCCTCCTCACACATATCCCCCCCATTCTTCCTTCCCACACATATCCCCCATTTTCCCTCCTCACACATGTCCCCCCCATTCTTCCTCCTCACACATATCCCCCCATTCTTCCTCCTCACACATATCCCCCTATTCTTCCTCCTCACACATATCCCTCTCATTCTTCCTTCCCACACATATCCCCCCCCATTCTTCCTCCTCACACATATCCCCCCCATTCTTCCTTCCCACACATATCCCCCATTTTCCCTCCTCACACATATCCCCCCATTCTTCCTCCTCACACATATCCCCACTCCATTCTCCCCCCCACCACACATTTCCCCCTCCCACCATTACATTTGCCAATGCCAACAGAGCCAGGAAGAGGTGTGCAGTCTTTTGTTCTCCCCTCATGTCAGAAGAGCGCTGGTCTTTACAGTACATGAGACCGGATCGTTCTTACTGTAGATTGCATTGCACTATACACACACACCAACCCCCATCTCCTCCAAAGGCTGCTCATCTCCCGGCAGCAGCAAATGTGGATAGGGGCGGTGTGTGTGTATAGTGCCATGCGATCTACAATAACAGCGATCGGGTCTCATGTACTGTAAAGACCAGCGCTCTTCTGACAGGTAGTGGAGTACAAAACACAGACCACATCCCGCTGGCACTTCTTCTCTCACCGCTCCAGGCTCCAAGCAGCTGTCTCCTCATCCCGGCTGTGAGTGGGGGCAGGGAGGGGGTGGGTGAAGAAGTACAGCGGCGGCCGGCCAGGGTGGCATAACTGAAATGTGGGTGGGCACAACAACCCACCCCGGCATCCCCTACATTCAGCCCTGTGTCTCTCACCTAGCAGCTGAAAGCCAGCGGGAGGGAGAGGGAGAGAAACTGTCTTTGAGTTGCTGGGCGAGAGACGCTGTCATTCCTCATTCTCTGCTCCACCAATCCTCCTGCTGTCCAGGCCCCCCCTGTGTGCCCGGGCCCCCTACATCAGGACTTGTGGTCCCCACCTATCAGTGGCCCTGCCTATGGGGGCATGGCTACAACAGTGTATTACTGGATTTTAAACAGTATAAGCACTTATTTTTAATGTCTTACCTAGCTATACTTGCAAAAAGGACCAGCCTGAAGTCTTCTAGCAGGACTTCATTTTCTGACTAAAGTTCCACTTTAAGTGGCTGAAGTATTCCCAGCCTCACAGCTGCATGCAAACGCACCCCTTCTATATGTGCGACTATGGGGTGGGGAATGCCTTGGCCATTTATGATCGGTGGTGCGCATCGCCAGCTTTCTGGTGGGGATATCTCTGGTGGGTTCGGACTACGATCCAAACACAGCTAAGCTCATCCCTACTTACCAGATGTAGTGGCAGTTCAGAGTGAAGGAAATCCTCCCCTCAGCTGTGTCACGTGATTGGAGCCAAGGAGGATCCTCCTGTCGTATCTGTGTAGCAAGGT
Organism: Rana muscosa; assembly: GCA_029206835.1. Taxonomy (NCBI): domain Eukaryota; kingdom Metazoa; phylum Chordata; class Amphibia; order Anura; family Ranidae; genus Rana; species Rana muscosa. Next base: position 289,291,746 of record CM055118.1, read on the forward strand.
TCCCATGTCCTATGTAGATATAGACTACAGTTGACAAACAAGAAGGAACCTAGCTCCCTCCAGTGTTCAATTGTTATGTTGCATCAACCTCTTTGTTTAATGATATCAAAGCAAGGCATGCTGGAACTCGTAGTACAGGGAGAAAAAGACTCTGTTGCCATGGGTAGTGAATAGACTATAGTACCCACAGTGCAGCTGTACTCCCAAAGTGCAATGCCTCGTCGCTTGGCCTTCTGGGACTGTCTACTTAGAGGGGAGGAGCTACAGAAGGTCTCTCTGATCATCGCCCTGCTAGCAAGAGGAGCATGGTGAGGCCTGTTGTGTGTGTGTAGGCCTCATAGCCTGGGCCTACTGTTGTCAGAGAGGCCTGCCTGCTAAAGAGAGAAGAATCCTCCTTTGGGAAGCCCAGCTGACGTTCCAGAGTGTCCAGACACTTTCCTCTCACAGACATCTCGTACGGCGGAGTGAGGGACGGAAGACCGGGACAGCGGAGGAATCGTGTACTGGAGCATCAGCAGCGGAACCTGCCAGGCGGTCTAGGCCTATTTGGGTGAGCGGGCACCTGCCCAGTATTTATTAACTATTGTATAGGCCTGTGACTGTTAAGGCCCACCACCACCAGAATAGTGCGCCACGCACCAGAACTTAGTGCATCGTGTGGTAGTGCGCAGTTTAAAGTTGGCATTTGCACCGCCTTAGAGTTACACACTCCCAAAAGCATTGCGGGAGTTCAGTTTTTCTTCAACACCCTTTGGATTACAAATAGTATGTGCATCAACGTTTGCTAGCGAAGACTCCTACCACTGAGGAACTTGTACACTGATCTTAGCCAGGCTTGACTAGAACTTATAGTGACGGGATACAGGGTGGTACTGCCCGCTAGGGGGAGCTCGCGAGCACAGACCTTTTATACATAGAAAATAGACATTAATATTGTGTATACCATTGTCCTATTGATATTATTGACTCTGCAGGGCCTTGCACCAGTCAACTGTAATGCTGTCTTAATTTGCCACTTTTAATACGAAGTAAACTTTGATTTTTGATATAGCAGACAACTGTGTGGAGTTATCTATCGCCCTACTGATTAAGTGCCATGATCAGGTAATGGTTTTATTTACTGTATTACTATTGTGTGATACTATTGTGGCTCCCATCACACCAGTGGATCCCACAATATCTGTGCAAACCAGTTGTGCCAAGGGAAGGGTTCGAGCCAAGTTCTTGGGGTTGATAGGCAGAACGTAGACCCAACATCTGAATCAGCAGCTTCTTTGGGGGTAGTGCTACATCAGTTATATTGTTGCCTGTTACCTTTATGGAACTACAGGACCCCTTCACTCTATGCTATGGAGAAGAGGAGAGGAGCAGTTTTTACATACAGACAAAGTGCACAAAGAATTTTTACCCTAAAAGAGCAAATGTGTTAATGTCGGAATGATCAGGGTAAGATAAAACTGAAAAAAGTCTGACAAAGCTAAACTAATGTAGCCATCCCTTCTAAGAACTGGATTATATTCTAAGGTAATGGCCAACAGACTACTCCCTCTTATACCTAGTTGGGTTTCTACGGATCAGACGGGCTTTATGCCACACAGAGAAGCCAAGGATAATTCTCTCCAGGCGATATCTCTTATACAATACGCCCAAAGGTCTTCCCAGTCCACCCTATTCGTATCTACAGATGCTGAAAAAGCATTTGATAGGGTGGACTGGGATTACTTAAGATTGACCCTGTGACATTTTGGGCTGGGACCCAAGATGTTTTACCGCATTACTTCCCTCTATTCTAACCCCACGGCACAAATTCGCATAAATGGCACTTTGAGTGACTCATTCCAACTATTTAATGGGACCAGACAGGGCTGCCCTCTTTCTCCCCTTTTATTTGCCCTTACCCTCAAACCCTTTTTGGCAACCATAAGATGTAATTTAAATATACATGGGATTCAAGTAGGTAATAAAACGCACAAATATGCGGCATATGCGGACGATATTTTATTTTTTATCCAGCAGTCTCGTATCTCGCTTCCTAATTTAATGTCAGCGTTTTCTACTTTTCAGACACTCTCTAACTTTAAAATTAACCTATCTAAGTCTGAAATTCTAAAGATTAATCTACCTGGAAGGGAGGTGGAAAATTTAAAACCCCTCTTTCCTTTTAGATGGGTTCAACGAAGTATGAAATATCTGGGAGTGAATCTTGTGCCTCACATTCAGTCCCTCTTTAAATATAATTACATCCCATTATTGAATAATATTAGAAGGGATTTACAAAAGTGGAACACGCTGACACACTCATGGTTGGGTAAAGTGAGTATAATTAAAATGAACATTCTGCCTCAGTCCCGCTTTATTTGGAGGAACAGTCACCCCAGAGTAACTAAGGAAGTACTATTTCGCTCCAAGGAAGCAGGGGGACTGGCCCTTCCAAATTTTAAGGCTTATTATTAGGGTTGTCCCGATACCGATACTAGTATCGGTATCGGGACCAATACCGAGCATTTGCGTGAGTACTTGTACTCGCGCAAATGCTACCGATGCTTCACCCGATACTTTTTTTTTCTTTCAGTGTAGAGTGGCCGGAGAGGGCGGGAGGAGTCAGTGGCTGGGGAGGGCTGGGGAGTGCGGGCGGAGTCTGGCTGGAGAGGGCGGACAGAGCCTGTGGACAGAGAGTGCAGGCGGAGTTTGGCTGGAGATGGGGCGGGCAGAGTCTTTGAAGGAAATGCGGGCGGAGTCTGGCTGGGGTGGGCGGAGTCTGGCTGGGGAGGGCGGGCACAGTCAGTGGACCGAGTCGGCGGGGGGAGAGCGAGTCCCTCACCTGAAGTTGAACGTGGTAAGCTGGCAGGGGTGCAGGGCGTAGTCGCCTCAGGATCGGTGACCGGTGCTGTCACATTCGGTCACCGTCAGCGGCTGAACGTCCATCTTGGTACACCCTGCACTCGGCTGCAATAAGCAGCAGCAGACATCTTGTTACACCCAGCCCGAGCTATATGGGCTGGGTGTAACAAGATGTCCGCTGCTGCTTACTGCAGCCGAGTGCAGAGTGTACCAAGTTGGACGTTGCAGCAGTTTTTTTTTTTTTTTATAAATCCTGTGTCATTTTTTGCAGCATTTCAGTGCCAGCCACCTATCAGTGCCCACAAGTGCTACCTATCAGTGCCATTTACCAGTGCCACCTATCAGGTGGCACTGGTAGATGGCACTAATTGCACTGATAGGTGGCACTTATGGGTACTGATAGGTGGCACTGATTGCACTGAAAGGTGGCACTTTTGGGCACTGATAGATGGCACTGATTGCACTAATGGTGCAATCAGTGCCATCTATCAGTGCCCACAAGTGCCACCTATCAGTGCAATCAGTGCCATCTTTCAGTGCCCACAAGTGCCACCTTTCAGTGCTATAAGTGCCACCTTTCAGTGCCCACAAGTGCCATCCATCAGTGCCACCTATCAGGGCCCACAAGTGCCATCTATCAGTGCCACCTATCAGTGCCCACAAGTGCCACCTATCAGTGCCCACAAGTGCCACCTATCGGTGCAATCAGTGCCCACAAGTGCCACCTATCAGTGCCCACAAGTGCCACCTATTAGTGCTACCAGTGCCCATAAGTGCCACCTATCAGTGCCATCTATCAGTGCCCATAAGTGCCACCTATCAATGCCATCTACCATTGCCATCTATCAGTGCCCATAAGTGCCACCTATTAGTGCCATCTATCAGTGCCATCCACCTATTAGTGCCCATCAGCGCCAGTCACCAGTCAGTGCCCATAAGTGCCGCCTATCAGTGCCAGCCACCTGTCAGTGCCACCTATCAGTCCCCATCTTTCAAACTGTCACATGACATTGAAAAAAAATATCGGTAATCGGTATCGGCGAGTACTTGGAAAAAAGTATCGGTACTTGTACTCGGTCTTAAAAAAGTGGTATCGGGACAACCCTACTTATTATAATGCTGTGATTCTGTCTAGGATATCCGAATGGAAATATGCAGCTAATTCCAAACTTTGGGTGAGTTTGGAACATGTTCTTAGTAACACAGACCTAGCAACTACACCCTGGCTGCCACGCTTACATAGACACCTTGCTCCAAGTACCTCCATTTTAACCACTTCCACCCTTGATGTATGGGATGCCTTACATAGGAAGTTCTCGTGGTCATATGCTTCTCCTCTGTTACCACTTTTGGACCACGATTATTTCTTACCTGGCCTACTAGATCCTGGCTATAGGTCGTGGTTGCCAGAAGAACCTCTTCTACTACATCATGTTCTTCGAGCAAATGCGCTTAAGCCTCTTAAGGAGATTCTCGGCCTTAAGCCCATTGTGTTTCTTGATAAATGGAGACATAATCAATTGCAAGGTTTCCTTAGAACTCTGCCTCAGCCGCTTAGAGGGATACAGGACTTAAACAGTATTGAGGAAGTTTTTAATTCAATGGATCCACCTGAACATTGTATCTCGGTATTCTACAAATTACTCATCAAGCTCCAAGGTGATACTTATCCTCCCTTTCTCGCTAAGTGGGAGGCAGACTTGGAATCCTGCCTCTCAGACAGCCAAAAGGATAAAGTCCTACAGCTGATTCATATCTCTTCAATTGCATCAAGGATGGCTGAGGTCAATTACAAGCTACTAACCAGATGGCACTACACCCCATCAAAGCTTCATCAGATGTTCCCCGACAACTCCCCGTTGTGTTGGAGGAATTGTGGGAACAGAGCAACCCACGCTCATATATGGTGGTCGTGCCCACTCATCCGCCCTTTCTGGTCTAGCATTATTCGAATTATCCAACAAATATCCAATATTAATCTTCCTGCTGAAGCATGGACCATTCTTTTTCATGCTACCAAGGAACCTGCCAGAAAATACAAATGTTCTTTAGTTCCACATTTGCTTAATACGGCTAAAGCACTTATACCTACCCTTTGGGGTCAGCCTGAGACTCCATCCGTGACAATGTGGTTTCAAAAAATTTCAGAGGTCCATCTTATGGAAGATATCACTCATTATAACAAGGACACTTTTCAACGACACACTTTAACTTGAACTCCGTGGATGGAGTTCAAGGACACCACAACCTATAGAGAGATACTTGCACAATCCCACTGAGACCCGTTTACATCTATTGAATAAGCTATCTATATCTTAAGGATGATTCCCTGTGGTTATTCTTTGGCTTATCCCTTAAGAGACTAAAATGTAATGTGACAAACATTTTATTGGATACCATGCATGCCGGCCTTTCCTTTCCTCCTTTTTCTTTTCTTTTTTATACCTCTATTTTTGTTCTCTTCCTTTTCTCGGAGAGAGCGAGAGAGGGGGATTAGATTTTGTTCTTCCCTGAGGCTCCCCATACCTTCCCCCTCCCCCCCCCCCTTTTTTTTTTTTGGACACAGGTGACGATAAATTTACCTGTTATTTTTCTCTCTACATATATGTTTTGTCACTTCATCAGTGTAGTCACTTGTAAATTCATCCCTTAGTCCTTCATATAGTCCACTTTTAGATTTTAACACTTGTTTTTTAGTTTGTAGTAGTTTTTGAAATCACTTTCACTCCCCTTTTTTTAATTAATTTTACGTTAGAAGACATCAACACTAGAGTGATAGCACATAATATATCTGGGGGAGAGTATGGGGGATCGTATTCCCCCATCCCCCCCTTTCTAAAAATCTTCCCCACTCCCCCCCCTCCCCCTTTTTTTTTATTTTTTTTTATTTGGCACAGGTGACGATAACTTTACCCCTCACTTTTCTCTTTATATACATGTTTTGTCACTCTATTAGCACAGTCACTCATAAATTTGTCCCCCTGTTCTTTATATTGTCTATTTTTAGATTTAACTCCTGTTTTTTTTTTTTTTTTTAGTTCATAGTAGTTTTCGGAACCACTTTTTGTCTCCCTTTATTACTTAATTCCACTTTAGAAGACATTAACACTAGAGTGATAGCACATAATATATTTGGGGGAGAGTACGAGGGACTGTATTCTCCCATCCCCCCTCTTCTAAAATCATCCTCACTCCCTCCCCCCCCCCCTTTTGTTTTTTTTTGGGTTTTTTTTCTCTCTCTCTCGCTCCATTTCCCCATTCCCCCATCTCTCCCTCTTCCCCCCCCTTTTTTTTTATTTTTTTTTATTTTATTTTGTAATGGGAAATATTGAGACTGTAAATGTGTTTCATGTATTGTAATGTGTGTTATATATGTTTTTGGAAAATTAATAAAAAAGATAATAAAAAAAAAGAACTGGAAATACACATATGATATGTCTGCTCCCCTGGGGGGTGTCTATAGTATGCCTGTAAAGTAGCACATGTTTCCCGTGCTTAGAAAAGTCCCTGCACAAAATTACATCTCTAAAGGAAAAAAGTCATTTAAAACTGATCACGGCTATAATGAATTGTCGGGTCCCGGCAATACAGATAAAAGCAATTGAAAAAAAACAGCATGGGTTCCCCCCTTAGTCCATTACCAGGCCTTTTGGGTCTGGTATGAATATTAAGGGGAGCCCCGAACCAAAATGAGAAAAAAAAAAAAGCGTGGGGGTCCCCCCAAATTCCATATCAGGCGCTTCAGGTCTGGTATGGATATTAAGGGGAACCCTGCACCATTTTTTTTCAAAAAATTGCATGGGGTTCCCCCCAAAAATCCATACCAGACCCTTATCCGAGCAAAAATCCAGTGACGCGTTAGAGGGGGTGGGGACACCCGTCCATGTCACGGGTGGCCCTGCCATCGGTTATAAAAGAACTGTCAAACAGCTTGCGCGTCATTAGCCGGGGGGCTCCGTTGCAGGGAGGACCGTGCTTCGTTCCTCGCTGGAGAGCATCGCTGGAGAATGGATCATCATTGGACATCGAGAATGGATAACAACGCTGGAATGTTTTTTGTTTTTTTTTTATTAAAGGACTTGTCCCAACTGTGAAAAGGGAGCCGCTCAGGTGTAGATATCCTCCAAATAATAACCTCTTCCCAGCAACCACGGGTGCAAGCAATGCAAATATAAGCAAGGCAGGAGAAAGAAGATCTTCTGGACAGCAGCACTCCAAATAAAAGCCTTTATTTCATAAAATCCAGGAATCCAAAACACACACTGCAGATCACAGCACACTGGTCAAACTGCTGACGCGTTTCACACTTTACTAGTGCTTATTCATAGCTCATGCTATGAATAAGCACTAGTACAGTGTGAAACGCGTCAGCCAGTTTGACCAGTGTGCTGTGATCTGCAGTGTGCGTTTTGGATTCCTGGATTTTATGAAATAAAGGCTTTTATTTGGAGTGCTGCTGTCCAGAAAATCTTCTTTCTCCTGACTTGTCCCAACTGTGTCTGTGTGGTTTTTAACATTTTTGACACTTTCTTTTGTGAAATGGTGGGGGTACCCCGTTACCAATTCACATGGGGGGCCAGAATCTGGGGGTCCCCTTTGTTAAAGGGGGCTTCCAGATTCCGATAAGCCCCCCGCCCGCAGACCCACAACCACCAGGCAAGGGTTGTGGGGATGAGGCCCTTGTCCTCATCAACATGGGGACATCCTCCCCATGTTGAGGGCATGTGGCCTGGTACGGTTCAGGAGGGGGGGCGCTCTCTGGTCCCCCCCTCTTTTCCTGCGGCCTGCCAGGTTGCGTGATCGGATAAGGATCTGGTATGGATTTTTGGAGGGAACCCCATCCCATTTTTTTATTTTTTTTTGGTGCGGGGGTTCCCCTTAAAATCCATACCAGACCTGAAGGGTCTGGTATGGATTTTTGGGGGGAACCTCACGCCATTTAAAAAAAAAATGGCGCAGGGTTCCCCTTAATATCCACACCAGACCTGAAGGCCTGATATGGAATTTGGGGGGGACCCCCACACTTTCTTTTTTTAATTCTGGTTCGGGGTTCCCCTTAATATTCATACCAGACCCAAAGGGCCTGGTAATGGACTAAGGGGGAACCCATGCTGTTTTTTTTTCAATTACTTTTATCTGTAATACCGGGACCCGACAATTCATTATAGCCACGATCAGTTTTAAATGACTTTTTTTCCTTTAGAAATGTCATTTTGTGCAGGGACTTTTCTAAGCACGGGAAACATGCACTACTTTACAGGCATACTATAGTCACCGCCCAGGTACGAAATTTAAAGGCATATTTCACTTTTAAGCAATATTAAAATCACTGCTCCCGAAAAAACTTCAGTTTTTTAAAACTTTTTTTGCATTGATACATGTCTCCTGGGGCAGGACCCGGGTCCCCAAACACTTTTTATGACAATAACTTGCATATTAGCCTTTAAAATTAGCACTTTTTCATGTTCGTGTCCCATAGACATTAATGGTGTTCGAACAAATTTTTTGCCTGTTCGCATGTTTTGCTGGGAACGGAACCGGGGGGTGTTCGGCCTATCCCTACAGGGGAGTTCTGCACTGATAATCAGTGCAATGATTAATAATGTAGCCCCACCAGTGCCTATCAGTGATGCCCACCAGTGTCCACCAGTGATGCCCACCAGTGCCTACCAGTAATGCTCACCAGTGCCTACCAGTGATGCTCACCAGTGCACACCAGTGATGCTCACCAGTGATGCCCACCAGTGCCCATCAGTGATGCCCACCAGTGCCCATGAGTACTCCTCATCAGTGCCCATCCGTGCTGCCTATCAGTGCCGCCTACCAGTGCCCATCATGGCAGTCTATCAGGCCCATAAACACTGCCCATCAGTGCTGCTTATCAGTGCAGCCTCATCATAGCACATCAGTGAAGGAGAAAAATTACTTATTTACAAAATCTTATACAGTGGAACCTCGGATTGCGAGTAACGCGGTTAACGAGCGTTTCACAATACGAGTAATTATTGTTTTTAAATCTTGACTCGGTTTGCGAGTGTTGTCTCGCAAAACAAGCAGGATTCAAGCCTCTGCGGTGTGCAGTACCGCATTTGGCCAGAGGTGCGGGGGCACTGGTGATGTTCGGAGCCATTTGGAGCTGAAAATACTTGGAAACACTCGGAAACTCTCGGAAATACTCAGTTTTCGAGCCTTTCCAAGGGTTTCCGCGTGCAGCCGAACGGTCTCCATGTATTTCCGAGTCTCTCTGGTGCCCCCCCACCTCTGGCCACATGCGGTATTGCATGCCATAGAAGTCAATGTGGAACAAATTATCTTTGTTTCCATTGACTTCTATGGGGAAAACTCCCTTTGATATGCGAGTGCTTTGGATTACAAGCATTCTCCTGGAACAAATTATGCTTGTAATCCAAGGTTCCACTGTAACAGAAAACGTTTTCTTTTTAAAAATGTCAGTTTTTTTTGTCTGTTTAGCAAAAAAAAATGTAGCGGGGTTCTACTGTAATAGACTATTGTTATATGGAGTATACCCCAAAACTCCCTCCGATGTTCCAGTTACAACCCTCCAGACTGTTTGTTTACTTATGTTCAGTGATGCATTGTGATGCATTGTGGAACTTATGATACAGGGAGAAAGGGACTCCGTTGCCATGGATATCTAATAGACTATGGTACCCACAGTGCAGCTGTACTCCCAGAATGCATCACAACCACCGCACAGCCTGCTGGGGGAGGTTACTAAAAGGAGGGGCGGAGCCGAGCTCAGTCTCTCTGGACTTCACCCTCAACCAAGCAGGAAGTCTGTGTGAGGCCTGCTGCCGGAACGACTAGGCCCAAAGCCTGGGCCTGTAGTTTCGGAGGATCTCTTTCCGTGTGACCAGCTCGCGCTTCCCAGAGACCGGAGTCATCCACCAACCGACATCTACGGCGGCGGTGAGAGGGACCGGAGACTGTACGTTGCGGAGAGGTCGCGGATCGAGGCACTGACAGCGGATCGTGCCAGGCGGACTAGGCCTGTTTGGGTGAGCGGGCACCTGCCCATATTCATTAACTATTGTATAGGCCTGTGACTTTTCGTTTAAATATTTTTATTGAAATTTTTAGGCGATACAGAAGAATCTCAACAAGTAGTCTGAACAGTACAATAATGCAACTTGCGATCAAATCAACCTATGGTCCAAAATAATAGACATAGAGATTCTAAACCTGAACTGAGATCCACAGTGACCTAACTTTATCCTCCCATGTTCTGTAATGAATAATCATAGCCAGAAGGGAAAAAATCCCTACCATCCCAACTTTGAGTCTCCGACCCCCGGGATGCCCCTACGGGCTCATACTGCATCCCGGAGAGTGGAGGATCCAGTACCCATGGAAGTTTCCATCAGGTTGGTAAGGTAGTGAAAGTGAAGAGCTGAAATATTTCAACTATATTATCTCACAGTAGGAAGCGTCGGAATAGGAGGACCCCACTCTGGGCAAGTATAAAGAAAGACATTAAGAAATAAACACAATTGTGTAACATGAGTTAAGTGAATATGAGAGCAACTCGATCAGATCTGTAGTGAAAACCCCAGAAAGCCAAGAGAGGCAAGAGAGGAGAAGACTTAGAAACGTGAGAAGGAAGGAGGTGTAGAAATTCTTATGCTAAGAAGGTGGAATGTTAGTACTCAGAAAACCAGGTTGTACTCCGGGTATCAATCAGAGAGACATTGCAGTAGGTGACCCAAGGATCCCAGGTGGCTATGAATTTTTCACTCTTGTCAGTAAGTTTAGCGACAATTTGCTCTTGGGCCATGATCCAGGAAACCTTTCTCTTGAAACCCCAGAACGATACTGTGGGGTTCTTCCAGGCCTTGGCTATGGTTAATTTGGCTCCTAACAATATAAAAAATGAGAGCTTCTGGGATAGTTTGGGTAAATTGGGGATTGGGTGGTTCAGCAGTGCTATATTGGGTCGAGGAGTGATCTGTATGCCCGTCAGGGAACTAAGGGTGCGGAAAACCTTGCGCCAGAAAGATCTGATGCGCGGGCAGGACCACCATGTGTGGAGCATAGTGCCCTCCAGTTCACATCCTCTGAAGCAAACTGGCGATGTGCCTGTGTACATTGTAGCCAGCCTGGAAGGAACATAATACCACCTTACCAAAACTTTCAGACTAGCTTCTATCAAAGATACATTGAGTATACCCTTAAAAGCTTGCTGCAATGCTCGAAACCAAATCTCAATGTCCCATGAGCCGTCCACATCTTCCTCCCATCTCTGAGCATATGAGGGTTTGGTCGACTGAGTTGGCAGAGCTGTGTATATTAGAGAGATTCCTCCCCTCTGATCCAGCGTGTTCGAGCACCAGTGTTCATAGGGTGTAATCTTATGTAGGACAGTCTTGTTAGACTCGATGGAGTGCAAGAAATGTGAGATTTGGGAGAAACGTAGAAACTCAGAGTCGGGCATATCTAGTGTCTTTTTGCAGTGCGATAAAGATATAGTCCCTGCAGGAGAGAGAAAGTGCCCTATTCGGTACAAGCCCTTATCAGTCCACCATTTAAAAGCTCTGATATTCATTCCCGGAGGGAAGGCAGGGTTGTGGAACAGATGGGCTAAAGGTTTCAGTGGAGAGGTCAAAGATGAGTGCTTGTATATCCGGGAGCATAATGTAACTGAGTGAGATAGTGTGGGGGATAGTATTGCAGGTCTGGTTTTTGGGTTACAACATAGCAAGTAGTCAATGGTATTCATGGGGACTGCTTGCCTTTCTATCGAGAGCCAGTCCGGTTTCTGTCCCTTTGAGAAGACCATTGAGATTTGTGCCAGTTGCGCTGCCTGGTAATAATTCCAAATATTCGGGAGTCCCAAGCCTCCCTGAGATTTAAGGCGGAGTAAGATTCCCGAGGGACATCTATATCCTTTGTTACCCCAAACAAAGCGGATAATGTCCGATTGTAGTTTGTCCAGAACCTGTTTCTTGATCGGGATAGGGAGGGATCGGAATAAGTACAGCATACGTGGGAGAAGAGTCATTTTAATGGCGTGTATCCTGCCAATCCAGGATAGGCCGCTTCTCGACCAATTGTTCAAATCCTTCCTACATTTCTGTAGAATAGGGGGGTAATTTGCCTTAAAGAGGTTGCTTATGTCAGAAGTCAATTTGATACCTAAGTATGGTATCGCCCCGGAGGCCCAGGCAAACTCAAAGTTCTTAGAGAGTAGTGAAAGCATGTCCTGCGGGACAGTTACGTTTAGGGCCGTTGACTTATTCATATTGATTTTTAAGCCCGAGGCCTCACCGAAGGCCTTCAAAGTTTTAAGAATAACCGGAGTAGATGTTAGAGGGGATGTAACAAAGAGGAGTAGGTCACCTGCTTACAGTGCACATTTATGTTCTTGGGGTCCGCAGTTGACTCCCTTAAAGTCAGGGTGTGATCGGAGAGCAATGGCTAACGTCTCCATTGCTATTGCAAACAGCAGGGGAGAGAGGGGGCAACCCTGTCTGGTACCCCTACCAATAGGGAAGGAATCTGAGTACCTCCCCATCAACCGTATCTGAGCAGTGGGTGCAGAATAAAGGGAACGTATAAGATTGAGGAAGTGTGGACCAAATCCCCATCTCACAAGGCTACCAGAGAGATACGCCCAATCTATGGAATCAAAGGCTTTGTGTAGATCAATTGAGAGCAAGTAACCGGTTTGTTGGCTACCCCCATCCCAACGTGACCGTAGAATGGATACGATGTCAATGGATCTTCTAATCTGGTCCGGACCCTGTCTCCCGGGTATGAAGCCCACCTGGTCCTTGTGGACGTAGAAGGAGATGAAACCTGACATTCTGTTAGCTATAATCTTAGTCATAAGTTTGATATCGTTATTAATAAGAGAGATCGGTCTGTAATTGCTCACCTCGCATGGATCCTTATCAGGTTTGGGTATGACAGATATAAGCAGTGTTAAGGTCTGTTCCTAGCTGAGCTCCATCCCTGAGAGAGTTGAAGAACTGAGACAAATGTGGAGTCAGTATTGGTCCGAATTTTTTATAATACCCGGTGGAGAAGCCGTCCGGCCCCGGAGCGGACCCCACTTTAAGTGACTTAATGGTAGTCAAGATTTCCTCCTGAGTAAAGGGGCTTTCGAGTATGTCTCTATGATCATCCGTCAGGAAGGGTAACTGCAGGTTCGCCAAAAAATCTACATCAGGCTTATTAGGGGCCCTTTGGTCTTGTTTGTAAAGGTCCGAATAGAATTTTAAAAAGGTGTCCATAATTTTAGTCGGGTTCTGAGTCAAGTCACCCCCAGTTGTCTTGATTTTAGGGAAGGCTAGTGGACGGTGTTTTGGAGTAAGTTTTGCTGCCAATTTAGAGCCTATCCTGTCTTTAAAGGAATAGAGCTTTGCCCCTGTCCATCTAAGATGTCGTTCTGCTGCCGTAGTTAAGTGTAGGTTAAGAAGTACCCTGGCTCTGTCCAAGTCAGCCAGGGAATTGTGCGTTGGGTTACGTTTATGCGCTTTGGCTAGGGAGTGAAATTCCTCCGTGAGCCTGAGTGTATCTGCCTTACGTTCCGCTTTGAGCCTTGAGGATAACTGAATGATTTTCCCTCTAATGACAGATTTGTGTGCTGCCCATACTATTTGAGGGGAGACCTCCTTCATAGCGTTTAGCAGGAAATATTCTTTAATGGCCGCTTCCACCAAAGAACATTGTATTGGGTCACTCAAGAGGGATTCTTGTAGTCGCCATCTGGGCGCCTTTCTCTCTCCCGAGGATCTGTGTGTGGTCACGGAGACCATTGAATGGTCAGACAGAGGGGATTCTACTATTTTGGAACCCTGGAGTAGTGGAATTGAAAAGGAATTAGTGAAAACATGATCTATCCTTGCAAAGGAGTTGTGTGGGACTGAGTAGTGCGTGTAATCTTTAGTATGTGGATTAACCTCCCTCCAGATATCCACGAGACCCGCCTCATGGAGCATCTTGGCTATGTATGTGCTCTGTTTGGCAGGGCGTTTGGGCTTGGATGTTCCATCCGCCCGTTTGTCCAGAGCAAGATCAAAGGCGATATTGGAATCACCACCGATGAAGACCAACCCTTTGAAATGTGGTTTTAGTGTCCGTATAAGAATATCAAAAAAGCGCTTTTGACCCTTATTCGGGGCATAATATGACACGAAAGTATACATTTCCCCGTCTATGTGTCCGGATACTAAAATGTAACGTCCCATGGGGTCTAGTACAGTTTCTGGTTGGGAGAGACTGATGTGCTTGGTGAAGCATACTGCAACCCCTTTAGTCTTATTTTCTGCTGATGCTAGAAAAAATTGAGGGTAGTGTTGGTGTAGGAAGGAGGGTTTGAACGTGGACGAAAAATTAGTTTCTTGTAATAAGAGTATGTCTGCATGCATGGAGTGGTATTGCTGAAAGGCTTTTCTACGTTTGACAGGGGAGTTGAGACCCTGTGTGTAATGTGAAACTATTTTAAGGGTGGGTATGGGTTGGTGTGCGTTGGGCATGGATCAGAGGGGGTGAATCTGTGAGAAGAAGCAGGTGCTTACCTTTTCCCAGGCAGAAGAATACCCAGAGATGTTGCGTGAGAAGGCTGAGAGAGAAGCCGGCATCCGAGATGGGAGGGAGCATGTAGTCCTGGATCGATCGAGATTTCCTTCGAGCATAAGAGAGGAGTAGAGAAAGGATGAAAAAGAGAGAAAGAGGAAGAATGGGGTTATACACTTGTAATACAAACCTAAACATTCGTCCCTTAAAGGAGTTGTAAAGGTACATTTTTTATTTTCTAAATAGGTTCCTTTAAGCTAGTGCATTGTTGCTTCACTTACCTTTTCCTTAGATTTCCCTTCTAAATATTTTTTTTCTTTGTTTTCTTTGTCTGAATTTCTCACTTCCTGTTTATCCTCAGTAAGCTGTTCAGTAAGCTGTTCTGGATGACTCCACACCACTCGGATGATGGTGTGGAGTTCAGTGAGGAGAAACAGGAAGTGAGAAATTCTGACAAAGAAAACAAACCTTTAGAAGGTAAATCAAAGGAAAAGGTAAGTGAAGCAACAATGCACTAGCTTAAAGGAACCTATTTAGAAAATAAAAAATGTACCTTTACAACTCCTTTAAGGACCAATTGAACCAAAACTGAGTTGGGGGATCCCCCGATCCCCTCACCCCCCTGGAGGCGGATGGTCTAACCATGCCACCTCCTGTAACCTGAGAGGTCTGGAATACCCCAAAAGCGGGGGTCCAGAGCGGAGCCTAGGAGCACTGATAGTGCCCCCGGTTCCTAGAGAAGGTGCACTGGGTCCACCACAGCCCGAGCACCTGTAAAAAAGTAAAACTGAGGGCTATGTGTAGCCCCTAATTGTAACTGAAACAGAACGCCCCCATTATTGGCGCAAACAAAGCAGGGGACAGCCCCTAACCTAAAAGGAACAACTCCCGGTCACCCCTATCTCCAAACAAATAAATCTAATAAAATAAAAAATAAAAAAAAGGGGGGGGTGATAAACCCCCTATTGACTAGGCTGAGTATCCCGGCCTAGCCGTAGTGAAACCCCCCAACTACTGGGGGAAGGGGCACAATCACCCGAGCAGTAGTGATATCTGCCTATCAATAAACTGAAAACCATACCAAAAAATTGTAGGCACAAGGGAAGTTCTAAGGAGGCAGTCCATAGAGCAGAACAATTATGGTCCTGTGCCAGAAAATGCATCCCCCCCCCACCCCAAGTTCAGGTAATCCGCACTCATAGCACTGCATTAGCTGTCTGCAGAAGTAGGTAAAGTATACTTGACAGTTCACGATATGTGATGAATTCCGGCCCGCTTGGGATAGCAATAGTGAGGGGGGGCAGAAGTCACAGGCACTCAAATCGGTTAAAGATTTCTCAGATCAGGGCCCTGATCTAGGATGAGGCAGTCATCTTTCAAGGTGGGAGATTTTCTTTAGGCCTCTTGGAGCTTTGTGTCATCCAGTTGTGTTGCAGTGGGCTTGCAGGCGGTGGTCTTTTAGATGAAGACGGGGTGTTTCTGGAAATCTGCATGGGTGAAGGTTCCTGTGAAAGGATCCCCAGGTGCAGCAGGAGGCGCTCTCCCTCCACCAAGGAGGAGAATCCATAGCTTTTATTCCTGTAGGAAAAGTTCAGGCGGAGGGGGAATGACCACCTGTATGTGATCTCCTTTTCCATTAGGACCTGTAGTAAAGGCTTTAAGGAACGTCTCTTTTGAATAGTGAACGGTGACAAGTCAGCAAATATTTGTATTTTATGCCCCTGAAAGATGAGGTTATCAGAGCTCCTAGATTTCTTCATCACCTCTTCTTTGACTGAATAATAGTGAGGTTTCACTATGATGTCCCTGGGGAGACCATCAGAGCGGGGGGGTTGAAGGGCTCTGTGAGCTCTATCTAGCTCCAGGCGGATCTCTGAAATATCAGGGAGTAGGCTGCGTATGAGTGCTTTTACAGTACCTTGAACCTCCTTTTCAGATTCGGGGATCCCCGTACCCTAAAGTTATATCTTCTTGATCTGTTCTCGAGATCATCGATCTTTGCGAACGCTGTTTCTAATTGGTCTTGTACATCATGCAGCCTATCAGTATTTTGGTTTATACGGGAAACAGCCTGGTCGGCTTTCTGTTCAATAACGTCCATTCTCACTCCAATTTGCTGCAAATCAGCATGAATGGATGCCGTGATCTGCGCCGCGTTCTGAGCAAGCCCTGTGGAGAGCATTTGAGCAAACGCAGCCATCATAGATGACAAGTCAGAGGGGTTAGGAAAAGGGCCTGCGTTATCAGTGGCTGTTAATAGGAGGCCTGTGTTCGGATCATGCATAGGGGTTGTGGGGATGCCTGATGTCATTCTGCTCAGCAGAGATGCAGTGGAGGCTGGGGATGCGGCCAGGTTCAGGGGCGGATAGTCTGTACCTGCAGAGGGTTGCGGTAATACGTCCTGGTCTGCTGCAATGTCCTCCGTGAACTCTGTGTCCTGAGGACCTCGTGCTGCCGCCGCCATCTTGGAATTGCTGAGGGGACCAGGACTCGCGGTCATCCGGTTTGTCAGATTCCTCCTCGCCTGTACTGCTGACATCCGGGTGATCAGGGGGGCTTCCCCCGCTCGAATATCCCGTGGAGGGTGCTGTGGGGGCGCTCTGTGAGCTCCGGTGGCGATTAATGGGCCGTGGTGGAGCGGAGCTCTAGAGGCTGACGGCCATCTTGGGAGCTACCGCGCATGCGCCTCAGGCCTGTGACTTTTAAGGCCCATCACCATTCGAGCAGTGCGCCACGCACCAGAACATATTGCATCGTGTGGTAGTGCGCAGTTTGAAGTTGTCGTTTGCACTGCCTGAGAGTTTCACACTCCCAAAAGCATGGCGGGAGTTCAGTTTTTTTCTTTAACACCCATTGGATTACAAATAGTATGTGCACCAACGTTTGCTAGCGAAGACTCCCACCATTGAGGAATTTGTTACACTAATCTTAGTCAGGCTTGACTGGAATTAACAGTGACGAGCCACAGGGTGGTATTGCCCTCTAGGGGGAGCTCGCGAGCATAGGACTTTTATTCATAAGAAGTAAGCATTAGCATTGTGTATAACTATTATTCTATTCATATTATTGACTCTTGTAGGGCCCTGCAGAGTCAACTGAAAGCACATAATTGTCTTAACCTGTTTCTTATCTCTTATTAAGTAAACTTTATTTCTTGGTTAAGTATAAAACCTGTGTGATGCACTTTTGTTAGCCTGAAGGACCTGAATGGAGAAAGGTAACATATATGTGTAATTTACTGTGGTAATATATGCAGAATTGTGTTTTCCCAATAGTCAGTGGGTATTACAATTCTTTTCATTACCAGTTGTGCCAAGGGAGGGTTCGAGCCAGTTAAAGGGTTGAGAATCAGAGGGCAGACCCAAACAAAACCAGCAGCTCCTGCGGGGGTAGTGCTACAAAAAAACAAACAACAAAAAAACAATGGTAATTAAATACCACCAAAAGAAAGCTCCATCTGTCTCAAAAAAATTATAAAAATATATTTTGGGTAGACCATTACATGACCACACAATTGTCATTCAAACTGAAACAGTACTGAAAGTTGAAAATTGGCCTGGGCAGGAAGGGGGTAAAAATACCCAGTATTCTTGTAGTTTAATTTAGGTTTTTCTTGGGTTTAGATACGTTTTAAGTCATTTTTTTTTTATATTTGAATTGGTATAAAAGGCACTCGCCCGAACAGGGACTTGAACCCTGGACCCTCAGATTAAAAGTCTGATGCTCTACCGACTGAGCTATCCGGGCTCATGGAAAACTTTATTTCACAGTTTAATTTTTTATATATATGTAAGTTTTAATAGTCTTTAGTTCCAATTTAGTATTATTCCAACTTTTTAATCAGTAATGGTAAGAAGGGATTTCTTTATTTTACCGTAATCTATTGCCTTGTTTCCACTGAACGGAACGGTTCGGGTCGGTACAGTTTGGAACGGTTTGAATGGTCCGGTCTATTCTGGTGAGCGTTTCCACTGCAAGTCGGACCGTCAGGGACCATTCAGGGTTTAGAAAAAATGCCTCGCGTGTCCGCCAATCAGTGGAATGTATTGTAGCTCCGCCCTAACCGAACCGTTCCATTTTCTATGGCCCCACATCTGAAGCAGGACCCAGAATGGTGCGGTACGGTTCGGTTTTATGGCACGCTTTTATAATGGAAACACCCAAAATAGCGTACCGTACCGAACCGTACCGAACCGATCCGCTCAGTGGAAACGAGGCATATGTGGTTATGCTTTATTGTGCGGTCCCAAGCTCTGTGCCATAGTTTCCATACACTGCACTGATGATATACATACATGCTATACTTGCAGTATTCATCAGAGTTTCTGAATGTGCATTGGGGAGCAAAGGGATGATTTCCATCCGCTCATTGTCCAGAAATGGAGGATAATTCTCTTATTTTCTTACATTTAAGATATGCGATAGCATATTCTGTTCTAAGAAAGTTCCACTATACTATGCAGTATTTTAATCATTAAAAGACTTTCAAAACGATCAACAAAAAAGTTTAGCGCCCAACGTGGGGCTCGAACCCACGACCCTGAGATTAAGAGTATCATGCTCTACCGACTGAGCTAGCCGGGCTATGAAAACACTGCACCTGCAACATACTACATATATAAAAAAAAAAAAGGAAGGGAATTTAAATGTAGCATTTCAATTTTGTTAGATTTAACAGCTGAATATTTTACTAGTTTTTTCTGAGACTAATTTTATATATTTTCTGATCAACAGAAAACAATGTACAACTTTAAATCATGTCTTAGGCAACAGTGACACCATGTGGCCATTGAAAGGAATTACACTAGCAAGCCATAAAGTGTAACTAAAGGCAAAAGTTTCTTTCTTAAATTTGTATAGAGTGGAGCGGGATTAAAACACCCGTTTTGTATTGCCGTCTGTGCCCCCATTTTTTTTTTTGTCCTATTTACATTTTTTTGAGGAGTGAATGTGAAAGAAATTTCTAAACTTTGGGTTGACACCAGAACAGTAATAGAGGGGAAATCTTCCAATGGGGACACTAGTTCTGGTGACAAACCAGGATTCCTTCCCTTTGGAGGAATTTCCTCTCACTTCCTGGTTTAGTTATGAGACAGGATGTGAAGGGAAATCCCCTCAATGGGACACAGATGGCAAAAAAAGAATTTTTCGAATTTTTGAAAAAAAGCAAAAAAACTAATAAAACGAAAATTAAAAAAAAAACGGAAAATTGAATCATACTTACCAGTAATTTTCCTTTCCTGGTGCCTATCCATGGCAGCATACCTGTGATAGAGCTCCGCCTCGACTCCTCCTTCAGGACTAGTGAATAGCATAAATTAAAGGCATAGCCCCTCCCCCAACATTCTCTGTAATATAGAATACCGAGGGTGGGAGCGTATGCTGCCATGGATAGGCACCAGGAAAAGAAAATTACTGGTAAGTATGATACAATTTTCCGTTTTCCTGGTGCCTCCATGGCAGCATACCTGTGATAACTAACTAGCTGACATGGGTGGGATAATTGCTTAACAATAAATGTTTAATTATAAGAGGACATAGCAGCCTGAACTGCCCTCCTTCCAAACTCAACAGTCGTGAGCGCTCCTGGATCAATATGGTAGTGTCTGAGGAACGTATGGTGAGAAGACCAGGTGGCGGCCCCGCACACTGTCTCCAACGAAACATTAGCCCTTGCTGCCCAGGAAGCTGAGACTGCCCTTGTAGAATGAGCATTCACTCGGGATGGAGGCTCCATATTCTTCACCCTGTAGGCCTTCTGGATTAACTTTACAACCCAAGATGCCAGAGTTCTGATGGAAGCTTCTTTGCCCCTGTATTTACCGAACGGTACGATGAAAAGTCTCTCAGAATTTATGAAGGGGCCGGTGGCTTCTAGGTAGGCCCTGAGCACTCTGGATACATCCAGTTCATGACAAGACTCTGAATCCATGTCTGTAAACACTGGTAGTGCCCAGGGTTCCAACAGGTGGCTTGGAGTAGCAACCTTTGGTGTGAACCCCCGAAGGGGACGAAGTTCCACTCTGTGAAGAAGGAGATGTGGTCGTCACCTATCCCTAAAGAGTGAAGTTCCGAGATTCTTCTGCCAGATGTAATGGCTAGCAGGAAAGACGCCTTTAGTGTCAGGTTCCATATTGTTACTTGTTCCACTGGAGCAAAGGAACGGTCAGATAGAACTTCCAGGACTAGGGACAGATCCCACTTAGGAAATGATCGTCTGACAGGAGGGCGAATCTTCAATATACCTCTGAGGAAAGTGACTACTGAAGGATCCTCCGCCCATCTCTTATTTGTTGCAGCAGAGATTACTGCTACCTGCACTTTGAGAGAGCTCAGACCAAGTCCCAGATCAAGTCCTGTCTGAAGGAATCCTAGAACATGAGATGTAGAAGGAAGGATTGGATGAAATCCATTTTCGGAAACAAACGACAAGAACTTGTCCCATATTCTTGAATATATGGCATTAGTTGCTGGCTTCCTAGCTTTTAGAAGGGTTGATATGACTCCTGGAGAACACCCTAGGGACTCGAACCTTCGCCTCTCAACCTCCAGATTCGAAGATTCAACTTCTGAGGGTTTGGATGAACTAGACTGCTCTGCGACAGAAGTTGAGGGAAAGGAGGGATCTTGATTGGAGAGCCCACACTGAGGCACAATACGGAAGTACTGCCACCACCTGGACTGGCTCCCTGAGGAGCCTCAGGAGGAATTTGAATATTAATGGCCTGGGAGGAAAGGCATATGCCGTGGTGAACCTCCAGGGACATGACAGGGCATCCACTGCCTCGACTTGTGGATGCGGCAGCCGAGAGAAGAACCTGTCCAGCTTGGCGTTCTTCGGGGAGGTGAACAGATCTACCTGAGGGGCAGTGTTGCCAACCCCCCCAAGTGAAATTTACTGACAAGATGTCTAAAAATTACGAACAACGCAAAATTTTTACTGACACTTCAAAAAAACAACTAAAATGCCTGTTTTCAGTGCTAAACTGTGCAACTTTTAGTATTTAAACTATAAACATGTAGCTAAAGCTATTAGTAATGTGTTTAAGTTAAACAAAAGTCAAAAACTGAATTTCTCTATTTACATGAAGGTCAGGTTAATATAACACAGCCAGCACAGAGTTCCCCATTACAGTGCTAGGGAGAACTCTGCGAACCTTGATGTAAAGAACAATGCCACAGATCACGATCTAAGGGGGAACTCTGATGTAAGGGGGGGCTCTGCACTCCCATTAACATCAGAGTTCCCACTTACATCAGGGTTCGCAGAGTTCACCCTTGCACTATAAGAGGAAATCCTCAGACTCTGATGTAAAGGGGAACATTGGGAACTCTAATGAGGGGGGGACTCTGGTGACCAGAGATTTCCTTCCGCAGAGTGAATACACTAAGGTAAGGGGGGTTACTGATACAAGGGTTAACCTTTATTTCAGTGCCCCCTTACATTATTGTGTTCACCCCCCCCCCTTACATTAGTGACCCCCCCTCAGACTGACCTCCTCTCAGGTGCACCGTGCAGGGCTCAGTCAGGCAACTCCAGCTTGGCGGCTTTGGTGTTATCCGATAGTCTCCATCACCCCCTGCCTCCATCACCCCCTGTCAACCTCTGCCTCCATCAGCCCCTGCCTCCATCAGCCCCTGCCTCCATCAGCCCCTGCCACCATCAGCCCCTGCCACCATCAGCCCCTGTCACCATCAGCCCCTGTCACCATCAGCCCCTGCCTCCATCAGCCCCTGTCACCATCACCCCCTGCCACCATCACCCCCTGTCAACCTCTGCCTCCATCAGCCCCTGCCACCATCAGCCCCTGCCTCCATCAGCCCCTGCCACCATCAGCCCCTGTCACCATCAGCCCCTGCCACCATCACCCCCTGTCAGCCCCTGCCTCAATCAGCCCCTGCCACCATCAGCCCCTGCCACCATCAGCCCCTGTCACCATCAGCCCCTGTCACCATCAGCCCCTGTCACCATCAGCCCCTGTCACCATCAGCCTCTGCCACCAACACCCCCTGCCTCCAACAACACCAACTGCCTCCAACACCTCCTGCTGCCTCGAGCCCATCCCCCTCGGCCTCCATCATTCACCCCCCTCTGCGGCCTGCTACCATCACCTGCAGTCATCTGTCACCGTCGTTGGCTGGGCTGTCACTCCGTGCCCGACTCCGAGTCCCCCGTGGACTTTGGAAGCTGGATGCAGGGCTCCTCCGTTCCGCGTGCTGCAGTGCTCAGCCTTCTGCCTGCTCCAGTGCTCCTGGTTACTATTTTAAAAACTGGCGCTGTGGCGGGATGTGTTATTACATCACTCGCCTCGTCAGCATAGCGCGCCGCACAGCCCCTGTGAGATCCGCCCTTCTGCCGGCCGAATACAGGATCGGCTCGGCTCGGCAAGCTCCGGAACTGCGCATGCGCAGTTCCAAGTCGGAACGGTCGGCAATTTTTTACTGGCACTTCCCCGCTAGTACGGACAATTACGGACGGGTGAAAAAGTGCCCGTTTTTACGTAATGTCCGTAAAAATACGTACGGTTGCCAACACTGCTGAGGGGGATCCCATATGTTGGCAATCTGAAGGAAGACATGGGGGTGGAGAGCCCACTCATTGTCCAGGAAGTTTCTGGATAAAGTGTCTGCTTCCGTGTTAAACCTGCCTGGCAGATACATCGCTCTGAGGTCCAGGAGGTTCTGCTCCGCCCAGAGCATGATCGGCTCTACCTCCTTGAGGAGTGACCTGCTGCGAGTGCCTCCCTGCTTCTGCAGATAAGCGACAGCTGCTCTGTTGTCTAGGCGTAGGAGTATTCTTTGGCCTCTGATGTGGGGTGCCAAAGAGGTCAGTGCCAAGAAGGCTGCCCTCATCTCCAAGATGTTGGATACCACTCCCTGGGTGGTGCATGCCCATCTCCCCTGTATTCTGGTTTGCCCGCAATGGGCTCCCCAGCCCTGTCTGTTTGCATCGGACGTAATTGTGATCCAAGGAAGGGAGCCCAGGTGATGAGGCTTGGAGAGGTTTTCCGGAACTGTCCACCAGTGAAGGCTCCTGCGTATTTTTCCCATCAGCAGGATCGTCTGAGATAGTCGTTTCTTCCACTGTGCCAAGAAACCAGTCTGGAAATACCTCAAGTGCCAATGTGCCCAAGGAACCATGGGTATACAGGAAGACATTGTGCCAATGAAGCTCAGGCATTGTGAAGCCATCAGATACGGGCTCTGGATGACTTTGATCATTCACTGGATGACAATCCTTGCCTTCGGCGGTGGTAATGACACTGTCCCCTCCTGAGTATCGAACATTGTGCATAGATTATCTGCTGTGTTGGCATTAGTTGACTCTTGTCGGAATTCACCAGCCACCCTAGCTCTTTTAGGGACTGTAGAAGAATGTCCCGGTGAAATACCAACTGATCCGGATTGCTTGCTAGGAGTAGGATGTCGTCCAAGTAGTGGTATATCCTCAAGCCCCTCTCCCGCAGGGGAACTAAAGCAGATATTAGTATCTTGGTGAACACCCTGGGAGAGGTGCACAGACCGAAAGGCAGGGCTTGAAACTGTAGGTGGGTCCGTCCCACTGCAAATCTCAGGTATTTTTGAAATGCAGGTAGAATTGGAACATGTAGGTACGCATCCTGCAGATCGACCAAAATCATCCAATCTGATGGCTGGACTGCCTGAATAATCGTCTGCAGGGACTCCATTTTGAAGCTTTCGGGGCGGATATACCGGTTGAGCCTCTTTAGGTCTATCACAGGCCTCCACCCCCCTGTCCTCTTTGGGACCAGAAATAGGGTGGAGTATAAGCCTGCGAAGCGCTCTGCCAAGGGAGCCGGAACAGCCACCCCCTGAAGCTGGAGTGACGTTAGGAAGTTTTTCAGAGCTTGAGCCTTCAGTGGAGAGGATGGAATCTCTGTTCCTTTGAAAGAGTTCCGAGGTGGAGGGTGAGAAAAATTCCAAAAGTGCCCCCATTGAATTGTTGACAGAACCCAGGGGTTGTGGCAGCAGGTGGCCCAGACTGGGGTAAAAAAACTTTAGCCTGGCTCCCACCGGGAGTGCCTGGGTTCCTCTGGCGTCAAAAAGACTGCTTCTGCTCCTGTGGAGCTGGAAGGGCTTTCATCTTCCTGTTCAAAAAGGATCCCCGAGTACCTTTCCAAGGTCTTTTGTTGTCTCTGGGCTGTCTTGACTGCCTAAAATCCCTTGGGTTTGACTGGCGGAACCTAGAGGAACCACCTCTGAATCTTCGCCTACTTCTGTCCTGTGGAAGCATACCAGACTTCCCTCCTGACAGCCTGGAGATAGCTTTATCCATTTTGTCTCCGAATAGTGCTTTCCCATCAAACGGGATTTTGCACCCATTTTGTTTGGAGGATAAGTCAGCCATCCAGGGTTTCAGCCACAAGGCCCTCTTCGCCATCACTGAATGCAACATGGATCTTGCCGAGCACCTGATCGTGTCAATGGCCGCTACGCAGACAAAGTCTGCCGACAATCTAAGCTCTTCTAAGGCCTTAATTATATCCTCCATGGGGACATCCTGATGCAAAGCCATCTCAATATTATCTGTCCAAGATCTTATGGCATTTGATACTGACGTGAGGGAAATAGCTGGCTTACATGCTGCTTCCGCGGCTAAGTAGCTCCTCTTCAGCTCCAGGTCGATTTGCCTGTCTAGAGGGTCTTTGAAGGAAGTGGAATCCTCCATTGGTAGAGTAAGTTTTTTTGCGAGTCGCACCACGGACGCGTCTACCACTGGCATGGAGTTCGGTGACTGCGTTCCCGACTCTGGTAAGGGGTATATAGTTTATTGAACCGACCCCAAAATTATTATTTTTTTTATCAGTCTTTGACCATTCCTTCTGAATGACTTGACTAATCTTGCCCATCAACGGGAAAAGAACCTGCTTCCTTTTGAGGAATGGGAAGTAGCTTGTAGACTCTTGGGGAGGCTATTCTGCGTCTTTCCAGGCGATTGCAGTTTTGACTGCCTGGATGAATGGCTTTACTAAGGAGAGACTGAAGCCAGAAGGTTCTGACTCTTCTCAAGAGTCCCCTGAAGAGTCTTCAGGTGGTGAATCTCTAGCTGGTCGGCCTGACGGCGGCAGAGGTGTACTGACTGCTGACGGACCAGGGAGATTAGGTTCTATATCCTGAACCTGGGATATCTGCTGAAGTGGTTGAGCGGGGACCGAAGCCAAAAGCTCAGAGAAGGAGTCCTTCATTGTCCGCTTGAGCAGATCTACAGCGTGCTGATTTTCTAGCTCGCGGTTGGACGCATAGTCCGTAAAACAGTCCTTACAGACCACTCTGTCTGGTAGCGGTGTAGCCCCACATATCCAGCATCTCTTTATCCTATAGGTCCTAGGAGAGGGGGGGTCGATCACGTCCTCTGGATCTTGACCTCTCTGATCTACGACGTGAAGAATGGGACCTACGCCCTGATGAGCGGGACCCCTTGGAGTGGGTGGGGCTATGGTGTAAGGAACTCACGCTAGACCAGTGAGCGCACTTTTTTTTTTTTTAATACTCACGTATAGTTGGTCACATACCTAATAGAAGTGTGAGGATCTTTGCTGCGAGATGAATGACTCATTGCGGAGTTGGGCACAAGGATCAGCTCCAGAAATATAGTAAGAAAGGGAAAAGAATCAGGAGTTTTTGGCGTCACTTTTTTTTTTTTTTTTTTAAATAAACATTTTTATATCAACATCTGTTTTTATTTTTTATTTTATTTTTTAAACATAAACATTTTTATATTGTTATCTTTCTTTTTTTTTTTAACATAAACATTTCTGATCGGCAACATTTTTTTTTTGAGAAAATAAAAAGTACCTACCACAAAGCAGCATCAGAGAGACCTAGCAGGGCACAGCTGAGGAGACTGACAGCCATCCCTGAATCTGAACCTAATTAGGCTCAAGGTGCGTGGGCTAATCCCATAAACCACCATTTGGAATTGATTGAAAAAAAAGGGCAAATCTAGCCTTCTTTCCAGAATCCAAGATGGCCGCCACTGAACCAAGCGTCTGTGCATGCGCAATCGCAGAAGAGCCAGCGTCGCCCAGTACAGATAGCCGAGAAACTACGGCTCTGTATCACTCCCGAATCGCGCATGCGCAGACGGCGGCGAGGACGCTGCGCCGTGACACTCTCCTACCTGGCGGGACGTACAGAGCACCTGTAGCCCCCCCAAACCCGGAAAAAAGCACCACAATGTTGTTGCACAGAGAGACACCTGCCCTATCCAGTTGCACAGTTTTAAAGGAACAAAAAAGTAAGATAACAATCATTTGAAGGAGCCTAACAAGCAAAGGAAAGGGGAGGGAGAGGGGAAGAGAGGAAAAGAAAGGGGAAAAACACAAATGCCTGGAATAAAAAATGGAAACCACCAGCCTGGGAAGATGGAGCTGATCCTTTTGCGACTTCCACTGCATTCATCATGGATGTGATAGCAGACTGTGTTCCTGTGAGGAAACTCTGCGAAATGACCCCAACAGATCCACAGAGGGGTTCCCAGTCTTATCAGCGCTGTGAGCGGCCCAAGAACAGGGACTGCGCACGGAAAAGGCTAAACCCGGCGGACGCTGCCGACTGCAGAGGTATGGACATACTGCTACTCTTCACCAGCACAAGAAGGTATGAGGAAAAAAAGGAGAATGTTGGGGGAGGGGCTATGCCTTTAATTTATGCTATTCACTAGTCCTGAAGGAGGAGTCGAGGCGGAGCTCTATCACAGGTATGCTGCCATGGAGGCACCAGGAAATTTTTTTTTCTAATTTCCCGAATTTCCGAAAAAAGCAAAAAAAAAAAAAAAATGAATAAAAACGAAAAAAAAACGAATTTTTCTAATTTCCAAATTTTCTAATTTCCAAAAAAAAAGCAAAAAAACGAATGAAACGAAAAAAAAAAATAAAGAATTTTTCGGCAGTGCACATGTCTAATAAGGCCTACCTATAGGTACTAGTATAAATATCTCCTAAATATCTCCGAAATGTGCACCGTTCAGGAGATATTTATTGTACATGCAGCCAGTGACATCTCCGGCGCGTGCGCTCTGAAGGAACGGCCACCCAGGCTGTTTCTTTACAGTCCTGTGCCATAAACGGGAGTGACATCATCGCGCCTCTGGCCACTAACACAGCTACAAACCTGGAAGGAAGATCGGGTGAAGATGGAAGCCTTGTCAGTGGTGAAGGACTTTGTTCTAAGGTAAGTTTCACGTAATGTGCTAGTATGTGATGGATACTAGCACATTATAACTTTGTCTTGCAGGTAAAAAAAATGTAATCGCCGGTGGTTTACTACTCCTTTAAGTATAACCCAATATTATGTCACCAATTATTCAGTTTTACATATGTTTTCTGTTTATATAATAAATTAGTTTTTTGGCAGTATGTGTGTATTTATTGACATCTTTGTACAAAATAATTTATATTTTCTCATATTATATATCATGGGGGGATTTTCTCATAGTAGACACAGAATCTGGAAAAGCTGTGCATTGCAGCCAATCAGCTTTTAAATTTCGTTTTCAAAGCTTAACTTGTGGGCGGGGTCTAATGCACCCGTGCACGTGGAGTAACACATGCTCGCCTATGCCCGGGACCAGGCGGAGGCTGTGGCCATGTGAAGAATCAAACATTAAGGCATTCTCCCGACTTACAGTGAGCCCCTTGTGTGCAGCAATGATGTACAGAATTCTGAGATATTTTGTCCCATGTCGCTGTACACTTGTAACTGATGTATGTTGCATTCAGAGGGGCATGCAGAGCCCTTGCCCACTCCACCAGTCCAGGGTACCTCTGGTACCTCACTCGGAGTAACAGAATGGAGTCCCGCTGAGCGGGTCCCAGGCATGCACATTAACTCTTTCCTTACCATACCTAGTGATCAGGCCTTAGATCTCCATAAGGCTAGTCTGATCCCAGTGACCGGAGCAGAAAGACCACTAAGGAGGGAGTCAGAGCACTTATATGTGTCCAGTGAAGGACTATGAGCTCTGCATTGTACTTGATGATGTCTGAAGTCCTCTGACAGCTGCAGCATAAAGTACAAAATGCTGCGGGAACCAGTCTAGCAGCACAAAGGAGGATTGGGTAAGTAGAACTGATTCTTCCTCTCCAACAGAACTAAATGGGCATTTAAACCTTGATGTGTGGGGGCAGCTTTAGCTTAGGCTGGGTGAGCCAGTGATCCACTTCTAATATATGGGTTAACAGATACTTTAACCACTTTAATACCGTCCCTTAGCCAAAAGACGGCTGCACCATGGCTCTCTAGTTCTGGGAGGGCGTCCACTTATTGCCCACCAGTTCCATCTATCAGTGCCCATCAGTACCACTAATCAGTGCTCACCAGTGCCACCTATCAGTGCCCATCAGTGGCGCTTATCAGTGCTGCCACTCAGTGCCCATCAGCGCCACTTATCAGTGCCCATCAGTGCCACCTCTCCATGTCTCCTGATCAGTGCCCACCAGTACCATCTCATCAGTACCCATCAGTGCCGCCTCATCAGTGAAAGAGAAAAATAAATATGAAAAATGTTTTGTTTTGTTTTTTTCGAAATTTTCGGTGTTTGTTTAGCAAACAATAAAAAACCCAGCGGTGATTAAATACCAGCAAAAGAAAGCTCCATTTGTGTGAAAAAAATTATAAAACTTTCATATGTGTACACTGATGCAAGACCGCGCAATTGTCATTAAAAGTGTGACAGCGCTAAAAGCTGAAAATTGGCCTGGGCAGGAAGGGGGTGTAATTGTAGGGTAATTGGGGGTAAAAGGGCACCGGTGTAATTGCCCAGCAGTAACGAAGAATAGCAGGAATGGATATTTTATACAGTTACATTTGGCTGGTTTCGACCAACGTAACGCAAAGCACTGCCATATATGGTCTTTCCCCATAACTGCCTTACTATGCCAAAGTCTTTGTGTGGGGGTGGCCATCTTGGTTGGAGGCAGGGCTTTGCTTCCTCATGTCAGAGTACTGCTTATGTACAATTAACATTTTTTTTTAAAGAAGTTACCTGTATCATTGTTAGTTCAGGTCCCTTTTAGTTTAAAGTAATTTATGTGAGTATTATAAAAGCAAGCGCCCGAACAGGGACTTGAACCCTGGACCCTCAGATTAAAAGTCTGATGCTCTACCGACTGAGCTATCCGGGCTCTGCCTGCTCTAGGATAGTTCTGCCTTTTTGTAATTACTAGAAACCATGAGCACATTCCTCAGTCACTTGTAGTTTGCTGCCATTCCTTTGGACAAATGTCTGCATTCTTTCATGAGACCTAATCTGTGGAAGAGGTCTCGTAGTATCTGGTTATAACTATAATGCAGAAAAAAAGGGAGCCGCTCAGGTGTGGGAATCCTCCAATCACCTCCTCCCAGCAGCCAAGGGTGCAGACAATGCTACTAACAGCAAACAGGAACAAAAAAGTCTTCTGGACTGCAGCACTCCAAAGATAAAAGCCTTTATTAAAATAGGAAATCCAAAATGCACACTGTACAACGGTACACAGGTCAAAAAAATCTGGCTAACATGTTTCGCATGTTTTTTGCCCTGTGTACCGTTGTACAGTATGCATTTTGGATTTCCTATTTTAATAAAGGCTTTTATCTTTGGAGTGCTGCAGTCCAGAAGACTTTTTTGTTCCTGTTTGCTATAACTATAATGCCTCGTACACACAACCGGTTTTCCCTGCAGGAAAACTGCCATGACAGCTTTTGGCTGGGAAAACCGTCCGTGTGTATGCTGCATCACAGTTTTCCCGAAGAGAAAACTGCGGGGAAAAAAAAGAGAACTTGTTCCCTATTCCCGAGAAAACCGGTCGTCTGTATGCTTTCCCGAGGGGAAAAAAAACGCGCATGCTCGTAAATTTGACGCATGCGCGGAAGCATAGAACAGAATTTTGTCGGCTCGTCGTTGTCTTTTGATGTCACCGCGTTCTTGCCAGTCAAAAGTTCAGCTGTCTTTTGTGTGACAGTGTGTATGCAAGGCAGGCTTGAGAGGAATCCCGTCGGGAAAAGCGTAGTTTTTTTTCCTGCCGGGAAAACCGGTCGTGTGTACGAGGCATGAGTGTTACATCATTAGTATCGTTCGTTTTTTTAGCCTCTAAAGTCCTAATGTTGTAAATCAAATGGCACTTACCACGCCAATAAGTCCCCCTGTAATGAGCTTACAAGTTAACCACTTACCGACCGCCGCACGCCGATGTACGTCGACAACATGGCACGGGCAGGCACATGGGCGTACCTGTTAAATTTGCCGCCCAGCGGGTCCCGAGAACTCGATGTTCCCGGGAGGCCCGCGATTGCGGTCGGCAAAGGCAGGACAGGGGGATGTCGTTGTAAACAAGGCATTGCCCTATTCTGCCTAGTGACACTGTCACTCATGACCGTTCCCCGTGATCGGGAATGGTCAGTGATGTGTCACGTGTAGCCACGCCCCCTAACAGTAAGAATCACTCCCTAGTACTGACTTAACCCCTGCAGCGCCGCCTAGTGGTTAACCCCTTCACTGCCAGTGTCATTTTTACAATAATCAGTGCATTTTTATAGCACTGATCGCTGTAAAAATGACAATGGTCCCAAAATGGTGTAAAAAGTGTCCGATGTGTCCGCCATAATGTCGCAGTCACAATAAAAATCGCTGATCGCCACCATTACTAGTAAAAAAAAGATTTTTAATAAAAATGCCATAAAACAGTCCCCTATTTTGTAGAAGCTATAACATTTGCACAAACCAATTAATAAACGCTTATTGCGATTTTTTTTTTACCAAAAATATGTAGAAGAATACGTATCGGATTAAACTGTGGGAAAAAATGTTTTTATATATTTTTGGGGGATATTTATTATAGCAAAATGTAAAAAATATTGAATTTTTTTAAAAAATTTAGTTTTTTTGTTTATAGCGCAAAACATAAAAACCGCAGAGGTGATCAAATACCACCAAAAGAAAGCTCTATGTGTGGGAAAAAAAGGACGTCAATTTTGTTTGGGAGCCACGTCGCACGACCGCGCAATTGTCAGTTAAAGCGACGCAGTGGCGAATCGCAAAAAGTGGCCTGGTCTTTAACCACCAAAATGGTCCGGGGCTGAAGCGGTTAAGTAAACAATCCAAAAAAATTTATAAAAACACTAACACATAATTTTGAATGTCTTAACAAACTTCCGCTGCTGCCTTTTCATAAAAATCACAAACCCTTACACCATATTCATATCCATAGGTGAAGCTGCGCAGTGATGAATCAAAATCAATTAACAAAAAGTGTACAAAAAAATAAAGCCCCTGTTCACACCGGTGTGGCTTTGAAATCGCGCTACTGTCATAAGAGTCAGAGTGGGACTGTGCTGCCACATACACATGGAGGCCACAGCCGTCAGAGATACAGCAAGCTGGAAGAGATGGGTGTCACTGGTTTTGTGAGATTCTGCTATAGAGTCCAGAGTCATTGGAGAGTTCTGGTCATCAGAGGGACCATCGGTCACAATTTCCTTACCCTCATATTAAAAGGACAGCGCCAGCTTAATGGAGGACATCGTTTGGGATTTTACCCCCCCCCCCCTTCTTTAAGATACATGAGAAATCCATGCAGGACTCACATTGGAGAAATTCAAGGACCTTTCAGCTTTTAGTACCGCCTTTAGTTAGGACCCCCTAGGTTTTGGGTTCAGGTACAGAAATACTTGGTCTTCTCTTTGTTCGTTGCTTTGTACAAATTTGTTTATTTTGTTATTGTTTATTGCTGTCGTCATTTTGTTTTTGTTGCCTTGGTGGGTGTGTAGCCCAACTAAATCCTCCTTCTTCAGCTTTGGTGTGTCAGAGGATGTGGCATTGCCAGAAGGATCGTTGTTATCTGGAATCAGGGGACCTATACATCAGCGGCTTCTTTGTAGGTAAGCACGACAAGAGGTTAGACCTGTGGAAGATGTGCAGAGTAAGTAGGGTACAATGGACTAGTCGCCAGTATTGCCTGTGGTCTCCCCATAGTTCCTGGTGCCTAACCTGCAGCTTGTTGGTATATGATGTTCATGTGTGTCCCTCAGAAGTCTGTAGTGGGCACATTGATTAGGGTAATAGCATTGAGCTCTACTATAAGATGACCAGATTTTTAAAATGAAATCCAGGGACATATTTTTTTTTCTACTAGTAATGGCGGCAATCAGCGATTCTCTGCCCGTCGCTGCCCGCCTCACAGCCTCTCAAGTCTTACTCCCTGGGTCACGGCTACTACTGGGTGGGGAGCGGAGGAAGATCACTCTGCCAGGGAAGGCAAGGAGATCAGCAGGCAGGCGGCTGGCCGGGACTTGAGTCAAGGCAGAAGAACATGTGAGCGGAGCTGAATGGGCATGCACCCGAAACTGTGAAATATTCCCTCCACCCCGACCAGCACATGAGCATCAGAAAGGGGCACAGATAATGGAAAAAAATACACCTCCCTAAGCTGGTAGGAGTGGCAGAGCGGGGGGGGGGGGGGGTGTAATTCAGATTTTTTTTTTTTTAATTCTGCACTGACTGTCTTTGAAAATGCCCCAGCCCCTGTTCAAATCCAATCCGGGGACAAAACCGGGGACAGACTTGGTCTGGGGACAGTGTCCTCAATCCGGGGACTGTCCCCTGAAACTGGGGATGTCTGGTCACCCTACTCTACCAGCCTCATGTAACATGTTCCCAGTTTCACATTGTCTTCTGCAGCATGTCTACACTCTCTGACCCTCATTTCCTCCATTAGGTCTGGAGTTTAGGACAGTTCCCTCAAGCATTACATATATTGAAAATGATGTGCAGCCCTGGTGATGTCAGCCCCCTTTAGCGCATAAGATTACAAGCACTGCCATAGCTAATCTTTCCCCATAACTGCCTTACCATCCCAGTGTCTGTTTAGGGGTGGCCATCTTGGTGGAGGCAGGGCTTTGCTTCCTCATATCAGAATATTATACTGCTTTGGTACACTTAAAGCGGAGTTCCACCCAAAAATGGAAAATGGAACTTCCGTTTTAAGCAATCATGACCCCCTGACATGCCACATTTGCCATGTCATTTTTTTTGGGGGGGGTGGGGGGGTTACCTGGTTTTGAGAGGTACCCAGGTCCCACTTCCTCTCCTGGCGCAGCGCCGAACGTAAGTTCACCTCTCCCCCCCTACAATCTTCTGGGACACGTCATAGATCCCAGAAGATTGCCCAGTAAGCGGCAGGCTGTGAAGTCGCAGGGGCTGTCAAAGTAGGGGGAGAGGAGCAAGGCTTTGTGCGCCCGCATCGCTGGACAGGTGAGTGTCTGTTTATTAAAAGTCAGCAACTACACTTTTTGTAGCTGCTGACTTTTAAATGGGTGGAACTCCACTTTAATATTTCTAGTTTCCTGTACCATTTAAATGTTCACTTTTGGAGTTCAGGTCCTTTTCAGTTTATAGTAATCTATGCGAGTGTTATAAAAATGAAACGCCCGAACAGGGACTTGAACCCTGGACCCTCAGATTAAAAGTCTGATGCTCTACCGACTGAGCTATCCGGGCTCTGTCTGTGCAGTGATAGGTCAGCATTTTTGTAATCAATAGAAAACCATGTCCACATTCCTTAGTCAATGAGGTTGTAGTTTGTTCCAGTACATTTGGACAAATGTCTGCATTCTTTCATGAGACCTAATCTGTGGAAAAAGGTCACGTAGTATTTGGTTATCATTATGGGCATTACATTGAAATGGCAGAGAGCACTTTCAGCCTCTGTCTCCTTTAGAATTCTGGTGAATAAAGAGGATCATCAAGGCACAACCATTGAACAACATTAAAGTGGTTGTAAACCCACTTTTATTTTTTTTATTTTTTGGCCCACCTGCAAGAGAAAGGCATAATGAGCTATTATGACTAGCATAATAGCTCATTATGTTCCACTTACCTTAGATCGGGGCCCCCGAAGCCATCCTCGTCCCTCTGTCCAGCCGCAGACATCACTGCGGCGATAGGCAGAATGTTACTTCCAGGTATCGCCGCACCAGCCAATCACAGCGCCGCTCCGGCGCTGTGATTGGCCGGAGCGGCGGAGACGTCACTCTGCGCATGCGCGTGGGAGGCGTCCCACTCTGCTACGCCCAGCGATTGCTGGGAAGTAGCCGAGTATGTGAATGGGATTAACCCCATAAATGCGCCGTTGTCTACGGTGCGCATGCGCCGTAGACAGCGGCGCTTGTCATTTTAGTAAATATCTCCTAAACCGTGTAGGTTTAGGAGATATTTCTTGCACCTACAGGTAAGCCTTAATCTAGGCTTACCTGTAGGTGCAAGTTGAAAAAGTGGGTTTACAACCACTTTAACCACCAACTAACCCAGGTCCAGTGGGATTTTCCTGCAAGTGGCGCAAAAAAAAAGGGGTCCTATAGACACCAGCAGTGCCCCACAGTATCCCTTAAGTCCCGATGGCCATTACCCCATATCAACCCCATACATAGTCCTTGATATTGTTCTCCTCCTCTTCGGTCCCAACATCTTTCATTATCTTGCACATGCACAGATGTGCAGGTCCTGTAGGACCTGGTAGAGACCTGTGGCACATCTGCGCATTGGGCAATCTGCTTTCTGGTAGAAAACTGCATGCACAATCTCTGCCATACACTAAAGACCTAGGGTACATCTGTGTATGTATGAAATCTTGCACCCTAAAGACAATTGCAGAGAATCCCAGGACACAGCAGGGCCCAAATTATTCTGGCCCTGGGCTCGACATACTTCGATCTAAAAATCAAAGTAGCCAGGTGGAAATTTCTCAGCGAAACAGTGACTGCAGCCAATCAGATGCTTATAGGCAGGTGCCTACAGAAGGATTAATGTTTTTTTTTTCTATGCTGACTCATGTTCTGCAGTTACCTGGGTCAAGTCTGCTGTCTTTCCTGTGAAAATGTTACAATATAGCTGTGTAGTGGATCTGATGGTCTGATTGGCTAGATTTTCCTGCCAATTTTCCCTCGGATCCACATAAAAAGGGGCTCTTTAATGCCCCAAGAGAGAGCTGCTGGAAATACTGACACAATTCGGCTGTTATGCTGCTGGACGGTGCCCCCAACTATGGGGTCACTAGGGGCTCCCTGAGGGATTGGGAGCCAGAGCACTCTTAAATGCCAAGGATAGATTGATAGCCTCTAAGGATCTTTGCCACACATGGACTATATGGGCTGTGCTACCTCAAGCTTCTAGCCTCAGCTTGCTCAATTAAGCTTTGGCAGTAAAACCTGGAAGCTGATTGGTTTCTATGCAGAAGTGAGCCTGATATTGCACTCTCCAGTTTTAGTAAATAAACCCCTGTACACTTTAGTTCAGGATGTAGCTTGCTGTCTGGTGTAGGCTATATTACTGTTGATAGAGACAACTGTATATATATCATAGCTTTATACAACCAACCAGCCAGGGAATGGGTGACTGGTGTAGGGTGACGGCTACTGTGGTAGTGAAGGGGTGTTGAGCTCGTCCCCTTCACTAGCAGTTGGGACCCGACCTGCGGCACAGAGTACCTAGGGTGTGACATTTACGTAAGGGGTAGGATAGTGTTGTCTTAGCAAGATGTGATGTAATTGTAGATGTAGTTAATTTTTGGTTATTACAAATATTGCATTCAATAGCAGCCATGCACAGATGGTCTGTCATTTAGCATTTAAAAAGGACAGAATCAGCTTTGAGGCCAGTTGACACCTAGATGCCAATAAAAGGCCCATTTACAAGTAAACATATTGGCACCTTTCAGAAGCCCTCAAAGGGAGGCCCAGCCAGGAAAGCAACAAAGCTCCACAGGGGGCATTTACAAGGCCCCGGCCAGTCTACAGACTGTGTTTTATAACATCAGATCTGAGGAATCTATTTTATGTCTCATAAAAGCTAAAATATTAGCTGCAGAGAGATGAAAATAATCCCTTTTATCGTACACGTGATGGGTTACGTGTACATGTAAATCTGTATTTGTAGCGTGTGTAGAATCCTAGAAAAATACACAAAACTGTTATATTGCGCCGGACTGCGACAGGCAGGCGGTGATTGGTACTGTTGTGATTGGGCTGATGCGCTGGTATCAGAAATCCTATCCATGACCCAGCAATCAGTGCCGTTCTGGGCCAAATCAACGCTAGTAGTTTCAGAACACAAAACCTTGTGGGCTGAGACAAGAACACCCCCCTCCCTCCCCCCAGGGTTGATTGGCCCAGGGCTAAAGTCTAGCCCACATCCATATTTCAATAAATTGGGTAGCCTGAAATATGGACAGGGTTCTTCCACGAAGCCAGTTTGAGACTGGGGAGTTCCCGCATGTTCCAGTATGCTTCTACTAACGGAAAAACTTCGGTAAAGTTTTATTTCTGTTTTTTATCCCTTTTTATTTTCATAGCAAATTGCCAAGGGTGTGTATTTCTGCATTTTTTGTATCTTTTTTGGTAACTCTTTTTGTCTTTGTATGCATTGCCCACATTCGGGATATTAAATGATAAAATGAATAAGTGACTTCTGTGTACTAAGCTAGGACTCATATCTCTGGAGAGGTTGTTGTTTTAGTGCCTAAATGCTCAGTCTAAGTTACGTGCCAATCTGTATGCAATTTCACTGCGTGTTGGCAGATTGCATGCAGATTGTAAGCTGACAGATCTGCCAGACGGAGATCTGTGTGTGTGTGGTGGCTCAGCAGACCAGTCTGCGGACAAACTGTTGAGTGGTGGCAGGCTATCGTTTATTTTGTATCTGGTGTGTGGGTGTTAGGACAGCGGGAAGAGTTATTAACACCGGGGTTCAAGCTTGCAGGATAGCTGGAGGACCCCTAGAAGTGTGTAGTAATTGCTAGACTGTTCCCCAACCCTTAGAGTGCACCAGATTGTATGTAAGATTCGTATCTGCCTGTGTGTGGTCAGCTAGCTGGATTGGAGTGGAGTCTCCCTCTAGTGGTGGCCAAAGGTAGTGCAGGCTGTGAAATCACCACAGCCAGTCTTACATGATCAGTAGAAATCCCCCCTTTTTCCTTTAGTTCCTCATATACCCCAGTCACAGAACGCCCGTCGCGGTTAGTCACAGATTGGCGGCAGCGAGCGGAATTAGCTTAGTACATTAGCACATGGTTTATTCATTTAACCTGTGTGCTAAAGGTTGGAAGCTTGTTAGAAGCAACTGACCTACAGAAGCTCACTCAGTGCATAATTTCTGTTTTGTGGAAGACATACTTGGCTATTTGCTCCCCACCCCCTCTTGTTTTTATTTTCTATCTTTTATTTGGCAAAAAACTTGGAGATGGTAACCCACGAGATGATTTGCTGGTACAAGAGGCAATCCGAAGAGACCGCAATTGACCTCTGTGATCTAAGAGGCATCAATACGGTTGGCAAGACGAGGACCCAGCTTTTATGTGCGTTGATAGAGGATGACAGAGAACGGCTCACCATGGCATCTAAACCCAGAAAAAGTGCCAGCCCAGATGACTGCGAGAAACAGCGTGACTCTATTTTAAAACCCTCTCAGCGGAATAAATCAATCCAGCATGGAAATGCAACATCACCTCCATCTGCATCAAGACCTACAAGAGGCAGACTTACATCTGTGGAAACCTTGACGTGTTTTGTCTGTAACCAAGGTGGACATTGCTCAAGCCTTTGTCAAAAGCTGAGGGTGCCTAGCCCACCAGCAAGTGTGACAAGTGCACCCCCTACTGTGTTGCTTGTTGGGGAAAATGGAGGAAGCCGAGCAGATAACCTGCAGCCAGTTACCGCAAGTAACAGCATTACAGTCTTACTCCGAGATATGGGTTTAGAGGATATCCTAGCTCGTCCAGGATTGAGGAGCTGTGAGGATGTGATCTCAGGTGAAGCCATGGCTGTCACAGGAGGTGGAGAAGCCATCCCTGACGTGCCTCTGGCTTGTGTTTCCTTGAACCAGGAAGCTGACAACCAAGTGAAAGAAGTGGGCAGAGCAGATCCCACAAATGTAGGAGGGCATGCAGATAGCCTGCAGCCAGTTACCGCAAGTGACAGTGTTACCATTGGACTCCCAGCTATGGGGTCAGAGGATGTCCTAGCTCTTCTAGGATTGAGGAGCTGTGAGCATGGGATCCCAGGGGAAGCCATGGCTGTCACCGGAGGTGGAGGTGCCAACCCTGCCTCGCTGTCACATACCTGGAGGTAGAGCCTGAGTATGCAGAGGACGGCCTCCCTTACACCTCTGACTCGAGGCCCCTGATAGAGTAAACAGGAGGCGCGGGAGTGCAGAGTCGCACAGGTGCCTGGCAGGATCGCTGGTGATGGAGCCGGACTGGGATCCCAGAAGAGACTGCAGAAGAACACTGGTGCAGAGAAGACCAGGAGCCACGGTCAGTGGAAGGCAGGTACTGGCTTCGTACAGGAACTCCACAGGCAGAGGAGCAGATGCGACAGCAGGTGGGATGGGAGCTCAGCAGGGCTCCGAAGAGCTGCAAGGATGGCAGGTGCAGGCTGGCCGGATCACACACTGGCGGACAAGTCCGGGACAGGAGCATAGGCTGGAGGGAAGTCAGGATACAGGCCGGTTACTATCAGGCTGGCAGCAAGGTAGCAGAAGGAGCAGGCAGATGCAAAGTCAACAAGCCGGGTCAGGTGCGGGCAGAAAACAGGAACGTCAAGGACAAGCCGGGTCGGATATCAGGAACAGGTATCAGATACTGGAACGTAGGGTACACAGAACACTGTAGAGCAGACAGCACTGAGTTTGGGTACTGACCCAGTTTAAATAGCCTGCTTGGCACCAAGGCCTGTCACTGAATGCGCGCGCGCACTGCGCGCATTCGTGCATGTGCGTGTGCACGTACGCGCATCAGCATGCGCATCGGCGTGCGCACGCGCGCCATTGGCGTTCTAGCAATAGCTGAGGTTCCTGGCCGTCTTCCACGGCCACCATCTTGAGTGCTGGCATGCCCTTCCTGACATTGCCCCCTCCTAATGGGCAGCCTCCGGATGCCCAATCTGGCCACTTTATCAGGATGAGCGTTCTTGAAGGTTTGGATGAGCTCTTGGGCATGAATATTACCTTCCGGTTCCCACAAGTTGTCCTCCGGTCCGTACACTCTCCACTTAATTAGGTACTGAACCTTATTCCTCCTCTTCCTGCAATCTAACACCGCTTCCACCTCGAACTCCTCTTCACCGTCTACCACCACGGGTTCAGGTGGGCCGGCATCTCGGCCAGGAAAAGGATCAGGGATAGCGGGTTTTAGCAGGGTAACATGGAACACG
The DNA here is from genome assembly GCA_029206835.1 of Rana muscosa. Classification (NCBI taxonomy): domain Eukaryota; kingdom Metazoa; phylum Chordata; class Amphibia; order Anura; family Ranidae; genus Rana; species Rana muscosa. The sequence continues at coordinate 289,331,325 of CM055118.1, forward strand.
GGATGGATCCTAAAAGAGTCAGGTAGTTCCAGCTCGTATGCAACATTGTTGATACGTTTTTTCACCGGAAATGGCCCTACGAACTTAGGTCCAAGTTTCTTCGAGGGGCAAGCAAGTTTTTTAGATTTGTTGTAGCCAACCAAACTTGGTCACCTGGGTTTAAGATCAATTCCCCCCTTCTCCTCTTGTCAAAGACTTCTTTGTTGTAGGCTTGGGTCTTGGCCATTGTTTCCTGCAACAGTTTATTGTTGGTATTAAAGAAGTCCATTGTTTCAAGCACAGCAGGTACAGAGCACTCTGGAATTGCGTTGAAAAGAAATGAAGGGTGAAAACCGTAATTGGCGAAGAAAGGAGATTGTTTGGTGGCTGAGTGGACGGAATTATTGTAAGAGAATTCGGCCAGAGGGAGTAAGGGAACCCAATCGTCTTGAGAAAATGAAGAAAAACAGCGGAGATATTGTTCAAGTGTTTGATTGGTCCTTTCTGTTTGTCCATTGGTTTGCGGATGATAGGCTGATGAAAATGAAAGTTCAATTCCCAGAGACTCGCACAAAGACCTCCAGAACCTGGAGGTGAACTGGACCCCTCTGTCAGAAACTATGTTTGCCGGAGTTCCATGAAGCCTAATAACCTCTCTGATGAAGATTCGTGCGGTCTCTTGTGCAGAGGGAGTGCCCTTCATGGGGAGGAAATGAGCCATCTTGGATAATCGGTCGACGATCACGAAAATAGTATTGTAGCCCTCAGATGGGGGCAGCTCCACGATAAAGTCTATCGAAATCATCTGCCAAGGTCTATTTGGGACCGGGAGCGGCTTTAACAGACCCCAAGCCCTGGATTTGCTGTTCTTGTTGCGGATACAAGTGGTGCAGGATTCTACATACTTCCTGCAGTCCTTCTCCATCCTAGGCCACCAAAATGTTCGTTGCATTAATTCGAAAGTCTTGTAGACGCCAAAATGCCCTGCAAGCATATGGTCATGGCACAGGCCCAAGGTGGAGACTCGCAGATCCTCCGGTACAAAGACTTTGTCTCCATACCAAAGTAGCCCATCTCTCGCCAGCAAGGTGGTTCCGGGTGGTGAGGGTCTTCCTACAGAGGCTTGTTTGATCTGGGCCATTAAGTCCCCTTGTAGTAGGAGAAAGTTCCTGGAAGACAGAATGGTATCTGGAGTGGATGTTTCCTGTGATTTGCTGAACATGCGTGATAAAGCATCAGGTTTTGTATTTTTAGATCCAGGCCTGTATGTTAAATGGAAAGTAAATCTAGAAAAGAAAAGTGCCCACCTGGCCTGCCGGGGTTTCAACCTCTTCGCTGTTCTCAGATATTCTAGATTTTTGTGGTCTGTATAGATCAGGATCGGGTGTGCAGCCCCTTCTAGTAAGTATCTCCACTCTTCCAGTGCAGCTTTGATTGCTAGGAGTTCACGATCCCCGACGTCATAATTTTTTCGCATCAGATAGCTTGTGGGAAAAGAAGGCCGCTGGGTGCAATAGAGCCTTGGATCCCTGCCTCTGAGAAAGAATAGCTCCAACAGCTGTTTCAGATGCGTCCACCTCTAAGACGTATGGCAGGGACGAGTTGGGATGCTTCAGGACAGATGCGGAGGTAAACCGCTTTTTCAGCATCTCAAAGGCAGCCTGGGCCTCTGGGGACCAACGGGATCTGACACCCTGTTTAGTAAGTTGGGTGATGGGGGAGATGATTGCTGAGAGTCCCCTAATAAACTTTCGATAAAAGTTTGCGAATCCTATAAAACGTTGGATGCCTTTCTTATCGCTGGGGATTGGCCAGTCCAAGATGGCTGTAACTTTTTGAGGATCCATCTTGACGCCCTCTGTGGATATGATCAGGCCCAGGAATTGGATGCTTTGGCGCTCAAATTCGCACTTCTCGGGTTTGGCCTAGAGTCCATGTTGTCGAAGGCGGCTCAAAACACTCCTGACATGTCCGCGGTGATTGTCTAGAGAGGAAGAGAAGATTAGTATATTGTCAAGGTATACTACAACGAATAAGTCCAGAAAGTCTCGGAAGACATCGATAATAAAGTGCTGGAAGGTAGCGGGGGCATTGCATAACCCGAAGGGCATTACAAGGTACTCATAGTGCCCGAACCGTGTGCGGAAAGCCGTCTTCCATTCCTCCCCTTCCCGTATACGGACCAAGTTATAGGCACCTCGGAGGTCCAGCTTTGTGAATATGGTGGCAGCGCCAAGTCTCTGGAAAAGTTCGGGTACCAGCGGAAGGGGATAGCGGTTCTTAACCGTGACTTTATTCAGCTCACGATAGTCCACACACGGACGTAATGAATGGTCTTTTTTTTCTACAAAGAAGATTCCCGCCCCGGCCGGACAGCAGGTGGGATGGGAGCTCAGCAGGGCTCCGAAGAGCTGCAAGGATGGCAGGTGCAGGCTGGCCGGATCACACACTGGCGGACAAGTCCGGGACAGGAGCATAGGCTGGAGGGAAGTCAGGATACAGGCCGGTTACTATCAGGCTGGCAGCAAGGTAGCAGAAGGAGCAGGCAGATGCAAAGTCAACAAGCCGGGTCAGGTGCGGGCAGAAAACAGGAACGTCAAGGACAAGCCGGGTCGAATATCAGGAACAGGTATCAGATACTGGAACGTAGGGTACACAGAACGCTGTAGAGCAGACAGCACTGACTTTGGGTACTGACCCAGTTTAAATAGCCTGCTTGGCGCCAAGGCCTGTCACTGAATGCGCGCGCGCATGTGCGTGCACACGTACGCGCATCAGCGTGCGCATCGGCGTGCGCACGCGCACCATTGGCGTTCTAGCAATAGCTGAGGTTCCTGGCCGTTTTCCACGGCCACCATCTTGAGTGCTGGCATGCCCTTCCTGACACTCGCCCATGGCTCATGTTTTGTTGAGCCAGGAATCTGGAAGCCAAGTCAAAGAAGTGGGCAGAGCAGATCCCACGCATGTAGAAGGCCGTGCGGGCCGCCTGCAGCTGGTTGCCGCAGGTAACAGCGTTTTAGTCAGACTCAGAGATACGGGATCCACGGATGTCCTAGGATCAAGGAGCCATGAGGAGGTGGTCCCAAAGAAAGCCCAAGTTATCACAGGGGTTGGAAGAGTCATCCCTGTGTTACATACAGCTTTTGCTGCTTTGCCCAGAGTATCAACAAGCAAAGTGAGAGAAGTGGACATAGCAGACGCCACTAATGTACTATCTGTTACTGACCAGGGACAGTTGGTAATCCGCTATGAGCAAAAGTCTGCCCCCCTGGAACCTGCAGCTCCACCTGAAGCCCCGGATTCACGTAAAGTACTTGTGGGTGACTCAGTGCAAGTTGGGAACTCTGGGGAGGGTCAAAGGGTTAGTGACTGTGTGCCAGGTCCTGGCCCTTATGGGTTTCTGAAACCAGGGCACCGAGAGCAACCTAAAGTCACCATGAACTCTGAAATTGATAATGTTTTGTATGATGTAAAATGTCAGGATCTGTGCCCTGCAGACCTTCCCTCTGCTGCAGTGGTGACTCGTGATGCCCACCAGTCTACCCTGAACTGGTCACTGCCCACTGCTACAGAGGAACTGTCTGTGGAAGGGCCCGATCCAACTGGGTCCGACCCTTGTGAACGTGGCCAAGCAGGCCTGAGGTCCCCTCACACTGTTGTCTCCCTGGCATCTGAGTCCCCTCAGGCTGTTAAAATTGACATCAGCCTGGAGGAGTTCAGGGGTCTGGCTGACAGACTGCCAGCTAGGGCTGGTGAGATGAGGGTGTCCTGGGAACAGGATTGTGATACTGTAACTGTTTTAGAAAAAAGGAAAGTTTTGAAGTACCTGATGATAAGGCAAATTGTGTTTCAGCAGCTCCTAGTAAGGACAAGCAAGATATGCTTGTAACCTTATGTGAGGCAAAGTCTTCTGTGGTCTGCTCCTCTGCTATCACAGCTACCAGTACCTCCATTGTGGATTCTGGGCTGTGCATGGCAGAGGAAGGACCACAGAGTGACGGACCATATCTGACCCAGTCTGACTCTACTCCCTTGGCAGTCGCATCTGACAGCACTGAGTTCTTAGGGGCTGATACCTTTGTTGCCAGCCCAGAGGAACTCAGGTGTTGTGCCGACAGGTGCTCTGCTGAGGACGGAGTAGGAGTATGTGATGTGGGTCAGAGGACAACCCCTGGTGTAATTCAGTCTTCTGTGACTTTCTCCTCTGTCACCACCGTTGCGAGTACTGCCATTGCGGATTGAGGATTCGTTGCTGTGCGTAACAGGGGAAGAACCACAGGATGATGGGGGAAAACCGACCCCATCTGAATCTGGTCTCTCAGAGGCTGCAGCTGATGGCACTGCATTCCTACAGGCTGATAGGTTTGGTGTCAGCCTAGAGGAATTCAGGGGTTGTGCTGGTAGGCCTTCTATTGAGGCAGAAAAAGCAGAAGTGTGGGAGACAGGCCAGAGGGTGGAGGCCCTGGTACCCAGACCATGGGACCAGGCCCAGGCCACCCAGGGATGGCCTTATGCCAGACTCCAACATCTGGGTGTGGTGGCTAAGATTGTACCACCAGATGGCCAGGACCCATGGCTGAGAATGATGACAGCACACAATGACAGATTTGCCTGTACCCTTTCAGTAGGTAGTCAGTGGCCAGTGGATGAAGTGGATCCGCAGGGCAATCTGCTGGCCAATTCTGATCCAGACCCGTTAGGATCAGGCAGAGAGGGGTGCGGTAGCCCTCTCCTATCTGCAGGGGGATAGGCTGAAACGTCAGTGGTGCCAAACATCAGTTGGGGGAACCTTCAACCCCAAACCTAGGGAACCTTCCCTGCAGACGCGTTAGCTGACCCGTGTAGGCTCAGCTGTGCGTCATCTGGAAGGGGGAGATGTGACATTCACGTAAAGGGTAGGATAGTGTTGTCTTAGCACAGATGGTCTGTCATTTAGCATTTAAAAAGGACAGAATCAGCTTTGAGGCCAGTTGACACCTAGATGCCAATAAAAGGTCCATTTACAAGTAAACATATTGGCACCTTTCGGAAGCCTTCAAAGGGAGGCCCAGCCAGGAAGGCAACAAAGCTCCACAGGGGGCATTTACAAGGCCCCGGCCAGTCTACAGACTGTGTTTTATAACATCAGATCTGAGGAATCTATTTTATGTCTCATAAAAGCTAAAATATTAGCCGCAGAGAGATGAAAATAATCCCTTTTGATCGTACACGTGATGGGTTACGTGTACATGTAAATCTGTATTTGTAGCGTGTGTAGAATCCTAGAAAAATACACAAAACTGTTATATTGCGCCGGACTGCAACAGGCAGGCGGTGATTGGTACTGTTGTGATCGGGCTGATGCGCTGGTATCGGAAATCCTATCCATGACCCAGCAATCAGTGCCGTTCTGGGCCAAATCGACGCTAGTAGTTTCAGAACACAAAACCTTGTGGGCTGAGACAAAAACACCCCCCTCCCTCCCCCCAGGGTTGATTGGCCCAGGGCTAAAGTCTAGCCCACATCCATATTTCAATAAATTGGGTAGCCTGAAATATGGACAGGGTTCTTCCACGAAGCCAGTTTGAGACTGGGGAGTTCCTGCATGTTCCAGTATGCTTCTACTAACGGAAAAACTTCGGTAAAGTTTTATTTCTGTTTTTTATCCCTTTTTATTTTCATAGCAAATTGCCAAGGGTGTGTATTTCTGCATTTTTTGTATCTTTTTTGGTAACTCTTTTTGTCTTTGTATGCATTGCCCACATTCGGGATATTAAATGATAAAATGAATAAGTGACTTCTGTGTACTAAGCTAGGACTCATATCTCTGGAGAGGTTGTTGTTTTAGTGCCTAAATGCTCAGTCTAAGTTACGTGCCAATCTGTATGCAATTTCACTGCGTGTTGGCAGATTGCATGCAGATTGTAAGCTGACAGATCTGCCAGACGGAGATCTGTATGTGTGTGGTGGCTCAGCAGACCAGTCTGCGGACAAACTGTTGAGTGGTGGCAGGCTATCGTTTATTTTGTATCTGGTGTGTGGGTGTGGGGACAGCAGGAAGAGTTATTAACACCGGGGTTCAAGCTTGCAGGATAGCTGGAGGACCCCTAGAAGTGTGTAGTAATTGCTAGACTGGCCCCCAACCCTTAGAGTGCACCAGATTGTATGTAAGATTCGTATCTGCCTGTGTGTGGTCAGCTAGCTGGATTGGAGTGGAGTCTCCCTCTAGTGGTGGCCAAAGGTAGTGCAGGCTGTGAAATCACCACAGCCAGTCTTACATGATCAGTAGAAATCCCCCCTTTTTCCTTTAGTTCCTCATATACCCCAGTCACGGAACGCCCGTCGCGGTTAGCTTGTCGCCATAGGCGGGCGCGTTCGTCACATAGGGACCTAGCCTGGAAGTCACGAGTGAAAGACATAGAGGGACCCTGAGAGAGAGAGAGAGTGAGCACGTAGTTACAGAGTGATCTTCATTTCCTGTATCCACTGGTAACTGTGGATATGTCACTGGGAGGGAGGTGACAGGTATTGCTGGGTTGGTGGATGCCGTTGCAAGCTCTGCGCACCTGTGAGTTGGTGTTCTCTATGTAGCGGGCTCACCCCTCTCACCCCTTCTTCTTCTCGGCTTGCTGTCTTGTCTAGGGGAACCTGGGAGGAGGGATGAGATCCACCACGGCCCATGTCCTCTTCTGGATAGAGGTGAAGGCCCGAACGTATTTTACCTCTACCTGACCCCCCTTTGCTCCCAGTAACCAGAGTTCCACACCACTGAAAAGGTCCAACTCTTATTTATTCTTTAGCAGCAATAAATCGTCACTTAGCACAGACAGGTTGTGACCAACGAACAGTTCAGTACAGGTGGGGAGTAGGTCAAGGCACAATCCCTTAATCAAACTAAACCATTGAGATATCACCAACGGTTATGGCGCACAGTGGCTGTGAATGTACTTCTTTCTTTCTCTGAGTCTCTACCAGCAACTCTGACGAACATGAAACAGGAGTTACCTTCTTTAAGCTGTGGCCCCAGTCAGAGGGAAGACATCCTTCCGAGAGAGTTACCGGAGGCCCCACCGTCACCGGCAAATGCTGCACCGGGCTGTTCGGAAGGGTTACACTCCCCGGCCTCCTCGTCTCAACACCTTAGGGCCCCTCGGGCTCCTCCACCCTTGCGGAACCCAGTCGAAGGTACTGGGTCCCAGGCCTCCTCAATCGTACCTCACCCCAGGACTAAAGGTGCCTGGAATGGACTCCATCTCCCGCTCCGGCCAAGCCAAGGGCCCCTGTGCCCGGAACTCCGGAACGCCCGCACCCAGGCTGAAGGTGCCTGGGCGCGGCGGTATCCTCCGAATCTGAACCCTGAACTCGGGGCATCCGTCCCCTTTATCTCCTCTCCCCAGCGTCACAGCAGGTTCCCCGCCCCGCTGTACATCCGCCGGAAAGGAAAAAAAAGAGTACAGTCTTGCAGTGAGGGTTCAACCCCGGGCCCAGGGCAACAGCGCCACCCTCAGACCCCAGGGAACCTCACACCACCAGAGTCCTCCATAAACAATAATCAGCACATCTGGGTTACACTACCACCCAGATGCTTCCCTTAAATTTAAATACCCGCTACACTCTCCCCCTGGTGATTTGACACTGGTCCCCAGTGTCTGGTGCAAACCCACGTCTTCCAAAGAGTGGTAGCATGAGTTCAACCCAGAGACCAAACTACAGGTAGAACCAAGCCCTACAAACTTAGCCATGAGTTGTGCCAAGACCTAGAATGGGAAAGGAAAACAAGAATACAAACAATGAACACCCTTTTTTTTTTTTTTACATTTTACACATTAACATTCCCCCCTCTCTCTGCTATCTAAGAACCACCCCATTCTCAGCAGCCTTGATAGATGAGTCTCCTGCAGAGGGGAAAAAAGAAAAGAAACACATCCTAACGCAATGTATGTGTTTTCTTGGAAGGAATGGGTCTATCCGTAAAGAAACCCATTCGCTCCAATAAGTATAGTGCAGAGTGTAAAACAAACAATCGTTGCGCAACACTGCCACTTGGTGGCAATGCCGCGGTAAAGACACTTGTCAGATCCAGATGAACTTTTACTTCTCTGTACTGTGACCCTATACTGACTATGCCCCAAAGTCACTGATTTATTTTCCTTGACGGGAGGAGAAGGAGGGAGAACAAACAACAGTAACAGCTCCCATTTCTCCAAAGAGTAAAACATCCCAAGAAAGAAACTAGAGCACAGTCCCTGTATTCAGCAATAAAAGAGAATATAAAGGAGTCTTTTCTCCTATAAGTAGAACTTTGGGTGCGGCAAGAACAAAGGCTTTAAATGCTTGTCAAAAGTCTCCACATTATATTCAATGTTCTCTCCATCTTTCCGACAGATAATCACCCTGTCAGCATGGATGTGCCTCCCTAACATCCATTATACCTTACAGTCCTTGAATTTTCTGGTAACTGTAGGTGAACACGAGAGGTATCGGCGTGCGTGAGGTACCTTCAGCTTTGTCCAGACGAACTCTTTGTACCACCGCTGCCGCAAGACTTCCACCTCATAGAGCAATTCTCGTGGCATATATGGGTATTTCTACCCATATTCACAGGCAACCTTTTGACAAAAGAGACGCTGCAGCCTGGCCAAAGGTGGCATTGTGGCACGGTCTCCCTCTCCAGGCAGAACGATGGATTCCGGATGACGAGGTACTTTCACTACCTCTGTTGATTTCGGCTTAGGAGCCTGCAGCGATGCACGTTGCAGTCCAAAAACAGGAGCAAGGTAAACAGTTGATGATTCAGGAAATGGAAGGGCAGACAGGGGACCAGATTCCTCCCTAGGCTCCGAGGCCTCCACCCGGGGTGTACTATCCCCAATAGACATAGGTGGGTCCCTTGTTGCACGGGACGGGGGTAGCGGCATCTTGTCCCATCCCTTCTTGTGAAAGATCTCATCGATCTCCCCTTCATCACCAGCATCAGATAATGACTCCAGGTCGGAGGTGTCATAAAACTCTGCGGGCAGATAATTCCCAGTAGACACGGAATCACTCCCCTGAACGGCCCCCACCGACTGTGGGCTGCCGACACCTCCAATCACACACACAGTCCCAACCCCTGGCTCACCTGGGTCTTTAGTAGAATATGGACGTCCAGGGCTCTTCCCTCCGGATCCATCCAGGCCAGGCAAGCAACGGGGCAAAGCTCTTCCACGACCATAGGATGCCATCACCCGGCCAACTTTCCTCTTCGGTGGTGGGAGCAGGGAGCTTGTGGTGACCGAGACAGCATCCTCGGATTTCTCTCTTTTAGTCTCCGCTGGGGCAGTCACTTCGCCCTGGTCAGTGCGCACAGGAATGCCCACATAGGCTTCGATCTCTCCCTCCGGAGTGGCAGTACCTGTGAGGTAGTTGAGGTGGTAGGCGCGAGGCCTTTCTGTGGATGGCTCCACCTCAAAAAGGAATTCCTTGCAGGCCTCACATCGCCCGAACAGCTTCAAGTGGACCACCAGTCCCGAACAACCGGGACAGATCACACCGAGGGCCTCCATGTCTCTGCATGTGTACAGAGCCAAACGTCCTCGGGGCCTTAGCCTTATTCCTGTGTCCATAATCGGAGCAGCAAAGGAAGTCATCTCCGCTGTAGAAGGAACAGAAATCCACAGAGTATTTGAGGTCATCCTGACAGTCTGCTGCTCCATTGCGCACTGCCCAATCCGCGCCGGAATCTCCACGTGTGTCCTTCCACATGGTCAGACTCCTCCCATACTCTGCATTTGTTCGCAGGCTTTCTCTTCTCCCCGCCCACGAACTGCGCAGCTATGGTGTGCCTCGTGGCGCATTGGCCAGTATGGCCGACCTACTCGGAACTCCTCCGGGCAGCAAAGTTCAAATTCAGACGGTATAACACACATCCTGGACTTGATGCCCCCACATGTAGCGGGCTCACCCCTCTCACCCCTTCTTCTCGGCTTGCTGTCTTGTCTAGGGGAACCTGGGAGGAGGGATGAGATCCACCACAGCCCATGTCCTCTTCTGGATAGAGGTGAAGGCCCGAACTTATTTTACAATCGGGTCGTGTGTATAACCTGGGGTCAAGTCTTTCCTCTAACTGACCCCCCTTTACTCCCAGTAACCAGAGTTCCACACCACTGAAAAGGTCCAACTCTTATTTATTCTTTAGCAGCAATAAATCGTCACTTAGCACAGACAGGTTGTTACCAATGAACAGTTCAGTACAGGTGGGGAGTAGGTCAAGGCACAATCCCTTAATCAAACTAAACCATTGAGATGTCACCAACGGTTATGGCGCACAGTGGCTGTGAATGTACTTCTTTCTTTCTCCGAGTCTCTACCAGCAACTCTGACGAACATGAAACAGGAGTTACCTTCTTTAAGCTGTGGCCCCAGTCAGAGGGAAGACATCCTTCCAAGAGGGTTACCGGAGGCCCCACCGTCACCGGCAAATGCTGCACCGGGCTGTTAAGAAGGGTTACACTCCTCGGCCTCCTCGTCTCAGATTCGGGCGCCCAACACCTTAGGGCCCCTCGGACTCCTCCACCCTTGCGGAACCCAGTCGAAGGTACTGGGTCCCAGGCCTCCTCAATAGTACCTCACCCCAGGGCTAAAGGTGCCTGGGATGGACTCCATCTCCCGCTCCGGCCAGGCCAAGGGCCCCTGTGCCCGGAACTCCGGAACGCCCGAACCCAGGCTGAAGGTGCCTGGGCGCAGCGGTATCCTCCGACTCTGAACCCTGAACTCAGGGCGTCTGTCCCCTTTATCTCCTCTCCCCAGCGTCACAGCAGGTTCCCCGCCCCGCTGTACAACCGCCGGAAAGGGACAAAAAGAGTACAGTCTAGCAGTGAGGGTTCAACCCCCGGCCCAGGGCAACAGCGCCACCCTCAGACCCCAGGGAACCTCACACCACCAGAGTCCTCCATAAACAATAATCATCACATCTGGTTTACACTACCACCCAGATGCTTCCCTTTAAATTTAAATACCCGCTACATCTATAACTGTGGTAATGTTTGTAGCGCTTAGTATAACCGTACAGTCAGTTAGCCATGGGTTATTAGAAGGTTAACTGTGCTCAGGATGGCTCACTTCTAGGTCTGGAGTTATGCCTTAATGCTGATTTTCACATGAAAGTAAACTCCTGCCTGGAACCTAGGCAATAATAAGTGTAGTTCTAGTGTCCCCCAATAGGATGCCTAAGCCCCGCCCACATGCAGTCACGTTCATGTATTCTGACAGCTGTGGGAACAGTAGTTGTGTGAATACAATACCAGGCAGAGAAGGTTTCTCCATCCATGCTATTTTAGTGTGTAGCAAGGTCCAAGGCCTCCTTTGGTCTAATGAGGACCTCCAAAGCCAGGGATAGCTGACATTCTTCTGTATGTAGTGGGTTGTGAGGCATGGTGGGTGCAGAGTAGTTGTAGTTATTGAGCGCCAGACACTTCTTGAATGCAAAAGAAAGTTTTGTTTCCTTTAACAATCTTTTTGGGTGAAAGAGGGTTAGGGCCAGGACACCCTTAGGTAGTTGCAAGATTAATTGTCCGAGTCCGACTCCTAAACTTCAATAGGAGGACAGCCATGCAGGGAAAGGCATCCAGCAAGACGCCACATTTGCATGTATAGAAATGCTGTCTACTATGGCAACAGTCTTTAACAGTTCCTGACACAAATGTAACAGTTCTTTTCTCTTTCACTACAATCACTCCTTGTAGTTCTTCAGCCTACTGAGCTCCTGGTCTTTCACTAGACCCACTGATTCACTGCCACTGAATCCCTTGAGCTCCTCCAATCTTCATGGTGGTATCTTTCTCAAGCGTCACCCCCACTTCTCTGCTGGGTCCCTAGCTTGGCATACAAGATACCTCTCAAGCTTCACCCCACTGGCCTTCTCGGTCCCTAGCTTGACACACAACGCAGTGGCGGCCCGTCCATAGGGGGCGCCCGGGTGCCGCCCCCCCTCCTGTGGTCACCAAAAAAAAAAATGTAAAAAAAAAAAAAAAACGGGCCCTTTAAGAGTTTTTTTTTTTTTTTTAATGTCTTTTTTTTACACATGGCGGCGCGACCATAGTGGGCGCAGAAGCGCCACTACCGCTCGCTTCTGCGCCCGGCCGTCACTCACCACAACAATACATAGGTTCATGCATTGCATGAACCTATGTATTGCTGCCGCCCACTATTCAGATGGCCAGCCCCTTGAGCGCCGGCCATCTGAATCACAGCGTCTGATTGGCTTTTAGAAGTGCCTATCAGAGCCAGCAGGCTCTGATAGGCTTCCCGACTACAGCCTGAGGGCTGTAATCAGCTTCTAAATATCTAATGAGAGGACGCACGGGGGTGCGTTCCCTGGCCAATCAGGTTCACCGGGTCTGGTTACCGGTAACCTGATTGGCTGAAGTGACATCGAGGGCGGGAGAAGACATTGAGGAAGGAAGAAGGACAGCGCTGACTCGAGGAAGGTAAGTGCAGGGCTGGGGGGGACAAACTGGCTGTATATGGGGGAGAAACTGGCTGTATTATGTGGGAGAAACTGGCTGTATTATGAGGACAAACTGGCTGCATATGGGGGAGAAACTGGCTGCATATGGGGGAGAAACTGGCTGTATTATTGGGGGAGAAACTGGCTGTATTATTGGGGGAGAAACTGGCTGCATATGGGGGAGAAACTGGCTGCATATGGGGGAGAAACTGGCTGTATTATGGGGTAGAAACTGGCTGCATATGGGGGAGAAACTGGCTGCATATGGGGGAGAAACTGGCTGCATATGGGGGAGAAACTGGCTGTATTATTGGGGGAGAAACTGGCTGTATTATTGGGGGAGAAACTGGCTGCATATGGGGGAGAAACTGGCTGTATTATGGGGGAGAAACTGGCTGCATATGGGGGAGAAACTGGCTGTATTATGGGGGAGAAACTGGCTGTATTATGGGGGAGAAACTGGCTGCATATGGGGGAGAAACTGGCTGCATATGGGGGAGAAACTGGCTGTATTATGGGGGAGAAACTGGCTGTATTATTGGGGGAGAAACTGGCTGTATTATGGGGGAGAAACTGGCTGTAATATTGGGGGAGAAACTGGCTGTATTATTGGGGGAGAAACTGGCTGTATTATGGGGGAGAAACTGGCTGTATTATTGGGGGAGAAACTGGCTGTATTATTGGGGGAGAAACTGGCTGTATTATTGGGGGAGAAACTGGCTGTATTATTGGGGGACAAACTAGTGGCGTTTGGGCACAGTGGCTGCGTTTTAATGGGCACAGTGGCGGCAATTGATGATTTTTTTTTTTCAGTTTGTTTGCGCCCCCCCAAAAAATTTGAGCACCAGCCGCCACTGCACACAAGGCTGCTCTGCAAGCGTCACCTCCACCGGCTGGGTCCCTGGCTTGATTCCCACTGAAGTTTCCAGATTTTTCACCATCCCTGGTTGGTGAGAATGCTGCTTCGGTACTTTCTTCAGTTACTCACTGTGGTCCCTGGTAATTAGGCGGATAGTCCCTTACTGGCGACAGCTTCCCCTCTACCTCCAACCACGACAGGTTCTCCGGCTGGCAGAACCGTCACTTCTGGTTGGACTGCAAGACGCAATCCCAACCCTGCCCTGCTCTCTTACTTCTGGATAGGCCCTCACACAGCCTAGCAGCCAGATGTGCCCAGGATAGGCCCCATCTCTGGCCTAGAAGCCCGGGCAATACAACACACGTCCACCCAGACAGCCGTCCATGTGGCACAGAACACAGATCACCTGACTCCACCCGAATATATAGGCTCTCCCAGCAGGCCAAGGGATTCAAGAGCACCACTGCCCATTGGCTAAGATACCCCATATACCAATAACCCGACCTTGCGTTGCCCTTCTCATATCTAGTACCGCCAAGTACCCGGCCACCTAGTTGTAGAAGAGAAAAGTGCAACAAAGCCAAACTTAGGGAGAAATCAAAAGATCTCTATCAATCAACCAGGATAACTACTCCTGGCAAGTAAATTTGTGAGGAGCAACCCTGCCTAAACTCCAGGGTGCTACATCAGCATGAATGGGAGAATCTTTGGATTTTTCTCATTTAGCCTGCAGAGAAATCTTTTTGTGAATAGATAGTGTGACAGCAGGAAGGTAAAGTCACCTGGTTGCATCCAGGGGGGTAGATATATTTCGCCCAGATTCAGGCTTTACGCCGACTTATACAACTAGGTGGAGAGTTGTATAAGGCTAGTGGGCTCATGGATGACTCATACCTCTAGGGAGAGGGCTGGGCGTCGTGCAGACAGGGAGTTGATGAGACCAGCTGAAGCTTGTCAGCTCATTTAGGCCTCTATAAGAACTCCCAGCTTCATTAGATGTTAGCTCATGCCTGGAACCAGACCTGTGTGGACTGTCTAGGGAGAGTGAACCCCTGTGCGGTGAGACAAAGCCTGTGTGGCTATTTGCTTGGACATTTAAAACCAGGGACTTAGGGACTAGGACAGCACTAGGCTGATCCCAGTTGTTAGTTAGGAAACCTGTATGTTTAGTCAGAGGTCAACTTGACCAGGATTTATTTTGGTTATGTTTCTTTTGCTTTGCTGTGTTTTGTCACTGTAAATAGAAAATAAACCGCACCTTTTTGATTTTGAAAACCACAACCTCCGTTTGCTGGGCCTGTTTTGTGTGGGGAGCCCATCCCGGGGGTCACACACACCCGCTGCCGAGCTAACCCCCTCACAGTTGGTGGAGAACCAGTGGCAGTTTTTTTTTAAGCCAGCATGGAGGAGATACTGAAGCAGCTGGCTCTAGCAAATGCCAATCAACAGCAGACAAATGCAGGTTTGCAAAAGAGCCTTGCAGCTCAACAACAGAACTTCGCAGCCCAGCAGCAAGCTCATCAACAGAGCCTTGCAGCCCAGCAGCAGACAAACGCAACTTTGCAACAGAGTCTGGAGGCTCAGCAACGAGCCCAGCAGCAATCTGAGGCCCGCTTCATAGACCTGTTGCAGAAGCAAGAGCAGAGACTACAACAACAGATGGAAGCAGTAATGCAGCAACGTCCGCAGACCAGTGAGGAAAGCCGTCCCACTAATACCGCGTCCTTTGGGGTGAGTCGTTTATTGACAAAAATGACTGGAGAGGATGATCCAGAGGTATTTTTGACCACATTTGAAAGGACCGCTGAAAGAGAAAAGTGGCCTGAGGAGCAGTGGGCTGGACTGGTGGCTCCTCTGTTAACTGGTGAATCGCAGAAAGCTTACTATGACCTAGAGCCTAACCAAGCAAAAGACTATGTGATGCTAAAAGCTGAAATATTGGCAAGGCTGGGTGTCACCCAGGCTGTCCGGGCTCAGCGTGTGCATAACTGGACTTTCCAGCTTGGAAAACCCCCCAGGTCTCAAATGTATGATCTCATTCACCTGAGCAGAAAGTGGCTACAGCCAGAGACTTTGTCCGCACCAAAGATTGTGGAACGTGTTGTAATAGATCGGTTTTTGAGAGCTCTTCCTACTGCCATCCAAAAGTGGGTAAGCCATGGAGACCCAGAGACGGCCGATGGTCTTGTGGATCGTGTGGAGAAATACTTGGCTACAGAGAACCTGACGGCCTCTTCCAGAGACACTCGGACTTTCCACCCTAAGACCAGACCATCCCCAGGGGCGGATAAGAGGATTCCAAGGGGTGAGGGTGGAGAGAGTGAGAGGGTGGGAGCTCTACCCCAAGTTTGGCGAGAACAGCCTGGGAAATCAGCGGCTCAAGAGGCGGCAAGAAGGATCGTTTGCTACCGCTGCCGGCAAGCGGGACATATTGCAGCCAATTGCCCGGTTGTGGAGGAACCCATGCAGTGTGACTTTCTGACGGGCAGACGTCAGTCGCTGTGTGCGACAGTCGCATGCACTGCCATTCGAGGAACTGAGAAACATTTATGCAAAATGTGTGTTAATGGTAGAAATGTTGTGGTATTGCTGGATTCAGGTAGCCTTGTGACCCTGATAAAGGCTGAGTTAGTTAAAACAGAGGTCTCTGGGAATAGCAAGGTAGCTGTTATTTGTGTGCATGGGGACACCCGAGAGTATCCAGTGACTACAGTGTGTTTCGAGACCCCCAAAGGTACCCTCTCTCATCCAGTGGGCTTAGTATCTCAGTTACCGCATGACGCCATTGTGGGAAGGGATTTTCCGAAGTTCTGGGAACTGTGGGATGATCCTGAGCCCCTCACTGGTGCCCCTATGTACCAGGAATGTGATAGCCAGAACTCCCCTGAGAGTGGTGAGGACTCTCCGGAATTTCCCTTATCAGTATTGGCAGGGGAGACTCAAGAAACTGGAGAGGAGCCCACCTCCTCAGACGAAAACCTACCGTCTGTGGAGTTTTCTGATCTTGAGGTTCACAGGGAAAACTTTGCCACAGAACAGTTGAAAGACCCCGCCCTAATAAAGGCACGGGAAAACGTAGTGAAAATAGATGGCGAGTTAGTGAACCCAGATAATACCTGCACTTACCCATACTTCAGCGTAGAGAAGGACCTACTGTATCGGGTGGCAAAAAGGGCAGAAGAAACCGTTGAGCAGCTTGTGGTGCCCAAACCTTACAGGAAGTTGGTGTTGGAGTTGGCCCATGGGCACATTCTTGGAGGTCATCTGGGGACAGAGAAAACCCGAGAGAGGGTATTACAGAGATTCTATTGGCCGGGGGTGATGAAGGACGTAGAAAATTATTGTTCCTCCTGCCCTGTGTGTCAGAGGTTGGCCCCGATGCCACATTTCCGTAGCCCGCTGGTCCCTCTACCCATCATTGAGGTCCCGTTTGAGAGGATCGCCATGGATTTGGTAGGTCCTATAATCAAGTCCGCTAGGGGGCACCAGTACATATTAGTTATAATGGACTATGCCACCCGTTATCCAGAAGCGATCCCTCTCCGAAATACCTCGGCCAAAACCATAGCCAAAGAGCTATCTCTTGTTTTTAGCCGGGTGGGTATTTGTAAAGAACTGCTTACGGACCAAGGTACACCCTTTATGTCCCGGGTTATGAAAGAGCTGTGTAAATTGTTCAAAGTGACGCAATTGCGTATGTCTGTGTATCACCCCCAAACCGATGGGCTGGTTGAAAGATTCAACAAAACCCTAAAACAAATGTTGAAGAAAGTGGTGGATAGAGATGGAAAGGATTGGGACTGTTTACTTCCTTATTTGATGTTTGCTATTAGGGAGGTGCCCCAATCCTCTACGGGATTCTCCCCCTTTGAGTTACTGTATGGGAGACACCCAAGAGGGCTGTTGGATATTGCCAAGGAAACTTGGGAAAGTGAGAGTTCTCCCCACAGGAGTGTGATTGAGCATGTCGCCCTGATGCAAGATCGAATTGCACAGGTAATGCCCATCGTGAAGGAACATTTGGCCCAAGCGCAGTTGGCACAGCAGAGAGTGTACAACCGTGGAGCCAAGACCCGTACCTTTTCCCCGGGGGATAGGATATTGGTACTTGTCCCTACGGTTGAAAGTAAATTCCTTGCCAAATGGCAAGGCCCCTACGAGATAATGGAAAAAGTGAGCGAAGTGAATTACAAGGTCAGACAACCAGGAAGGCGAAAGCCCGAACAGATCTATCACGTTAATCTGTTTAAAGCCTGGAGGGATAGAGAGTCCCTAGTCGCAGACACTTGGTCACCAGCTCAAACTGGTTGCGTGATTCCTGAGGTTGGAATAGCAGCCACCTTGTCACAACCCCTGGGAAAAAAGGGGGAAAAAACTGCGCTAAACCAAAAACAATGTGCATGCAAGCTGCCAACACTCAAACAAACAAAGTGTACAGGAATGGTGAATAAAAATAGTGTGGCGCTCAAAACAATAAAAATAAGTAAATGGCTACTTAAAGCAATGAAAACAACAGTGCTCTAATAACACAATTATACATGTGAGTCCGCTACAAGGGTATTCAGATGAATTGTCCTCTTTGCGAACTGTGTGATATACCGTGAAGGTACAACGTGAAAATGGAATAAAGTCCCAAATAACAAAAATATATGTGATCATGGATGTCCTTCAATGGATGACCTTCCCACAATGCAGACTGACAAAGGGACTTCAATGTAGAAGATGAATCAAGCAAGGAGAAGACACTAGTTGTTATAGATGGGTATTCTTACCGCTGATGGTGGACCCACCTACCGTACGGCAGTGGGTCTTGCAGGCTTAATGGTCACCAAGACCAAACGGGATGTAACTGGATGTCCTGGGTCCTCACTTGAACTCCAACCGGATGATGAAAAGGTAACTCAAACGATGGATGGTTCTCACATGGGCCAGGTTCCACAGCAATCCGCGAAAAATATAAAGATGGAAGAAAACCAAAAAGACTCCAGATGGTGCAGGTCAATAAAAACCGATTGCCGGAATTTTATTAAATAAAAAAATGTTGTCCAACAATCATGCAGACAAATAAAAAGTGATCACGAAATAAAAATATATTCAAAGCAATATGGGGTGCAGCGTCAGCAGGCCCTACGCGTTTCGACTACTACAGTCTTCAACAGGGGCATGACGCTGTACCCCCTATATTGCCAACATTTATAAGAATTTCACATACTCTGACACACCCCGGAAGGGGTGGAGTCAAAACAGGAAATGACACAAGGTCTCACAATCTCAATACATAATTTCATAATATGCAACTGAAACACATAAGCTATATGTATCAATTCAATAAAGCATTGGATAACCTGTATATTAAACATATTGTACATCAACAAATAAATGTACCTCCATAACCTAATTCTAGGTATGAGGATAGGGATCTAATCATGACACCTGTATGGAACTTACCCTAATGAGGGCACCGCCCATTGTGATCTTCTCATTATCTAGATGGTCTATATAGAATGGGTTCCCAAGTTCACCACGGTATAAACCACATTCCACAGGATGTCATGATCCCACCTGACCAAAATCGTCACTGGGGACACCCTCATATATAGCACTGGGGACACCACGGCATCCCCCAGAGTACAATCTATGCATTGTACTGCTAAATCTAGTGCACTATATACAGCGCCTCCATATTACTCCCTCTGGCGCTAGATCAGAGTCCCACTGGCGCTTCCCCTTGCAGTAACATCAACAGATGTTTGCTGCAAATGCCTATGGGGACACCAGTGAGACGCTACGTGGCCGCGCTATGTCCGCGCGCGCGTCCCGCGCATGCGCACGCCGACGTTGTAGTCATGTGATCGCATAACGCATCACATGATACCGGCCAACGTGAATGTGTAGAGAGAGAGACAAGCTTCACATCTCGCAGGGGGGTTAAAGTAAAGCAACCGTCCGATGCGCCCTCTAGTGGGGATTAGACAGAATACATATTCAAAATACATGTTGTATAGACGGTAGCAGGTGCTGATATAAATAAGGCCCAAAAGCGCCTAGCTATCCCTCTTATACACATGTAAAATGATGGTTACAATTAGAAAAAATATTTTTCATTTATTTATCCATAATTATTCATCAAGCAATTAACTGATGAAGAATGAATCTAACTCACGTCTTAATTGATAATGATACATTCAACGATTGGGGATAAATCTGATGATGGTAAACCAATAATTGAATGTAACCCCAAATAATAATATTACAAGGAAATTACTAACAACAAAAGAGAAAGGGAAAAAGGGGAGGGGCAAAGAAACTCACAATCTATACAAGGGCAGAAAAATACGTAAATGTACTATTCTTTCACCCGAGTCGCCTATACAGGCGCACGCGGGGGATACCTGCCTCAAGTTCACCATTCCCCAAATGTGGATACACGAGCCCAGGTGCCTCACACCCGATTGATGAAACAGTTGAGATCCCACTCAACGTTCATACCATGGGGTGAGTAACACCTGAGCTCGTGTATCCAATAAGTCTCCAATCTCGAGACACCCCGTAGGGAGGAATCTCCCCTCCAATGGGGAACGAACCTGTCAATCACTTGGAACTGGGTGCCCCTAGGGTCCTTTGCATGATGTTCTAAATAATGTCGTGACACCGTATGTTTGTCACATCCCTTACGTATTTTAGCCAGATGTTCATTGACCCGAATAGAAAAATTACGTATAGTACGCCCCACGTATTGAAGTTTGCACGGGCATGTGATGAGGTACACGATAAATCTGGTGACGCAGGTAGTAAATTGTGACATAGTATAACTGCGTCCCGTGACACTAGAGCTGAATGTGTCTATTTTACGTCTCCCCAACACATTAACCATGCAAACATTACATTTTCGACAGGGATAATATCCATTGGCTTCCGGAAAGAAAGAGATCCTTTTGGGGGGGTCTATTATATTAGGGGCCACCTCCCCCTGAATGGAGCGTGCACCCCTAAAAATTACGCCAGCCCGCTCAGGCAGGGAAGGGCCCAAAGTTCTATCGCTTTGTAAGACCTTCCAGTGTCTATTTAGGATTTTCTTAATTTCCTTATGTTGGGTGGAATAGGATGTAAAGAAAGACCATCTAAATCTATCCTCTTTAGCTTTCGCCTGTTTTTCAACAAGGAGGGATGGTCTTTCCATTGCCAATACAGAAGCAATGTCTGCATTCAACTGGACTGCTGAGTAGCCCCTATCAATGAATCTAGCCTTCAAAATCTGAGATTGAACCAAAAAGTCCTGTTCTCGGGTGCAGTTCCTCCTCAAGCGGAGGAACTGTCCTCGAGGAACAGACTTCAACCATTGTTCGTGGTGGCAGCTATCGACGGGGATATAGCCATTTCTGTCCGTTGGTTTAAAGTATGTTTTAAATTCCAAACGGTCATTGGCAACTATAATTTCTAAATCTAGGAAATGTATCGACGTGGAGCTGGCCTCGTATGTTAATGTGATGCCACGATCATTAACATTAAGAGTCCTCATGAAGGTATCCAGTGATTCTCTCGTGCCCTTCCATAGGAGGAGGATGTCGTCTATATATCTAGCCCACAGAACCAATTCAGGTCTGTTGAGGGCATAGACGACATCCTCCTCCCACTGGGCCATGAAGAGGTTGGCAAGACTGGGGGCATATTTAGCCCCCATTGCCACACCCCTAATTTGGGAGAAGAATGTTCCCTGGAACCAAAAGTAATTATGCCTAGTGGCAAAGTTAAGCAACTCCATAATAAAGTTCCTCTGTAATAAAGGCAGTGGGGAGTCTCTGGAAAGAAACAACTCCACTGCCCCCAAACCCAATTGATGTGGTATACAGGTGTATAATGAGGCCACATCTGCAGTAACAAGAATCAAATCTCCATGGTGCCGAACTTTCTCAAGTAAATTGATAGTGTCCTTCGTATCTTTTAGATAAGAGGGTATCGATTTCACCAAAGGCTGTAGAAAGAAATCGTGTATCCACATTTGGGGAATGGTGAACTTGAGGCAGGTATCCCCCGCGTGCGCCTGTATAGGCGACTCGGGTGAAAGAATAGTACATTTACGTATTTTTCTGCCCTTGTATAGATTGTGAGTTTCTTTGCCCCTCCCCTTTTTCCCTTTCTCTTTTGTTGTTAGTAATTTCCTTGTAATATTATTATTTGGGGTTACATTCAATTATTGGTTTACCATCATCAGATTTATCCCCAATCGTTGAATGTATCATTATCAATTAAGACGTGAGTTAGATTCATTCTTCATCAGTTAATTGCTTGATGAATAATTATGGATAAATAAATGAAAAATATTTTTTCTAATTGTAACCATCATTTTACATGTGTATAAGAGGGATAGCTAGGCGCTTTTGGGCCTTATTTATATCAGCACCTGCTACCGTCTATACAACATGTATTTTGAATATGTATTCTGTCTAATCCCCACTAGAGGGCGCATCGGACGGTTGCTTTACTTTAACCCCCCTGCGAGATGTGAAGCTTGTCTCTCTCTCTACACATTCACGTTGGCCGGTATCATGTGATGCGTTATGCGATCACATGACTACAACGTCGGCGTGCGCATGCGCGGGACGCGCGCGCGGACATAGCGCGGCCACGTAGCGTCTCACTGGTGTCCCCATAGGCATTTGCAGCAAACATCTGTTGATGTTACTGCAAGGGGAAGCGCCAGTGGGACTCTGATCTAGCGCCAGAGGGAGTAATATGGAGGCGCTGTATATAGTGCACTAGATTTAGCAGTACAATGCATAGATTGTACTCTGGGGGATGCCGTGGTGTCCCCAGTGCTATATATGAGGGTGTCCCCAGTGACGATTTTGGTCAGGTGGGATCATGACATCCTGTGGAATGTGGTTTATACCGTGGTGAACTTGGGAACCCATTCTATATAGACCATCTAGATAATGAGAAGATCACAATGGGCGGTGCCCTCATTAGGGTAAGTTCCATACAGGTGTCATGATTAGATCCCTATCCTCATATTTAGAATTAGGTTATGGAGGTACATTTATTTGTTGATGTACAATATGTTTAATATACAGGTTATCCAATGCTTTATTGAATTGATACATATAGCTTATGTGTTTCAGTTGCATATTATGAAATTATGTATTGAGATTGTGAGACCTTGTGTCATTTCCTGTTTTGACTCCACCCCTTCCGGGGTGTGTCAGAGTATGTGAAATTCTTATAAATGTTGGCAATATGGGGGGTACAGCGTCATGCCCCTGTTGAAGACTGTAGTAGTCGAAACGCGTAGGGCCTGCTGACGCTGCACCCCATATTGCTTTGAATATATTTTTATTTCGTGATCACTTTTTATTTGTCTGCATGATTGTTGGACAACATTTTTTTATTTAATAAAATTCCGGCAATCGGTTTTTATTGACCTGCACCATCTGGAGTCTTTTTGGTTTTCTTCCATCTTTATATTTTTCGCGGATTGCTGTGGAACCTGGCCCATGTGAGAACCATCCATCGTTTGAGTTACCTTTTCATCATCCGGTTGGAGTTCAAGTGAGGACCCAGGACATCCAGTTACATCCCGTTTGGTCTTGGTGACCATTAAGCCTGCAAGACCCACTGCCGTACGGTAGGTGGGTCCACCATCAGCGGTAAGAGTACCCATCTATAACAACTAGTGTCTTCTCCTTGCTTGATTCATCTTCTACATTGAAGTCCCTTTGTCAGTCTGCATTGTGGGAAGGTCATCCATTGAAGGACATCCATGATCACATATATTTTTGTTATTTGGGACTTTATTCCATTTTCACGTTGTACCTTCACGGTATATCACACAGTTCGCAAAGAGGACAATTCATCTGAATACCCTTGTAGCGGACTCACATGTATAATTGTGTTATTAGAGCACTGTTGTTTTCATTGCTTTAAGTAGCCATTTACTTATTTTTATTGTTTTGAGCGCCACACTATTTTTATTCATTTGTCACAACCCCAACAACAGGAGGTTAAGGAGTTTGTGCTTCGCAACAAGGAGGTATTCTCTGAGCTGCCGGGACAAACATCTGGGGTAGAGCATGACATCATTACCCCGCCCGGTGAAAGGGTGAAGTTAAAACCCTATCGGATCCCAGAGGCTCGACGGGAGGCAATACGGGAGGAAGTACAGAAAATGCTGAACTTAGGGGTGATAGAGGAGTCCCAAAGTGATTGGTCTAGTCCCATCGTGTTGGTGCCTAAACCGGATGGGAGCTGGAGATTTTGTAACGATTTTCGTCAGTTGAACAAAGTTACAAAATTTGACACCTACCCCATGCCACGTATAGATGAGTTGATCGACCGGCTGGGAACAGCCCGATACATGACGACTCTTGACCTCACAAAAGGGTATTGGCAAATCCCCCTGGCCAAGTCGGCCAAAGAGAAAACCGCATTTGTAACCCCAGACGGGGCGTTCCAATATAAAAGAATGCCGTTCGGGTTACAGAATGCGCCGGCCACATTCCAGCGGAAAATGGACCAGATACTGAGGCCCCATCGGAAGTATGCTGCGGCTTACCTGGATGACGTAATTGTCCATAGCACAGATTGGGCCTCACATCTGCCAAAAGTGCAAGCAGTCCTGGACTCTGTTCGGGAAGCGGGGTTTACGGCTAACCCCAAGAAGTGTACCATTGGGCAGGAGGAGGCCAAATATCTTGGGTACACCATTGGGAGGGGAGTAATAAAACCCCAACTCAACAAAGTCGAGGCCATCCAGAGTTGGCCACGTCCCAACAGCAAGAAGCAGGTACGAGCCTTTCTGGGAATCGCTGGGTATTATCGGCGATTCATTCCCCACTTTGCTTCTAAGGCTGTGCCCCTAACCAACCTGACGAAGGGGAAAGGGTCGGTCATGATTAAATGGACCCCCGAGGCTGAGGCAGCATTCCAATTCTTGAAACAAGCCTTATGTAGCCAGCCAGTGTTGTACTCACCCGACTTCTCTAAAGACTTTGTCGTACAAAGTGATGCGTCAGATGTGGGGTTAGGAGCAGTATTGTCCCAGGTCTGGAACGGGGAAGAGCACCCAGTCATTTACCTCAGCAGGAAGTTGAAGTCCCATGAGGTAAATTACGCCACCGTTGAAAAGGAGTGTTTAGCGGTGAAGTGGGCTCTAGATTCCCTTCGGTACTACCTGCTAGGTAGGCACTTTGACATGGTTACGGATCACGCTCCGTTAAAGTGGATGGCTCAAAACAAGGAAACAAATAGAAGAGTGAATAGGTGGTTCCTGGCCCTCCAGGAATTCAACTTCACAGTAAAGCATCGCCCTGGCGTTCAAATGGGGAATGTGGATGCTTTGTCTCGAGTACATGAATGCCTGATTGCTGGTGTTCCAACCCCGAGGTTAAAACAAGAGGGGGGGGTATGTGACAGCAGGAAGGTAAAGTCACCTGGTTGCATCCAGGGGGGTAGATATATTTCGCCCAGATTCAGGCTTTACGCCGACTTATACAACTAGGTGGAGAGTTGTATAAGGCTAGTGGGCTCATGGATGACTCATACCTCTAGGGAGAGGGCTGGGCGTCGTGCAGACAGGGAGTTGATGAGACCAGCTGAAGCTTGTCAGCTCATTTAGGCCTCTATAAGAACTCCCAGCTTCATTAGATGTTAGCTCATGCCTGGAACCAGACCTGTGTGGACTGTCTAGGGAGAGTGAACCCCTGTGCGGTGAGACAAAGCCTGTGTGGCTATTTGCTTGGACATTTAAAACCAGGGACTTAGGGACTAGGACAGCACTAGGCTGATCCCAGTTGTTAGTTAGGAAACCTGTATGTTTAGTCAGAGGTCAACTTGACCAGGATTTATTTTGGTTATGTTTCTTTTGCTTTGCTGTGTTTTGTCACTGTAAATAGAAAATAAACCGCACCTTTTTGATTTTGAAAACCACAACCTCCGTTTGCTGGGCCTGTTTTGTGTGGGGAGCCCATCCCGGGGGTCACACACACCCGCTGCCGAGCTAACCCCCTCACAATAGCCATTGACACATTATTGAAACGTTAGATTTTAAACACATAGTTTGCCTTTATAAAGAAACTGCTTATACAGATAAGGGACGTCTTTATATAAAAACAAACTGTGCAGCTTTGACCAAAGTTTTTTTTTTGTTTCAATTTCTTTATTAATTTTCTTTAAAAGTATAAAATTACACAAAAAGTCGAACAACTTTTATCGGCCTAACATCTAATTTTCCATCCATTACAGACAGCTAATACATTAAATACATTTATAAACCCCCAACCCCAAGACCCCTCCCCCCACCTCTATGGTGCCTAATTTTATTACTTTCTCTACCACTGCTCTATGGTGTCTCCTATTCTGTTCCCTCAGATTTATACTCCTAGAAGTTCAGCAAATCTTATTGAGTACTTATATTTTATCCAGTCACTCCACTTCTCTTCGGACCCTTGCAATCTTCCTTGCCACTAAACCGTAGGTACTCTAAAGCCTCGTACACACGGTCGGACTTCCATCGGACTTTTCCGTGGATTTTTGTCTGAACGGAGTTGGTTGGGAACACCCATAGCATACACACACTCTGACTTTTCTGCAAACTTTCTTTAAACTTCTTACAACATCACGTGTTTTTTCTGCTCTCTTCTGATCTTTACTGCCACCCTTTGGTCAACTTCTGCTATTGTTGGTTGATTTTAACATTAGTTGTTTTGTCTGTACACACGGTCGGACTTTGCTCCATCGGACTTTTGTTGGGCAAAAGTTTGTCCGTTTGCAGACCCAACTTTTGTCCGATGAAATCCAAAACCAAACGAAAAAAGTTTGTCCGATGGAGCGTACACACGGTCGGATTGTTGGTCCAACTTGCTTATGTAGCGGGGTCCTCAATTTAGTGGGATACACTTGGGGGTAGTGTGACCCAAGTGTGTAATTGTGTTAGGGTTCAGACCCCTTTTTGTTATTCGTGGAGGATTGGGTGGTGTAATATTCTCCTTGACCAGTGGGTGTCAGTGTACCTACTGGCTCAGGGTAGAATCACTACCGGAGTGCTACCCTTCTTTGTCCCTTCCTGGAGATGGTACGGCCGGGGCGGGGAACCCGCCGTGGTGTCGACGGGAGGAGATAAATGGGGGAGACGCCCTCGCCACGAGGTCTTTTTTCGGGGGATCATCTCTTCACGCACCCAGGCACCTTAGGCCTGGGTGCGGGCGGTTCAAGGTTCCGGCCTAGGCGCCCTAGGCCTGGCCGGAATGAAGATGGAGTCCATCCCAGGCACCTTCAGCCTGGGGTGAGGTACTATTGAGGAGGCCTAGGACCCGGTGACTCCGACTGGGTCCCGCGAGGGTGGAGTTGCTCCAGGGCGCCCCTTGCGAGGGGGCCCGCATCTGAGGTGAGGAGGCTGGGGAGGTCACCCGTTCGAAGACCCGGTGTAGTGTCAACCCGGTGACGGATGGGCCTTCGGTAACTCCCTTGGAGGACATCTTCCCCTGATAGGGGCCGCAACGCAACGGAGGTATTCATGTCAAGACTCCTACAACCCTTGGTCATAGCACAGGGGGTGTAGGGACCCAGATCAGTATAGTGCCTCGACCTGCTCATCCCACCGTATCATGCCATCGCATTGCCTGTATGTGGAGATACGAAATAAACCAACAGTTGGACTGTGATCGGTGTATGGACTCTGTTAATGGGAGCAAAGGGTGGTTCGGTGGTTTCTGCACAACAGACTCGGTACATGCTCCGGACACACCGGCCCGAGGAAACATCAGGTATTGGCCTTCACCTCGCCCGCCGTTGTGGGGAGGACATGGGCCGTAGCGCACCTCACCCTGTCGCGTGACATACCCCTAGCTAAAGAGGACGGGGCGAGGGGGTGGCTACACTTAAAACGAAGTTTGTTGGGCAAAAGTCCGACCGTGTGTACGGGGCTTTAGTTGTCGATTTCATTTACTCTATTGCACCAACTCTTCATTGTGGGCCTCTCTGGGTCTTGCCACTGTCTCGGTATTAAGCTTTTAGCGGCATTTATTAACTGGGGGATTAAATAATTCATATATATCTTAGTTGGTATTTTAACCCCATGGAACAGACATCCCCACGGGTCATCTGGGATTTCTAAGCTGGTTACATCCTTAATTGCTAGTCTTACCTCTCCCCAATATTTTTGTATCTTGGGACAGGTCCACCATATATGGGTCATGGTTCCTATCTCCTTACAACCCTGCCAACATAACTGTGATATCTCACTTTGACATTTATGTGCCTTATCTGGGGTTATATACCAGTGTGCCACACACTTATAGTTTAATTCTGTCATTTTACACTCTACTCACGTAGTATGTACCCTCTTCAATATGTGCCTCACCTCTAGGTCATTCACCCGTGATCCCAATTATTTTTCCCATTTACTGATAAATTGCGGTGTTTCCTTCCCCTTCATATCCATCAGTATTCTATTTATCTTTGAGATAACCCACTTCTTTCCTGTGGCTGTGCATAGTTGCTCTAGGGGTAGTAGGTTCTCAGGAGTTCTAACTGGTTGGGGCAAGGTCTCTATAAAGTGTTTCAATTGGAAATATCGCCAGTTATCAATCACCATTAATTCTCTTTTATGTTTTAAATCCTGAAAAGTGCAAATTTTACAATTTTCCATTACATTTGACCAAAGTTAAATAATGCTCTTGCTATAGGTGTAGGCCATTTATGTACCTCCCGAAGCCTGACTGGAATATTCCAGGAGATATCATTAAACTGTCCTGCCTTTTTGCCAGGATGTTACTTAGAGACTGCCAGCTGTTACTGCTCACCCCCACCATCACAGGAGTGAGCTCCCAAATGTTGAACGCAGAGCTGTTGCATCAGGGGAGAGAAAGCGCATGTGAGGGGGGTTGAATTTGGAGAAAGAGCTCACTCCTGTGATGATGGAATGAACAGCATCAGATGGGAGTCTCTTAGTATTGTCCTAGCAACACAGTAGGTTTATTTTATAACAGGTACTTATATACTGTAGCAGAGCTCCCAACTGTCCCTGATTTCGAGGGACTGTCCCTGATTCAGAGAAATGTCCCTCTGTCCCTCATTCCTCCTCATTTGTCCCTCATTTTGGTCTGATCTATATAGATGTATATAAAATGCACTTTTTATCTATCAATTTTGTACAATTCTCCTTTAAGGGGGCGTGACAAGGGGTGTGTCCTATGCCTGCATACTTTTTCTGATAGGTGTCCCTCATTCCCATCTCAAAAAGTTGGGAGGTATGCTGTAGCACCGTCAAGTTATGCAGCGCTTTACATAGATATTGTACATTCCCATTAGCCCCTTTCCCTCAAAAGAGCTTACAATCTAAGATCCCTAATTCAGATTCATACATACACATATTAGGGTAATTTTAGACAGGAGCCAATTAGCATGTCTTTGGAGAGTGTCAGAAAATCGGAGTACCCGAAGGAAACCCACCCAGGCACAGGGAGAACATTCATGCATGGGATGGTGATATCTCTGGTGATATCTCAGTCAGACTTCAGTAAGTACGTACATCTACACCTATATCAAGGGAATTATCCAACTTTGGTTACAGCTCCATAGTTTATTTTTATCTATAGACACCCCTTACCTGCATAGGCAGTTTTTGGTATAAGTGAACTATGTCTTAATCGTTCTCGACCGCCCCATAGCAGATTTACTGCTACAGGACGACTGCTTTGTGCAGAATCACGCATACATACTAGAGGTCAACCGATATATCGGCCGATATTTGGGCATTTTTGATAAATCGGCATCGGTCGATTATTATTAAAACTGGGCCGATATTTTACACTGGCAGCCCTACCTCCTCCCTTCTCCAAACTCAGCGGCTCCAGCAGCATCAAGCGCTGCGCTGTATGTGTGAAACTGCAAGTAACAGAGAGGATAGAGAGAGGAGCTGTCGGGGGTGGGTGGGACCTGGCCGGGGTGGGCGGGACCCAGCAGATATATTACACCAGCCAATGGGATGGTATCTGGGCGGGCCACTACGTGTATGTGGCCCTGCCCCTTTCTAAAGCAGCCCAATCATTGGCTGGTGTAATTTAGCTGCTGGGTCCCGCCCACCCCGGCCGGGTCCGGGTCCCGCCCACCCCCACATCGAGCTCAATTCTGACAGCTCTCTCTCTCCTCTCTGTCAGTTTCACACATACACTCGGCTTAGTGTGAAACCTGCCAGTGCCACTGCAAATCAGTGCCCCCAGCCAGTGCCAATCAGTGCCATCTGCCAATGCCACCAGCCAGTGCCAATCAGTGCCATCTGTCAATGCCACCAGCCAGTGCCAATCAGTGCCACCTGTCAGTGCCAATCGGTGCCATCTGTCAGTGCCACCAGCCAGTGCCAATCAGTGCCATCTGTCAGTGCCAATCAGTGCCATCTGTCAGTGCCACCAGCCAGTGCCAATCAGTGCCATCTGTCAGTGCCACCCGCCAGTGCCAATCAGTGCCACCAGCCAGTACAATCAGTGCCATCAGCCAGTGCCACCAGCCAGTGCCAATCAGTGCCATCTGTCAGTGCCACCGCCAATCGGTGCCACCAGCCAGTGCCACCTGTCAGTGCCACCAGCCAGTGTCAATCAGTGCCATCTGAAGTGTGTGCTAGAGTGACAGGAGTAAGCAGGAAGGAGTGGAGTGGGTGAGGTTTTTTTTTTTAAATATCGACCACAAAAATCAGCATCATATATCGGCCATCGGCCGCCCCAATTTCTAAATATCGGCATCGGCCAGAGAAAAACCCATATCGGTCGACCTCTAATACATACACATGATTCTGCACTTCCGGGTTTTGGGTGCGAGCGCACGCCGGTGGCGGTTCTCTCCTGCTGTGTAAAATCGGGAGCGGGAGCGGATCAGCGGGTCCGATGTCCGCTAGGACCCGCCGATCGTACGTTACACAGACAGAATGCCAGTCTGCCCATGTAAACAAGGCAGACTGTCATTCTGTGAGTGCAGAGGACATATATCCTGTGTTCCTGTGAAGCAGAAACACTGATCCATGTTTTCCACTAGTAAAAGCACCTCCCCACTACATTGAAACATTAGCTAGGCACACAGTTAACCCTTTGATCGCCCCTGATGTTAACCCCTTCCCATTCAGTGCCATCAGTACAGTGACAGTGTATATTTTTAGCACTGATCACTGTATTAGTGTCACTGGTTCACAAAAAGTGTCAAAAGCGTCAGTTAGAAGATCGCAGTCCTGCTATAAGTCGCTGATTGCCACCATTACTAGTAAAATAAATAAATAAATACATGAAAATATTCCATAGTTTGTAGACGCCATAACTTTTGCGCAAACCAATCAATATACGCTTATTGGGATTTTCTTTACCAAAAATATGTAGCAGAATACAAATTGGCCTAAATTGATGAAGAAATTGAATTTTTTTTTAAAAAATTATTGGATATGTATTATAGCAAAAAGTAAAAAAATATTGTTTTTTTCTTCAAAACTGTCGGTCTTTTTTTGTTTTTAGCGCAAAAAATAAAAACCGCAGAGGTGATCAAATACCACCAAAAGAAAGCTCTATTTGTGGGAAAAAGGACATAATTTTTTTTTGGGTACAGTGTGGCACGACCGCGTAATTGTCAGTTAAAGTAACGCAGTGTCGTATCGCAAAAAATGGCCTGGTCAGGAAGGGGGGTAAAACCTTCCGATGGTGAAGTGGTTAAAGTATAGGTCCGATAAATAATTACAGTATATACAATTAAACGGTTACAATCAAAGCAGCCTGCTGACTCCTGACATTTAACATTAGATAGGAAGGTATAGTGACACATGTAAGGAAACACTTTTTATTTATGGAATTAGTGATCGGATGAAAAGACAGGCGCACATACAAGTGCGGGGTACTAAAAATACAGCCATTTGTATTGCTTGGCATCTTCTGGTAAAACACATTTGTACAGCCAAGCCTTAGTAGTTGAAGTTTTGGAAGGAAAATACGGAATTCCTGTACAAGCCACAGAGAACAGACTTAGGGGGAGTGTTCCTTTCCAGGCGTTAACCCTCTGTGTTCGTTTATTTCCTCCAGCAGAAGGAGACTGGTATGGGGCAAATTCATCACCACCCATCTTTACTAATATAGTGGTGGATCAGGGGCAAGCCTTTTTTTAGCCATCTGTGTCCCATTGGGGAGATTTACCTTCACTTCCTGTCCCATAGCCAAAATCCAGGTCATCTAATCTGGAAAAAATATTAACAAGTGGATTGGCTGCATCTTCTGAATTCATGGCCTTCGCCTACTGACAGAAACCATGAATCAGACTGAGACAGAAGTACAGTTAAATCAAACTAGTTTATTAATAATAATAATAATAATAATAATAAAAGGTAAACAGAGTAAGCGTAGTCAAAACATAGCCAGAGTTCAGTAACCGGATCGGGTAGTCGGCCAAGCCAATGTCAGAGAGCCAGAGATAAACGTAGTAGTTCAACAAGCAGGATCAGGAGCCAGAAGGAACGTCATCTGAGCAAGTCCACAACAGGAACGCAGCAGAAAGTCTCTGTGATGTTGACAAAGGCAAAGGCAGAGATGAAGTGAGTTGGAAGGCTTTAAGTAGGCAGGACTGACGAACAGATCATCAACAGGTGAGTCACTGTGGAGAGAAAGGAGCTGGCAATTAGCCGACAGCTGAGCGGCCAGCTCAGAGAAGGAAGGGCTGAGCCCAGCCCTGACAACTACGTACAGAGTGCAGAGTTCAGAGGTGCACTGCGTACAGTGTGCAGAGCTCAGAGGTGCACTACGTACAGGGTGCAGAGTTCAGAGGTGCATTACGTACAGAGTGCAGAGTTCAGAGGTGCACTATGTACAGAGTTCAGAGGTGCACTAGGTACAGAGTGTAGAGTTCAGAGGTACACTATGTACAGAGTGCAGAGATCAGAGGTGCAATACGTACAGAGTGCAGAGATCAGAGGTGCACTACGTACAGGGTGCAGAAATCAGAGGTGCACTACGTATAGGGTGCAGAGTTCAGAGGTGCAATACGTACAGAGTTCAGAGGTGCACTACGTACAGGGTGCAAGGTTCAGAGGTGCACTACATACAGAGTGCAGAATTCAGAGGTGCACTACGTACCAGGTGCAGAGTTCAGAGGTGCACTACATACCGGGTGCAGAGTTCAGGGGTGCACTACGTACCGGGTGCAGTGTTCAGAGGTGCTGTCAGGGCTGGGCTCAGCCCTTCCTTCTCTGAGCTGGCCGCTCAGCTGTTGGATAATTGCCAGCTCTTTTCTCTCCACAGTGACTCACCTGTTGATGATCTGCTCGTCAGTCCTGCCTACTTAAAGCCTTCCAGCTCACTTCATCTCTGCCTTCGCCTTTGTCAACATCACAGAGACTGTCTCCTGCGTTCCTGTTGTGGACTTGGTCGGCTACGTTCCTTCTGGCTCCTGATCCTGCTTGCTGTACCACTACGTTTATCTCTGGCTCTCTGACATTGGCTTGACCAACTACCCAGTTACTGAACTCTGGCTATGTTTTGACTACGCTTACTCTGTTTACCTTTTTATTATTGTTAAACAAGTGTGATTTAACTGTACTTCTGTCTCGGTCTGATTCATGGTTTCTGACAAGTGCACTATGTATAGGGTGCAGAGTTCAAAGGTGCACTACATACAGAGAGCAAAGTTCAGAGGTGCACTACGTAAAGAATTCAGAGGTGCACTAAATACAGAGTGCAGAGTTCAGAGGTGCATTACGTACAGAGTGCAGAGTTCAGAGGTGCACTATGTACAGAGTTCAGAGGTGCACTAGGTACAGAGTGCAGAGTTCAGAGGTACACTATGTACAGAGTGCAGAGATCAGAGGTGCAATACGTACAGAGTGTAGAGTTTAGGGATGAGATATGTACAGAGGGCAGAGTTCAGTGGTGCACTACGTGCAGAGTTCAGAGGTGCACTATGTACAGAGTGCAGAAATCAGAGGTGCACTACGTATAGGGTGCAGAGTTCAGAGGTGCAATACGTACAGAGTTCAGAGGTGCACTACATACAGGGTGCAAGGTTCAGAGGTGCACTACATACAGAGTGCTGAATTCAGAGGTGCACTACGTACCAGGTGCAGAGTTCAGAGGTGCACTACATACCGGGTGCAGAGTTCAGGGGTGCACTACGTACCGGGTGCAGTGTTCAGAGGTGCTGTCAGGGCTGGGCTCAACCTTTCCTTCTCTGAGCTGGCCGCTCAGCTGTTGGATAATTGCCAGCTCTTTTCTCTCCACAGTGACTCACCTGTTGATGATCTGCTCGTCAGTCCTGCCTACTTAAAGCCTTCCAGCTCACTTCATCTCTGCCTTCGCCTTTGTCAACATCACAGAGACTGTCTCCTGCGTTCCTGTTGTGGACTTGGTTGGCTACGTTCCTTCTGGCTCCTGATCCTGCTTGCTGTACCACTACGTTTATCTCTGGCTCTCTGACATTGGCTTGGCCAACTACCCAGTTACTGAACTCTGTCTATGTTTTGACTACGCTTACTCTGTTTACCTTTTTATTATTGTTAAACAAGTGTGATTTACCTGTACTTCTGTCTCGGTCTGATTCATGGTTTCTGACAGGTGCACTATGTACAGGGTGCAGAGTTCAAAGGTGCACTACATACAGAGAGCAAAGTTCAGAGGTGCACTACATACAGAATTCAGAGGTGCACTAAATACAGAGTGCAGAGTTCAGAGGTGCACTACGTACAGGGTGCAGAGTTCAGAGGTGCACTGTGTACAGGGTGCAGAGTTAAAAAAAAAAAATCAGCACAACGAACATTGTTTATGATCAATGCCATGTGTCCCTCCCCCTTATTTGATGTCCTCCTCCTCTGATTACCCCTGCTGCTGTAATCTTACAGTGCAACAGGAGTTAATGGAGTTGACAGAGCTGTAACAGGCACTCATCAAGAGTGCCTAACTCTACCCGTCATTTCTTCCCAGCTTCTCTATTCATAAAAGCCAATACTACTGCTTCTATGAATGAAACAGGATCTATAAATGGAGGGGGTGGACCGATCAATTACAGGGTATCCTCCCATCCTCCATTCATAGATCGTGTTTCATTCATGGAAGCTATAGTACGGCGTCTATAAATGGAGGAACTGGACAGAAAGAGCAGGCATAGTGTTGAACTCTTGAGGAGAGCCTGTCACAGCTCCTCAGTTCTATTATTCCCCTCCGATCTGGAAGATTTCAGTGGTGGGGGTGGGGGGCATTGAAGAAGGGAGATTTCTGTTAAACCGGGACACAGCAGCACAAGTGACACATCACATTGATGGGAACTAATATCCTTGTGCTGATTTATTTATTTATTTAGTAAACTAATGCCTTGTACACACGATAGGAATTTCCGATGAAAAAAGTCAGACAGAGTTTTTTCATCGGAAATTCCGACCGTGTGTGGGCCCCATCGGAGAAATTCCGATTAATTCCATCGGAATTTAAATATAGAACCTGCTCTATTTTCCGATGGGAGTTTGGTCGGAAAAAGGTCCCATCGTGTACGCGGCATTAGGCCTTGATCCGAGAGCCGCGGCCTCCTCCATTGGTTACAGATTGTCCAACAAGAACTGAGGAAATTTTCATCATAATAGAGAAGGCCATGGCCCTGGAAGTAAGTGGATTTGAAGGGAAAAGTTAGAATAGTTTAGCTTGTTAAAAGGGGTATTAGCCAACTTTTAGATAAACTTGGCTGCCCTTCTTCCTACACACAAACCTCTCCCAAACCCACTGTTTGGCTATCATCACTGATGTAGTTTAGTTACATAGGGGAGAAGAAGGGGATTCCGGATAGTGTAGTATGTTTTTAAAACGTGTTTTATTATATATAGCAAAAATTTAGGTACTCACATAACATAGTATCAGTAAGTTCAAAAACCCACGAGCGACGAGCTTGCCAACATCACTTCCGGTGCCTCTGTGTCCCTACGCGTATTGTTACGGTCACGTGACTTCATCAGGGGATGTATACAGGCACTGGAAGTGTCCTTAAATGTGTTCACAATTAAGCTAATAGGGCGTCCATTTTCCAATAGACAAATGGAAGGAAGTGTGACGGCGGGCATTTTTCCATGGATGTTGTATGAAACGCAGATCATGGCCATTTCTTTGTAGTTCGACGTCACTATACAACATAGTGGCCATTTTCCCGGTGTTAAGTGGGTGTACTAAAAGCAGGAAATATATTTAAAAAGCAGGGATACTCAAGTGGCTCTGGCTGTTAGTATATGAAGTGTCAGTTAATACAAAAGTATCTGTAGACACATGGGGGAAAGGAAATAAAACATAATAACTGACAGACGGTATAACCTGCACTCTGTACGCTACCTATGGTTAGTTTAAAATACAGGGGACACCCGAGCTTGTGTCAACGCAGAGTGCGCATATGAAATATATTAAAATGTATAGGGACATGCACCGGAAATAACATAGGCGCCATGTACAAATAACATAATTAAATTGTATAAAAACATATATAATAAAATACACTGAACAACCATCATAAAGGTTAAAAATTAGCTATTCTAAAATAGAAACCGGACGAAACATACATTGATCAAGTAAGTAAGAGAATGGCTAATAACTGCTAGGCTGAAGGGCATAGTAATAAAACAGTTAAACAGTTAAGATCAAATTTGATATTTAATCCTTGCGGTGAAAAGGTATCTAATTTAAAAATCCATTTTGATTCCAGTTGGCTCAATGTCCTAACCTTATGGCTACCCCGCCAGTGTTTAACATAAAGTTCTATCCCCAAAATTTCAGATGAGTGGGATCTTTATTGTGACATGTGGCAAAGTGTTTAGATACACTATGCTTATCAAACCCTTTTATGATATTCTGTACATGTTCTTTAATGTGTATCTTTAACCACTTAAGGACATTTACATTTACGTCAGCAGAGCGGCACGGACAGGCATAAGCACGTACCTGTACGTCCCCTTTAAGATGCCGTGTGGTCGCGCACGCGCCGCCGGCAGCGCGCTCGCGACCCTGCCGCTTTCTCCGTGAGCCCCGACCGCGGGTCCCGTGGACTCGATCGCCACGGGGATACCTGAGATCGTCTCACGGAGAGATAGAGCAGGGAGATGCTAGTGTAAACAAGCATCTCCCCGCTCTGCCTGGTGACAATGACACTGATCTCCGCTCTGTGTAGTCAGAGATCAGTGTCATGTCACACACAGCCCATCCACTCTACAGTAAGAAGCACTCCCTAGGAAACACTTAACCCCTACAGCGCCACCTACTGGTTAACCCCTTCACTGCCAGTGTCATTTTCACAGTAATCAGTACATTTTTATAGCACCGATCGCTGTAAAAAGGACAACGGTCCCAAAATAGTGTCAAAAGTGTCTGCCATAATATCGCAGTCACGATAAAAATCGCTGATCGCCGCCATTACTAGTAAAAAATAAATTATTAATAAAAATGCCATAAAACGACCCCCTATTTTGTAAACGCTATAACTTTTGCGCAAACCAATCAATAAACACTTATTGTGTTTTTTTTTTACCAAAAATATGTAGAAGAATACGTATCGGCCTAAACTGAGGAAAAAACGTTTTTTATATCTTTTAGGGGGGATATTTGTTAAAGCAAAATTGTCGCTATATTTTTGTTTATAGCGCAAAAAATAAAAACCGCAGAGGTGATCAAATACCACCAAAAGAAAGCTCTATTTGTGGGAAAAAAAGGACGTAAATTTTGTTTGGGAGCCACGTTGCACGACCGCGCAATTGTCAGTTAAAGCGACGCAGTGCCGAATCGCAAAAAGTGGCCTGGTCTTTGACCAGCAAAATGGTCCGGGGCTAAAGTGGTTAATGGTCTTTTAGGTTGCCCCATGTATTGCAGTCCACGGCTGCATTCTAAAGCACCCCCTTACTTCAGATGTACCCATTAGAGCTCC
Source organism: Rana muscosa (assembly GCA_029206835.1). Lineage (NCBI taxonomy): Eukaryota > Metazoa > Chordata > Amphibia > Anura > Ranidae > Rana > Rana muscosa. Next base: position 289,368,521 of record CM055118.1, read on the forward strand.
CTTTTACATCAGGTATACCCATCAGAGCTCCCCTTCACATCAATTATGCCCATCGGAGCTCCCCCTTACATCGGATGTTCCCACTAGAGCTCCTCCATACATCAGATGTGCCCAAAACATGTATTAGTCTACAAGCATTTGATCAGGGCCAGTCGTTTTTTTACAAACATGTGCTCATTGTTTACAAACATGTGGGCGGGGCCAGTCACTGTTTGTAAACAGTGAGCACATGGTTGAAAACAGTGACTGGCTCCGCCCACATGTTTCTAAACAGTTACTGGCTCAGCCCACATATTTTTAAACAATAAGCACATGTTTGTAAACAGTGACTGGCCCCGCCCACATGTTTCTAAACAGTAAGCACATGTTTGTAAACTAATAGAAGTTTTGGGCACATCTAATGTAAGGGGGAGCTCTGGTGGGCACATCTGATGTAAGAGGAGCTCTGGTGGGCACATATGATGTAAGAGGAGCTCTGGTGGGCACAATGGATGCAAGAGCAAGCTCTGGTGGGCACAATGGATGCAAGAGCAATCTCTGGTGGGCACACCTGATGTAAGGGGATCTCTGGTGGGCACATCTTGTGTAAAAGGGAGCTCTGGTGGGCAAATCTGATGTAAAAGGGAGCACTTTTGGGCACACTAATGTAGGAGAGAGCTCAGGTGGGCACACCTGATGTAAGAGGGAGCTCTTGTGGGCACATCAGATGTAAGGAGGAGCTCAGGTAGGTGGACACACCTGATGCAAGTGGGTGCTCAGGTGGGCACATCTGATGTAGGGGGAGCTCTGGTGGGCAGATCTGATGTAAAAACGGAGCTCTAGTGGGCACACCTAATGTATGAGGGAGCTTGGGTGGGCACATCTGATGTAAGAGGGTGCTCTAGTGGGTACATCTGATATAAGGGGGAGCTCTGGTGGGCACACCTGATGTAAGGGGGTGCTCAGGTGGGCACATCTGATGTAAGGGGGAGCTCTGGTGGGCACACCTGATGTAAGGGGTAGTCCTGGTGGGCACATCTGATGTAAAGAGGAGCTCTGCTGGGCACATCTGATGTAAAACGGAGCTCTGGTGGGCACACCTAATGTAAAAGGGAGAACAGGTGGGCACATCTGATGTAAGGGGAAGCTCGAGTGGGCACATCTGATGTAAGGGGGAGTTTAGGTGGGTACATCTGATGTAAGAGTGTGCTCTGGTGGGTACACCTGATGTAAAGGGGAGCTCTGGTGGGCACACCTAATGTAAAAAGGAACTCTGGTGGGCACACCTAATGTAAGAGGGAGCTCGGGTGGGCATATCTGATGTAAGGGGGAGCTCGGGTGGGTAAATCTGATGTAAGGGGGAGCTCGGGTGGGCACATTGGATGTAAGAGGGTGCTCTGGTGGGCACATCTGATGTAAGGGGGAGCTCTGGTGGGCATATTTGATGTAAGGGGGACTCTGATAGGGACACCTGGTTCTATTTTCATTTACTTGAAATATGGATGTGATTGGCCTACTTTTACGTTATATTAGACAGCAATTCGGACATCAGCTGGAAGAATATTTTAGCAATTGGTCCTCCTTCTATTTCAGTTCATTACTCCTGTTCTAGGTGGACATTTTTGCATTGCAGGAACGTGCACAAATTTGCGTGCATTCTGCAGTGCACAAAACACACAGCCCTTTTGCAGGTGTGCAGTGGTGGGCACTACCACACCCTTTGCTTTTGCGCTTATTCACCTGCGGTAAAAAATATGGGAACAAAATACCATGCATTTTGTGAAGCACAATTTTGAAAAAAAGGTTATACAGTTTTTACATCTATTTGTACTACATTTTGTTTTTTTAGATTCCGCGCACTGCTAAAGTGTTCGGGGTTGGCTTGATGAAAAGGTGGCAACCTTAATGTAAAGGTATGGTCTATTGTAGTCTGCAGAAGATCAGCAGCACTGAGCTACAACAAAGGAACATAGAAAACAAAAAGGTAAAAACTGATTTTTGAAATGTAAATGTCATAAAGTTAGTTTTTTTTTAACCTCTTCAATCCCGGACACTGTTACCCCCTTCCTATCCAGGCCAAATTTCCGCCTGAGCGAAATACCCTTGCTCAGTGGGGGATCTCTCAGCTGATCTCCACTGATCCCCGTTAAGCAAGTGGATGACAGTCATGTCATCCGCCTGCTCAGCGGGGATCACCGGTCGGATGGTCATCTGATGCGACCCGCTGAACGGATGGCGAGCGTATCGCCATCTGTCTGTTTTCAGCAGATTTTGTCAGATCGGATGTCCAGCGGGTGTCTGCGGACCGAACACATGTATGCTGACATCCGCTGCCCCATAGAGGACAATGGGTTGCCCAATCGGGTCCGCAGGTGTGAAAGGGGTCTTCTTTTTCATTGTTTATTATATTGTTAATTCTTGTTTGTCTATTCCAGCCTTTCAACCAGGATGCCTTGAGGTTTCTCCAGGGGTGTCTTGGCAAAATGCCCAAAAATGATGCTGCCTTTTAGTTACACGAAGTCACAGGTTTTAATTGTGCACCATTACACTACACCCTTCTAGCTGCCGGCACCTAATGACACGCTGCACCTGGTGGTAGGTGACGGTGGAAAGTGACAAGCTGCATCTGATGGCAGGCAAGGGTGGCACGCTGCATCTGTTGGCAAGTGACAAGCTCAGTTTTCCCACTGATTCAGCATTGTGGTGAGTTGAACTATTTAATTTTTTTTTTTACAAATCTTTTATTTAGTCAAAGGGTATGGTCCAGGGACACATAACATTGTATAAACATAGCATCGCTTTTTACAAAAGCAACCAAATGCTGTTCAGAAACATGACGATTGAATACCAACCAAAAAGTACATTGTTCAGTATGGTGAGTCAATGTAACCATCCCAGATCATTTTTCAAACTTTTATAACAGAAAAAAAAGCATCTTGAGCCGTGAACACACGGAACAGAGAAGAAAAAGGAAATTATTAAGAGAAAAGTAAAGAGAAAGTAGAGAGAAAGGAAAATAAAATAGAGAAAGGTGTGAGGGTAGGAGGAGGGTGTGGGTAGGAGGGTTGAAAGGGGGGGGGGGGAGAAGAAATGTGAAATCCCGAATCACACAGACCGAATTTAAGTGGCATGTTCGTTATTTCTGAGGTATCACAGGTATCTTAGGTATCTAGAGTCATCTGGGGGGTAATTTAGTCTACCGAGTCACTTCCAAGAAGGGTTCGACTCTCCTCTGAATAGACAAATATGTTCCACAGTGGCCAAGTCTTGGAGTAGCGTTTTTGTTGGTGCCGTCTCGAGAGGACTAGGTCTTCCAGTTTGTTGGTTTCCTCTACTTTTCTGAGCCACATCCCGATGGTCAGAGGTTGTGGGGATTTCCACTTAAGAGGAATGCATGCTTTGGCAGCATCAAGGAGATGGTGAATAATCGATTTTTTGTAAGACTTTCCCGGGGCAGTGGAGGCGCGGAGAAGGAAAAAGTCGGGGTCATCTGTGATTTGGCGTTCTGTAAATTTTTGGGCGGTGTGTTTGACGCCTGACCAGGGGCGGATCCAGAGTCTTTTCTCGGGAGGGGCACTGCCAAAAAATATTTTTTTTTTGTTGGAAATTTATCGGGGAAATGGCTGGTGTCGGCGCTTCAATCATCCTGGCACCATGGTTGTTATGGTGTCAGGATGATTGAAGCGCATTATTTCTATTATTACATTGTAATATAAAATTAAATAGTTCAATGCAGAATCATTGGGAGCCCCGAGTGTGTCACTTGCCACCGTCGCCTGCAATTAGTGGGAGCCCTGAGCGTGTCACTTGCCACGTCACCTGCCACATCTTGTGGATTTTCACTTGCCACACCTTGTGGATTGTCACTTGCCACATCACCTGCCACACCTTGCGGATTGTCACTTGCCACACCTTGCGGATTGTCACTTGCCACATCACCTGCCACACCTTGCTGATTGTCACTTGCCTGCCACCAGAGGCGGCTCTCTAATTAGGCAAATTAGGCGGTCGCCTAAGGCCTCGCACTCACAGGGGCATCGCGGCTGCCTAATTTGCCTGTGATCAATACTAATGACGGCGTCATCGGATCTCTCTATTACCCCTCTCTCTTTCTCACCTCCCCCTCTCTCCCCCCTCTTGCATTGGCTGAATATGTCTGATGGGTGAGGAGGGTGCCCTGGAAGTGGTGCTGATCACCTGTGTGATAGATCCGTGCATTTTCTGCAGCCATTTTTCTTGCTTGAATTATTTTTCCCATTATGGGCGTGAGCGGGGCCGCATGTCTAAGTTTTGCCTAAGGCCTCACAAAGCCTAGAGCCACCTCTGCCTGCCACCAGATGCAGATTGTCATTTGCCACGTCACCTGCCACAATTTTCGGATTGTCACTTGCCACGTCGCCTGCCACACCTTGCGGATTGTCACTAACTTGCCTGCTAAGGTGTAGTTTTGGTTGTCTCTTGCCGTGTCCCAGACTCCCAGAGTCAGGCAGCAGAGAGATAATGTAATCTCTCTGCTGCCTGCACAGTGAAGGCAGAAGTCACTGCAGGAATGCAAGCACGGGCGGTGAGAGATGATCTCATCTCTCTGCTCCCCCGCTCCCGGCTAGCTGATTGGCCAGCTGCCACACTGAGCCTGCTCTCTCACTCTCACCTGCGCTGCCAACACACTGAGCAGCACGGTCTCCCCACGAACCGCGCCGCCCGCCCACAAATCGCGCTGCAAGCGGAGCCGCCCGCTTTCTTACCCGTCTGTGGAGCCGCACGCTATCGCACCTGCCCGCAGAGCGGCCCGACGTGACTCACTGACGTCACTCGTTGCTAGACGCCAATCGGCCCAGGCGTTAGCAACAAGTGCAGGGAAGAGGCTCCACCCACCTCCTCCTCCGCTCTTGGTATCGTGTCAGTGCGCCGCGTATCTACATTAGATGAGTCTCTCTCTCGGCGCCGCTGATCGGCTGATGTGAGAAACTGAGAGAGAGACTCAGAGAGGCAGCGGCAGCTGCAGAACAAGTACTGTATATACTCGAGTATAAGCCGACCCGAATATAAGCCGAGGCACCTAATTTTACCCCAAAAAAATGGTTAAACTTATTGACTCAAGTATACGCCTAGGGTGTCCATCTGCATGCCTCACTGTGCCTCACTTTGCCTCACTGTGCCCATGCTTCACTGTGCCCATGACTAGACTGCTGTTTAACATGGGAGTCTATGGAAGGAGTGCCCGGTTTGAAAAATCGGTTCTCCCCGGCCGTAGGTCTCCCAGACACCAAACTTTGCACACTTGTAGAGGAGACATGGGGCTATATGTGTGCCATGTTTGGGGTCTAGGGGACCTACGACTGGCCGGTACCGGGTCCGCAAATTCACCAGAGAAATTACCGTTTAACATTGGAGTCTATGGAAGGGGTGCCCGGCTTTAAAAAATCAGTGCTCCCCGGCCGTAGGTCACACAAACACCACGTTTGGGGTCCAGGGGACCTACGGTCGGCCAGTAGCGGGTCCCCAAAATCTGGGAGATCAGGCGCAAAAAAACAAAAAACAGAGCAAGTAAGTGAGTGTGACAGATGGTCTCGGGGGGGGCAATTGCCCTGTCCCCCCCCCCTGGATCCGCCCCTGCGCCTGACCAGAATTGTTCTATTTTGGGGCAGGTCCAAAAAATATGGAGCAATGTGCCCCGTTCCTCCTGGCATCTCCAGCAGCAATCTGAGGTCGCAGAGAATTTTTATTGTAATTTCGATGGTGTCCTGTACCATCTGGTTAAGATTTTAAAGTTGGTTTCTTGCGTTTTTGTACAGATGAATGATTTGTATGTAAATCGGAGGATGCGTTGCTTCTGTTGTGGACTGAATGTGCGGTTCAGGTCTCATTCCCATTCCCTAACACAGTTAAGGGAGTAAGAGTCTAGGGGTGTGATCAGTAGAGAGAGGGTGTGTGGCAGTTCCCCCTCCGTTGAACAATATTCCTCCAAGGTTGTGAGAGGTTGGTCAAAGTTGCTGGGGGGGGAAGGGATCTGAGAAAATAGGTAAGTTGGAGAGCGCTCCAAAACTTTAGGCGGAAGGAGCCTGGGGGGGTTCATGAGGTCCTGTATTGAGTACCCCGTCTTCTGCATTAGACAGTGCGAGGCTTGCAAACAGCCAGATGTCCTCAGATTTTTAAAGGGTTCATCTTGGTAACCTGGGGCAAAGCGTGGGTTGCCCAATATCGGAAAGAGTAGCGAAGATGTGGATGAGAAGTGAGCAAATTTTCGTTGTCTGGACGAGAAGTAGATGGGTTCTCACCTCTTTGGGTAGGGATTCATAGCACCAAGGTGCTCTATTCAAAGTTACTGTTCTTTGATCTTGTTCCAAGTGAACTCACAAATTGAGGTATCTATGTCTATTCCAGTCAACAAGTCTGCTGAGGTGTACTGCTTGGTAGTACTTACGTACGTCTGGTACTGCAAGGCCCCCATATTGCTTCGGTAGAGTAAGCTGAGTTCTCTTCAAACAGGGGTATTTGTGGGCCCATATAAATTCCTTCTGAATTTGCTTGAAATAATTTGATTGAATGTAGATGGGTAGAGCCTGCAGGAGGTACAGGAATTTTGGAAGGATACTCATTTTGAGAATATTGCAGCGGCCAAACCATGAGCGGAAGCCCGTATTCCATTTGTTTAGGAGTGTTCGGACTCTTGTAATTAGCGGAGGGAAATTTAATTTGAACATTTTTGATATGTGGGAATGGGATGATTGTGCCTAAATACGTTAATGCCGAGCTATTCCATTTTCATTTAAAGTTCATCTGCAATTGTGAAAGGAGTGACTGTGGGAGATTGATTCCCATTGCCTCTGATTTTAGAAAATCTATTTTAAGATTGGAGAGGGCTCCATATTTAAAGAGGTTTGGGAGGGATATCACGAGGTTCGTGAGGGAAAACAACATGTCATCGGCGTATGCGGAGACCTTATGTTGGGTACCCTCCACTTTTATGCCATTTACATCTGGGTTTCTATGTACAGTGCACAGAAAGGGCTCCAGTGACAGAGCGAAGAGGAGGGGTGACAGTGGGCAGCTTTGTCGTGTCCCATTAGTAATTTTGAAAGGTTCTGTCAGAACCCCATTAGCTCAGACTTGAGCCGTGGGGTTTGAGTAGATTGATGAGATCCACTGACACATGTTAGTGCCGAATCCTATATATTGTAGGACCGCAAGCATAAAGTTCCAGTTCCCCCTGTCAAAAGCCTTCTTTGCGTCTGTGCCCAAAAACACACATGGGGTTTGGGATTTATTTGCTATATGCAGCAGGTTAAGGACATTGGTGGTATTGTCCCTTGCTTCCCTAGTGGGTACAAACCCTACTTGGTCCAAAAGAATTAAGTGTGGTATGTGTTGTTGGATTCTATTCGCTAGTATTTTGGTAAACAGTTTAAAGTCGATGTTGAGCAGTGATATCGGCCTATAGTTCCTGCACGAGGTTGGGTCCTTACCCTCCTTTGGGATAACTGCAATGTGGGCCTATAGGGAGTCTACTGCGAAGAAGGAGGTGGATACAACCGTGTTAAACGATTTAACCACTTAACCACCGCCCACCGCCGAATAACGGCGGCAGGGTGGTTCCTTAACTCTGGGAGGAGGTTATATAACGTCCTCCCAGAATCGCGCTCCCGCGCGCCCTCTGGGGCGCGCACACAGGAGTCTCCATGACCGCCGGGTCCAGAGGATCCGGCGCATCACGGATCACGGTAAATCGCCGCTGATAGCGGCCGTTTACCACGTGATCGTTTCGTCAAATGATGGAGCGATCGCTTGTAAACAGACCGGCGTCATGTATTGACCCCGGTTCCTCTCTCCCCTCTCTGTACCGATCGGTACAGTGTGAGAGGAGAGGGGGAGAGCGGATGGCAGCAGCGCTGTGGGCTGGATCTGTGACAATTGCAGTCACAGATCCAGCCATCCATCCACCCCTGCTCAGCCATCCCTGCAATACTCCGCAACACCCTGTGCAATACCCTGCCAATACTCTGAAATACCCTGCCAATACTCTGAAATACCCTGCCAATACCCTGCCCATACTGTGCAATACTCTGCAATACCCTGCCATACTGTGCAATACTCTGCCATACTGTGCAATACCCTGCCATAATCCGCAATACCCTGCCATACTCCGCAATACCCTGCCATACTGCGCAATACCCTGCAATACTCCGCAATACCCTGCAATACTCCGCAATACCCTGCAATACTCAGCAATACCCTGCAATACTCCGCAATACCCTGCAATACTCCGCAATACCCCGCAATACTCTGCAATACCCTGCAATACTCCGCAATACCCTGCAATAACCACTTCCCGCCCACCATATGACGTCCTTGATTTGTGTGGGGATATCTGAATGATGGGTGCAGCTACAGGCATCATTCAGATATCAGCTTTTTCAGTCGGCGATTCCCTACACCATAAGAATGATCATAGCGGCTGTTCCACCGCTTAATCATTCTTACGGGAGGCGAGAGTGGATGCCCCCCCGCCGCCTTTAGGTGCTTCTACCGACTCACCGCTACGATCAAAGCCAAGATTGTTTTTTTATTTTTTTTTATTTCAGGCTTTCCAGCCTAGAGGTGAGATGTGGGGTCTTATTGACCCCATATCTCACTGTAAAGAGGACCTGTCATGCCATATTCCTATTACAAGGGATGTTTAGGTTCCTTGTAATAGGAATAAAAGTGATAAAAAAAAATTTGGGCTGGAAAAACGTGTTAAACTAAAATAAATAAAGTAAAATGAACAATAAAATATATATATATATTTTTTAAAGCGCCCCTGTCCCCATGAGCTTGCATACAGAAGCAAACGCATGCATAAGTCCCGCCCACATATAAAAACGGTGTTCAAACCACACATGTGAGGTATCGCTGCGAACGTTAGAGCAAGAGCAATAATATTGGCCCTATACCTTCTCTGAAACTCAAAATGTGTAACCAGTAAAAATATTAAAAGCGTCGCCTATGGGTATTTTTAAGTAGTGAAGCTTGGCGCCATTTCACGAGCGTGTGCAATTTTGAAGGGTGACATGTTAGGTATCTATTTACACGACGTAACTTCATCTTTCACATTATGCAAAAAAATTGGGCTAACTTTACTGTTTTGTTTTTTTTTAAGCACAAAACTGTTTTTTTTCTTAAAAAATGCGTTAGAAAAATTGCTGCGCAAATACCGTGCGAGATAAAAAGTTGCAACGACCACCATTATATTCTCTAAGGTCTTTGCTAAAAAAACATATATAATGTTTTGGGGTTCTATGTAATTTTCTAGCAAACAAATTGTGATTTTTACATGTAGGAGAGAAATGTCAGAATTGGCCTAGGTGCTCCAGAACGCCTGATGGTGCTCCCTGCATGTTGGGCCTCTGTATGTGGCCACGCTGTGTAAAAGTCTCACACATGTGGTATCTCCATACTCGGGAGTAATAGCAGAATGTGTTTTGGGGTGTAATTTGTGGTATGCATATGCTGTGTGTGAGAAATAACCTGCTAATATGACAATTTTGTGAAAAAAAAAAAAAAAGAAAAAAAAAATCTTGATTTTGCAAAGAATTGGGGGAAAAAATTACAACTTCAAAAAACTCACAATGCCTCTTTCTAAATACCTTGGAATGTCTTCTTTCCAAAAAGGGGTCATTTGGGGGGTATTTGTACTTTTCTGGCATGTTGGGGTCTCAAGAAATGAGATAGGCCGTCAGTACTTCAGGTGTGATCAATTTTCAGATATTGGCACCATAGCTTGTAGACTCTATAACTTTCACAAAGACCAAAAAATATGCACCAATTTGTACTTATTTTTACCAAAGATATGTAGCAGTATAAATTTTGGCCAAAATTTATGAAGAAAAAATACTAATTTGCTAAATTTTATAACAGAAACTAAGAAAATGTATTTGTTTACAGAATTTTCAGTCTTTTTTCTCTTATAGCGCAAAAAACAAACAAAAAAACAACGGTGATTAAATACCACCAAAAGAAGGCTCTATTTGTGTGAAAAAAAGGACAAACATTTCATATGGGTACAGTGTTGTATGACTGAGTAATTGTCATTCAAAATGTGAGAGCACCGAAAGCTGAAAATTGGTCTGGTTATTAAGGGGGTTTAAGTGCCCAGTGGTCATATAGGGGCCAAGAGAAGGTACACGCGCCTCCTATGAAAGGAAAGGGGCGGGGCGGGTGGATGACGCTCGATGCGCGCCGCGGCGCTTCTGCGCATGTGCAGGCGTCCCAGCATGGATAAAGGACACAGTACAAATGTCAGCTGGATGCAAGCAGAGCTAGCAACAAAACGGTGGCACACAGAGGCGGTTGATGCAGGCATCCCCATAGAAAGACACTTTAGTGGACACCAGCTGGTATATAGCAGCAACTGTGTTAGACTATTACCAGCAAAATTGGTGTATGACGACGGGAATACCTCAGCTTTGTGCTTATAGGATATGTCGTCCAGACGCTCTGGAAATAAGTCTTCCAAGAAGCGAAAGGGGTCTCCATCGGGCTCTGAGGATTTTGGGCATGCTTGTACTGCGCTAATCTCCCCTGAAATTTCAGAGGTCAGTAGCCGTAGGAACCCCGCAGGAGTACCTGGTACTGCGGCTGTCCCCAGTCCACCTGCTCCTGTATATATAACAGAGGAGGTTTTTTCCTCAACTCTGGGAGGATTGGTAGAGAGATTAACAGCATTGATCGCTGCTTCCCTGTCACAGGGAAAGCGCGTCCGATCTCCGTCTCCTCCTTCAGAGTGCCTGTTAGTGGAGGAACAGTCCCACACAGAGATCGACCTACCTGAAGGGGATCAGGATGAGGTTGATTCAGTTATAGAGGAATCAGCAGTGGAAGAACCTTTCTCAGCATCTCAGGCTGAAAGATTATGGGTTCAGTCTCTGACTAACATGGTCCGAGCAGCATTTAAAATGCCTCTGGCGGAACCATCAACCACTACTGTTTCCTCGCTGGGGTCGCTGAAAGCTTCCCAGACTGTCTGTTCCTTCCCAATCCACCCTTTATTGGAAGGGCTTATTTACCAGGATTGGGAGCATCCTGATAAAATATTTACTCCCCCCCAAGAGATTTCCAGTGATCTCTCCCATGGAGGATAAGTTCATAAAAAAAATGGAGGGTCCCTACAGTGGACACAGCCATCTCTTGTGTAAATAAATCACTGACATGTCCAGTAGATAATGTTCCAATGTTCAAAGACCCAATAGATAAAAAATTGGAGTCTTTACTAAAATCTGCTTTCTCTACAGCAAGCATGGTGACACAACCTGCAGTAGCAGCGATTGGAGTCTGCCAAGCAATGAAAGATCAGTTGAAACAAGTCTTAAGGGACTTACCAGATCAGCAGGCTCTTGCCCTAGCTGACCTACCTAGAGCCTTGTGTTGCGGTGGACGCCATAAAGGATACAATCCAACAGGCCTCCCCCTTTACGCTGTCTGTAGACATATGCGTAGGCTTCTATGGCTCAAAAACTGGTCTGCTGAAGCTCCCTGTAAGAAATTGCTGATTAGCTTCCCATTTCATGGAGAACGCTTATCTGGAGAAGATCTGGACAAATATATCCAGAAAACTTCTGCCGGTAAAAGTACATTCTTGCCGGTTAAGAACAAGGGTAGAAGTCCTTCTTTTAAGAGACCTACTTCTCCAGTCCCTGGCACATCGGCTGTGAAACAGTTCCGACGGCCTCCGCGGTCAAATCCAGGGGGCAGAAATCAGGGACAATTACAGGGTAACAAGAAACCCTGGGTCAAGAGAGGTACAAAACCTCCCCCCAAGTCATGAAGGGTTGCCCCCACTCAATCGGGTGAGGGGAAGACTTCAGTTGTTCACAGAGACCTGGCGGGACACCATCAGAGACAGATGGGTGATCTCCGCAGTAAGTCTGGGATACAGGCTGGAGTTAAAAGACATTCCTCCTGCCCATTTTATGAGATCAAAAATGCCAAGCGATCCCCAGAAGAGAGGATCCCTCCTTCTGGCACTAGAACAACTATTGCTCCAAGGGTAATCATGAAGGTTCCCTTGGAAGAAAGCGGGTTTGGGTTTTACTCGAACCTTGTCACAATCCCCAAACCAAATGGGGACGTGAGGCCCATATTAAATATAAAAGGGCTAAACAAGTTCCTACATATCAGGACTTTTTCGGATGGAGTCGATCCGATCGGTGGCCACCGCCCTACAAGGGCAGGAATGGTTAGCCTCGATCGACATAAGGGATGCTTATTTGCATATTCCCATCTGTCCGGCCCACCAGAAATTTCTATGCTTTGCAGTAGAAGGGCGCCATTTTCAGTTCAGAGCCTTACCTTTCGGTCTGGCCACAGCACCACGAGTGTTCACAAAAATTCTGGCCCTACGATTGGCCAAACTAGGAACACAAGGTGTAACGATAATGGCATATCTAGACAACTTGTTGCTGATAGACCACTCAGTGAAAAAAACTAGAAGTGGTCGTTCACAAGACAATCAAGTATCTGGAATCTCACGGTTGCATTATCAACCGAGACAAGTCAGCCCTAAAACCAGTCAAAAGTCTGGAATACTTGGGGGCTAAGACTGGATTCAAATCAGAGAAAGATTTTCTTACCTCCAGAGAAGGTGTCGTCTTTGAAAGATTTGACCCACTTAGTGGGTACAAAAAAGAAAACCATCCATACGCCTGTGTATGAGGCTGCTGGGAAAAATGGTGGCTTCATTCGAAGCAGTACCCTACGGTCAATTCCATTCAAGGAACTTGCAGAGGGCCATACTGTCAGCCTGGAACAAAAAAGTTCAGGCTTTAGACTTACCAATGTCCCTGTCCCCTTCCGTTCGCAAGAGCCTCCATTGGTGGTTGGTGCCCCAGAATCTGGAAAAGGGGAAACCCTTCAGTCCGGTTTCTTGGAAGGTGGTCACTACAGATGCCAGCCTCATAGGCTGGGGGGCAGTACTGGAGCAATGGTCTCTCCAGGGCAAGTGGTCAGAAGCAGAGAAGGCCCTGCCCATCAATCTCTTAGAGATACGAGCAGCCCGGTATGCCCTAGTAGCATGGACATCCAAACTCCAAGGGTCCCCTGTCAGAATTCAATCAGACAATGCCACAGCAGTGGCATATATCAATCACCAGGGTGGCACCAGGAGTCGTGCAGCCCAGAGGGAAGCGAATTGCATCCTGGAATGGGCAGAAAGATATGTCCCAGCCATATCCGCGGTTTTCATCCCAGGAGTGGAAAATTGGAGAGCGGACTTTTTAAGTCGCCAGCAATTATGCCCGGGGGAATGGTCTCTTCACCCCAAGGTTTTCCAGGCAATATGCCAGCGGTGGGGAACACCGGATGTAGATCTGCTAGCATCCAGATTCAACGCAAAGGTGGACAGATTTGTGTCTCGCACAAGGGATCCCCTAGCTTGCGGTTCGGATGCCCTAGTGTTCCCTTGGGATCAGTTCAAGCTGATATATGCATTCCCACCGCGATTAATCCGCAGAATCAGGGTAGAAAAGAAACCAGTGATTCTGGTGGCTCCAGCGTGGCCCCGAAGGGCATGGTACGCGGAGATTGTAAAAATGTCAGTGGGAAGTCCTTGGACCCTCCCACATCGTCCGGACCTGCTTTCGCAAGGACCGATATACCACCCTTCCTTACCAGCCCTAGATTTGACGGCCTGGCTATTGAAGCCCACATTCTAAAAAAGAGAGGGCTCTCTAATCCTGTGGTATCTACCATGATCAATGCCAGGAAGCCGGTATCCAGGCAGATCTATTATAGGATCTGGAAGGCGTACATCACGTGGTGTGAGGCCAAGAAATGGCATCCACGTAAGTACGTAATAGGTAGGATTCTGGACTTCCTACAGTGGGCTGTAGATAGGAAGCTTGCCTTGAGTACTATCAAGGGTCAGACGGCCTTGTCAATATTTTTTCAAAGGCCCTTGGCTTTGCATTCATTAGTCAAAGCTTTCATACAAGGAGTGATGCGTATTAGCCCTCCGGTTAGTATTCCCATATGTCCATGGGACTTAAACCTGGTTCTGTCGGTTCTACAGAAACAACCATTTGAACCATTGTGGCACATTTCCTTGGTTCTTCTCACCAGGAAATTGATTTTCTTAGTAGCCATTTGTTCGGCTAAAAGAGTATCGGAATTAGCCGCCTTGTCCTGTAAGGAGCCATATCTGGTTGTCCATAAGGACAGAGTAGTATTACGTCCTCATCCAGCCTTTCTTCCTAAGGTGGTATCGAGGTTCCATTTGAACCAAGATGTGGTTCTTCCTTCCTTTTTCCCCAAACCTAGCTCGGTAGAGGAAAAGTTATTGCATTCTTTGGATGTAGTAAGAGCAGTTAAAGCTTATCTTAAAGCCACTGCTCAGATTCGTAGAACGGATATTTTGTTTGTTCTGCCGGAAGGCCCCAGAAAGGGTCAGGCAGCATCAAAAATCTACTTTAGCCAAGTGGATTCGACAGGTCATAATACGAGCCTATGGGCGCAGTGTGTTGCAGGCCGCAAAAGAGCCTCATGCCTGATGGCGCCCAGCTTATGTATAGTGTATCCCTCCCCTCATTTGGCATTGCTTTGGGACGTCCCATTAGTAATGACTAAGTCGCTCTGTGTCCCGTGATGTACGAAAAAGAAAAAGGGATTTTTATAACAGCTTACCTGTAAAATCCTTTTCTTGGAGTACATCACGGGACACAGAGCTCCCACCCCTCTTTTTTTTTGGGACACTTATTGCTTTGCTACAAAACTGAGGTGCTCCCGGATGGGAGGGGCTTATATAGGGGAGGGTACTTCCGGTTTTGGAAGTTGCCAGTGCCAGCACCTGAAGGTATCTATATAACCCATTAGTAATGACTAAGTCGCTCTGTGTCCCGTGATGTACTCCAAGAAAAGGATTTTACAGGTAAGCTGTTATAAAAATCCCTTTATTGCTCCTTGAAGCTCTTCAATCGTAATTGGGTAGGGATGAGCCGAACACCCCCCGGTTCGCACCAGAACCTGCGAACAGACCGAAAGTTTAGAACCCTATTAAATACAATGGGACGTTGGAAATCAAAAGCGCTAATTATCAAGGCTAATATGTAAGTTATTGTCCTAAAAAGGGTTTGGGGACCCGGGTCCTGCCCCAGGGGACATGTATCAATGCAAAACATTTTTTTAAAAACTGAAGTTTTTTCGGGAGCAGTGATTTTAATGATGCTTAAAGTGAAGAAAAAAAAAGAAATATTCCTTTAAATATCGTACCTGGGGTGTCTATAGTATGCCTGTGAAGTGGCACGTGTTTCCCGTGTTTAGAACTGTCCCTGCACAAAATGACATTTCTAAAGGAAAAAAGTCATTTAAAACTGCTTGCGGCTTTAATTTAATGTCTGGTCCTGGCAATACGGATGAAAATCATTGAGAAAAATGCCCTTTGAGTATTTGTATTCTGATAAGCTTTAGGTGCACACTGTGCTAAGGACACTAAAACAAAATACTGCAGCTCCCTGCCTGTATTTGTATGAGAACACCGGCAATTGTATTCAGATAAGCTTTAGGTGCACACTGTGCAAAGGACACTAAAACAAAATACTGCAGCTCCCTGCCTGTATTTGTATGAGAACACCAGCCAATTTTATTCAGGTAAGCTTTAGGTGCACACTGTGCAAAGGACACATTACACTAAGTGAAAATACTGCAGCTAGCCTGCCTGTCAGTATATTATGAAGAGAATTACAGGAACGGTTCTAGCTAAACTAAATACAGTGTATAAATATATATACACACAACACCTAGGATGCATATATATACTCTACACACTGTAACTGAAGCTGACTCGCCTGCCTGCTCTATCTAACTCAAAATAAATGACACTGTCTCTCTCTCTCTGTCTTTAACCATCACAACACAGTACACAAGGCCGCCATGGAGGTGGCCTTATATAGTGTGGGGCGTGTACTAAACCCCTGAGACATAATTGGCCAAAGCCACCCTGGCTTTGGCCAACTATGGCTCTTCGTTTTTTTGCGTGCTGTGATTGGTCAAAGCATGCGGGTCATAGTGCATGCTTGGCCAATCATCAGCCAGCAATGCACTGCGATGCCGCAGTGAATTATGGGCCGTGACGCGTGTTTTGCTTGCGTCTATCTAGCAAGGTTACTCTGTGGTATAACAAGGAAGCTGAGACTTCTGCTGTGTGCAAATGTGCTTTTACTATACAAAGATGCTGTACATACAAAACTATTACAATATTAGGACTTCAATACAAGACTGACAGATCTCTAACAAGCAAAAATGCCTAGCAAATGAACAGCCTATGGTCTATAACAGTACAAATACATTTAAAGGTTACTTATCTTCTGTTACGGTAAATTTGTGATCTCCATTGGCAATGATTCTTCTTGGAGACCAGGTTCTGTTCTTCTATCATGAGTGGCTTCTTCTGATCTTACAGCAACATGATGTGTGTGTGTGTTCCCTAGCAAATGCCTGAATCCCCCTTTTTATGTGTCAGGCTGTTTACCATTGTTACCAAACAGAAAACATACCTGTTTACTGTAGCTGTAGAAAACAATGGACTGTTGAATACAACAATGCTGTCTACCTATTGTCTACTCAAAACAAACCTGTCAGTAATCTAAACAGTCATTCTTTCAGTTTGAGAGCTGAAAGAAATCTCAAACAAGTAATGTCTTACTTGTTTACTGAATACAACAATGGTATCTAACCCCATTGTATAAAAAACAGCATTTGTTTGAGAAATCTACTCAAACCAAAAAAGACGACAGTAATCTGACCAACTCACTATTGTAAAATTGTCCCATGTATCCTATGTCTGAGTAATATAATAAAAATCATATTTTTAACAAACGCAACACATTCCACCCTATGATTTATTTATTTTTCTCTCTCAGACTACACAGAAAATCTCTTCATTACTAACAACTCATTCTACACATGAATTTCCCTTAAATGCAACCCCTCCCATATTTCTGTTACTGGGAAGGTGTTTCAGTCTTTGGATAATAGTTCATTAGAAAGTCCATTCTAAAGTTCTTTAGAAATAAGTCCAGGCTTGAAATACATCAAAGGCCTTGTTCTCCACAGCTCTTGCGATCTTCCGTCATTCTTTCCATCATGTAACCACTTTCTCTGGTCTTCCTATGGATCAAATCGGAGACAACCTGTGGAGTGGAAAACAAAGCGGATTATCTGTTCCTTCTAACAATACATAAACAGTAGTTCCTGGCCCTTCAGCTACAATCTCTCCTCTAAATGGCTTCTTGCCTGGATATCTGACCAATACTTTGCCACCTGCCTGTATGCACCTCTGACCCTCCCAAAGAACATCAATAGGGAGGAGAGGAAATATACTGATATTTCCCAGAAGATCACTGCTGTTTATTTTGGAAGGTTTGATGTTATGTAGCCTCACTTTCCACTCTTGCTGAGAAGTATCGACTAACCAGTCAGAGTCCCAGCCACTGTCTTGAAGCTCATCTGCCAATGCAAATATAACTTCAAACCTTCCTGCCAGATTCCCTCTCATTCCTAGATAGGCTTCAGCTTCAGATATGTCACTCTTAATTTCTATGTCATGGGAAGCAGTAACATGGTATCTGTTAAACCCTGTTCTTTCAGGAACCTTCAATAAATACTTAACTCTGCACTCCAGCTGTGGAATCTCTGCCTCAGCCCCTACCATCCCCTACCATCCTCTCATATGGTGTGCTTTTGGCTATTGGCCTAGAATTTAACAACATGACTGCCTGTGTGAGGACCCGATCCCACCCCCTTAGTGTATGTGTGGATGTAAGTTTGCGAATCTGGTCTTTCAATAGCCCGTTGTATCTTTCAATCAAACCAGCTGCCTATGGATGGTATGGGATGTGGCACAACCAGTACACTCCAGAATCTTTGGCCCACTGCTGTACTGTTGATCCGGTGAAGTGTGAGTCGTTATCACTTTGGACTTGTTTGGGACAACCATAAGCAACGACAAGTTTCTGAAGCAGTTGAAGCGTTGCGGCTTGATCTGCACGTTTGCAAGGATGAACAAGCATAAGTCCTGAATAGGTGTCCACTGCAGTGCAACAATATCTCAGTCCATTGTTTCCCCGGGGCAGGGGACCGATGAAGTCAATCTGCCAGATCCCTGCAGGCCTCTCACCCCTCTTAATCGACCCGGTGGAGTACTTTTGCAATGGCCATTGTCGCACTTCTCCACACACTGTACAGTTCCCTATTACAGTCTTTATCATGTCCATGGATATAGGCAATCCTGTCTGCTGTGCCTATTCATATGTTGCTTTCTGCCCCAAATGTCCAGATTGCTTGTGGGCCCAGTTGGCCAAGTTCATCAAAACAGGATCAATTGGCACAACTGCCTTCACTTTGGCGATTTCATCTGCAACTCTGTTATAGTTCTCAAAGTCTGGTACCAGGGGCACATGTGCATCAACATGCCCCACTTTTATGGTGCGGGAGTGAGCTTCCTTCCAGATGTAGTCCCAGACTTCCTTGCCTCCCCACACCACCTTTCCATGAATCATCCATTCATTGGACATCCACGAGGGCATCCAAGTTGTCAGTCCTTTAAAAACCGCCCAGCTGTCAGTGTAGATAGTGACATGGGAAGAAGGATCCTCCTGAAGTGTCATCACTACAGCTTTCAACTCTGCATACTGACTGGACCCTCCGATTCCGGACTCCTGCAGGACTGTGTCTGTACTTGGGTTGTAGGCTGCTGCTGTCCATTTATGTCCAGACGAGGTGATTATGGCTGAACCATCAGTGAACCACGCTGACTCCTTCATGTCTTCTGACAGAGACTCAAAGGGTGGAGCCTCTTGAATGGGGGATGACTGCAGCACAGGAATTTCTTCTTCTGGCCGGGTGCTGGTAAAAGTAACAAGCCCTGCCAACTGTTTTGAAATGTCTCTAACATCCCCAGCTGCAATACCCCCTCTTTCTTGAAGGTACCACTTCCATTTCATCAGTGTCTGGTTCTGGGCTACAGCTGCCCTAGTGGTCAGTCCATTATCTCTCACCCATCCTGCTATTGGCAATGCAGTATGGATGGTGACTGTGTCCTTTTCTGTAATGGTCTCTACATGTTGAAGTGCTGTGTAGGCCCCAAACAGGCACTTCTCTAGGGGCTTGTATCTCGTCTGTGCCCCTGTCAGTTGTTTGGACCAAAATCCAATAAGTATTTCTCTCAGTCCTTTCTTTTCATTTGGCTGCCACAGACTCCAAGATATGGTACCATTCTGCTCCACTACATCCAGCTGAAATCATACTCCTTGTCTCACGGGTCCTAATCCCTGATGCTGCAAAATAGCTTCTTTAGCAGCCAGAAATGCAGTCCGCTGCTCTGAACCCCATGAGAACTCAGTCTTTTTTCTGGTAACATTGTATATAGGCCTCAATATCAGTCCAAGATGTGGGATGAATGAGCTCCAGAATCCCACAACTCTAATGAACTTCTGTGCCTCCTTTTTGGTAGTAGGGGGCGACAGCACCTGGATAGTTTGCACAACTGTCTCTGGAATTTTCCTCTGTGGCCCAGTCCACATCATTCCTAGGAATTTCACCTCTGTGGTAGGTCCTTGGACTTTGTCTCTGTTGATTGCCCACCCTCTGTTCTCCAAGTGTTGTATCAGCAGGTGCAGTGCTTCAGTTACATCTTATTTTGTCCCAGAGATCATAATGTCATCAATGTAGTGAAACACAGTGACTTTCAAATTCAGGGTACTTAAATCTCGGGCAATCAGTCCATGACGAATCGTTGGAGAATGAAGATAGCCTTGCGGAAGGACAGTGAAAGTGTACTGGTGGCCGTCCCACACCATAGCAAACTGGTCTTGACACTCTGGGTCTATCAAAATTGAAAAGAAAGCATCAGCCAAGTCTATCACAGCATGATATTCTCCTGCATCTTTAGCAATTTTCTCAACAATTGAGATCATATCTGGTACAGCTGAAATTAATGGAGGTGCCACTTTGTTTAGACCTCTGTAATCCACAGTCATTCTATATGTCCCATCAGGTTTCTTCTTTATTCTTTTCTGCTTGTATTCTTCCTGTCTGGCCTTGACCTTATCTACTGCCCTGACAGGTTTTGTTTTAGTCTCCTCTATCTCCCCCAACTGGCTTAAAAGGGTTGTGGCTTCATGAATCTTGCTGTTTGATCCCAGGCCTCCCAACAAAGACAATAATGGAGCCCTGAGATTAAATGGTGCAGACTTCATCAGCTTAGAGTGCAGAGCAGACGTAAAGAGTTCCATATCTGGACCTATCCATTCTGGAAATGTATTTATTCCGGTTATACAACCCATCTCATGTAACCTGGAAATACCCTCTCCTATTGATCTCCAGGAGTAGGTATTTTCCAGGTCAGTAGGACTAGTGTATACTCGGACTATTCCATCTCTCACAAGGTCTAACAGTGAAAAATTCACGATAACTCTCGGGCTTTTCGCATTGCCTGACGCAATTGTGGATCATGGGTTACCACTTCCATAGCCACTGATTCCTTACCTGACAAAACAACACTGTCCACCCCTTCATC
The DNA here is from genome assembly GCA_029206835.1 of Rana muscosa. NCBI lineage: Eukaryota > Metazoa > Chordata > Amphibia > Anura > Ranidae > Rana > Rana muscosa. Next base: position 289,389,045 of record CM055118.1, read on the forward strand.
CCATAAGCGTAGGAGCCAACCCAATAGGGGCCCCCCAGACCTTTGTTTGTATTGTTTTGCCAGCTCATGGAGTTCAGTTTGTGTAAACTCCCGTACTTCTTCAATTTCAACATCTCTGGGGTTGCGATAATGCACCTCCCCATCTGCCATATCCTCTCTATCATGTTGACGTTTTCCTATGCTTAGTAATGAGAGGTCTGGCATACTTTTTCTTTCCCACTAGCAGATCATCATCTGAAATATCAAACTCTATGTCCTCATCCTCACTATCATTTGAGGAGAGCACATCCTCACAATCCCAATTTTGGGATGTGACAATGGCACGTACCCTGGCTTTACTAACAGGTTTACGCCCCTTCCTTTTTCTTAAGGCATTAATTGATTTGGTCATGAGGGCTGCACACCGCTCTTGCAAATCATCAGCCCGACTAGCGGTTGAACGTACACACTCTGAAGTAACTGCTAGCTGGTCTTTTAATACCTTAACTTCTGCCTCTGCCTTCTCCCTTCTATGTGATTAAGTATAGAGAGCATGGAGGAAGTACAAACCAACTGTGGACACTGTCCTCTTCTCTTTCTTACTTAAATCTAACCCCATAAGGCTAAAATCTACAAAATGATCTGAGACTTTATCACCCCAAGTCTGATTCAAGGAAGAAGCATACTTCACAAATTCTTTAGCAAGAGGCTCCCACTCATTGTTTCTGGCCCAGATAGGTAAGCTGCACACTTTATTCTGATCACCAGAACCCTCTGCAGCCTTGCTTTTCCTAAACAGCTTACACAGCATTTTACCTAGCACAAGCTACACAACACACTACAGAAAAACAAGTCTGCTTCAATTGAATTATAGACAGATCCCCGACGAGCCCCCAAATGTTTTGCTTACGTCTATCTAGCAAGGTTACTCTGTGGTATAACAAGGAAGCTGAGACTTCTGCAGTGTGTAAATATGCTTTTACTATACAAAGATGCTGTACATACAAAACTATTACAATATTAGGACTACAATACAAGACTGACAGATCTCTATAACAGGCAAAAATGCCTAGCAAATGAACAGCCTATAGTCTATAACAGTACAAATACATTTAAAGGTTACTTATCTTCTGTTACGGTAAATTCGTGATCTCCATTGGCAATGATTCTTCTTGGAGACCAGGTTCTGTTCTTCTATCATGAGTGGCTTCTTCTGATCTTACAGCAACATGATGTGTGTGTTCCCTAGCAAATGCCTGAATCCCCCTTTTTATGTGTCAGGCTGTTTACCATTGTTACCAAACAGAAAACATACCTGTTTACTGTAGCTGTAGAAAACAATGGACTGTTGAATACAACAATGCTGTCTACCTATTGTCTACTCAAAACAAACCTGTCAGTAATCTAAACAGTCATTCTTTCAGTTTGAGAGCTGAAAGAAATCTCAAACAAGTAATGTCTTACTTGTTTACTGAATACAACAATGGTATCTAACCCCATTGTATAAAAAACAGCATTTGTTTGAGAAATCTACTCAAACCAAAAAAGACGACAGTAATCTGACCAACTCACTATTGTAAAATTGTCCCATGTATCCTATGTCTGAGTAATATAATAAAAATCATATTTTTAACAAACGCAACACAGCGCGCCACTCGAATTTGGAGTGAACGGCCCATAATGTTCGAAATTCAACGAACGATCGAACAGCTGATGTTCGAGTCGAACATGGGTTGAACTCGAAGCTCATCCCTATAATTGGGTTTTCCAGAACCTCCTTTGCCGAAGTCGGCAGTTGGGGCATCTGCGAGGAAGTCAAGTAGGATTGTATGTTTTCCTGCGGCGGGGGTGCCTTATCTAGGTTATATAGGGAGACATAGAATTTCTGAAATTCTTGGGCAATATCGTGTGGCTTGGTAACTTTGGTTCCCTTTGGCGGTAGTATGTGGGTATGTATGGCGCCAGTCTCTGGTCTCTAAGAGACCTTGCTAGCATTTTGCCACATTTGTTGCCAGATTCATACACAATTTCCCTACAAATCTGAGTGACGCTTTGGCTTTAAATTGCAACAAGTCGTTAATTTGCGATCATTAGGGAAGAAGGTCAGTCTCTAAGGAGGGGGACGGTGTCTGTTTATGACGAGCTTCTAGGTCTCGTAAGTCGTCCAGTAGTGAGTTTAACTGTTGGAAGCGTTGCTTCTTGAGTCATGCTTAATAAGCACTGCACGAATGACCGCTTTGTGCGTTACCCAAACAATACAGGGATCACAATCTGCCGTGTCGTTGGTGCTGAAGTAAAACTCCAGTTCCCTAGTGACATCCGCTAGTACCTATTTGTCTTGCAGGAGGCTTTCATTCAGCCTCCAGCAGTTAGTCTTTGAATTGAAGGTATCAATGAGGGCATATGATAGGGATATTGGAGCGTGGTCAGACCATGTAATGGAGCCTATTGCAGAGGTTTTCACTGCATGCAGTTGCGTGTGTGGCACCAAGACGTAGTCAATGCGCGAGTATACCTTGTGAGATAGTGAATAAAAGTCCTTTTCGGTAGGGTGAAGAATACGCCATACGTCTACTAGTTGGGCTTTATGTAGGGCTTAAACTATGCATTTACGAGAACCAGGAAGAACGAAGGAAAGTCCCGAAGAGGTGTCTTCAGAAGGGATCATGGGGACGTTAAAGTCGCCTCCTAAAATCAGCTGACCCTCGGAGAAGTCCATTAGGTTTTCAAGCATCTTGCCTAGGAAGGTATCCTGGTGACTATTAGGGACATAAAAATTTGCCAAGGTCCCCTTGACAACAATGCTTTTCAGGAATAGAAACCTCACAGTCACGTGAGTCACGTGACCGTGATGCCACGCGTAGAGACGAATCTAGGAACTAGAAGTGACGCTCAGCAGACGAGCTCGCAGCTCGTGGAGTCTTTTACATTGTGTTACTGCCAAATGTGAGTACCACTGCTTTTAACGTGTTGAACAATAAATGTTTTAAAAACGTACTACACCATATAGAATCTTCCCTCTTCATTTCTACTTATACATACTCCAGAGGGAAACCCCAATTACCCCGGCATCCAGCTATTAGGAGACAGCCACCCCAAACAACACACGGACCCCTCTAGGAACCAGGCAAGAGGAACACAGAGCATCTTGTTTGCTACATGCTGTTACCTCTCTACCTACAGGTAAGAGGCCACCTTTACCAAAAAGTCACCACCACCGGAGTGCACCAGCACAGGAAGAGGAATACGATATTCCCATCACACAACCACCCCCCCCCCTCGGCCCTCCTGCGTTACATGCATCACTGCACTTCCTGCACAGGATAAATGAACTGCTTTCTTTTTTCACCATTCACGATTGACCAAATGAACTCTACCTGCACTTTATATAGTCGCATATACTGCAATTTTTGTGCGACCGCTTTGCAATTTTCTGTGCGATCGCCCTGCAACATTTATAATTTAAAGACGCATGTTACAATTCACCTGGTTATCCTAGCTTGTGAGGATATTCAGAGACCTGTCGCACCGTGCACTTTTTAAAGTGCAACATCCCCTTGGATTGATTTATGCGTTTATGCATCTTTTGCACTGGTTGCACCTATGCTTTGCATTTCACATTTTTGATTTCATTGTCTATGATTTACTGTCACAGTTCATTATTTATTTTGCGATTTGCACAATCTTGATTTCTTGACACAGTGTTTAGACCTGTTGCACATTGTTTACTATTTTAGAAGATAGTATTTTATGGTCACCACTTGAAGATTATTTATTGTGCATTTTTCACATCTTGGAAGATCTTGCTATTTTATGTGCATTTTGCAATAATTGTTTATTTGCATTTGTTTTATTATCTTACACAAAGTTTTAGAAGAATTTCACTTAATTTATTTCACTAAACAGCGCAGCACCACCCCCCTCTTTATACACTTAATTTCCGTGGGTATGATCTGACCCCCCCTGGTGCTTGCAGCAGTTTTATATCACTAGCTAGCCCTCTCCATAGTAGCGCAGGAATACACCTAATTTTGTATCTCCTGTATGAAGGCTACATCTGCTTTGAGGGGATGCAAGTCCTGTAACAGCATATGTCTTTTCTCTGGGACTTTAAGTCCTTTGGTGTTAAGCGAGAGCACATTAATAACCTCCATAGTGGGGGGGGGGAGTGGTAGAGAAAGTCAGAAAATTCAGGGATAAGAGAGTAAAAGACAGATATAGAGCGGGATAACCGGAGATGTAAAAAAACTCTAAATAGGTAGAAAATATGCTAGTAAGTTCACCAGATACTGGGAGTGGGGATTTGGATAGACACAACTGGAGATAGAGTTTCGGCCATCCCTACCCATCTCGACCTTGTTGGGTAGTGAAAAACAGTTATCTAATTTATTATCAATCACAGACAAATCAACATGTATGAAACTATGCAACATTATGTGGGAGTGCAACACACATTAGAAAGAGCATTTAGCAGCAAGTGCAAAAACAAAACAAAACAGTGCTTCACGTAGGTTAGCAGATGGCGGCCTATGCACCTGGTTATTGCCATTAATTCTCAGAGGGGGAGGTATGTCCACCCCCTCAGGGTTCATACAGGAACCTGAACACCCCTTGCCTCCTAGGGGGGAGGGGGGCGGTCATTGTTTAATTGTAGGACCACTTTGGGAGGGGGGGAAGGTTACCAAGGAGGGGGTGGTGTGCAGAGGGGGCAGGGAATGTTAAAGGTTGGGAAGGGGGGGAGATGGGAGGAAGGGGAGATAGGGGTATGGGGGGGTGGAGAGAAGGGAGGGGGAGAGTGGCATATCCTGGATCATGCTATGACTCAAAGGATCTATTCCCACCTCAAGAAAGGATTATTCACTAAGATGCATAGGTACAAAAACAAGAGGGGTGAGATTTAGCAGTATTGTGAGCTCAAGCTAATATTCACGGAAATGGTCAGTGTGCCCTCCCCCTTAGACAGGTGAATATTTACCATTAGCTAAAGAGAGGTTCACCACAGATTACAATTCTTGATATAATATTTCACAGCAGGGCCCGTTCCAGCGCCCACCAAGAGTAACTGTGAGGGCTTACAGTGTTCTGGTACCACCAATAGGGATGAGCTTCCTGTTGGAGTCAAACTCATGTTCGACTCGAACATTGGCTGTCCGACCGTTCGCCGAATCGTTCACGCCAAATTCGAGTGGCGCGTCACGGCCCATAATTCACTGAGGCATCGCAGTGCATTGCTGGCTGAAGATTGGCCAAGCATGCACTATGACCCGCATGCTTTGGCCAATCACAGCGCCGTCAGCACAGAGAGCCATAATAGGCCAAAGGAAGGGTGCCTTTGGCCAATCATGGCTCACGGGAGTAGGTACACGCCCCACACTATATAAGGCCGCCTGCGTGTCGGCCTTGTGTAGTGTGTTCCGGCGGCGTTCAGAGACAGACAGAGAGAGAGAGAGATTTTTTTTTCTATTTCAGTTAGCAATAGCTAGATTGAGCAGGCAGTTGATTGAGCTAGTTAGATCCAGTATATTTAGTATATATATGCACTGCACACTTTGTGTGTATATATATATATATATATATATATATATATATATATACACACACACTGTATACAGTTTAGCTAGATTTCATTGCAGAGCGTTCCTATTTTTCTCTTCCTACTAATACAGGCAGGCAGTTGAGCTAAGCTGCAGTATATTAAGTCAGTGTACTGTACACTGGGCACAGTGTTCAGCTAAAGCTGACTGCAGACCATTCCTGTTCTATTCCTAATAATACAGGCAGGCAGTTGAGCTAAGCTGCAGTATATTAAATCAGTGTACTGTATACTGGGCATAGTGTTCAGCTAAAGCTGACTGCAGACCATTCCTGTTCTCTTTTTAATAATACAGGCAGGCTGTTAAGCTAAGCTGCAGTATATTAAATCAGTGTACTGTACACTGGGCACAGTGTTCAGCTAAAGCTGACTGCAGACGATTCCTGTTCTATTCCTAATAATACAGGCAGGCAGTTGAGCTAAGCTGCAGTATATTAAGTCAGTGTACTGTATACTGGGCACAGTGTGCAGCTAAAGCTGACTGCAGACAATTCCTTGTGTAACTATTCCAATACATCAAATAAAGTATGTCTGGAAGGCCAACAAGGAGAGGCAGACACATACAGGCCAATAAAAAAGGGCAAGCAGGCTCTGTGTCTAGAGGCAATAGTGCTGGTCGTTGACACGGTGCATCCTCATCAGCACGTGGCCGTGGGGCACGCTTGTCCTTTTTTTCGGCAGCTGGCCGTGTTGAGCCGCAACATGCTGAAGAGTTGGTAGAGTGGATGACCAAGCCGTCCTCATCCTCCTCATCCTCTTTCACCCAGCCTCAGGGTACTTTGTCTGCCAAAGCAGCTGCCAGAGCGACCTCTTCCATTGGCTCAATGGCATCAGTCACTCCTTCCCTAGCCCCACCATGTACTGAGGAGTCCCCCGAACTGTTTGACCACAGTCTTGGGTACATGCTGCAGGAGGATGTGCAGCGTTTTGAAGGCTCCGATGATGGTACCCAGCTTGAGGAAGGCAGTAACGTGAGCCCAGAGAGAGGGGGTGCCCAAGAAGGACAGCAAACTGGCAGTCATGCTCCCCCAGCTGCAGCATACTTCCAGGTTTGCTCCAGTGACGAGGAGGGAGGGGATGATGAGGTCACTGACTCTACGTGGGTGCCTGAGAGGAGAGAGGAGGAGGCACATCTCCAATGAGGCAGGTTGCCCTCCAGGGGCCAGCTTAAGGGCAGCCAACTGACTGCATCACACCGCAGAGCTCCGCATGTGCAGGGCGCTGCTGTCTCTGCGCGTTATTCCAGAAGTTCTTTGGTGTGGGCCTTTATTGAGACATGTGCAGCAGATCGCACCATTGCTATTTGCAACATATGTCTGAAGCGTATCTCGTGTGGTCAAAAGATCAGCCGCTTGGGCACCACCTGCTTGACCAGACATATGTTAACCTGCCATGCAGTCCGTTGGCAAGCGTACATAAAAGACCCACACCAAAGAACAAAGCGGACCACTCATTTCTCCTCATCAGCTGGGATCTCCAACCCCACTATACCTTCAGTCCTCTCAGAAACCTGCACTGAGAGGAATGAAGGTGTAGAATTAGGTGTGTCACTGCCAAGTACTTGCGGGCAATCTGCTATCGGTACACCAACGTCCGATTGTGCCGGGCAAATTTCCCTGCCCCAGCTGCTAAATTGCTAGCACTTCAACTGCTGCCTTTTCAGTTGGTAGACTCTGCCCCCTTCCGTGAGTTTGTGGAAGTTGCGGTACCTCAGTGGCAGGTTCCCAAACGCCACTTTTTTTCACGGAAGGCGATTACGGCTCTCTACCGGCATGTGGAAGGCAATGTCTTGGCCTCGCTGGACAGGGCGGTCAGCGGTAAGGTGCATATTACCGCTGAATCATGGTCCAGCAGGCATGGACAGGGACGTTACCTATCTTTCACGGCCCACTGGGTGACTCTGCTGGCAGCTGGGAAGGATGCAGGACAGGGTGCAGTAGTGTTGGAGGTTGTCCCGCCACCACACCTTCAAAATGCTACTAGTGGTGATTCTGACACACCTCTCTCCTCCACCCCCTCTTCTTCTTCTTCCTCCAGGGCCTCTTCCTGTGCTGATTTGTCCTCGGAACCAGCGGTGCTTCATAGGCGTTCAAGGGGCTATGCAAGTACGCAGGCAAAAAGATGCCATGCGGTGCTTGAGCTGGTGTGCTTGGGGGGCAGGAGCCACATTGGGGCAGAGATTCTGTCAGCTCTGCAGGGGCAGGCTCAGAGGTGGTTGACGCCACGCCAGCTTAAGCCAGGAATGGTGGTTTGTGACAATGGCACCAACCTCCTCTCCGCCCTCCGACAGAGACAGCTGACCCATGTGCCCTGTTTGGCTCACGTCCTTAACTTGGTGGTGCAGCGGTTCTTAGGCAGGTACCCGGGCTTACAGGATGTCCTGAGGCAAGCCAGGAAAGTCTGTGTGCATTTCCGCCGGTTATATAATGCCAGTGCTCGGCTGGCTGACCTCCAAAAGGAATTTAACCTGCCCAAGAACCGCCTAATCTGTGACATGCCCACCAGGTGGAACTCAATGTTGGCCATGCTGAAGCGGCTGCACATGCAGCAGAGGGCCATCAATGAGTATCTGTGCCAATATGGCACCAGGACAGGGTCAGGGTTGATTGTTTTTTTTTTGCCACGCCAGTGGGTCATGATTAGGGATGCATGTACTGTCCTGTCACCATTTGAGGAGGCCACGAGGATGGTGAGCAGTGACAGTGCATGCATCAGTGACACTGTCCCTCTTGTCCACCTGTTGGAGCACACACTGCATGGAATAATGGACAGGGCACTTGAGGCAGAACAGAGGGAGGAAGAGAAGGACTTCCTTACCTCTCAAGGCCCCCTTTATTTAGACAGTGTTCCTGCTGGCCCGCCGATCACACAGGAAGAGGACGAGGAGGAGAAGGAGGAGAATTGTGTCAGCATGGAAGTGGAGCCTAGCACTCAGCATCAGCAGCAGTCTTCAAGGGGTAATTTACAGTCCCAAGAAACCCATGGACTTGTATGTGGCTGGGAGGAGGTGGCTGCGGATCATGTCGTCCTTAGTGACCCAGAGGACTCCGGACCGAATGCCTCAGCAAACCTACGCTGCATGGCCTCCCTGGTCCTGCAAAGCCTGCGGAAGGATCCTCGTATTCGTGGTATCAAGGAGAGGGATCATTACTGGCTGGCAACCCTCCTTGATCCACATTACAAGGGTAAGGTTGCGGACCTTATCTTGCCAGCACAGAGGGAGCAGAGGATGAAACATCTTCGGGAGGCCTCGCAGAAAGGTTTGTGCAACACGTTTCCAGAGCCTAGGAGGTTACAAAGTCCTGGTCCTGGACAACGTGTTGCTGAGGCTTCGGTCAGTCACAGAAGGAGCAGTGGAGAAGGTGGCCGTCTGACCGATGCGTTCAGACAATTTTTTAGTCCGCAGCCCCAAGGTATGATCGGTTCCAGCAACCATCGCCAGCGTCTTATTTACATGGTATAGGAATACCCAGGGGCAAGATCAGACTTGGACACCTTTCGCATTGAAAATCCTCTGGGTTACTGGGTCTTGAGGATGGATTACTGGCCAGAGCTTGCACAGTATGCAATTGAGCTACTGGCCTGTTTTGAATCCAGCGTTCTTTCGGAATGCACATTCAGTGCTGCTGGAGGCTTTGTAACCGATCACAGGGTGCGCCTGTCCACCGAATCGGTCGATCGGCTGACCTTCATAAAAATTAATCAGTCTTGGATCACCAGCTACTAAGCAACTGATGCTGATGTAAACGAAAATTTTTTTTGGAATGTCAGATCCCTTCAAGACTGCCTATGCTGATGCTGAGTGACTATCCTGTTATGCTGAGTGACTATCCTCTTCCTCCTCAATGTACATGCTGATAGCTTGTAAGAACATTTTTGGTTCTGGGCACTGCCACCAGTGGCTAAGGCCCAATTTTTCTGCCCCTGTTTAACAGGGGCGTGTAATTAAAATTTTTGCTGCAATAATTTGCAGCAGGGCTCATTCCTGTGCTCCAACTAGAGTATCTGTGAGGGGTTGCAGTGTTGTGGCACCAGTGCCTAAGGCCCAATTTTTCTGCCCCTGTTTAACAGGGACGTGTCATTACAATTTTTGATGCAATAATTTGCAGCAGGGCTCATTCATGCGCTCCAACTAGGAGTTTCTGTGAGGGGTTGCAGTGTTGTGGCACCAGCACCTGCACCTAAGGCCCAATTTTTCTGCCCCTGTTCAACAGGGACATGTAATTACAATTCTTGATCTAATTTTTCACAGCAGGGCCCGTTCCTGTGCCCACCAAGCGTAACTGTGAGGCCTTACAGTGTTGTGGCAATACCACCACACCGTCCACCACCAAAGGCCCAATTTTTCTGACCCTGTTCAACAGGGGCATGTAATTACAATTATTAATCTAATATTTCACAGCAGGGCCCGTTTCTGCGCCCACCAAAAGTAACTGTGAGGCCTTACAGTGTTGTGGCAACACCAACACCTAAGTCCCAAATTTCTGCAGCGTATATAGGGCAGGCCACTACTTTCAAACATCAGACTTTCAAACGACTCCTACTTACAAACGGAGTGAGAGGAAATCTACCCCTAGGAAGGGAAATTCTCTCCTGTAAGAGTTAATATGGGAAAAAGGTGTCTCCTCTCCACTGATACTTTATCACCAATCCTTGTGTCCCTAAAAAACCCAAATTTTCTAAATCCAATTGTTATTGGGACAGAAAGTGAGGTGAAATCTTCTGAACAGGGGCACAGACAGCAAAACAAAATGTTACAGGGGTGATAACCCTTCCCTATGTTTTCCAAAAAGCTTAAAAATAGATTTTTGGGCTGGAGCTACACTTTAAAAATGTACCAGTTCAAAATTACAAACAGATTCTACTTAAGAACAAACCTTCGATCCCTGTCTTCTTTGCACCGCCTGTACACTGCTGTTCAGAGTATATAGGGCCTTTTTTTAATTTGGGTGCGGGGTTCCCCTTAATATCCATACAAGACCCAAATGGGGAAGGTAATGGGCTGGGGGGGGGGTACCCATGCCATTTTTCTCAATGATTTTCATCCATATTGCCGGGACCAGACATTAAAGCCGCAAGCAGTCTTAAATTACTTTTATTCCTTTAGAAATGTAATTTTGTGCAGGTACAGTTCTAAACACGGGAAACACGCGCCACTTTACAGGCATACTATAGACACCCCAGGCACGATATTTGAAGGAATATTTCACTTTTATTTTTTCACTTTAAGCATCATTAAAATCACTGCTCTTGAAAAAACGGCTGTTTTTAAAACTTTTTTTGGCATTGATACATGTCCCCTGGGGCAGGACCCGGGTCCCCAAACACTTTTTATGACAATAACTTTTATATTAGAATTTCAAATTAGCACTTTTGATTTTTCACATTCGGGTCCCATAGACTTTAACGGTGTTCGCACAAACTTTTTGTCAGTTTGCATGTTCTGCCGCAAAACGAATCGAGGGGGGTGTTCGGCTCATCCCTAGTCCTGAGTCTTCTTTTTTCTTCTGTGCACAGGAGGAGGGGTTCTTTTTTGGATGTCCACACCACTGTCTGCATGACGTAAACATGCCATATTGGTTGTTCAGTTGTGGGGTCCTCTCAGGATTCAGAAGATTATCTAAAGTTAGGAGATTAACATCATGGGCGATCAAAGGGTTAAATGTGTCCCTAGGGGGTGCTTTTTAACTGTGGGGGGCTGTGAGAAGACAGAGATCCGTGGTCCTGCTTAGCAGAAACACAGGATCTCTGGCTCCCCTACTAGCAGATCACTGTTCTGCCTTTCTTGTAAACAATTGGCAGGTCCCGGCGGACCCGATGATTGGCTCCTGCTGTGTCCAATCACAGCTGGAGCTGTTCGCCGGCAGCGCGTGTGCACGCCAAAGACCCGGAAGAGCAAAATCACATAATACCTGTATTTGATTTTGTGCAGAAGAGCCGCCGCCCCGCATGTACACGGGGAGGTCCGCAAGTGGTTAAACTGAAAAAAAAAAAGCTGAATGGGCTAAAGTGATATTAAAGTCAAGTCTTTTTTAAATTACAAACATGTTATACTTTCCTGCTTTGTGCAGTGGTTTTGCATAGAGCATTCCTTCCTTTTCTTGGGTCCCCTGCTGGTGCTCCTCGTTCCCGAGCCGCTTTCCATTCAGACACAGAGCCACGGGTCGGCCCCACCCCCTATCCCTTCTCATTGGCTCACTGGCTGTGATTGACTCAGCCAATGAGGAGGGGGGTCCCCAGAGAGCATAGAATGCATGAAGGTAAAAAACCTTTAATATTTGCCTGAAGATTGGCTTTAAAGCAACCAAACCCACTTACCTTTCCTACATTCCCCCACCGCTCTGTTCCTCCATAGTTCTGCATATCCTCTCCCTCATGCCAGTGTTTGGGCCTGATGTTTTATTTCTAATGCCAAAGCAGGGAATTATGCCATACCTGGAAGCACCAGGTATTTTGCAGCGGCTTCAATGGAACTGTTGGGGTACACAGCAATGGTCGCTATAAGTGGGTCAGGAAGATTGGACTTCTTGGTAAATGAAGATGACACCCGGCCACATGCCTGGTGCCCTAGGCTGGTAGCATCAGGAGGAAGGTGGACTATGGACAAAAAATATTATTAATAACATTGGCAATATGGAGAGCTTTTCCCACCATGTTCACTGGTTTCATAACAGCAACTAATGTACTTTGATCATTCTTTGGACATTCACCCACTTACACAAATATTAACATCTGTGTTATAAAACATCAAATAAACAGGTCTATGTTTATGGGCTAAGGTGCACCTAAAATAGCTATAAAGATATATAAAGTCATATCAGAATCCTTAAACTTTAGCTAAGCTCCAGGCAAATAGATAAACACACAATAGAAATACATTGATGAATGCTGTGTTACCTGCCAAAAGAGTTGCATTTCTATCTCTGCTGTTTCACTTTCACTGACAAGTCTCCTCCTCACCCTGTGACTGCACAGGGAAAGTAAACCCAGCTGTACTCCCTATCACCCTGCTTTCTTCTCCTATCAGCATGCTCCTAGCACTGCAGCATGCCTGACTGGCTTCTTGTGCTGCTTCTTCCACCCCTTTTCCGTGCTCTGCTGTACTGACAATGAAAGAGATTGAAACCAGATAAAATTCAGTTATTTACACTGCTTGCATATTAAAAATACATTTAATGATTTATTAGTGATTACCAATCTGAATTAATTTGTGTCTTTTATATCTGCCTGGAGTACAGCTTTAAATACACTCAATCTGCTTACATCTTTTACATTTAACTGCTTCACAACCGCCAACCGCACATATACTACTACAGGGTGGCCGCTCTGCTCCGGATCATGTATCTAGTACGTGATCCGCGCGCCGGGGTAGAGAGTGCGCCTGTGCGCCCCGGCTGTGCTGCGATTGGCTGTGTAGGTAAACAAACACAGGGCTCTTTTCTGACAGCAGCAATGTGCTGTTTTTTTCTTCCTGCAAAGCCCATTGCTTAGTAAAAGCAGCGCACAGTACAAAGTAACACATGTTAGCCACACACTTAACCTTCCTAGATGTTAACCCCTTCCCTGCCAGTGTCATTAGTACAGTGACAGTGCATATTTTTAGCACTGATTAGTGCCACTGGTTCCTAAAAAAAAGTGTTAAAAGTGTCTGTTAGGTGACCGATTCGTCCGCCGCAATATCGCAGTCCGCTATAAGTCGCTGATCGCCGCCATTACTATTAAAAAATAAATAAAAATTCCATAAATATATCCCATAGTTTGTAGATGCTACAAACTTTTGCGCAGACCAATCAATATAGGCTTATTGGGATTTTTTTGTTTTTAACCAAAAATATGTAGCAGAATACATGGCCTTCTGCCATTATAGATGTGTTTTATAGCAGAAAGTAAAAAATATTGCTTTGTTTTTTTTCAAAACTGTCGGTCCTTTTTTTTTTCTTTTATAGTGCAAAAAAGAGGTGATCAAATACCACCAAAAAAAATAGCTCTATTTGTGGGAACAAAGGACATACATTTTATCTATGTAGTGTCCCACTACTGCGCGATTGCCAGTTAGGCCTCATGCACACTGTACCTTATATTAACGTTAAAAAAAAACAGTAGCTTTTCAGTGAGTTTTTCAACGTTAGTTTTTTTTTGCGTTTTTCAGCGTCAAGCCCTGTACACACGGGCGGGAATCCTGTCTATTTGAAAACCGTCGGTTTTCCTAACAGGATTCCTGGCAAGCTTGCCTTGCCAAGCCCTGTGTACAGACGGCCATTCAAAAGAACCGCCGTTCTTTTGAATGGCAAGAACGCGGTGACATCATCGACTACGACGAGCCGGCGCTCGTCACATTCAATGCCATCGTGGCCATCTTGCTACACCCCACACTAACCTTGTATGCTACCGCGCATGCGTCAAAGTCTTATCGAGCAGGGTTTACCTCGGACAGGTAAGCATACAGACGACCGGTTTTCACGAATAGTCCGATGGGTTCTCTATTTTTCTCGTTGAGATTCCCGGCAGCTTTCACGACGAGAAACCATACACATGAACGGTTTTCACGGCAAAAAGCTCTCCCAGCAGTTTTCTTGCCAAGAAAACCGGTCGTGTGTACGAGGCTTTAGCGTTTTTTATCGTTTTTTTTTTTTTCTTCAGTGGATCAAAAACGTTACAAAACGCTGGTAAGCCGTGTTTTTCTGCGTTTTTTGACATTAGATCGTTTTTACAGCTGAAAAACGCCTCTCAGAACACACTATTTTTTTTTTGTTTCGTTTTTTACAGCCAAAAAACGCCCCAGCCAAAACCAGTTGATAACAGCCTATAGCCCCGTACACACGGTCAGACTTTTGCCCAACAAACTTCGTTTTAAGCAAGTTGGACCAACAATCCGACCGTGTGTACGCTCCATCGGACAAACTTTTTTCGTTTGGTTTTGGATTTCATCGGACAAAAGTTGGGTCTGCAAACGGACAAACTTTTGCCCAACAAAAGTCTGATGGAGCAAAGTCCGACCGTGTGTACAGATAACCATCGGACTTTAGTCCGATGGACAAAACAACTAATGTTAAAATCAACCAACAATAGCAGAAGTTGACCAAAGGGTGGCAGTAAAGATCAGAAAAGAGCAGAAAAAACACGTGATGTTGTAAGAAGTTTTAAGAAAGTTTGCAGAAAAGTCCGAGTGTGTGTATGCTATGAGTGTTCCCAACCAACTCCGTTCGGACAAAAATCCACGGAAACGTCAGATGGAAGTCTGACCGTGTGTATGGGGCTTAAGTGTGCATGGACACATAGGATAACATTCTGGAGAGTTTATTGACTGTAGAAAAAAAACATCTGAAGCCAAAAACAGCAGCTGTAAAAATGTCCAAAAACGTCCAGTGTGCATGAAGCTTTAAAGTAACGCAGTGCCGTATCTCAAAAAATGGCCTGATCATGAAGGGGGGGGGGGGGGTAAACCTTCTGGAGCTGAAGTGGTTAACCTATATAAAAAAATGCAGGTCCTTCATCTTTCCCAATATATTTAAGGAATACAAGTTATATTTCTGTATGCAGAGAAAGGGCTGGCTCAGGGATTATCTATAATAGCTTCCCATTCCCATCCTTCAATCCTAAATAAACACAGAGACGGCGTCTACAACTCCCACTTGAAGAACACATCCCCGCACGCTGAGCATCAGGCAAGACACAGCGACCGGACGTTCCGCTGGTAAGGGGTTTACTTCTTTATTCAGTTTTTTATTTCATTTTGGCCACCTTTCTGTACACAGACTCTTTTGCTGGAAGGATTATTAAGAACTTTCCATTTATTTTCTTTCTTTTTCTCACACTTTTTCTGCTTTCTTCAAAGCATTGAACCATAAGAGAGAGAGAGATGGAGCTAAGCACTGAGCCACCGACTAGTCTTTAAAGCCCTGTACATACGATCAGTTTGACTGATGAAAACCGTCCGATGGATTGTTTTCATCAGACAAACCGATCGTGTATGGGACCCATCAGTCTTTTTTCCATCGGTTTTAAAAAATAGAACATGTTTTAAAATTATCTGATGGATAAAAAACCGATGGCAATTTCCGATCGTCTGTGGGGAAATCCATCAGATAAAAAACCCAAGCATGCTCAGAATCAAGTCGACGCATGCTCAGTAGCATTGAATTTCATTTTTCTCAGCTCATCGGAGTGTTTTACGTCACCACGTTTGGAACGGTCGGTTTTTTGACTGATGGTGTGTAGGCAAGAGTGATGGAAAACAGTTTCATCGGATTTCTGATGGACAAATCCATCAGACGAAAATCCATAGGATATCTGATTGTGTGTACAGGGCTTTAGTGTCAGATTAAAGTGTATGTATAAGCTAAAGTGTTATTTCATTTGGGTAGCCTATTGTAGGATTAGAACCCCTGTCAAGTTTTTTTTTTTTTATTGCTGTCTGTGTCCCTACTGGGGACCGCTGTCACACAGATAGAAAGAGATTGGAAAATAAAAATTGTATAAAAAATAAATAAAATAAAAAATAAAAAATTGTTATAAAAATGTTAAGCTGGTCATACAGATTTTGGAACAAATGTTCGCACACATTACAATTCTCAGTACATTTCATGACTTAATAAAAGTTGTTTTAACCACTTAAGCCCCGGACCAATTCGCAGCATAAAGACCAGGCCCCTTTTTGCGATTCGGCACTGCGTCGCTTTAACTGACAATTGCGCAGTCGTGCGACGTGGCTCCCAAACAAAATTGACGTCTTTTTTTCCCCGCAAATAGAGCTTTCTTTTGGTGGTATTTGATCACCTCTGCGGTTTTTATTTTTTGCGCTATAAACAAAAATAGAGCGAAAATTTTGAAAAAAATGCAATATTTTTTACTTTTTGCTATAATAAATATCCCCAAAAAATATATAAAAAAACTTTTTTTTTCCCTCAGTTTAGGCCGATACGTATTTTTCTACATATTTTTGGTAAAAAAAAATCGCAATCGGCGTTTATTGATTGGTTTGCGCAAAAGTTATAGCGTTTACAAAATAGGGGGTAGTTTTATGGCATTTTTATTCATTCTTTTTTTTTACTAGTAATGGCGGCGATCAGTGATTTTTTTTTGTGACTGCGACATTATGGCAGACACATTGGACACTTTTGACACATTTTTGGGACCATTGTCATTTTTACAGCGATCAGTGCTATAAAAATGCACCGGTTACTGTAAAAATGACACTGGCAGTGAATGGGTTAACCACTAGGGGCGCTGAAGGGGTTAAGTGTGCCTAAGGGAGTGATTCTCACGGTTAGGGTGCGTGGCTACAAGTGACACGTCACCGATCTCCGCTCTGATTACACAGAGCGGAGATCATGACATTGTCAGTAGGGGAGCGGGGAGATGTTGTGCTTACACACACATCTCCCCGCTCCATCCCTTCGTGAGACGATCGCGGGGAATCCCGCGGCGATCGAGTCCGCGGGACCCGCGGTCCGACTCACGGGGATGACTGCAGGGTCGCGAGCGCGCCACCCGCGGCGCACCCGCGACCACACGGCGGGCAGTTAAAGGGCCATGTACAGGTACGTGATTGTGCCTGTACGAGCCATTCTGCCGACGTATATATGCCGTGAGCGGTCATTAAGGGGTTAAAGTAATTTTTAAATTTCAATTACTTTGAACATTTGATTTTGGAACAAAATCGACATTCATGACAAAAAAGCATACACAGTTAGAAAATCGAGAAAAGTTTTCCATCCCGTTTCTTCAAATTTTCATTTCAAAGTGATTTAATTAATTAAATCATAAAATTAATTAATTTAATTAATTTAATTAATTAATTAATTAAATTAATTAATTTTCATTAAAAGTGATTTTTTTTTGCTGTCCCTGGGGACCTATGTCACACAGATAGCATGAGGTTCAGAAAGTTAAATTGTTGGCCATACGTAGAACGTTCAAATGAGCATTTACAGAAATTCTCAGTAAATTTGATAAATTAAAATACTAAATTAATTTATTTTAAATTATATTAAATTAAAAGGGGTTGTAAAGGCAGAAGTTTTTTTTATCTTAAAACCACTTAAGGACCGCCGCACGACTATACACGTCCTGACTTTGAAGAGGGATATCTCGGTAATGGCAGCAGCTGCTGCCACAACCGAGGTATCCATCTCTTCAGGCGGCGGTCCTGCTAACAATAATGTTGGTCTCTGCGGCGGATTCGGCGCAAGATCACCGTTATCGGCGGCGGGAGAGGGCCCCCCTCCCGCCGCTCTCCCGCGCCCTCCGCAGCTTAATAAATAAGAAAACATTTTTTTTTTTAAACCCCCCCTGTCCCGACGAGCTTGTGCGCAGAAGCGAACGCATACGTGAGTAGCGCCCGCATATGAAAACGGTGTTCAAACCACACATGTGAGGTATCGCTACGATCATTAGAGCAAAAGCAATAATTCTAGCCCTAGACCTCCTCTGTAACTCAAAACCTGCAACCTGTAGAATTTTTTAAACGTCGCCTATGGAGATTTTTAAGGGTAAAAGTTTGACGCCATTCCACGAGCGGGCGCAATTTTGAAGCGTGACATGTTGGGTATCAATTTACTCGGCGTAACATTATCATTCACAATATAAAAAAAATTGGGCTGACTTTACTGTTGTCTTATTTTTTAATTCAAAAAAGTGAATTTTTTCCAAAAAAAGTGCGCTTGTAAGACCGCTGCGCAAATACGTTGTGACAAAAAGTATTGCAATGACCGCCATTTTATTCTCTTGGGGGGTTTGAAAAAAAAAGTATAATGTTTGGGGGTTCTAAGTAAATTTTCTAGCAAATAAACGTGTTTTTAACGTGTAAACACAGAGTCTGAAAAACAGGCTCAGTCCTTAAGTGGTTAATGCATTCTATGCAATAAGATAAAAAGCCTTCTGTATGCAGCAGCCCTCCTAACACTTACCTGAGGTGTCTCTCTGTCCAGCGATGTCCACGAGTGTCTCACCCATCCAGATTCTCCTTCCTGATTGGCTGAGACACATTAGAGGCGACATCGGCTCCCGCTGCTGTCAATCAAAGTCAGCTAGCCAATCAGGAGAGAGAGGGGGCTGGGCCAGGGCGGGGCTTCTTGTCTGAATGGACACAGGGAGCTGTGACTCGGGCTCAGGTGCTCCCATAGCAAGCTGCTTGCTGTGGCGGCACTTGACAGGAGGGAGGGGCCAGGATCACAGAAGAGGGACGCGGGAAGCGGAGGATCAGGGCTGCTCTGTGCAAATCCACTGCAACAAAGCAGGTAAGTATAACATGCTTGTTATTTTTATGTAAAAAAAACGATCTTTTACAATCACTTTAAATTAAATACATTTGCCATGCGTAGAACGTTCATACGAGCATTTGTACGAACATTTTTAGTAAATTTGATGACTTGATCTATAACATTCAAATGTGCTTAAACATTTTAATTGCTTTTACCATTTGATTTTGAAATTAATGACCTTTAACTACCAAAAGCAATATACTCTATATTACCAAATATATTGGGACACCTGCCTTTACACGCACATGAACTTTAATGACATACCAGTCTTAGTCCGTAGGGTTCAATATTAAGTTGGCCCACCCTTTGCAGCTATAACAGCTTCAGCTCTTCTGGGAAGGCTGTTTACAAGGTTTAAGAGTGTGTCTATGGGAATGTTTGACCATTCTTCCAGAAGGCCTAGCTTGCAGTCTCCGCTCTAATTCATCCCGAAGGTGTTCTATTGGGTTGAGGTCAGGACTCTGTGCAGGCCAGTCAAGTTCCTCTACTCTAAACTCACTCATCCTTGTCTTTATGGATCCTGCTTTATGCACTGATGCGCAGTCATGTTGGAACAGAAAGGGGGCATCCTCAAACTGTTCCCACAAAGTTGGGAGCATGAAATTGTCCAACATGTCTTGGTATGCTGACACCTTTGGAATTAATTAGAACGGAGACTGCGAGACAGGTTCTCTCGTCCAACATCAGTGCCTGACTTCACAAATGCACTTCTGGTAGAATGGTTGAACATTCCCATAGATACACTTTCCCAGAACAGTTGAAGCTGTTATAGCTGCAAAGGGTGGGCCAACTCAATATTGAACCCTACAGACTTACACTAGGTTGCCACTAAAGTTCATGTGCCTGTAAAGGCAGGTGTCCCAATACTTTTGGTAAGATAGTTTACAATATGACAATTGTAATATCGAATGACTGTTCTTAACCACTTCACGCCCGCCGTAGACTATATACGGCCACAAGGTGGCTCTACAATGCCGGGAGGCCGTCTTTATACGGCCACGGCTCCTCCGGCCACTGGGGGGCGCGCGCGTGCCTGGTCGCATCACTGAGATGCCGTTGCGCGTGCCTGGCGGCCGCGATGTCCGCCAGGTACCCGCGATCGACCGTTACACAGACAAGGACGTGGATCTCTGTGTGTAAACACAGAGATCCACGTCCTGTCAGGGAGAGGAGACCGATGCTGTGTCCCTTGTACATAGGGACACAGATCGGTCACCTCCCCCAGTCAGTCCCCTCCCCCCGACAGTAAGAATCACATAGCAGGGAACACATTTAACCCCTTCCTCGCCCCCTAGTGTTAACCCCTTCCCTGCCAGTCACATTTATACAGTAATCAGTGCATATTTATAGCACTGTTCGCTGTATAAATGTGAATGGTCCCAAAAATGTGTCAAAAGTGTCCAATGTGTCCGCCATAATATCGCAGTCCTGACAAAAATCACAGATAACCGCCATTACTAGTAAAAAAAAAAAAATATTTAAAAAAAATTCAGAATTCTATCCCCTATTTTGTGGCCGCTATAACTTTTGTGCAAACCAATCACTATACGCTTATTGCGATTTTTTTTTTTTTACCAAAAATATGTAGAAAAATACGTATCGGCCTAAACTGAGAAAAAATTTATTTTTATTTTTTTTTAAATTGGGGTATTTATTATAGCAAAATCTAAAAATAATGTGTGTTTTTTTCAAAATTGTCGCTATTTTTTTGTTTATAGCGCAAAAAATAAAAACCGCAGAGGTGATCAAATACCACCAAAAGAAATCTCTATTTGTGGGAAAAAAAGGACGTCAATTTTGTTTGGGAGTCACGTACGACCGCGCAATTGTCATTCAAAGTGTGACAGTGCCGAAAGCTGAAATTTTGCCTGGGCAGGAAGGGGGTATATGTGCCCAGTAAGCAAGTGGTTAAAACAAAATATTTAGAATAAAATCCTACTAATGTATGAACAGCTTAACACTTATCACCAGAACAAGAGGGTGATGGGGTATTTTTCATTAGGGGCACCTGTTCTGCTGACTACTTTTTACGTTTAAAAAAACTTCCTTCCTTACTTTCCTTTTGTGTCTCTAAGACAGGAAGTAAGGGGAAATGTCTCCAATGGGACACGAAGAGCAGAAGCATAACGTGAATAAGGTGTTTTGACCCTTTGGTGCTCTGTCAAAAATAAAAAATATGCTATACATATACTTTAAGAGGATTCACAGAGGTCAGTTTAGTATACATCACTGGGAAATGACTTTCTTCCAGGTTTAGCCCAGTTTTTGCTATCAATACACATGACCCAGCATCCCCAACAATATTTGGATAGTGGAGGAGCCATCAATGGATTGAATGTCATAATATTTCCAGCACATTTGGCAACCTGAACTCAAGATTTGCTATTTTGTAGAGACATTTAGCAATGGTAATGGTGCCTAAGCAATACCCTAAAAAAGGAACCTGTTGTCTGGAAAAAAAATAGAAGTGTACTTCCTGGTATGTGACTGTGCCCAGGCACTCCTGTGCCTACAGCCTCAAAGCTATATACAGTATCTGCAGTATGAGATTTAAGGCACTGCTGCCACTGACTGCTGGTCTCAGGAGATTCAGAGTGAGATTTAGTGATGTCTCTACTGTGCTGCTAAATGTTCTCTTTGCTGGAGGCTCTGACATGAGAAAGCAAAGCCCTGCCTCTACCAAATTGGCCACCTACATACATAGACAGAGTGCAGAACAAGGGGTGGTAAGCCAGTAAAGCCCTTAAGCCTCTAGTGAAAGGGAGCCTTGACCTACATAAGAGTGGATCACCAAAAAGGGAAATGGGGAAAGAAAAAAAGGCAGACTTTACTGGTAGCAGGGAAACCACAACAGAGTAAAAATTACAAATACTTTATTGAATAGTTAAAAAACATGCAGAATAAAAGTACATTGTCCCTAGTATATAGACATATCTCTCATGATTACAATATATGATGTAGATGTTTCAACACATAATTACAAGGTGTTAGAGTCAACGTGTTTCGCAGGAGTGCTTCTTCAGGACCGTTTTCAGCATATCCATGAGGGAATAACCTATCTAAACAAATACATGTTAGATATCTATATTGTAACTTACATTTAATTGTGACAATCATCAAAAGGTGAAAAAGGTCATGAAGAAGCACTCCTGTGAAATGCGTTGACCTTTTTTTGGACTCTAAAAACCTTGTAGAGAGAGATATGATATATAGTAGGGACACGTTGCCCTATGGTACTTTTATTCTGCATGTTTTCTAACTAATCAGTAAAGCATTTGTAATTTCTACTCTGTTGTGGTTGCCCTGGTAAGAGTAAAGTCCACCTTCTTTCCTTTCCCCATTTCCCTTTTTGATGTAGTAATTTTGGATGTGGTACTAATATTGGCAGCCTCTTTTTTGTAAGAAGGAATGGCTCTGTTAAATGAGAGTTAACAATAACGTAGTTCCATTGTGAATGTCCAATAGGGCATGGGGTGAAAGGGTTGAGCCTGAAGTCCAGTAAAGGACTTTTTAGGTAAGCACCACTGACCTAAAGACCTTCAGCCCTAATACCTAATACCCACCAACCAATTCCTCTCTTGATGATGTTTGCCACAGCGTTATTGTAGGTTTGCCAATGGTTAAAGTTACTTCAGTGGGCTAGGCTCACAAGTGGATTTTTTGGGCTAGTCTACTGCCTCCCTGGCACTCATGGTAAGGACGGGCTTATTAGGTCACTGTGCAGGTGTGCTCACAGTATTATTGTGACTGGCACTGGTCGTTGTTATGTTGGAAAGTCAGTAAAGCTGCGGCCTTGTCCCTTCCAACTTCCAGTCTCCATGTCATTCTTGGCCAAGATTACATAATATGTATGGTTATGGCTTTAGGCCTATGCCTCTCATTAGTCACAGGGCAAGATGATCTGCAGGGAGACCACAGGCAATACTGGTCCTCGTCAATTGTCTGCTTTTTTTGGCTCAGCTTCTTCAGTTTAGTTCCTCTTAAAACTGATCATCCAGCTATTAATTTTTATCAAAGTAAATATCTCTTCACTGGGCTTGTGCGGTAATCAGGAGAAACAGTCCAGGTTCTCGCTATTTGTCCTAAACACAGGCAGTTCTTACATACAACGCATAGATCTATCTATATGTGATCAGCGTTATACATCCCAGAGTGGCAAAGAGTTAATTTTCTTTACTGTATTCAGGTTCATTTAAGAAAAGATAGCTGTTCTCAGTTCCTTCACCCCACCATATAAACACTTGTGACCCCTCTGGTCTTGCACCAGATTATGGCTCCTTTCCCAGGCCTGCATCCTGTCACCTTATCTGTCTGCTGTCACTCTTACTCCGTCTTCCCTTTGCTCATTATAATAGCTTATTATTATTTGTAGTATTATTATTATTTAATGCAATCCTGTTGCATGAGAGCTTTAAAGGCCGGGGAACTGTACTTACCTGATATTTAGGTTACAAACAGCATCCTGTATAGCAACTTGTCAATGGCAATAGGCCACAACTTACAAAGAATAAGACCTTTGACATTTTTCCTACTTTGATGCATCTCAGGACTGCTGATCTACTTTGCAGCCATTTTCTTTCAGAATGTGCTCCAGCAACGACTGAACATCATTTCTCAGGGCAGGTTTCCCGATGGTGACATCAGTGGCCTATGCCTGGGTTGTGAGTTTTGAAATGACGACTTTTAGTCTATATAATTTCATAGCCCCTGTGTGACAGGGTGAAAACCAGTGGTAGCTGGTGCTCAATATTTTGGGGGGGGGGGGGGGGGGTGGACGGACCCACTTCCTGATTGGCCAGGAGGAGAATCAGCAAGACAATAGCGAATATTAATTCGCTATTGTCACACAACTGGGTGGGATCAGGGCGCAGTGCCCTGCGCTCCGAGCCCACCCTTTTTTTAAGCGAATTAAAGTCCCAGAAAATACTTGCTATCACTTTACCTGCAGGCACAATTATTTGAATTTTTTTTGGTAGTAGTGAGTCCGAATGCTTTTACTGCTTTGATGCTCGTTTTGATTCTGAAGTGAAATGATGTGTCTAGGTTTCGTCACATGTATGCATGATGCGATGCAGAAAATCCTGGCCTTCCCTGTCAAAGGGCTCCTTCAGCACAGTGCAGAGTTAAACTCTTATGTGCCAAAAAGTATGTCAAAAGCAGAAAGCTATCTTTTGACTTTTCAAAAATGCATATGTTCGTGAATGATTCTCACCGTTTCCACAGAAAGATTAGTCTTTTGTGCAATTTTACGACAGGTTATGCATCCGTTATCCAGGATCAGGCATTCCAACTGCTGAATGTTCACAGGAACGAAATGTTTTGAAACGCTTTGAAACGTTTACACCATTGAATTGTCTTACTGCAGCTGTGGTTGAAGTCTTCTGTAGATATTTGTGGGTTTTTTGCCTTCGTTCCCAAGAATCTTCATCACCATACACTGTTCCATGCACACACTAAAACTGTTGTCTGTCATATTGATTAATGGTCTCTGGACTGGCCCACACCATGTGTGCCACCTATCGGTAATAGGCGGTAATAGGACACACAAAGTCTCGGTTTGACTTGACTGCCCCTTGTGTGTGTGCGTATATATATATATATATATATATATACTATATATATATATATATATATACACAGTATCTCACAAAAATGAGTACACGCCTCAAATTTTTGTAAATATTTTATTATATCTTGTCATGTGACAACACTGAAGAAATGACACTCTTCTACAATGTAAAGTAGTGAGTGTACAACTTGTATAACGGAAGGTGGAGGAGCACAAGGTCTCTAACATTCACCAGCTCTGTGATGTCGTCATGGAGGAGTGGAAGAGGATTCCAGTGGCAACCTGTGAAGCTCTGGTGAACTCCATGTCCAAGAGGGTTGAGGCAGTGCTGGAAAAAAATGGTGGCCACACAAAATATTGACACTTTGGGCCCAATTTGGACATTTTCACTTAGGGGTGTACTCACTTTTGTTGCCAGCGGTTGAGACATTAATGGCTGTGTGTTGAGTTATTTTGAGGGGACAGCAAATAAACACTGTTGTACAAGATGTACACTCACTACTAGGGATGAGATTTATGTTCGGGTCGAACATGAGTTCGACTCGAACATTGGCTGTTCGCCCGTTCGCCGAATAGCAAACAAGTTGGGGTGTTCACAGCAAATTCGAAAGTCGCAGAACACCCTTTAAAAGTCTATGGGAGAAATAAAAAGTGCTAATTTTGAAGGTTAATATGCAAGTTATTATCATAAAAATGGTTTGGGGACCCGGGTCCTGCCCCAGGGGACATGTATCAATGCAAAAAAAAGTTTAAAAAACTGCTGTTTTTTCGGGAGCAGTGATTTTAATAATGCTTAAAGTGAAACAATAAAAGTGAAATATTCCTTTAAATTTCATACCTGGGGGGTGTCTATAGTATGCCTGTAAAGTAGCGCATGTTTCCCGTGTTTAGAACAGTCCCTGCACAAAATGTAATTTCTAAAGGAAAAAAAGTAATTTAAAACTACTCGCGGCTGTAATTAATTGTCGGGTCCCGGCAATACAGATAAAAGTAATTGAAAAAACGGCATGGGTTCCCCCCTCAGTCCATTACCAGGCTCTTTGGGTCTGGTATGAATATCAAAACCAAACCAAACCAAAATTTTAAAAGAAAAATGCGTGGGGGTCCCCCTAAATTTCATACCAGGCCATTCAGGTCTGGTATGGATATTAAGGGGAACCCTGCACCAATTTTTTTTTCTAAATGGAGTAGGGGCCCCATTTAAAATCCATACCAGAGCAATGGGAAACCACGGTAATACCGCCCGCAATGCGCCTCTGCAGAAGCGAATTGCGGGCGGTATTAACCCTTTTTCGGCCGCTAGCGAGGGTTAATACCGCACCGTTAGTGGCCGAATACCGCCGCCAAACCACGGCAATTCCGACGGTATAGCGCCGCTAAAAGTAGCGGCGCTATACCGCCACCCAGTGTGAAAGGGGCCTTAGTGATAAATAGTTTGTCCCATCCCTCAAGCAGCACAGTCTGTTCAAAAATAACAGATTTACTGACAGAATCACCAGGTGAAAATAAAGTGTGGGGAGTAAATAGAGGCAGATCTGTGCCTGGCATTTGTAAGGACAGAGTCTGCGAGGACTAGAGAGAAAGATGGAGTTACAGAGAGAGCTGCTGTGCCTCGAGGAGACCTGTTATTATGTGTTACCACCTCAGAGAGGACCTGATCACGAGGATCTGACCGTGAGGGGCCGATCGTGCGAAATGAGACTTTGGGGACAACTGCAGACTGGACCTGAACTGTTGCATACTGGGAGTGGAACTATTGACCTTAACCCCTTGTTGCCCACAGTTAATACTTACTAAGATTGCCCCAAATCAACAGCCTATCAGCCATCCTTTGTGTACAGTCTTAATGGGACAGCAACATGTGCCCCACCAACAGAAGGGTCCCAATGGAAGCCAGCTAACATTGACAATTAGGCACCAGGTACTTTAATGTCACCTCCAGGGGGACCTCTTTGCCAGTTACGTATACACCTACCCACTATTGGGGCTGTATGTATAGAATGCACTTCATATAGAGTGTACCTTCATAGAGCGGTAGAATATTAATGTGTAGGCTACACAGGTGTAAGTGATCTATAACCAGTTATAGTGATGGGGACCAAAAGGGCTAAAGAGTCGTGGCAGAGAACAGAGGACTCATCATGCTAAGCGGCTCCTGTGGGGGTTGTGCTACAATTGTTATAGGAGATTCTGTTTAACCGGCCACCCGAGGTCTAACAGTTGCCTCAGTGTCAACTGTCTGATCTAATTCCAACATTCAGTGGTGTTGTCCTCTCTCCTCAATGTACTTATAGCTGAACTAGTTGAATCTTGGCATGCTTAGTGTATTTCTTGCATATCTGTACAGTAATCCATTGTGATACTTCCTGTAATATAAACCGGTCACAGCTGTTTTCTCTCCTTGTGCAGGGTGACTGGTCTTGTTTCTGCCCCCTCCTCTAAATTTCTGCGGGCAGCCTGTAGTGGGTGGAGCTACTGAGCCCCTCCCCCAGCTCTGCTCTCCGCAAAGAATATGTACAGCACAGTGAACATGTTACCACTACTTTTACATGGTAATAACTAGCTTTGCAAAGGCATTTGGTAAATAAAACGTGGATTTAGTTCCTTTTTGGCTATTGAGGAATATATTTAAATGAAAGTTTTTGACCATGGAGCTCAGCTTTAACCACTTCAATACCAGGCACTTTCGCCCCTTCCTGCCCAGGACAATTTTCAGCTTTCAGCACTGTCACAATTTGAATGACAATTGCGTGGTCATACAACACTGTACCCAAACTAAATTTGATATCATTTTCTTCCCACAAATAGAGCTTTTTGGTGGTATTTGATCACCACTGGGGTTTTTATTTTTTGCTAAACAAACTAAAACGTTTTTCTTTGTTTCTGTTATAAAAAAAAAATTCCCCTTCACTGATGGGCACTGATGAGGCTGCACTAATGGGCACTGATGAGGCGGCACTGATGAGGTGGCACTCATAAGATGGCACTGATATGTAGAATTCATGGGCACTGATATGCAGCACTGATGGGCACTGATAGGCGCCACTGATGGGCACTAATAGGTGGCACTGATAGGCAGCACTGATGATGAGCTACTGACAGGCATTACTGATTGTCATCAGAAGGGAACTGACAGGCATTACTGATGGGGCACTGATTGCACAATTATGGGCATTGATTGCCACTTTGATTGGCACTGACAGGCATTTTTGATGGGGCACAGACTGGCAGCTTATGGACACTGATTGGCAGCTGATGGGCACATCTGATGGGGGCTGTGCTGATAAAAAATGTGCTGATTATCAGCACAGAACCCCCTCGGACAGGGAGAGCTGCCGATCGGCTCTCCTTGTCAGCGCGAACCGAGGAATGCAGTTTACCACTTCCTGGTTCACGTGATGGTCAGCTGTGATTGGTCACAGCCGATCACGTGGTAAGGAGCCTCGTCAGGCGATGCAGTGTGTCACATTGACATACAGCACCACTGATCGCCGCGCTGTGCACCCCTGCGGGCACGCACCGGCATGTTATACTGCTGGATGTCATATGACACCCTTTCAGGATAACAGAACCACCGCCCAGCTGTCATTCTGCTATAGGCCGGGCGGGAAGTGGTTAACATTGTTAAAGTGGAACTTCATTGTTAAATGAATCATCATAGACTATTTTTAATCCTTATGCTGCTAGCACTAGTAAATAGATAGGAAAGTATATCATATTTGTGTGTTTTAATTTTTTTTTTACATGTAGCGGGTATGTACTTTCCCGGGTGTAAATTTGAACCTTAGAGACATTGGTGATGTGTAATTCCCTGCAGCACAGCAGGTGGCGCTGTCGCCCTGGGCTGGGGTTGAATCATTGCTGTGTGTTGTGCCTCTTTTTTGTCCTCCCTCGGCAGCGGTTGGTGGGGCGGGGAACCCGCCGTGCTTGCTGGGAGAGGGTATAAAGGGGGCCGGCAATCTTTGTGAGGGGGTCGAAGTCCCAAGCACCTTCAGCTTGCGGACGGTGGTTCGTGTCGGTCCTCTGGGTGGCCTAGGCCTAGAGGACAACCGGAGGTCGTGTTCCATCCCAGGCACCTTTAGCCTGGGGTGAGGTACTCGGATGGAGGTCCGGAGCTCAGTGCCCAACACTGAGTTCCGCGAGGGAAGGAGATCCTAGGGAGCTCCGGGAGTGGGTTCCCGAATCCGGAAGGCGTAATGGACCGGGGGGAGCTCCTCACTTGAAGACCCGGTGCAGCATATTGCCGGTGACAGGTGAGCCTCTCGTCGGAGACCACCTGGAAGGAAATTCCCCCTCGTGCGGAGACCGTAACCCACTTTCAGGAAGGAAAGTGGAGAACTACATTGTGTCTGGGCCTATTCGCATCCACACCTCCTTTCCTGTTCTGTTCCTACTAAGGGAGTTCAACTGATTGTGTTCATTCGAGAAGAATAAAGGAGTGTTGAACTTTAATGGTGTGGGGCTCATTTCCTGACAGACATTGTTCAAGGTGACTCTTGGAGGGAGGAACCAGGTGCACAGCACTGACCCGAAGGTAATACAAGAACGTTGCTTATACCGCACTGACACATGTGTTGGAAGCCAGGCATGGTGTCCCCGCTCCCTCCCCTCTAAGATACCCCTAGACAAGAGAAAGACGAGACGAGAGAAAGAGGGGAGTGAGGAGGCCGCTACACGTGGGGGCTCGGGTCCGGTATAGTGATTGTGCACCACAGTATTGAACGTGTCTGTTGGAAGAGTTAAGCGAATAGGCAGGCCTTCATTGGCCGAAGTGCATCCCTGCTCGAAGTCGTGGACATGACCCAATGAAGGGAAAGGCCCGCGCAGAAGAGTGGAAAGAGGGGGAAGTTCAGCCGTGTGAAGTACTACACGTGGGGGCTTCTATTGCACTGCGCCACCAGGCACACCCCCATCGCTTAGTCCGTGGGCGTGACTCAGACTCAGAAAAGAAGAAAAGCCTGCGAACTGGAGCAAAGGGGAGGAGTCCAATACGTGTGAAGGACTACACGTGGGACATTGGCGCAAAAACTCTGCAGTGTGCGATGGATCAACAACAGGTCGCCATGTTCGGACATACATCGTGGATTCCAGTTCACCCTTCCACCACGACATTGACTGCTGCTGCTCCGGTAACAGATACGGGGATCCGGCTAAAGCCAAGGGGTCGATTCGCCCTGTACTCGTGCATAGACGTTGAGGCCCTGGGTGTGATTTGTCTCGGCTTTCGGGACTGGTGTGCCAGCTGAAGCCATTCAGGCAATGTGAGGCCTGTGGGGAGTTCCTATTCGAAGTGGATCCGGCGGTGGAGAGGCCGAGAACCATATACCCTGGCCGTGCTGCAGAAAACACCACTCAGAGAGGAGGAATCACTGCTGTGAGAGCCATCCCTACGCACACTGCAACGACCGCGGAGGAGGTCGTAAAACCCCAACGGGAGAAATCCGAGGATGCTGACTCGGTCACCACTGTCTCACAGCGTCCGCCACCGAAGAGAAAGACCGGCATGGTAGCCCCGACCAGCGGTTGTGGTGGACCGTCTCGCCCGCTTACGCCCGGCCAGGATGGATCCGTTGACGAGAGTTCCGGACGTCCCGCTTCAAGTAAAGGCCGAGGTAAGCCAGGCAGGGAGACTTGGTGTGTGGGCGGAGGCGTCGGGAAGTCATGGCCTAGCGAATCCGCGGGAGGTGGTGGCTCCGTTTCTACAACCGGCTACATACCCGCGGAGGAGTGTGACACCTCTGACCTGGAGTCGCTCTCGGACATGGGAGACGACGCTGCCATAGACGATTTGTTTGCCGGGAAGGGCTGGGACAAAGTACCTCTCGCTTCATCTCGGAGGATCAGAGATCCACCCATGTCAACAGGGGAAAGTACACCCCGGGTGAAGGCACCAGCGCCTGAAGAGAGGTCCGGTCCCCAGCCTGCTTCTACATCCCCGGTGCCATCAGTACCGAAGGCCGGGGAAAAGAGACTGCTGCTGCAGGCACCTATGCCCAGATCAGATGTGATCAAGGTCCCTCGTCACCCGGACTCAATAGTTTTGCCTGGTAAGGGGGACAAAGCTACCATGCCTCCTTTGGCTAGATTGCAACGGCTGTTTGGTCAGAAGGTTGCTGCAGACTATGGATGGGAGTATCCATACTTATCGAAGGAACTGCTCTATGAGGTGGAAGTGTGCCGGGAGCGTTGGTACAATGACTTTGTGTGGACCCACCTTCAGGTTCCCCACGCCCGCAGGTACCTGGTATGCTCTCCAAAGGCCTCCCAACGTTTTAAAGACTGCAAGGCAGAATGGATGTTGGGACGACACATCCATGCAGATAAAGTGTTGATCCGGCGCAAAGAAGGAGAAGATGTGGAGTATCATCTGGAAACCATGGATCAGCACTTGAAACCACTTGTTCTGCCGCATCCCCGCTTTTACCTGTAGGAGAAAAGAGACTCCGTTCTTATCATGTTGCTGAACTTTCTGGGGCCCGTTGCTTTTGTGCCCAGAGGAATGAAGAACTGTTCCTGTTGTTTTTCACTTTCCTGAAAGAGATTATGGACTCTGGGGTAGATAGGGCCGAAAGGAAAGAAAAAAGTTCCACGAGTGCAGTTACCGCGATGCTGTCACTAGGTGGCAGTGTTGCGCAACGTTAAGACACTTTTCATGCACTCACTCTTTGGAGAAAAGGGATTTCTTCTCGGAGAAGTTTATTTTCCATTACACGAATACAGGTGTCAGGGTTATATGTGTTAATCCTTTCTTTCCCCTCTGCAGGAGAACATCCCATCAAGTCCACTGAGTATGGGGTGGGTGTTAGTCAGGATGGGGGAGGGGAAGTCATATGTGAATATGTGATTCAAAGTTATGAATCAGTGCTATTGTTTTCTCTTGTCTTTATTCCCTTTCTTTACAGGGCTCAGACACAATGTTTCAGTTGGATAGTTTTTTCTAAAAGTTTTACATTTTTGTACAATTGTTAGTCGGTTTCTGGATTGGATTATGTCAGCCGTTGAGGGCATGATTTACTCCAGACACTGGGGACCAGTGTCAAACCACCAGGGGGAGAGTGTAGCGGGTATGTACTTTCCCGGGTGTAAATTTGAACCTTACAGAGACATTGGTGATGTGTAATTCCATGCAGCCCAGCAGGTGGCGCTGTCGCCCTGGGCTGGGGTTGAATTATTGCTGTGTGTTGTGCCTCTTTTTTGTCCTCCCTCGGCAGCGGTTGGTGGGGCGGGGAACACGCCGTGCTTGCTGGGAGAGGGTATAAAGGGGCCGGCCATCTTTGTGAGGAGGTCAAAGTCCCAAGCACCTTCAGCTTGCGGATGGTGGTTTGTGTCGGTCCTCTGGGTGGCCTAGGCCTAGAGGACAACCGGAGGTCGTGTTCCATCCCAGGCATCTTTAGCCTGGGGTGAGGTACTCGGATGGAGGTCCGGAGCTCAGTGCCCAACACTGAGTTCCGCGAGGGAAGGAGATCCTAGGGAGCTTCGGGAGTAGGTTCCCGAATCCAGAAGGCGTAATGGACCGGGGGGAGCTCCTCACTTGAAGACCCGGTGCAGCATATTGCCGGTGACAGGTGAGCCTCTCATCGGAAACCGCCTGGAAGGAAATTCCCCCTCGTGCGGAGACCGTAACCCACTTTCAGGAAGGAAAGTGGAGAACTACATTGTGTCTGGGCCTATTCGCATCCACACCTCCTTTCCTGTTCTGTTCCTACTAAGGGAGTTCAACTGATTGTGTTCATTCGAGAAGAATAAAGGAGTGTTGAACTTTAATGGTGTGGGGCTCATTTCCTGACAGACATTGGTCAAGGTGACTCTTGGAGGAAGGAACCAGGTGCACAGCACTGACCCGAAGGTAATACAAGAACGTTGCTTATACCGCACTGACACATGTGGTGGAAGCCAGGCGTGGTGTCCCCGCTCCCTCCCCTCTAAGATACCCCTAGACAAGAGAAAGATGAGACGAGAGAAAGAGGGGAGTGAGGAGGCCGCTACATACATTTCTTTAGTTACTTCCTGGTTCCCATGCCTAGGCAAATTATGTCATACATCCCAGTCTTCAGGAGGGGGGAGAGAGTTCTCAGCTCAGCCTATTCCTGAGCTAAGGGCAGATGGATTCCAGGAAGAAAATGCTTCATTAATCATCTTCCCTTACTAAAGATGGCCACTGCCAGAAATGCCAGGGGGGGGGGGGTTTCAAAAATTCTCAGCTAAATAAAGCATGGAGACATGGATGGATGGGGGAGTTTGATTTGAATATTAAAAATTAATTAAATAGCATTTTTGTTTTTGTGGTGCTCAGATGCAGTGCAGTTCCACTATAAAAAAAACAGCCCGCATTATAGAGGAATTAAAAATAAATCTTAATAAGTAGGCTTCCACATAAGTCATAATTAAATATTAAATACTGAAAGTCGTCCATAAGCCCAATCTTGATTGGTTTTAGGAATGTCACCACTATTCTAGGGAGACAACATCCAGACAGACATTTGAATGGATTTTGCCTGCAGCTGAGCCTTGGTAACCACACACCAGACCTGCCAAGGCCTGAACTTCGAGGTTTTGGCTTCATTTTAGTTTGTCAGCAGAAAATCTTACTTCTACTTCCTTTCTTTCCACTTTACTTGTTTTGGAGTATTTGGAACTGACAAGTGTGCTGCTGTAGCAGTAAATCAGCACGACCAGGCTCATTTAAAATTCCTTTTGTGAAAGACACACTGTGATCAAAGATGCAACATAACATAGAGCAGTCACCGCTATAGGATAACATTTTCCTGCTGAGCCGCTGAATTTCTGTTACTTGTAGATGGTATTGATGTGTAACTTGATTGGCAGAAACTGAAAGATATTTTTGGTAAAGTGAACCTTTCCTAACAGAAACATTGAAGCTGGACTCCTCCTGAAGATGCTATTTGCTTGGCTATTATGCTGATCCTCTGGCTTCAATATACTTTGAATCACTGCCTCAAATCAAGTATGCAAGTAAGGCCCCTTTCACATTGGTGAAGCCCACCAGGGGATCCGCCCGCTCAGCAGGGGATCTCTCCGCTGATCCCCGCTGAGCAGGCGGATGACAGGTCCATGTCCGCTCCACATCAGCAGAGGGGACACGGACACAGCCCGCTGTCCTCTATGTGCTGTCGAATGGAAACGGACCACCTGTCTGTTTCTATTCGACTGTCATCCGATCCGGCTGAAAACAAATCCCCACCAGTATGTATTTAGCGGACAGGATCGGCTCAGATGTCAGCGGATGTCATCGGACACATGTCTCTTGACCGTCCAGGGCTGTGGGGGGCTGTGTTATGTGCAGGGGGTCCAGAGCTGTGGGGGGAGGCTGTGTAATACAAAGGGGTCTAGAGGTGCAGGTGCTTTGTAATGTAAAGGGGTCCAGAGGTGCAGGGTGCTGTGTAATACAAAGGGGTCCAGAGGTGCAGGGTGCTGTGTAATGTAAAGGGGTCCAGAGGTGCGGTGCTGTGTAATGTAAAGGGGTCCAGAGGTGCAGGGTGCTGTGTAATGTAAAGGGTCCAGAGTTTCAGGGTGCTGTGTAATGTAAAGGAGTCCAAAGGTGCAGGGTGCTGTGTAATTTAAAGGGGTCCAGAGGTGCAGTGTGCTGTGTAATGTAAAGGAGTCCAGAGGTGCAGATGGCTGTGTAATGTAAAGGGGTCCAGAGGTGCAGTGCTGTGCAATGTAAAGGGGTCCAGAGGTGCAGGGTATTGTGTAATGTAAAGGGGTCCAGAGATGCAGGGTGCTGTGCAATGTAAAGGGGTCCAGAGGTGCAGGGGGCTGTGTAATGTAAAGGGGTCCAGAGGTGTAGGGGGCTGTGTAATGTAAAGGGGTCCAGAGGTGCAGGGTGCTGTGCAATGTAAAGGGGTCCAGAGGTGCAGGGGGCTGTGTAATGTAAAGGGGTTCAGAGGTGCAGGGTGCATTGTAATGTAAAGGGGTCCAGAGATGCAGGGTGCTGTGTAATGTAAAGGGGTCCAGAGATGCAGGGTGCTGTGCAATGTAAATGGGGTCCAGAGGTGCAGGGTGATGTGTAATGTAAAGGGGTCCAGAAGTGCAGGGTGCTGTGTAATGTAAAGGGGTCCAGAGGTGCAGGGTTCTGTGTAATGTAAAGGGGTCCAGAGTCCTGTATGGAAATACACTGACAAAATACATGCTGGCAGGAGGAGAGAGCAGAGTGATCAGAGGTGACCTAGCTTCATAGCTTATGTGAAACCCTCACCTTGTAAAGCAACCCACTGGGAGAGATTTACTAAAACTGGATCACTCAGAATCTGGTGCAGCTGGGCATGGTAACCAATCAGTTTCTAACTTCAGCTTGTTCAGATAAGCTTTGACAATAAAACCTGGAAGCTGATTGGTTTCTCTGCAGAGCTGCACCAGATTTTGCACATTCCAGGTTTAGTAAATTCCCACCACACTGCAACTGATACAGATAGCATGACCTCTGTTGCATAAGGGACCTAGAGAGATGGGACTGAGACTGTGGGGGGGTCAGCAGGAGGCAGAGAAACAGCAGTACACTGATTTTCCCAGTGAAAAGCTGTGCAGGAGGACATGTCAGAAAAAGTCTTGGCTAATGCCCCGTACACACGATCGGATTTCCGATGGAATAAAATCCGATGGAATTTTCCGTCGGAATTCTGATGAAGCTGACTTCCATCAGTCTTGCCTACACACCATCACACAAAATTCCGACCGTCCCAAACGCCGTGACGTAAAACACTCCGACAAGCCGAAAAAAATTAAGTTCAATGCTTCTGAGCATGCGTCGACTTGATTCTGAGCATGCGTGGGTTTTTTCTCCGTTAGAGTTGCACACAGACGATCGGAATTTCCTATCGGTTTTTTTTTCCATCTGAAAAATTTTAAAACTGTTCTATTTTTTTACACCGATGGAAAAAAGTCAGATGGGGCCCACACACGATCGTTTTTTCCGATGAAAAAAGTCCATGTGTGTACAGGGCATTATAGATGCCAGCAGGCAGTG
This sequence comes from Rana muscosa, assembly GCA_029206835.1. Classification (NCBI taxonomy): domain Eukaryota; kingdom Metazoa; phylum Chordata; class Amphibia; order Anura; family Ranidae; genus Rana; species Rana muscosa. The sequence continues at coordinate 289,424,432 of CM055118.1, forward strand.
CTCCAAGCACAGCCAGAAAACTGACCACATAAGGTTTGCCATCACTGGTCTATTACATTCCATTTTATCTGTTACTATATTTTGCACTGTTATTTTAGTGTAAATTTGGACCCTCAGCTTACCTTGCATTCACCATTTATCCTCCCATATTGCCCACTAATCCCCAACCACCAATAAGTCCCTGCCCTCCTTACTTCCCACCAGTTAGCCAATCAGGATAGAGGTTTCAGTAAAAGCATGTTGGAGCCCACTGCTGTGAACACTTTCAGCTTTATTATTTCTAACCTGAGAAGCCATCTTGTACCGGTCTAAATTCAGCATTGCATTGTGATTAGCTGCTATGAATCCCTGTTCTTGATGCCCAACATATATAAAAAATGATCCCTTGGAGTGGGGATATTCTTGCACTGCAAAGGTTTGTCTAGGCCTCTAGGGGAGAGTTTTTGCACTTTAACTTACATAATCCTGCACTCCCCTGACAGATGACACTCCCCCATGCTCTGGCGGTGGACTATTCCTCGGTGTCATCATGTCCGGGGATCTTCTCCCTGTACTCGGTGCCACAATTCAAACTGCGCGCACAACCGTATCATTGATTCACAGATCCCCATGAATCAATGAACTACAAGTACCAACAACTTTTGCAGCTGTGGGCTTGTAGTTCTTAAAGGAGTTGTAAAGGTACATTTTTTATTTTCTAAATAGGTTCCTTTAAGCTAGTGCATTGTTGCTTCACTTACCTTTTCCTTTGATTTACCTTCTAAAGGTTTGTTTTCTTTGTCAGAATTTCTCACTTCCTGTTTCTCCTCACTGAACTCCACACCATCATCCGAGTGGTGTGGAGTCATCCAGAACAGCTTACTGAGGATAAACAGGAAGTGAGAAATTCAGACAAAGAAAACAAAGAAAAAAAATATTTAGAAGGGAAATCTAAGGAAAAGGTAAGTGAAGCAACAATGCACTAGCTTAAAGGAACCTATTTAGAAAATAAAAAATGTACCTTTACAACTCCTTTAATTAACTACCACGGCGCTGTTGAGAGCCCTGGTAGTTCATTGATTCTTCCTGTCAGTGTGAAACTGCTTGCCCATACAGGCAGACAGCTTATACTCAGTCTGCAGGAGACCTGCATGACATCAGTGATCGGCTGAAGCTTTTTTTTTTTACCTGCAAAAAAATGTGCATTTATTATTTTTGTTAAAAGGTGAACTTTTCCTTTAACAAAGAGACAGTTGCCCACAGGACTTTAAGGAGGCACAGCCAAAGATATAAATGTACAAAAGATTGTATTACAAAAAACAAATAATACAAACATTTAAAACCATTTTGTCCTACATAGTTACCAAATATGAGTGTACATGTATAACCATCTGTGACAGAACCCACTGTCACTGTGTGTTTTGGAAGGGACTGAGGGCTGGCCTCCTACCCACAGATTATGGCCCAGAAGAGACTGAGAGACTTGGGGACAAGCTGGCATTGAGATAATGTAATGTAATGCTGCATCCCTTCTCCCCCATCCCCCCCCCCCATCTTGTTGCTGTGCTTAATTGTGTTGGTTCATGGCAAATAGACAATGGTCTGGACTGCAGACATCTCTCCGCAGGGGATGTGTATTGAAGGGCTGCCTGCTTACTATAATCCCTTTATGTTTAATTGTAGTCTCTGTTTCAATGTTCAGTTCCCATTGGTTCTTCCTTGTCCCCTACCCCCCCTCTATGACAAGGCTAAGGGGAGTGTCCCTAACTGTGTGTAAAAGTGTATGTTTTGTATTTAATAAACTGTTGATGCTCTGCATGTTTAACACTCAACACCTGTGTGGATTGTCTCGTGATTGAGGGGTTAAGGAGATTCCCCAGGTGGGCACATCCGCCAGACCTGTGTCTCCTGTCCTCCAAACGCACCTGCAGCCTGCAGATTCGCCATAACCAGCCCTTAACCCCTCAATCACGAGACAATCCACACAGGTGTTGAGGGTTAAACACAGTTAGGAACACTCCCCTTAGCCTTGTCATAGAGGGGGGGGGGGGGTAGGGGACGAGGATTTAATTTGTTCTATAAAACTTTGCACATATACAATCTGTGAACAAGATGTAAAGGTTATCAGATCTTCCATGTATGGATCAATACATCAGCCGGGCGGGATCACCCACTGGTTCACATGGTTCAACCCGGGAGTTGTGAAGGGAAGGGAGACCACATACTGCAGTCAAAATCCCTGCAATGACACCAGAGGGCACTATGGAGAATCTGCACAAACACTAGGAACCTGAACACATGCAGACCAAGATAATGCAGAGTAATGCTGCTGGATCCAACCACAACGTTTTTTACAGTTGGGTTTTAAAAATACAGACTCCTTAGACATTTTTTTATGGTAGGTTTCTAGTGGTCCATTGTTCATAGAAAAGGCACTCTGGCTGCTGACAGAGTAGCAAAAAAATACTGATCTTTATGTTAGTTTCTCCTCCAGTTTCATTGGTGAAATTAAGCACATATGGTGCAAACTTTACATCTGCAGTTATGGCTTAGCTGTCTGCCCACAATGCCTTGACATAAGTTCTTGCTTGGCTGAATGTAGCTGATGGCTGTAGACCAACCAGTGCACACTTGTTACCCATCATTGGTAGGAAGACAACAGTTTGAGGACATATGTCAGCCATTTTCAACTAGGATTCTTCCAGCGGTTGCTAGGGGTTCCATGGGCTGTGGCTGATTGACCTCTAATCTGAAGGCACCTGCATAGTTCCAGGGCCAATTATATTTGGCAAAACATGCAGAAAAACAAAATTATCCTTTTATCTGTAAAGCCCCTTTCACACAGGCAGACCAATCAGTTTTTTAGGTGGACCAATCAGACCCTCCAGTCTCTTCTATGGAGCTTTTTTTAGCAGATAGGATCAAATGTCGGCGGGTGTCAATGGGCACTTGTACTCAGAGCCTCTTGTGGAACTAGGGGAAAGAAACAAAAGAAAGTTGAAAGGTGACCTGGGGTGTGCCGTGGTCATGAGGTCAGTATGCCTAAAAGGGGGCATACCCAAGAAGAGATAAGAAATGAAAAAGTGATGAAAATAAAGGGAGTGGAAGGGTGGGATAACGAAAAGGAAGCCGACACTAAAAGGAGGCCCTGGGGCTGATTTAAGAAGGCGAGGCTCCTCCTACAAATGCAGGCGGGCCTGCGCCCCGCCTTCTTACTTGTACTCAGAGCCTCTTGTGGAACTAGGGGAAACAAACAGAAGAAAGCTGAAAGGTGACCTGGGGTGTGCCGTGGTCACGAGGTCAGTATGCCTAAAAGGGGACAAAAACAAAAGACAATAGGATGAGTATATAATGGAGGTTTATTGAAACAATACAGATTAATCGGCCAAATGAACAAATGCTTGAGATATCTCAATGAGTGGCTCCGGGATGTACCTGGAGTAACATGATGACCTCTACCTGCCTAACCTTTTAATAATGTGAACCGGAACACCCTGGCGCGAGGCCGCAGAAGCGGCCCCAATCCTAAATGAATGACCTGAGTAGGACATGGGATTCAACCCCAGATTCCCTAAGAGAGTGCAACAATACTTCATGAAAAGTGCAGAAGTGAGAGGGGCCCCGTTAACCGGCAAAAGAGGACTATCCCTGGGTTCCCCTGATAACTGGGCCATGAGTGAATCCAAGACCGAAACTGGGCACCAACCAGCCTCAACCTTGAAATACCTGATATCGGTACCAGCCCCAGTTTGCTGTGTTTTGCATGCCTCTAGGTGTAACACGAAATGGTCAGGGCACCTGATCAACTGACTAATGATAAGTGTACGGGACTTAGCTCCCGTACAAGCGAACCCACCCAGTCTAAGGAAACCATAAAAGGCTAAATAAATAGCCGTCTTCAGCACCAGTCTAGGTAGCTGCCCAAAAGGAGACCTAGACAAAATATCCGACATAGCCCAGAAGATGTGCCCTGTGATAGGCAGCCTGTTAGTAGGGTTTGGGGGGTTGCTCTTCTGAATAGCCCTGAGGATCGCTTTAACAGATCTGGCTGCAAACAGTGACTGCCTACCTGGATGAAGTAAAGAAATAAAATGTCACCCACCGACATCCGATCCTATCCGCTAAAAACAGACGAATGGGGATCCATTCCCCATCCGTCTAGTGGCAAATGGGTGTAAACGGACAGGCGGTACATTTACAATCAACTGCCCAGAGAGGAGAGTAGGCAGTGTCTCTGTCCTCTCTGCATAAGCAGAGCGAACACGGACAAGCCATCCGACTGCTCAGTGGGGATAAGTGGACAGATTTCCTGCTGAGCAGGCGGACTCCTGGCTGAATCCATCCTGTGTGAAAGGGGCCTAAGAGGGGCATTCTGACCACCACTCCATTCATCCGACTGACAACTGACTTAAGGGGCATTTCCCCTAGTGACTTCCAATAATATGGCTTTAGTAAGGGTTCCTCAAGACCTGAAAATAGTTTTAAAATAGATCTAAACCAAATCACTAAAATCTCATATAAGCTTTAATTGTTAATGTCATTTTGATCACTATTATCAGGAAGTCATTCCATAGCAATCATGTGCAGCTCACACTGGAACGTGTGCATGTGGATAGGAAGTGGCTGAAAGAGGCAGGAGGAAATCAGTAGCACTGGGATGAAAAAATCGATGAAAAAAGTAAAACCAGTATTTTATGAGAAAAAAATATGGCAAGTGTATAGTGTTTTTGCAAACAAAACATCGTTTAGTTAGAGTTTACATCTACTTTAACCAATTATACAGGTAACTTGGAAATTAACATGATGGTTGATGATTGTAAGAACATAGAAAACATTCAAAAACTACACACCATACCAAGCCGTGTATCATGGGTATAGTAGCAGCCTAAGCTCTGGTTGTGGTGGTAGCATTCCTAATAAACAATAAAATCTGACTTGTTCTCTTTTGTCTTTACAGGAGAAAAACAACAATTATTAAGATGAATTTCTACATCATTCTCTGGTTAGCTTTTCTTCCAGACCTTTGCTACCTTCAGCTGGCATTTGAATACTCAGAAAACAATGGCGCCAGTCGACCCAAATGCACATACACATTTGTTGTACCACAGCAAAAAATTACTGGAGCTGTCTGCATCAGCACTGCCAAGTTCCCTGAAGCTTTTGGAGTAAACAGAAGTGAAGTGGAGGAACTAAAACAGGAGCTGAGCCGTCAGCAGATTGACATAGAAATGCTTAAAAAAATGGTAGATGTTGACCATGAGGTAGCCACTGAAATGGATCATCTAAGAAAAGAGAATAGGAACATGGGATCCCGTCTCAGTCACCTCCGTACCCAGTTCTTCCATGAAGTCCACCAGAGGAACAATAAATCAACTGACGTCATCCAGGAGGAGAGCAGAGGTATCAATGCCACTGCTGAAGTTCTCAAGTTGGCCTCCAAGTATAAAGACCTCCAGGAAATGTATAATGTCCTAGCTTCTTTAGTTAACAACCAGAGTATTACCATAGCACGTTTAGAGGAGCAATGTATTCAAACCAGTTCTCGGCACCAAGCTGATAAGGTAAGGTTGATCACAAAGCTCAAGCTAAAAAAAATAACAAAAATAAATACTTTTATTAATCCATATCGATAAATTGTGGTCTAAACCGCTTTATCGGGGGTAAATACCTTTCTGACTCCTAAATCAAAAATCTAAATCGAATAAAATAATCTCCTGTGCCATTATAGAAATGTAATGTAAGTACTGTAGTCTCTTCTTTCAAAAAAATTATTTACCCCTTGGTCCTAGAAGTACTTACGGAAGTAAGGCTAATCCACCTTTTTTTCTGAGCTCCCACAGTAAAGAACCCTTTCTGCAGGAAACAAATTAAATCTCTGCTCTTGCAATTTTAAAGAGTTCTATCGTTTAGTGATTTACAAGAGAACAGTTGTCCACCAAATTTGTTCTGTACTTGCTATTTGCATACGATTTGTGGCTGACCTAAGGTGCAAGTGTGACATTTGGGTAGGTTTGATCAGTAGCTTGCTTGTCTGTGCTCAAAACAAAATTTTAGAGGAACAAACTGTATAACAGTCAACATAATGTAAAGCAGCTCAGTCACTAAACAATGTCGTCAAAAGAGTTCAATGGAAAGATAATAAAAACTCTCCTTGCTGCCTGCGATTGTGGATAGGGCCTACTTGCCCTGCACGTGTAAGGGAATACCTCTCATGTACCTGCTGATCAATGTTCGAGACCAGGTAGGGTCACATTCATGTGAAAGTAAACATCATGGCGGTACCCGTACACTGTGTGCAGTAGTATAACATACAGAGCTTCTCTGTGAAGTGTCTTGTCCTATGTCACTGCACACCTTGTTCATTGAATGTTGCATTTAGGAGGGACTCTGCTGAGCCCCTATGCCCTCTCCACCAGTCAGCGTAGCTCTACCACCTCACTCCCAGTGACAGAATCGGGTCCTGTCATGTACCATGCGCAGACCTCGTGCATGCACTTAATTAACTCCTTCTACTCTCCCATACCATGCGGCTATGTATATGGGGCCTCCGTACCGCTGTTTTGGTCCCAATGTTTTTAGGGAACCGACAGCTAGGGAAGGAGCCAGAACACCGACCCCCTCATTACCGAAGGACCTGTCACCTACGCCAGGTACCACGCTTTGTTGACCGACTGTTATGTATTCCCACCAGTTCATGGTTGCCTGTGTCAATTGCTCTTCTGCGCCGACTTTCCCAACCCTTTGTAATAAATGGCCTTGCTTTCATACCCCGTGTGTGCTTTACAGGCCCTGTTCTTTCAGTATTCCTTTTACCACCATGCACCCCTTTCAATGACTTCAGACCAGGCTCAAGAACAGCTCAATAACTTTACAAAACACTTCAGGAACATTACAGTTTAAAGTGCAAATAAAATCCTCCTGACTAACTAAACTGTGGCTGCCTAGGCATACCTGTGCAGGTGTGAGCCCACAATTGGCAGAGTCCATTGCTGGGAAATCCCCTTAGTCCCTGTACTACTTTGGTCTGACTTTGATGCGAGTTGAGGTCCATAGAACTCAAGTTTTCACAGGCATTCCCTCAAATCGTGTAAAAATTGTGGCCGTGAAATCGCGACATAATCGCATGACTTTCAAGTCGTGGCAGTGTAAAAGGGGCCTTAGGGTGACGGACAAAGGTTGCTCTGTGCTTACATCCTTCACCTGGTCCCCATGCGGTCCCCCTCCCTGAGCCCGGCCTTCCCTCTGTTTATATATAGACCAGGGGAGGGAGGCAGGACCCAAAAAAGCCCCTGAAACTGGCAAACCCACGGTTAACCCTTCCCTAACCTGGGCAGTCTAGTCTTGCTAACCAAAACATTCCCCTAGTAGGCACCTGCCTACACGCTGCCAAACACCACAGTAATAAAGAGTAAATTATTGCCAAAAACACATCAATATCCAACACTTCCAGGAGTGGGGATTTCCTGCTCTCCTTCTATAATCCGTTGTTTGATGTACTGGATCCTACATGACAACTGTGCCCTGTCGTGACGTATGGGTCAATGGAAGGAACCAGAAAGCATTGCGGAATAGCAGAAAATTGACACTCCTGGAAGTTTTGGATTTTAAAGAGACTTTGGGCAGTGGTTTACCTTCTTTACAGCAGTGTTTAGCAGCACAGGTAGAAGAAAGGGTGAGTTTTTATTTTTAGCTTTCCAGGGGACCCTTTCTGGAATCTTTTGTATATTTTAGCTATACAGTTACATAAAATCTGGACTTACTAACCTGAAACAAGCATGCAGAAATCAAGGTCAGTGTCAGAACTGATTTGCATACTTGTTTCAGGCAAGTGGAGGAAATGGTTCAGCAGAGCTTCAAGGCAAATAGCATTTTCAGAAGGAAGGGTTAGTAATAACAGCTCTCATATTTCCTAAGTGAAGATTTCCTCCTATAAAGCATTTGTTAACCGAAAATAAAAAATAATTGATCCTGTTCCCTTAAAGCATGTTATACAGCACAGTGCTTGTGCTGTGTAATTTGGCTCCCTGTATCACCTGAAATACCTGGTTGATCCTGCCTGGCTATACCCTCTTCCCTGTAAACTGACCATGGTTTATCATGGCTGCTGAACCCCTGATACAGTGGTCTGTTTGCGTGCCTCCATCATACGCAGACTTCTCTGTCCTCTCCTCAATCCTCTCCCCCCCTCCCCTCCCTGCCAGCTCCGTCCACTCCACGATCCTCCCCTCCTGCTGCTATCATATCTATACTATGATCATGCCATCCCCTCTGTTATATAATGCTATGTGTCCCTGTGCCTGTGTTATATAAAAAAAGATGCTGATTATACCGTATATCCCAGCGTTCACGTGACTCCTGGATCTCTCTTCTCCCCTCCTCTCCAGCTGACGTCAGTGGCAGTACTTGACCCCGCCCACTATAACTGTCAGCCGGCCAGAGAAGAGAACCGAGGAGTCACGTGAGCGCCGGGAGACGCTCTGATATACGGTATAATCTGCATTTGTTTTATATAACAGAGGCACAGGGACACATAGCATTGTATAACAGAGGGGAGGGCATGATCATAGTATAGTGGGTTAACAACCACTTTAGGTTCTTTTTCAGTCTGATGAGTCTGGACTTCAGCAAAATATGTGCTATATATGTTTGCAGGCTACACCATCTCATGCTGATCCTACTGATGTAAAGAAGAAACAGAACCGTCAAATCCATGAAGAGGAAAAGGATTACATAGCTGTCGGGAAAGAAGGTCCTCAGACACAATCAGATCCAGTCCCCAGTACAACACCCAGTGCCCCTGCTGTCACAGAACCAGAGGCCACCAAATCAACAGGTACTTCAAATGCAATTACAAAGACAGCAGTTTAAAAAAAATGTGTATCAAGAATTCATTTCATCACAAGATATAGCAGAATGGGTAGATTGAGGGGCTAAGTGAGTAGATGAATGACTGGATGGTAAGTAATTGTGAAAATGGCACAATGTAGTCTTATTTGGAAATGAAAAATTGAAGGACCAGCCCATTTATCAGCGCATTTACATAAAAGGGAAATTTCCTTTATGGACTGGTAGGCTAAGACTCCATCAGCAACTTAAGGTTTGGGGTGTTCTCGCTCACTCTGAGGTGTTACATTATACATAGTGTAAAATAAAGCAGACATCCAATAGGAAAAGCCAAACTTTCCAATAAAGAACACATCAGGTGTGTAGAACTGAAAAATAAATAGCAGAGATTTCCAGCACAGCCTCAAAAGACATAAAAAAAACTAGCAGGTGTTTAAGACAAGATCTGAACTGTGGAAGATGTGCTTAAGAAAAGCAACCAGAGGGCAAAGGGCTAGTCACTAATATTGTCAATAGCATGTTTCTCAACCAGGGTTCCGTGGAACCCCATAGCTCCCGACTGTCAAAGGTCTATCCCTGATTTGAAACAAAGTCGCTCTGTCCCTTTTTCCTCCTCATTTGTCCCTCATTTTGGTCTGATCTATATCGTTGTATATAACGTGCACTATTTATCTTTCAAAAAGTGTTTCCCAGTGCTAAACCTTTCATCCAAATTCTAAATTGCTGCATTTGTAAATTTCAAAAGTCATTAAAAAAGACATAGTAATGGTAAAGAAAAAGCACTTGAGGGTTTAGGTAATATTTTTTTGTATAATTCTCCCTTAAGGGGCATTGCAGGGGGTGTGTCCTGTGCCTACATACTTTTGCAAATAGGTGTCCCTCATTCTCATTTCAAAGAGTTGGGAGGTATGGAACTCAAGGGTTCTTCTAAAGGTTGCTAGGGGCTCCTTGTGCAATGGTCAATTTCTGCCTCTCAGATAAGTTCTCACTGACACCGTTGCCCCTTTTAATTATCTGTAAGGGGGAATTCTTCCCAATAACCATAAGTGGAAGGAGTATTCTTCCCACTGACTATAACACTAATGTATCATGAATTGTAGATATACTACTTTTTTTTTTTTTATAGCAGGGGTTCCCTGAGATTGGAAATGTATTTCCAGGGTTCCTCTGAGTTGAAAGGGTTGACAAAGTCTGGTCTATAGACTCCAGGCAGCTAAACTTTTCCCATTACTGGCTTACTATGCCTTGTTCCACAATATATGAATGTGTGGAGGTGGCCATCTCCCTAAAGGAGAGTGCTTTGCTTCCTTATGTCGAAGTTGCCCTCCTAATAACTGGTGATCTAATGATTGGTGAAGGAATAATCGTGCAGTAGCAGGAGAGATTCAGAAAGCACATATCCAATGATTGAATGGAACAGGAGCACGGAGATGCTTGTCAGCAGGTCCATAGGTACTACTTCCCCTCCGCCAAGGAGAACAGTGATTAGCACAGCAGTGACATCCTCAAATCCCACACTAAATTACATGATAATAGCAGTCAGTGCCTTATGCCGTGTACACACGACCATTTTTAATGACGAGAATTTTTTTTTTTTTTAAATGGTCATTAAAAATGATCATGTGTGGGCTTCAGAGCATTTTTCACGACGTGAAAAACGGCAATGAAAAAATTGGAACACGTTTTTTACATCGTTGTTTTTCTCGTCATGAAAAACGGCCGTGTGTGGGCTTTAACGACGTGAAAAAAAATGCGCATGCTCAGAATCAAGTATGAGACGGGAGCGCTCGTTCTGGTAAAACTAGCGTTCGTAATGGAGATAGCACATTCGTCACGCTGTAACGGACTGAAAAGCATGAGGCTGAAAAGCGCGAATCGTCGCTCAACAAACTTTACTAACATGAAGGGTGGCACCATCCGAATGGAACTTCCCCTTTATAGTGCCGTCGTACGTGTTGTACGTCACCGCGCTTTGCTCGGAGCATTTTTTTTCACGATAGTGTGTAGGCAAGGCAGGCTTGAGAAGAATCACGTCGAGAAAAACAATTTTTTTTTCAATGACATTAAAAACGGTTGTGTGTACACAGCATTAGATCTAACACTGCAGACATATAGCTATGTCAGGAAATGCACTATTATTTTTCAAGAATAAAGTTGATTTTCTAAGCTACTGCATTTTTTAAATGTTCCCTATAACACTTTTTGATTACAGGTCCACTTTTTTTTTTTATCTTTTTTTAGCTTTAAAGCAGAAAGAAAAGGTGAACATACTTTAGGTGGACTAACCCAAGCAGGGGGACCCCAATAAAGAGAACACAACCATCCATACAACCAATAAAAGCTGTACCTAACAAGGTGGTTCATGTTCTAGTCCACAACACCGTACGATGTATAGCTGAGCATCTTCTCAGAGTAAAGGGGTCCAAGTCAACTGAGAATAGGAGACAATGCAGTTAGCCTCACATAAGCCCAAGGCATGTGCGTCAATGGGCCAAATCCACCTCAGTGGATTGGCCTGCGAGACATCTTGCCCATACACTATTAAACTTTTTCTTGCTGCCCCTATTTTCATAGGTGTCGTGGTAAAGAGGGAGATTTGAATTAACTAAACATTTCCAGAAAACAATAAGAGGAAGAGAAGCCTTTTTTCAGTACATAGTATTTGATTTTCTTGCATAGAAAAGTTACAGACCTAGGAGTGTCTGTTTGGCTACAGTAGGGGCCAGATTTAAGGTCCACTTTAAAGGACAAGTGTACACTAACCTCCTTCCTAGCCCTCCTGGGATATTCTATATTATAAAGCAGTGCTTAGCAACCTCAGTCCTCAAGTACGCCCAACAGGCCATGTTTTAGGAATTAGCTTCGATAAAATAACTGTCATAAATAACAAGCCGTTGACCTTGATAAAGCTCATGTGCAAGGTAGAGGAAATCTGGGAAAATAAAAATACCTTTTGGGGGTACGTGAGGACTAGGGTAGGGGACCACTGCTAAATATCTCCCACCTTAGCTTCTTACTTACTACAGGAGGACAGCCGGGACCTACTCTGAGCTGAGGCTTTGTTTATATACTGTGAGGGGGTTAGCTCGGCAGCGGGTGTGTGTGACCCCCGGGATGGGCTCCCCACACAAAACAGGCCCAGCAAACGGAGGTTGTGGTTTTCAAAATCAAAAAGGTGCGGTTTATTTTCTGTTTACAGTGACAAAACACAGCAAAGCAAAAGAAACATAAACAAAATAAATCCTGGTCAACTTGACCTCTGACTAAACATACAGGTTTCCTAACTAACAACTGGGATCAGCCTAGTGCTGTCCTAGTCCCTAAGTCCCTGGTTTTAAATGTCCAAGCAAATAGCCACACAGGCTTTGTCTCACCGCACAGGGGTTCACTCTCCCTAGACAGTCCACACAGGTCTGGTTCCAGGCATGAGCTAACATCTAATGAAGCTGGGAGTTCTTATAGAGGCCTAAATGAGCTGACAAGCTTCAGCTGGTCTCATCAACTCCCTGTCTGCACGACGCCCAGCACTCTCCCTAGAGGTATGAGTCATCCATGAGCCCACTAGCCTTAGCTGGGCTTATACAACTCTCCACCTAGTTGTATAAGTCGGCGTAAAGCCTGAATCTGGGCGAAATATATCTACCCCCCTGGATGCAACCAGGTGACTTTACCTTCCTGCTGTCACATACCCCCCCCCTCTTGTTTTAACCTCGGGGTTGGAACACCAGCAATCAGGCATTCATGTACTCGAGACAAAGCATCCACATTCCCCATTTGAACGCCAGGGCTATGCTTTACTGTGAAGTTGAATTCCTGGAGGGCCAGGAACCACCTATTCACTCTTCTATTTGTTTCCTTGTTTTGAGTCATCCACTTTAACGGAGCGTGATCCGTAACCATGTCAAAGTGCCTACCTAGCAGGTAGTACCGAAGGGAATCTAGAGCCCACTTCACCGCTAAACACTCCTTTTCAACGGTGGCGTAATTTACCTCATGGGACTTCAACTTCCTGCTGAGGTAAATGACTGGGTGCTCTTCCCCGTTCCAGACCTGGGACAATACTGCTCCTAACCCCACATCTGACGCATCACTTTGTACGACAAAGTCTTTAGAGAAGTCGGGTGAGTACAACACTGGCTGGCTACATAAGGCTTGTTTCAAGAATTGGAATGCTGCCTCAGCCTCGGGGGTCCATTTAATCATGACCGACCCTTTCCCCTTCGTCAGGTTGGTTAGGGGCACAGCCTTAGAAGCAAAGTGGGGAATGAATCGCCGATAATACCCAGCGATTCCCAGAAAGGCTCGTACCTGCTTCTTGCTGTTGGGACGTGGCCAACTCTGGATGGCCTCGACTTTGTTGAGTTGGGGTTTTATTACTCCCCTCCCAATGGTGTACCCAAGATATTTGGCCTCCTCCTGCCCAATGGTACACTTCTTGGGGTTAGCCGTAAACCCCGCTTCCCGAACAGAGTCCAGGACTGCTTGCACTTTTGGCAGATGTGAGGCCCAATCTGTGCTATGGACAATTACGTCATCCAGGTAAGCCGCAGCATACTTCCGATGGGGCCTCAGCATCTGGTCCATTTTCCGCTGGAATGTGGCCGGCGCATTCTGTAACCCGAACGGCATTCTTTTATATTGGAACGCCCCGTCTGGGGTTACAAATGCGGTTTTCTCTTTGGCCGACTTGGCCAGGGGGATTTGCCAATACCCTTTTGTGAGGTCAAGAGTCGTCATGTATCGGGCTGTTCCCAGCCGGTCGATCAACTCATCTATACGTGGCATGGGGTAGGTGTCAAATTTTGTAACTTTGTTCAACTGACGAAAATCGTTACAAAATCGCCAGCTCCCATCCGGTTTAGGCACCAACACAATGGGACTAGACCAATCACTTTGGGACTCCTCTATCACCCCTAAGTTCAGCATTTTCTGTACTTCCTCCCGTATTGCCTCCCGTCGGGCCTCTGGGATCCGATAGGGTTTTAACTTCACCCTTTCACCGGGCGGGGTAATGATGTCATGCTCTACCCCAGATGTTTGTCCCGGCAGCTCAGAGAATACCTCCTTGTTGCGAAGCACAAACTCCTTAACCTCCTGTTGTTGGGGTTGTGACAAGGTGGCTGCTATTCCAACCTCAGGAATCACGCAACCAGTTTGAGCTGGTGACCAAGTGTCTGCGACTAGGGACTCTCTATCCCTCCAGGCTTTCAACAGATTAACGTGATAGATCTGTTTGGGCTTTCGCCTTCCTGGTTGTCTGACCTTGTAATTCACTTCGCTCACTTTTTCCATTATCTCATAGGGGCCTTGCCATTTGGCAAGGAATTTACTTTCAACCGTAGGGACAAGTACCAGTATCCTATCCCCCGGGGAAAAGGTACGGGTCTTGGCTCCACGGTTGTACACTCTCTGCTGTGCTAACTGCGCTTGGGCCAAATGTTCCTTCACGATGGGCATTACCTGTGCAATTCGGTCTTGCATCAGGGCGACATGCTCAATCACACTCCTGTGGGGAGAACTCTCACTTTCCCAAGTTTCCTTGGCAATATCCAACAGCCCTCTTGGGTGTCTCCCATACAGTAACTCAAAGGGGGAGAATCCCGTAGAGGATTGGGGCACCTCCCTAATAGCAAACATCAGATAAGGAAGTAGACAGTCCCAATCCTTTCCATCTCTAGCCACCACTTTCTTCAACATTTGTTTTAGGGTTTTGTTGAATCTTTCTACCAGCCCATCGGTTTGGGGGTGATACACAGATGTACGTAATTGCGTCACTTTGAACAATTTACACAGCTCCTTCATAACCCGGGACATAAAGGGTGTACCTTGGTCCGTAAGCAGTTCTTTACAAATACCCACCCGGCTAAACACAAGAGATAGCTCTTTGGCTATGGTTTTGGCCGAGGTATTTCGGAGAGGGATCGCTTCTGGATAACGGGTGGCATAGTCCATTATAACTAATATGTACTGGTGCCCCCTAGCGGACTTGATTATAGGCCCTACCAAATCCATGGCGATCCTCTCAAACGGGACCTCAATGATGGGTAGAGGGACCAGCGGGCTACGGAAATGTGGCATCGGGGCCGACCTCTGACACACAGGGCAGGAGGAACAATAATTTTCTATGTCCTTCATCACCCCCGGCCAATAGAATCTCTGTAATACCCTCTCTCGGGTTTTCTCTGTCCCCAGATGACCTCCAAGAATGTGCCCATGGGCCAACTCCAACACCAACTTCCTGTAAGGTTTGGGCACCACAAGCTGCTCAACGGTTTCTTCTGCCCTTTTTGCCACCCGATACAGTAGGTCCTTCTCTACGCTGAAGTATGGGTAAGTGCAGGTATTATCTGGGTTCACTAACTCGCCATCTATTTTCACTACGTTTTCCCGTGCCTTTATTAGGGCGGGGTCTTTCAACTGTTCTGTGGCAAAGTTTTCCCTGTGAACCTCAAGATCAGAAAACTCCACAGACGGTAGGTTTTCGTCTGAGGAGGTGGGCTCCTCTCCAGTTTCTTGAGTCTCCCCTGCCAATACTGATAAGGGAAATTCCGGAGAGTCCTCACCACTCTCAGGGGAGTTCTGGCTATCACATTCCTGGTACATAGGGGCACCAGTGGGGGGCTCAGGATCATCCCACAGTTCCCAGAACTTCGGAAAATCCCTTCCCACAATGGCGTCATGCGGTAACTGAGATACTAAGCCCACTGGATGAGAGAGGGTACCTTTGGGGGTCTCGAAACACACTGTAGTCACTGGATACTCTCGGGTGTCCCCATGCACACAAATAACAGCTACCTTGCTATTCCCAAAGACCTCTGTTTTAACTAACTCAGCCTTTATCAGGGTCACAAGGCTACCTGAATCCAGCAATACCACAACATTTCTACCATTAACACACATTTTGCATAAATGTTTCTCAGTTCCTCGAATGGCAGTGCATGCGACTGTCGCACACAGCGACTGACGTCTGCCCGTCAGAAAGTCACACTGCATGGGTTCCTCCACAACCGGGCAATTGGCTGCAATATGTCCCGCTTGCCGGCAGCGGTAGCAAATGATCCTTCTTGCCGCCTCTTGAGCCGCTGATTTCCCAGGCTGTTCTCGCCAAACTTGGGGTAGAGCTCCCACCCTCTCACTCTCTCCACCCTCACCCCTTGGAATCCTCTTATCCGCCCCTGGGGATGGTCTGGTCTTAGGGTGGAAAGTCCGAGTGTCTCTGGAAGAGGCCGTCAGGTTCTCTGTAGCCAAGTATTTCTCCACACGATCCACAAGACCATCGGCCGTCTCTGGGTCTCCATGGCTTACCCACTTTTGGATGGCAGTAGGAAGAGCTCTCAAAAACCGATCCATTACAACACGTTCCACAATCTTTGGTGCGGACAAAGTCTCTGGCTGTAGCCACTTTCTGCTCAGGTGAATGAGATCATACATTTGAGACCTGGGGGGTTTTCCAAGCTGGAAAGTCCAGTTATGCACACGCTGAGCCCGGACAGCCTGGGTGACACCCAGCCTTGCCAAAATTTCAGCTTTTAGCATCACATAGTCTTTTGCTTGGTTAGGCTCTAGGTCATAGTAAGCTTTCTGCGATTCACCAGTTAACAGAGGAGCCACCAGTCCAGCCCACTGCTCCTCAGGCCACTTTTCTCTTTCAGCGGTCCTTTCAAATGTGGTCAAAAATACCTCTGGATCATCCTCTCCAGTCATTTTTTGTCAATAAACGACTCACCCCAAAGGACGCGGTATTAGTGGGACGGCTTTCCTCACTGGTCTGCGGACGTTGCTGCATTACTGCTTCCATTTGTTGTAGTCTCTGCTCTTGCTTCTGTAACAGGTCTATGAAGCGGGCCTCAGATTGCTGCTGGGCTTGTTGCTGAGCTGCAAGGCTCCTTTGCAAACCTGCATTTGTCTGCTGTTGATTGGCATTTGCTAGAGCCAGCTGTTTCAGTATCTCCTCCATGCTGGCTTAAAAAAAACTGCCACTGGTTCTCCACCAACTGTGAGGGGGTTAGCTCGGCAGCGGGTGTGTGTGACCCCCGGGATGGGCTCCCCACACAAAACAGGCCCAGCAAACGGAGGTTGTGGTTTTCAAAATCAAAAAGGTGCGGTTTATTTTCTGTTTACAGTGACAAAACACAGCAAAGCAAAAGAAACATAAACAAAATAAATCCTGGTCAACTTGACCTCTGACTAAACATACAGGTTTCCTAACTAACAACTGGGATCAGCCTAGTGCTGTCCTAGTCCCTAAGTCCCTGGTTTTAAATGTCCAAGCAAATAGCCACACAGGCTTTGTCTCACCGCACAGGGGTTCACTCTCCCTAGACAGTCCACACAGGTCTGGTTCCAGGCATGAGCTAACATCTAATGAAGCTGGGAGTTCTTATAGAGGCCTAAATGAGCTGACAAGCTTCAGCTGGTCTCATCAACTCCCTGTCTGCACGACGCCCAGCACTCTCCCTAGAGGTATGAGTCATCCATGAGCCCACTAGCCTTAGCTGGGCTTATACAACTCTCCACCTAGTTGTATAAGTCGGCGTAAAGCCTGAATCTGGGCGAAATATATCTACCCCCCTGGATGCAACCAGGTGACTTTACCTTCCTGCTGTCACAATACTCTGTATGAAATTTTGGCTACACTCATAAACTTGTACAGAGCTGTCACCCAAGCATCTCCAGTTTTGCACAGGCATGGCCAGTGTTGAAGAGAATTGCATCTAGCCGTTTTAAGGATAGGATCACACTGTCTTCTACAGGTAAATAGGCATGTGGTATTGGGGATATAGCACAGAATAATTCTGACGATCTAGGGGACTAGTGTATAGTTCTTCTTTAACATACTGTATATTTAAATACATTTTTTCTTTGTTTTGGAAAAAGTAGGGCAGCC
Organism: Rana muscosa; assembly: GCA_029206835.1. Lineage (NCBI taxonomy): Eukaryota > Metazoa > Chordata > Amphibia > Anura > Ranidae > Rana > Rana muscosa. The sequence goes on from CM055118.1 coordinate 289,442,142, forward strand.
TTTCTCAAGTATCTGTAGAATCCTAGGGTTTCTTCAGAGATTGCAATGGGCAATATAAGCATTTCTGCCTTTCAGTTAAGTAACCACTGACACCAATGATCTCTGTAAGGGGCTCTCAACCCACTGACCATCAAACTAATATACACTGAGCTGTGGATAAAGTATTTATAAGCAGAGGTTTCTTGAGACTGAAAACTTATATCAAGGAATCCTCTATCGTCAAAAGATTGAGAAAAGCTGGAGTAGGGAATGGCCAGAGGCCCCTTTCAATGTTTTTTTTGTGTTTTGTTGGGGAGATTTTAATTCATATCATGTCCTGGACATAAAACAGCAAGTAAGAGGAAACTCTTCCAAAGAGAAGGGAAATCCCCTATTAGACAATTGTCTCTGGAACTGGTGTCCCATTCTCTTTTTGTCGTAGTAAGAATGGTCACTAGGGCAAATAGGGAAGGTGAAGCTCCCTAACAAGGACAAAGACGGCAATAAAAACCTGATGGCGTTTTCAAAATTTTGGGCTCTAGATACATTCTGACCTTTATCAGTATACCAACATTTGAAGTCTCAGACCGTTTTCGGTGAACCACTGTTTATTCATTTTAAATGGGCTGCCAAACCACAAGAAAGGAAACGCAGCATTTTTAAACATACAGTACAACGCAATGCAAGGTAGTGCACCATTGGGTGTTGTGGTGACGTATGTGTTTTGGAGGTGTATCTCCATAGTACCTTAGGGTGCCATTCAAAATGAATGGCAGTGCAACTCACTAATCCACATAACGTTCAATGCGGTAAGATGGAGGTTTAACTTGGACTCATTGAAATGGGCTGTAAAAGGTTTTGGTGCCATAATATGCAACTCAGTTTTAGGTTAATTCACATGTGAGAAAGGAAAATGTACTCCCTGGGGCTTGTATGTAGCAAGAAAATTTATGAATATTTACACGTAGGTAAAAAAATATGTAATTTATTTTATTCAAAAAGGATCAAATTTACATAATAATAAAGTGTGGGATATAGGGAAATGGATACATAAACATGGAAAAGACAATAGGAGCTCTAGTGTACAAAGGAATGGTATTCACATAACACAGTGTCACAATATCCATATATAGTTCACCAAATTAGGTTGCCATATAGGGTATCCCTGACGCGTTTCAATCTCTATAAATGTAAAAGATCTTCTTCAGGGGTATTAAGTGAGCATCTATGATACATTAAAAATATATCATTAACATAAAATGTTATTCATTTAAAAAACACCTGTCTATGCAGGGATCCAAGATTTGAGGTCATGTCCTACCTTAAGTGGAACACCAGATATTCACAACCAGTGTCAACATAAAAACATTGTTGCTGGATTCTCCCTAGGGTTCTCCCAACCGTGAAAAAACGAGCAGGGGCGTCACATCTGCCTACAAGAGGTCACATGTTAATAACAGACAGGCACAGGTGCGAAAAAGGCTGAGGAGGGTGTTAGTACATTGTATAATACATTGTATAAACATATGGTTGATCGATATCATAACTCCCCTCATATAGAGTGAGGTAAAATAAGATAATGATTGATAGGAAATGTTTACTATGTTTTATGTTTGTTTTAGTTGTGATTGCAATATGTTATTGCTACACTTGGCCAATATCTGGATACCTTTCTTCAAGCTAGTGTGTTAAACACTAAAGCTTATTTGAGGGATACTAAAAGTTTCCTACAACTAATCAGTGAGGTAGATCTAGCAGGGAAGACTAGTCTCTATTTGGTAACTGCGGACGTGGCATCATTGTACACGGTCATTCAACATAATGATGCCTTGTTGGCACTGAATTGGGCGCTAAGTCAGCGTGATGATATCCCCCATGAACAGAAAGTATTTTTGGGTCAGGCATTAGATTTTTGCCTGGCCCATAATTACTTCTGGTATAACCATGAGTATTTCTTCCAGAAGAAAGGAGTGGCGATGGGCGCCAGATTTGCGCCGAGCATCGCCAATCTGTTCATGGGGGAGTGGGAGGATAAATCTGTGTTTGCAAATCGTAAAGATGGCCTACTGTTTTACAGAAGGTACATAGACAATTTGTTCTTCATTTGGGAAGGGGATGAGTTATCTTTGCATCAATTCTTGAAAGAATTAAATGCTAATAAGAATAACATCAAACTAGAATATGAGTTCAGCAATGAACACATCCACTTCCTAGATGTAGATGTGAAATTACAAGGTTCGTTACTCTCCACTACTATCTATTCCAAACCTACAGATAGGAACAGCTATTTGCCACTGGTGAGTGGACATCACCCCCAGTGGTTAAGGAATGTCCCTAAGGGGCAACTAATGAGGGTAAAGCGGAACTGTACCACCAATGATGATTTCATTATCTATTCCAATGTGATCAAGGAGAGGTTTATACAGAAAGGGTGTAATGAACAAGATCTAAATAAGATAGTGGAAGAATTGGTGGACACCCCAAGAGATGTGTATTTTATTGAGTACATACTGTTAATCCCAGGCAGGAATGGGGTTTTATATCTAATTTCCATATGCAGTATAGAGATATTGAAAAAATATTCAAGAAGCACTGGCATGTTTTATGCCTAGACAGAGTCCTACAAAAAGCTTTACCGGCACAACCATCCTTTATTTACCGTAAAGCGCCGAATATCGGTGACAAAGTCGTGCAAAAGGTTTTGGACCCTCCAATAAGAAAGAGCATGTGTTGGCAACTTAAAGGTTTCTACTCATGTAGAAAATGTAGTTCTTGCCTAACAGTGAACAACCATATTAGGGGACTTACAGAATTTGTATCTTCAGGGAACAATAGACCATGTAGTATCTCGGAGTTTATTACTTGAAACACGACTCAAGTGGTGTACGTGTTGCAATGTCCCTGTAATATCATGTATGTTGGTCGAACTAAGAGGAAACTGAAGATTAGGATCTCAGAACATATACACAACATTGAAATTGGTTATAAATACAACAGTGTGTCCTTACATTTTAAGGAACATCACAGCCAAGACCCCTCAGTCCTGAAGATTTGGGGTGTTGATTGTATACATCAGAACTGGAGGGGTTCTAATTTGGTGCGTGAAATATTCAAGTGAGAAACACGTTGGATGTTTCTCATGGATACACTCACCCCGAGAGGAATGAACGTGGAATTGGATTTGAACTGCTTTATCAGTGACTATTAAAGCTTAGTCCTTCTGTTCTATCCATTTTACCCTCTCGAGGTTATGTGTAGATCATGTGTGGTATATTAACCTTTATTACTCGGATAATATTAGCATTGGGGTATATATATATGCCAGTTATGCAGCTTACGTTATCTGAGATATTAATTTAATAAGTTGCCTTTTTGCGTTCACTAGGTTCATAGTTACATCTTTTTAAGATGTTAGGTGTATATATACACATAGATACAATTTTAAATGTTTTAAACATTTTTAACATACATTTTCTTTTCCTTTTTTTAATTTATATACATTTATTTTTATTTCCATATTCACATTTATTTTTATTTATATTTAATATTTTTATATTTATTTATTTTTATTTCAACCTTTTTCACTTATGGATACATTTATGTAATTTTATAAGGAGTAGTCTTACCATCTAGATTCATGGACCAATTTTCCTTCTGGATTTGCATAATTGATTCCTGTATACATATATATATACACCGGTTTTGATGTGGATATTTGAGTCAATAGCTGCCTTCAATGAGCTTAGTATGTTAAGCTTTTTTAAATTGTTTATATGCAGTGCAGTTTTCTTTTTCCTCGATAGGGGGCAAGAAAGGAATGGTTACGTAATGTACTAGCTATATGGAATAGTAATGAGGAGGTACCAGGACGGATGTCCTTTTTACTCCCTCTGAGTCAACCAACTAGCTGTGAGAGCTGCTCCATATAAACACGGCAGCGTGTGTCACTGGTCTACGCCCACAGATGTCAAGTAACGACGAAACGCGTCTGGGTTGGATACAGTGACTGCCAATCATAGTGACGTCACGACTCGCCGCAATTGGACGCTAGCAGACCGGAACTATTGAACAGAGGCGGGAGGCGCCGCTCTGATACCTCGTAGTGTCCGTGAGTGATATCACCTAATGTGATGTATTATTTTATATAGTGTAAGTGCGGTTGTTTACAGGGGATTGCATTAATAAAATTGATTGTGGAATTACACTATTGTGGCTATTTACTTTTTCATGATATATGAGCACCTGATTGGATATCAGCACTTATCGTTCAGTATCCACCGTTCGGTTTTGAGTGATGAGGATTCCATCTATAATTAATCAAGGTGTTTGATCCAGCACCGTCTGGTAAGAGCAATTACAACAGGGGTGGTCCACATCCCTCCGCTATTTTTCACGAGTGGTGGTGCTGGTGTTAGAAGGAGATTGCTTTATCAACTGAAACTACTTCCTTCAAGCTCTTTTCTTTTACGGACAGGCTCTTGGATCTTTTCATTGTTTCTGATTAATGGACTCATATATATTAACTGACTTCCCGTGCTAATATTTACTGCAATAGCGCTGCCCAATATATATTGTACTGTATATTGTTTGTTTCTATGTTATCAATTGTACTTTTTTCTTTTTCTTTTCAGTCCTTGTTTTCGTTGTTTGTTTCCACATTAATTTTAATTTTTTTTGTTTGTTTCAGGTAGTGTTGTTTTTGCTTTTTCTTTCTCTTTTTTTGACATTTTTACGTCTTAGCCCAATATATATTTTTCAATATATATTATGTCCCTGTGTTTCATTGTAGCTTGGTCTTTCTCCCTCGGGTGCCCTGCGTGGATGGCGTCATTTAGGGATTGTTTACTGTCTCCTGGCGTGGAAGGGGGGCAGGTAATAGACGCAAGTTTTGTGCCTTCCCCTCCCCTGGTATCCCTGGCAACACCAGGGATGTTTCCTTCCTTCCACGTCAGCGTCGTCCCGTGACCGCCTCCTGACGTTGGCGCTGATGCACGTGCGCACTCTAACCCTGAGTGGTGGGTGAGCGTGATGCACAGGGCGGACTTGTCGGCCGGGTTGCCATGGAGTCGACGAATGTGCCGTCCCGCCCCTGGGACGCCGGGACGCAGAGGAGGCCAAATGACCAGTCACATGACTGGTCTGGGACTCGGTCATGGCTGGAAGGATATGTATGGGTGTGGACTGGCTGTGGAGGGGAGGGGAGAGCGCAGGTAGATCGTTAAAGGGATACACAGGTGAAAGGGTGTAGGCTAATCACTGTGACCATATAAAAACACCACACCGTGAAATACACAACACTCTCACTTGGACATTCTGACAGGTGTACTGTAGGAGGGAGCAGAGCGGACGATTATATAGCTATCAGTAAGTCGATATATTTTGATCTCCATACACACTTATCTTTGTAGCATCCAGGCATTTGTTGGCCTAGGATGTTACCATGATATAGACTCATAGATATATATATGTGCCTTTCAGGTGATCCACCAATGTAAGGACTGCTAGCTGATGTTTGCAACTGATACTCATTTCCTTCATTTGATGGCACACACAAGATAACTTGATACTGGGAGATAAAAAATATTTCTTGGTGGCCAACATAAAGGTAACTACATTCATTATAACAGCTATCAGTAAGTAAACATATCTTTATTTTCATACATACTTACCTTTGTAACATCCAGGCGTCTTTTGGCCAAGGATGTTACTATTATATACATTTATATATATACATATGTACCTTACAGGTGATCTACCAATATAAGGACTGCTAGCTGAGGCTTATAATGGATACTGTTTTTCATCACTGATGGCACACACAAGACAATTTGACACTTTGAGATAAAATGTATATTTCTTTGTGGCCTAATAAAGGTAATTACATTTATTACTTATTATATATCCTCATGTCATCCCTGCTACTCGCTGACACAACATCAATAGGGGGTTTAGCTATAGCCAACTCTAAACAACTGTACTACATATTTACTACATATAGTCAGAAATTGGTCTTTTCCTGCTCTCCTCCACTCTACAACACCCTCCTCAGCCTTTTTCGCACCTGTGCCTGTCTGTTATTAACATGTGACCTCTTGTAGGCAGATGCGACTCCCCTGCTCGTTTTTTCATGGTTGGGTGAACCCTAAGGAGAATCCAGCAACAATGTTTTTATGTTGACTCTGGTTGTGAATATCTGGTGTTCCACTTAAGGTAAGACATGACCTCAAATCTTGGATCCCTGCATAGACAGGTGTTTTTGAAATTAATAAAATGTAATGCTAATGATATATTTTTAATGCATCATAGATGCTCACTTAATACCCCCTGAAGAATATCTTTAAAATTTATAGAGATTGAAACGCGTCGGGGATACCCTATATGGCAACCTAATTTGGTGAACTGTATATGGATATTGTGACACTGTGTTATGTGAATACCATTCCTTTGTACACCAGAGCTCCTATTGTCTTTTCAATGTTTATGTATCCATTTCCCCTATATCCCACACTTTATTATTATGTAAATTTGATCATTTTTAAATAAAAAAAATTACATATTTTTTTACCTACGTGTAAATATTCATAATTTTTCTTGCTGCATACAAACCCTAGGGAGTAAATTTTCCTTTCTCACATATGCTATTGGGCTAGCAGCCACTGTCTAGACCTTGAGAGGTGGGTACTCCTTTCTAGGTTAATTCACAAACCTCTGCTTTAAACCTAACCCCAGTGTCCTTCCCTCACCCACTGACTCTTTGGGCTTAGTACCCCTATGCTGCATTTTTTCAAAAGCTAATGAAGAATTCTGTCTGATCTGTACACAGGTTGGCATGTGGTCCATTCTAGATGGGGCAGGATCTGGGACCACTGAGTTAACCTTAAATTTTATAAAATGCTCTAGTTTCCCCAGAACCTGAGCTATCCATAAATAAAGTGTCAAGATGAAAAGAGATCATAGCTGTTACTGTTAAAATTTGTCATGTCTATGGCCAGGACCATGGGTGGATTGTTACGACGCCTTGCTGGGTGGACAGACATCAAGCGGCATCTACCTCCTAAAACCACGTAACAGCAACCAGATCATGCAAGCCTGGTGTGAGCAGTCAAACAATGGAGGGGGATGGACAGTCATACAAAGACGACAAGATGGATCAATCAATTTTTTTACCACCTGGCAAAACTACAAGGTGGGTCCAGCCTTCATTTTCCCTTTAAATATAGAAAATAAACAGTAATTGTGCAAAAATATCATGTTTAAATATGTTCTGTGCAACCCTCTTTAGATTGCTGTGCTGTGGTCACTTACCTTAATGCATGTGGCATTCACTCTGTTACAGTAGCAGCCAATGCACCTGCTACGTAAAAGAAAACCTTTCTCCTCACCTGCAGCATTACTGTGCATTAAGAGGAGCTGTTTTAAGAAATAATATTGTATTATAATTTGGTTACAAAAGATAAAGCGAAAAGTTAAAACGTTTTAAATCTTAGCCAATTTTTTAGAAAGGCTAAGGCACGATTAAAACCCTATCAGACTTTTACTGCTGCCTGTGTCCCCAGAAGGTAGATTTGCCTCCTTTGTTTGTCCTGTGACCACTGTCACTAAGGAAACCAGAATTTTACAGTTGTCACAAGTACAAAAGTTGAAGGGAAATCTTCCACTGGGGACAAGTGTTTAGGTGACAATTACAAGGCTAAGTCCCCTCACTTTGTAGAGATTTCCTTCCACTGAAGTGAAGAGAATCTTTCCAATAATATATGTAAGTGAAAAAACTGCGCTAAGTCAAAAATAATGATGAAAGCTGCTAGCACTCAAACAAACAAAGCAAAAACGGAATGGATACAAAATAGTGCAGCGCTAAATACCAAAAAAATGGCTACTGGACGTAGCTCAAATATGTGATATATCTGATAACTCAGTGAATATATAAATCAATACATAGAGTTCATGAACAGTCCATACCCATGGGTGATCTCTGATATGAGCTATCCTCCATGGGAACTGAGGAACATACCCCTATGGGTGAATATAGAGTGAATGCAAAAATTGTATATACAAAAAAATAGTCCAAAGTAACATATGTATGTTGGAAAGAATGTCTATTCATGGACAACACCACCACAGCATGGAAGGACCAAGGGACCCAATGGTTGATGATGGGAACACAAAAGAAGAGCACAGTAGATACAATTGGGTACTCTTACTGGAAACGGTGGACCCACCTGTCATACGACAGTGGGTCAATCGAGCTTAGTGGTCGCCGTGACCAGAAGATGGAACTGGAAATCCTGGATGTCAAGGACCAACTCCCGCAGGGTGGTGAATGATCCGCTCACACGATGGTGAACTATGCCCCTGTTGAAGACTTTCGTAGTCAAAACGCGTAGGGCCTGCTATCGCTGTACCCCACATTGCTTTTAGTACTTTTTATTTTTGTGATCACTTTTATTTGTCCATATGTCTGTAAAGACTATATTTATTCAATAAACCTTTATTGGTTATATTGACCTGCACTATCTGGAGTTTTCCTTTCTCCCACCCTTGTGTCTATTTTTGGAATAATTTGGAGCCCATACGATTGGAGGGATCACCATCGTGTGAGCGGATCATTCACCACCCTGCGGGAGTTGGTCCTAGACATCCAGGATTTCCAGTTCCATCTTCTGGTCACGGCGACCACTAAGCTCGATTGACCCACTGTCGTATGACAGGTGGGTCCACCGTTTCCGGTAAGAGTACCCGATTGTATCTACTGTGCTCTTCTTTTGTGTTCCCATCATCAACCATTGGGTCCCTTGGTCCTTCCATGCTGTGGTGGTGTTGTCCATGAATAGACATTCTTTCCAACATACATATGTTACTTTGGACTATTTTTTTGTTTATACAATTTTTGCATTCACTCTATATTCACCCATAGGGGTATGTTCCTCAGTTCCCATGGAGGATAGCTCATATCAGAGATCACCCATGGGTATGGACTGTTCATGAACTCTATGTATTGATTTATATATTCACTGAGTTATCAGATATATCACATATTTGAGCTACGTCCAGTAGCCATTTTCTTTCCAATAATAGACAGCAAAAAATGAGTTTTACCTTTTCCTAATATATACAAAACTAAAAATAAAAGTTTAATCTTTGCATAGTTTCATACACTAGAGTACCATTATTTCTATTATGCTCTTCAAAGTTTTTTGCTCTTATTTCCCCCAGAATGGATTTGGTAATTTGGATAGTGAATACTGGTTGGGCCTTGAGAACATTTTCTGGTTGGCCAACCAGGACACCTACAAACTCCTGATCCTCATGGAGGACTGGCAAGGACGCCAAGCCAGTGCCGAATATGACCACTTTAGGCTGGAACCGGAGAGTGATTTCTACAGGCTGAGGCTTGGCCAGTATAGAGGGACAGCTGGGGACTCCTTATCTTGGCACAATGACAAACAGTTCAGCACCCTGGACAAGGACAAAGACTCCTACCTGGGTAAGTGGCATAGCAAAGACACTAGCTTCTACTGCAGTTTATAATGTAGACATGGTTTACCAAGAGACGGGTAGATGATGGCTTTCTATTTCTCCAGGGAATTCCAAGAATACAGGATTCTAACCTAAAATGACTGCCCTGCTTCCGGGCCTATTGCTTTTGCTGTAATGTCTAAACTTAGCCTTACTTCAGCAACAAGTATACCAACAGTGTCATATTAATTTCACAACTTAACATATCAAAGTGTCAATATACACCAGTACTGAAATAAAACAGCTAACATGTCTGTGAAGGTTCTTATTTATCCTGGTCATGGGATATCCAGTAGTAGTTAATCACATTCAACTGGGCTTGTTCTGTTATGTTGAAGATGTTTCGTAGCTTGTCCAAGCCACTTCTTCAGTCTATTTTTTTGTAACACATTTTTTTTTTCATTTTCTGCATGTATGGGGTAGGGCTGGGACACTCCCTCCATGTTCCCCTCCTCATTCGGAGGTAAGCAAGGGTCATATGAGAGGCCTATCCCGGGGTGGGTTCTTCTGGGCTACCATAGGCACTTTGTACAGGGTCACTGTCTTGCACCTGGGGTATCTTTACAACAGATGACTGAACTTTAATAAACTCTCTCGTAATATATTTCACTTCAGTTGCTTTTGCATTTAGCAGGGACACGCAGAGCCAATGCTCTCTCCACATGTCCAGCATGTCTCTGCTACATCACTCCCAGTAACGGTATGGAGTTCCATTGTGCATCTAGCATGGACTCCATGCGTGCATTACATTAACTCTTCTTCTTCTGTACCTGTGTACAGACTGAGGACCTCTGCAGTGCTGATTTGCTCCCGTTACTATGGGAGATGGATCACTGCAGGAGTGCCAACGGCATCTCCCTCGCTGCAAGAGGCTATCTCACCTGTCACATGTACAAACTTCATGACAGGCTGCTGGAGAAACATTCATTACCCTTGGTAACCACTGTATCTTCACACTGTATTAACTCTCGTACCGTTATCTTCATACCCCAACGTGTTTAGTGACCCGAGCTGTAGACTATATGTGCCGGTTACTTGCAATACACCCCTTGAGTAACTTCAGACCAGGCAAGGACAACGTTTCAAAAGCTTTACTCGAATAACTTAGCATGATGACATACACAGGAAACAGTCCAATATAAATTGCAGTCTTTTCCTAAACCAATCCCTAGTACCTATGTTTGGGCTTGTGGCTTCCCCAGCATACCTGCATAGGATGAGAGTCCATACTTGGAAAAGTCCAAGTTGGCAGTATCCAGGGCTGGTATCCTCGGGGTGGACTGCAGGTCCCAGCAACCTGTGTGGATATAAATGCTGGGGTATTTTCTTGACATTCATTAGAACTGAAAGCTTGAACAAGCCAAGAAACATCTTTAACATTACAGAACAAGTCCAGTTGAATGTTACTAACTACTAATTCTAGGGTTGTCCTGATACCACTTTTTTAAGACCGAGTACAAGTACTGATACTTTTTTTCAAGTACTCGCCAATACCGATAATTTTTTTAATGTCATGTGACAGTTTTTTTTACAATTTTATTTTTTACTATTTTTTTATTTTATTATTTTTTTACAATTTATATATATACACATGTTGTTGTGATGTGATTGAGCTCCACTTCTGGCTGGGGTCTCTGATACAGTAGATGTAGTGTACAATCTAATGGGAGATTTAGTCCACCTATACTTACCCAGAGTTACCAGCTATGGGTTGATCCTATGAAATGGTGGTCAGCAACCAGTCAAACGTGATCTACCCATCATTCGCTGTTTTGTGATGGGTAGATAGCGAAGCTGTACTACCAGGTTCTGACCCCGCCAACAGTCTCTCAGACATCAGAGCAGCAATGTGAATGCAGAGCAAGGGAAGTCCTTTGCTCTTCCTAAGCCTGACATATATGACACGCCAGGGGGGAGACCTGGGAGGACTGCCCTCACTCTGCTGGGAGGTGCTGCATCTGAGTGCTGGTGAATACATTTTTACAGAGGGAGGGGGGAAGTTGTGCTGTGGCACTGACCCATGCACTTTTCATTACTTACTACTGACCTATTTGCTACTTTTTACTGACCCCTGCACTCTGTTATTTATTACTGACCTCGCCACTCTGTGTTACATACTACAGGCCCCTTCCCTTTGCACTACTTACTCCCGAACTCTGTGTTACTTACTGATGATCTCTGGACTACATACTGCTGACCTGTGCAATCTTCATTTATTACTCCTGACCCCTGCCCTATGCATTACATACTATTGGCCTCTGAACTGTGCATTACATAAGCTGAAAAGGTAGAATAGGTTTGTAATTTTTACAGTGACATTTGTAATATAATTTTCAACGTTTTCTTCAACCCTTCTTTACTTTTTATAGGTACCTTGCAAGGTTATCTCTTAAAAAAAAAGTGCACTGCACCCTAGTGATCTTTGATCTCTGCCATGTTGTTCAGATACATCTCCACGTCTCCAGCTTTGTCCAACCCTGCAATATATCTTACCATAAAAGTCAACACTGGAGCCATATAATTTACTCTATAAAAGCAAAAACACATATATAAAAAGAACAAATGTAGTTACAAACCAATTTTTGCTTCATATTTCTCAAAACAAGTGTTTTAACAACCAGTATTACAAGACCAATGTTCTGCTCATAAGTGTATACCCTTCTGCATCCTTTTCTTTCTTCTGTTTCCTCAGGTAATTGTGCCCATTTCCAGAAAGGAGGCTGGTGGTATAACATGTGTGCACACTCTAACCTCAACGGAGTGTGGTATCGTGGAGGCCATTACCGTAGTCGCTACCAAGATGGTGTGTATTGGGCTGAATTTCGTGGTGGTGCCTACTCACTAAAGAAGGTTTCTATGCTGATAAGGCCTAGCAAATAGACATCTTTTCTGTTTACATTGTCTTCTATAAAGTAAAATATAGTTTTCCACAAAGATTCTTCCACGATCCCCAAAGATCAACAGAAGGCAACTGTCTAACTTACTGTAAGGTCGGCAAGTCCCCTTCCTGACTCTGGTCTATTCCCTGGATGAAACATTCTATATAATTTAGGTTAGATTGATTTTGGTGTTTCTTACTTCAATTCCACTACTCTTACTGTGAAGAACTCTACCTGAGTTGAAGGTCAAAATCTCTGCATCCACGAGGAGCATAACAAGTGTTCTGTTAGAGTTTGTTAATTAATTTTGTTTACTTGTAATGAATGTATGTAAGTATATTGATCATATTTGTCTTAATGGGAATGTGTCAAGGTAGCAATATGGGTGCTGCCATTGTTTTTAAACGTGCAAGCTTCAGGGTTATCATCCTTTAAAGCAGTGGTCTCCAAAGTGACACCAATAGGGCACTATTCCTCCCACTAATATCAATGATGGGGCACTATTTCTCCCTCTGACATCAACGATGGAGCACTATTCCATCCACTGACACCAACAATGGGGCACTGTTCCACTGACACCAACAATGGAGCACTATTCCATCCACTGACACCAATGATGGGGCACTATTCCTCCCACTGACACCAACAATGGGGCACTGTTCCACTGACACCAACAATGAGGAACTATTCCTCCCAGGAATACCAATGATGGGGCACTATTCCGCCTCCTACTGACCACAGTTACTATGTAACTGAACGCCATAACTGAGACATTGTTTGCTCTCACTGATGTTGGGCCTGGAATTTTTCTACCCCTACTGGCTACAATATGGCTCCCAAAGGACAGTAAACTGGCCCTTTGTTTGGAAAGTTTGAAGACCCCTGCTGGATGAATAAGTCTGGATGAATAAGTTTCTCAATATACAGCATCAGTATAGTATTTCCACAAAGCTCCACCTTTATTTATTGATTAGGAATCACTGAACTTTTGAGTGACTTTGTCTAGCCTGCTTCAGGCAAAAGAAACAATACAAATACACATTACTTATCATGCATGGACTTTATCTAAAACCTAAAACTTCATTCATTTATTTTTGGGCAGAGTGAGGAATTAGACCCATGAAAGGTTTTTACTCCTCTCTGTGCCCCCATTGGGTAGATTCACTCTCTCTATATGTGCTGGTGACCAATAACAGTGAAGTATTTTCTTTTGTTCAGAATTAAAGCTCAATACAAAAAAATGTGTTTCAAAACATAACTTTTTTATTTTTTTGTAACAAAAAGTGGTTTCCAGAGATACTTGTAGCAAAGAATTTCTTACTGCAAAAAATGTGAAGACTGAAGCAACGTCGTGTCAGAATACCAAATGTTAGCTGATGTAACCAGATATGTCAGCCATTAGCACTCTTACAAAAATTAAAATGGCGGAGCATAATGCAACAAATGACAAGTGAATTGATATGATTTAGATAGGAGCAACAGTAAAAAAAATACAACACAACACCAGTGTGTTCACCGATAGAAGACACAAAGATAAGGCACTGATTTCTCTTGGAAATGTTTAAGGCTCAACTTCTGTTGATCTTAACTGTGGTTTCCCCCAACAAACAACACAAAACTCAAGGTTCAATGGCCCATTCAGCCTAAAGTTTTTAAAGGGGCATGATAGGCTCAATCACCTTCTAAATGGTTATAAGTCTTCTGGACCTAGTGGTGGCTTACTCCATTCCCTCCGGCTATGACAAACCCTTTGGCTTAATGCCAAGCCATAGTCTGGCTGGCATCCTGTTGGATTCTCCATGCAATAAGTAAAGAATCCAGCCTTAAGACCTAAGATGGAAAGGATCTTGGGAGATTGTTCTCCCCACCAAATTTCAGGGACCTTTAACAAGCTGGTGGGGATGCTGACCCACTAACCTATGCAAAAATCAACAGCCTTCACCGTAAAGACCCTTTGATGGTCAACAAATTTCACATAAACATGGCTAAATGGCCAACCTTTCACTTAAGAAATGACCTAGTGGATCTGGACAGTCCATATGGATTCCAGGTTACCCACTGTTGGTCTTTAACTGTCATCATCGCTCTCCTCTTCATCCGTCTCTTTGATGTCATCCAGGATAAGCTCATCCAGATCACACTGGGTCAGGCTGCCCTGGCTCAAGCAGGTGGCCACGGTGGATCCTGTGCTCACGTGTGGGGTGCTGGCATAAAGCACTTTGGGTTCGTTGTTTTTAGCTCTGCTTCTAGGGTGGACACATAGCATACCTTGAATGTGAGGCTCTGCGGGGAAACATAAAAAGTAAAATATTTATTCTACATCAATTATAGAGCTTTTGGTATTATAGTCAATAACCCCTTCAGATTATTACAAACCCACAAGGCTTTTTTTCCCCTCATGTCTCATGGGTAGCATTATGCACAACCATTGTGCTGCACTATTGAGCACAAAGCATTGCAAGTATAGGTAATGAGCTTTATCTTGCTGTAGGAGCTAGAGGAACTAGTTGGACTAGACAGTGGGGATATGCTGAAAAGATGAAGCTTGCTCTCCTTGCTAAAAAGTGAACCCCGTTATTTGTTGCCTATAAGTAAAATACAGGTCAGCTTTAACATCCCTCAAAAAAAAAACTTTGATCGCAAATCCTTCTTACCTCTGCGATTGTAGCAGTCTTCGGCAAAGCAGCTGTGAGGGCTGCGGGTTCGTGGGCCTTTGTTCCGGCTTGGAGGAAGTATGCGAATGGGCAGGACGGGTGTAGTACACATGTAACAGGGGCAAGCACAGCCCATCTGAGAAAATCCCCTATAAGAACAAGACAAAAAACTTTAAAGAGTGTGTAAAGGCAAAACTTTTTAATTGCAGACTGTCCACTGGAGAAATTCAGCCTCTTCATATTGGCCCTGGTGACTATTATGACAGCAGAAGGTAATAGGAAATTTCAATGGAGCAAATGTTCCGGTGACTAAGAGGGGAATTCTTTCATCATAGAGAGATTTCAATTTATTTCCCATTGAGCCTTCAAGACAGGAAGTGAAAGGAAATCACCCCAGCAGAGCATGGACGGCAAGAAATAACCTGATAAGGCTATTAACCCTTCCATATTCAATCAAGTTGTAGCTATGTATATATTTTAAAGAGAAAAGAAAGAAATTATATTAGGCATTCACACTGCTCTGGCATTTTACGCTTTAATTATTATAATGTGTAGCACTTGTCATCAGATCCCCAGCTCATTAGTACCATTGTTCAGCAAATCCCTGGCTCAGCAGTACATCCAGCTCTTCTGGTTTCCCAGCTCAGTAGTACCCCCAGCTCTGCTAATCTCCCTCTCAGTAGTAACTGCCAGCTCTTCTGATCCCCCGATCATTAATAACCCACAACTCTTCTTATCTCAGCGCTCAGTAGTAAATCCCAAGCTCTGCTGATCCCTCACTCAGTAGTAACCCCAAGCTCTGCTGATCCCCCACTCAGTAGTAACCCCAAGCTCTGCTGATCCCCCACTCAGTAGTAACCCCCAGCTCTGCTGATCCCCCACTTAGTAGTAACCACAAGATTTGCTGATCCTCTGGTTTGTTGAACCTCCTCTCTCTCCAGTCCCTGCTCACCTCATGGTATATTGCTCCAATGCTGCTCACCACGTGTGACATCTGCTAGTTTCTCCTGCTCTGGTCTCCCAGCTCTGATGATCCTCCGCTGCTCAGTCCTATCTCTCCGGTCCCCGCTCACCTTCCGCTACAGTGTTCCCATGTTGGGCACCATGTGGGCCGTTTGCTATTTGCTCCGGTCCAGACCCCACTTACCTTCCTGCTGCTCCATGCTTCACACCAGATGTGACGTCTGCACCAGACACTCCCAGAATATATACACGTGAACTGGAAGTGACTCCGGATGATGTCTTTCTGGTTTGCATGTTTGTTTCCCAGCATATCCTGGGCTATCTCATATCTGCAATACCTCCAAAACAAAGCGCAGTCAACTCTGAATAAATGCCCCTTAACCACTTACGGACCGCCGCACGCCGATATACGTCGGCTGTTTGAAGAGGGATATCTCTGTTATGGCAGCAGCTAGCTGCCATAACCCAGGTATCCTCATCTTCAGCCGGTGGTCTGGTTTCCGATAATGGTCGTGTCTGCGGCAGGTTCGCCGCAAGATCACCGTTATCGGCGGCGGGAGAGGGCCCCCCCGCCACTCTCCCGTGCCCTCCGCCGCTTACCAGAGCCGTCGGTAGCGGCGGAGGCGATCGGGTCCTCTCTGTTGCTGGGTATGGGGACGAGTGAGGGGAAGATGGCCCCCACTTATCTCCTTACCAAAGTAGGGCGGAAGCGATGTCAAAACGTCACTTCCGCCCATAGCTCTTAGTGGCCCTATTTATTTATTTTCAAATGACATTTTTTTATTTATTTTTTATTTATTTTTTATTGCATTTTAGTGTACATATGAGATCTGAGGTCTTTTCGACCCCAGATCTCATATTTAAGAGGACCTGTCATGCTTTTTTCTATTACAAGGGAAAGTGACACAATTTTTTTTTAAAGAACAGTGTAAAAAATAAAAATAAAAGGTAAAATAAATAAGAAAAACATTTTTAAAATTTAAACGCGTTCCGTCCCGTCGAGCTTTCGTGCAGAAGCGAACGCATACGTGAGCAGCGCCCGCATATGAAAACGGTGTTCAAACCACACATGTGAGGTATAGCCATGATCGGTAGAGCGAGAGCAATAATTCTAGCCCCAGACCTCCTCTGTATCTCAAAACATGCAACCTGTAGAATTTTTTCAACATTGCCTATGGAGATTTTTAAGGGTAAAAGTTTGTCACCATTCGCAATGGCGCAATTTTGAAGCGTGACATGTTGGGCATCAATTTAATCGGGGTAACATTATCTTTCACAATATAAAAAAAATTGGGCTAACGTTACTGTTAATTTTTAATTAAAAAAAGTGTATTTTTTCCCAAAAAAGTGCGCTTTTAAGACCGCTGCGCAAATACAGTGTGACATAAAGTATTGCAACGACCGCCATTTTATTCTCTAGGGTGTTAGAAAAAAAATATATAATGTTTGGGGGTTCTAAGTAATTTTCTAGCAAAAAAACGTGTAAACAACAAATCTGAGAAAGAGGTTCGGTCCTTAAATGGTTAAATGCTGCAGGTGCTGTTAGCAAGCGTTGTCATAGACTGCTTGCTAGCAGCAGGGTTGAAGTGGGTTGAAGTGGTTAAAATTAAAGTGATTAAAATTGTGCGCGCTCGTGGACTGGCACCAAACTACGGTACTTGAAAATCTCCATAGTTTAGAGCTACAGAGGAGGTCTAGTGATAGAACTATCGCTCTCGTATTGACATTTGCGGCAGTTTAGAGCTACAGAGGAGGTCTAGTGATAGAACTATCGCTCTCGTATTGACATTTGCGGCAGTTTAGAGCTACAGAGGAGGTCTAGTGATAGAACTATCGCTCTCGTATTGACTTTTGCGGTGATAGCTCACATGTGTGGTGCAAACACCGTTTACATGTGAGGTATCGCCGCAAACGCTTAAAAGAGAAGCATGTTTTTTTTTAAGAATCAAACTTACCTAGGTGGATGCAGCATCGGTCCGATCTGTCCCCCGGCGCCTCTGCACTGGGAACCGAGCGATCGAACATCGCTCAGTTCTCACAGCTCCCCGAGCGGAGAGCTGGTGACTGTCAATCACAGCTCTCTGCTCTGCCCCCTTCTCGCTCACTGAAGCGCTGGGCTGTGGAGGGGAGGGGGTGGCCGGCTCAGGCTCTCAGAGGATCGCTGAAAGGCTGAGCCGGGTGTCAATCCAGGGATCTGGCGGATCCTGGCTCCGTGGTTGTGATGATGTAGAGTCTGGACCGACTTTTGTGACGTCAGCAGAGAGCAGACTTCAACCCGCTCTCTGCTGAAAACAGGTCACAGCAGTGCAAAATGAACTGCACTCCTGTGATACACAGAAGAGGTACAGCCAAACTAGCTTTGGCTATACTTTTTTTTTAAAAGCAAAAGACCCAAAAAAAAATTTTGATCATTTGCTTTAAAAAATAATATATATATAAAATAAATGGCCTTGTTTGCATGGGACTGGAACCGGAAGTGATGTCATAACGTCGCTCTGGTCCTCCTAGGCCATAGAGATGAGTGGAAGCCATCTTTCCTTCACACATCTCTGTACCCAGCCCCCACCAGCAGCAGATCAGTTTCTTGAGCTACCGATCGCCCAGGTAAGCCTGGGAACCACAAGAAAGTGAAGGGGTGCACTTCTAAAGGCAATCCAGTGGCAAATGCGCTACTCTGACCACTTTTATCAGAAAGACCGGCGCCTGAGGGAAGAAACGATACCGGGGTTATGGCATCTAGCTGCAGCCATAACCCCGGTATTAAAAGTAATTACCGTATTTATCGGCGTATAACACGCACCCCAAGTTTAGGAGGGAATTTTAAGGAAAAAAACTTTTAGGAGGGAAATTCAAGGAAAAAAACCTTACATTTAAATGCAGCATGCAGCCTTGCCCAGTGTCCATCTGCAGCCTTGCCCAGTGTCCATCTGTCCATCTGCAGCCTTGCCCAGTGTCCATCTGCAGCCTTGCCCAGTGTCCATCTGTCCATCTGCAGCCTTGCCCAGTGTCCATCTGTCCATCTGCAGCCTTGCCCAGTGACCATCTGTCCATCTGCAGCCTTGCCCAGTGTCCATCTGTCCATCTGCAGCCTTGCCCAGTGCCTTTGCAGCCTTGTCAGTCTCTGCGTTTTTTAAATTTGGCGCCGATTTCTGTGGAGAGGAGCGAGCGGGGCCGAGTGTACTTCGGCTAGACTCGGCTCCTCTCGCAGTCCCGCCCATCTCCACTGACTGCGCCGCTGACAGAGAAAGCCGAGTGTACTTCGGCTAGACTCGGCTCTGCTCACAGTCAGGGGCAGGACTGCGGGAGGAGCCGAGACTAGCCGAAGTACACTGTACTTCGGCTTCGGCTCCGTTCGCTCCTCTCGCTCGTTTCAGCAGGGGAATCGGAGGAGTATCGGCGTATAACACGCACCCACGATTTTCCCCTGATTTTAAGGGGAAAAAAGTGCGTGTTATACGCCGATAAATACGGTATGTATTTTTCCAGTTAGGAGGTCTCCAACCCAGTGTCCAGCTCTTGCCAGAAACTAGCAGGCTAAATGTGCAGGTGTTCACAGCCCTTCTTATCTAGAACCTAACAACAGTTCAAGGTTCTATCCAAGAGACAGGAGGTGTTCATAAAAAATTCAAATAAATCAGAGAGAGAGAAGACAATAATGAAATAGAAGAATAAAGCTCAGGCTTCTGCTTTGCTTTACTTGAACATCCGGTTGCAGGTCCGGCAATGGAACTCCGCGATCCCCCACATCTTATCATAAGGCACTGGGTCGTATTTCTTCCGGCAGATGTGACATCTGGACACCTGAACAGAAAAAGAGAGCACATTAATAGAACTCCAACAATATCTTGCTAAACTCTGAATGACTAAAGATTTAAAGGGAACAATTCTTATGCCACGTACACACGTTCGGTTTTTCTGATGAAAAAAGACCAATGGACTTTTTTCATCGGACAAACCGATCGTGTGTGGGCCCCATCAGTCTTTTTTCCATCGGTATAAAAAAATAGAACATGTTTTAAATTTTACCGATGGAAAAAAAAAACATAGCAAATTCCGATCGTCTGTGGGGAACTTCATTGGAGAAAAAACCCACGCATGCTCAGAATCAAGTCAACGCATGCTCAGAAGCATTGAACTTCATTTTTCTTGGCTCTTCGGAGTGTTTTACGTCACGGCGTTTGGGACGGTCGGATTTTAGACTGATGGTGTGTAGGCAAGACTGATGGAAGTCAGCTTCTTCGGATTTCCGATGGAAAAATCCATCGGATTTTATTCCATCGGAAATCCGTTCGTGTGTACAGGGCATTACGAGTCTCAGTGAAGGTTTGAAATCCCTGCTCTTCTCCCTCTTCTCTATGCAGCGCTTTCAGGATGGATCAGAATGTTGTTCTGTGTCAGTGCTGACCAATCAGAATCAATCTAATTCTGCCCAGAAGCCCTGAGATGAAGAAGAGTAGAGATTTCAAATCCCAGACTGCTACACAAGCTGCGTGGGCACAGACAGCTCATCAAACATACAAGTACAGCAGGGACCAGGAGGAGGTATGGCGTTAGGTATGGTGTTAGACCACCTTTTGAACTTACACTTTCAGATACTAAAAACAAACTTATCATAATCACAGACATAAGTAAACAAAATAATGTGAAGGAAGGTATGAGAGGAAGATGCTGTATTTGCTCCCCATGGCTTTTATATATTGTTGCGTTTACTTGAGTCCAGGGGTAGGTAACCTTGGCCCTCCAGCTGTGGTGAAACTACAAGTCCCATGATACATTGCAAGACCCTGACAATCACAGGCATGACTCCTAGATAGGGTTGCCACTTTTTCTTCAAGCCAAACCCAAACCCAAACACTTTAGCGGCGCACAGCAAAATTCTTTTTTTTAGTATACACCATAGGATTGTAGCAGACCTGGGACACCTTTGGGCACTCCAAAGAGAATGGTAATGTTGCATGCATAGTCCCCCTCAACCTCTTATCAGCCCCTGTTCCAAGACACATTCCTGTCTGAATATTGTGTCCGTGTTTCAGGCGGACTGAAACCCGGACACATGATTCAAAACCCGAACTGTCCGGGTGAATCCTGGACAAGTGGCAACCCTACTCCCAGAGGCAGAGGCGTGATGGGATTTGTAGTTTCACCACAGCTGGATTGCTGAGGTTGCCTACCCCTGCTCTAGTCTATGGTGCCTTCATGATGTCAGCCTATAGCATTACCATGGCAGTCTGGATTATTAGTTCTGGCTCTGACATCTCTGGGACGAAACCTTTTGGTACACAAATGTTAGCACAAAGAGCAGGGTGTAGGTTGGTGTTAGGGCATAGTTTAGGTTAGGGTAATGTTAAAGAATGAGGTTAAAGGATTAGTTTACATGTTAGTGGGTAGGTTAAGGGTTACTTGATGTAGATGGGGGGGAGGCAACATTTTAGGGATGAGGTTAGGTGTTCATTCAGACAAAAAGGATAACATGAAACTGTGACCAGGCTATGGACAACCAAATATTTACCTAACCTTAGAGATGATGTCCAGGGAAGTGATTCCCCCAACTTATCCAACTAATCTTAAATTACATTTACTCACATAAATCTGTGGTCACGTGACGTGCCAGTTCCCTAGTTCTACTATCTTCTGTATTAGAGTTGAAGGGTCTTTCTTCAGATGCTCATGCCTCTGCCTGGTTAATGTGTGCACTTCCTGCTGGTGGTCAAGTGTTGGGGTTCTCTCAAGGACTGAAGACTGGAGCATCATAATGAGGTGGCGCCAATGACGTCATCATCACACCACCGGAAGTGTCGTGATCTACGATTCAGGAGTGTGTAGCCGATGTCTTATGCTCCTTAAGGGGCCAGAGTCCACCTTTGTATGCTTTTATCTGTGTGCCCTACTATGTGCACACCTAAACGTGAGTGTATTTTATAGAAGTTTTGATAATTTTTTTGCAAATTTTATGGTATGTTTGCATGATGATGGTTCCTATATTGTTCCTTTGAACATAATTACCTAACAAATAAGAAGGATTTAGAGAGCCAGCTGATTCCCCAAGACTTATCCCAGTGGAACATCCAGTGGAAGACTATCAGGATATGAGTTGGTCCCAACTCTAAAAGGGCGATGTGTATTTGACCTAGATTTATTAGGTCCATGCATAGAGGTGAGCTGCTGTCCACATTGGTGAAGGATTCACGTGGTGAAATATATAACATATAGTCACTGTATGTGCCCTAAAGGAGAAGTGTACCTAATCAGCATAAATTGAATGCACATACGAACTCTTGTACAGATTTAAAGGATGCATGCATGAACAGTTACAACATTTATTTTGCATTCCTTTACTACTAGAAGGGTGACACCACCATTGTTATATATTCCCAGCATCCCCAGTGTATGTGATATGCATGTATTTTTTCACGTTCAGCAGGTGTACTACAATATTACTGTATTATATTGCCTTTGTTAGACCCCTTTCACACTGAGGCGTATTTCAGGCGTTTTAGCGCTAAAAACAGCGCATAAAAAACGCCTGAAATACTCCTGCCCCAGCATTCTCAATGTAAAAGCCTAATGCCGCGTACACACGATCATTTTTCCCATCGGGAAAAATTTAATTTTTTCTTTTGGACGAGAAAAACGACCGTGTGTGGGCTTTTTGTAATTTTTCCCGACGGGAAAAACGGCATTAATCACGACAAGAAAAATTAGAACATGCTCTAATTTTTCTCTTCGGACGGACTTCAAACAAACTTTTCCGTGGATTTTTGTCCGAAGGGAGTTGGCGGTGAACGCCCAACGCCCATAGCATACACACGCTCTGACTTTTTCGGCAACAAACACGAACGTAGTGACGTTTCAACGTACTGACGACACTTCAAAAGAGGAAGTTAAATTCTCCGGCGTCACCCTTTGGGCTCCTTCTGCTAATCTCGAGTTAGTAGAAGTTTGGTCAGTGTTGATTCGCGATTTTCATTTTCACTAGAACACAAATCCTTTGTAAATACGTTTGTCATTTCTCCGTATCATCAGCAAAGTAGCTTTATTATTATTATCCCATTATTAAAGAAGAAGAGAATGTGCGCTGCATTTCTAAATTTCATAACTTGCCGCGTCACGAATGTGATATCTCCATTACGAACGCTAGTTTTACAAGACAGAACGCTTCCGGCTGGTCCTTGCTTCTGAGCATGCGTGTTTGTACTTCAGACTAAAGTCCGATGGATTTCTGTACACGATAGGACTTTGCACCGTAGGACTTTTGTTGCCGAAAAGTTCGTCCGTTTGCAGATCCAACTTTTGTCCGATGAAAACGGAAAAAGTTTGTCCGATGGAGCGTACACACGGTCAGATTTTTTTGAAAACCTGCTCATTTTGAAGTTTGTTGTCAAAAAGTCAGATCGTGTGTATGGGACTCTTAGACTAATTTCCATAAATTTGTTGTGGTTTAGTCCACACCTCAGCCCCTGAGCCCTTAGGCCCAGGCACCCTATGTTGACCTCTGGCCTTGGTCGGAGGGCCCCTGTTGATCGATAGTACTTCCTTTAAAACATATTTAATATATGTACTTGTTCATGCTGTTTCATTAAGCCTACTTTTGATAACTCCTGTGTGGGAATGTTGCATTTGTGTTTTTCTATATTCCAATAAAAATATTGTACCAAAATAAAAGCCCTTGCTGACACCCTTAGCTGCAGACACTATGGAGCAATTCATCCTCTCATTTAAAACAGAATGACTAAAATCACAGCTCTCCATCTTTACTTCCTCTGGCAGTAGGGACTTGGTGGTCTGTCAGCCTTCTAATGTCAATATACAGCAGGTGCTGTAAGCTGTTCAGAAACACACTGTAATGCCTTGTACACACGGTCGGAATTTCCGATGAAAAAAGTCTGACGGAATTTTTTCATCGGATATTCCAACAATGTGTGTGCCCCATCTGACTTTTTCCGTCGGAAATTCCGACGGAGTCAGAAAAAGAACATGTTCGTCTGTATGGAACTCAGACTGAGAAAAAAATATGCATGCTCAGAATCAAGTCGAGGCATGCTCGGAAGCATTGAACTTAATTTTTCTCAGCTCGTCGTAGTGTTGTACGTCACCGTGTTCTTGACGGTCGGAAATTTGGTGTGACAGTGTGTATGCAAGACAGCTTGAACGGAATTCCACCGGAAAAAAATCAGTCGGAGTTTACCCCGACGGAAAATCCGATCGTGTGTACAAGGCATAACAGTACTTCAGAGTCTCCACTGTAATCTTTGAGCATGAATTTCTCCACAGTGCCTGCACCTATGGAGGTCAGTGGGGGCTTTGTTTAATGCTCATTTACTGCTTGTGAAGGATATGTAAATACTTTATTGTCCACAGCCTGGCCACAGGTTTACTTTGGGTGTTAGGCACACTTTATAACATAATGGTAGATATAGGAGCTGCACGATTTCCACTGGTTCTGGTGATGAAAAGAGACAAATTTTAGTAAGAGTGGCAGCACTTCTAGCAGTGGACGGGTTTTTTAGAAAATCCAAGTGACTTTAAACTCTGCAACAACTGTACTTCTTTACAACTGCCACAGCAATATACAAAAGACGTAGGGCTTCATTATAATTGGACAGGGAGCAAAATACACTGAAACCTTAATAACCAAAAAATAAATTACAAAGGCATTTTACCCTTTTTTCTTTCAAGTACATTAGGTCCAAAGGTACAAGTGCAACAGAATACCCCACCACTGCTATACTTTTATTCTGGCCACCCACCTCTTTCCTCTGTGGAACCCTTCGCCACCACATCTTGTCACATTCTCTGCAGGAGAACTGGCGGTTATGATAGGGGATGAGGTTTTCAGTAGCATTTGTAAACATTTTTAAGTTCTTCTCTGTCAGAGGAAGATGCTTCAATCTTTCAGCCAGGTTCTGAGGAGAAAAAACAAGCATCATTTCTCCTTTCCAAATTTCCAGCAAACTTCACATTCCAATGCTCTCCAAGGTCAGGACTACTCCCCATTCACACAGGGGCAACACGACTTCCAGCGCGATTTTATGAGGCAACTCAGACACGACCTGAGTATGAATCACAGCACGACCTGGAGCTACTTACAAGGCAACTCCAAGTTGCCTGCAGGACAAGAGACATTCCAGTGGCCAATCAAACAAGAATCAGCTCTGTGGGAGGGAGGGGGGAGGGAGAGGTTTGCCTGATAAATGTATGTTATCTTCCTGGAGAGTCGCTCCTATTAAGACAGTGAGAGGCGACTCCCATTGAAATGAATGGTTACAGGTCGCCTAGAAGTCGGATTGAAGTAGTACAGGGACCTTTTTTGAAGTCGGAGCAACTGCAGTAGTGTGCATAAGGACGGCTCTATTAACTTACATTGATTTCTTCAGCCAGCGCGACCTGAGGCGACTAGGGGCGACCTGGGGCGATTTGGAGTCGGATCCAAAGACGCCCCTGTGTGAATGGGCTAACAGTGCAAAGAATGATACAAAATAATAAATGGTTCTGTTAGACCCCTTTCACATAGGCTGTCCGATTAGGTCCACCTGTCAGTTTTTCAGACAGACTTGATCGGACCTTGAAGTCTCCTCTATGGAGCGGCGGATGTCAGCAGACACATGTCCGCTGACATCCGCCGCTATCCGATCTGATCCTGTCCGCAAAATCCAGACGAATGGTGGTCCTATTTTCCATCTGTCTGGCGGATCAGATAAAAAGTGGACAGGCGGTCCGTTTCCATCCTATTTTCCCATAGAGGAGAGCAGGACTGTATCCACTCTGCACAGTGAGCGGACAGGACTTGTCATCTGCCTGCTCAGTGGGGATTAGCGGAGCGGTTCACCTGCTGAGCAAGTGGAATCGGTTGCACGAAGGTGCCCGTGTGAAAGGGGCCTAAGGCTGCATTCACACCTGAGCGTAGCGCTTCGAGCGTTTTTACCGTCGTTTTGACCGTCGTTTTGACGCGCAAATTTGCACCCGTCGAAACGCTTGTTGTCGCGGTAGACGCTTGAATCGGGCGTTTCCATTACATTATAGGAATCCTAAAACGCCCAATCTGCCCGATTCGTGCGACAAAAAAGGGTCCGGAACTTATTTGAGCTTCAGGCGTTCGGCTTCAGGCGTTTTTGAGTGGAGATGTGAACCATCTCCATAGAGAATAATGTATTTTTTCCCCTCTAGCGTTTTGTAGCTTCAGGCTTAGGGCTACAATACGCTCAGGTGTGAATGCAGCCTAAGTGTTTATAGTGTTTCGTTGTTCCTTATTGCACCATCTGTAGTCTTAGCATTGTTAAAGCTGAGTTCCAACCAAAAGTGGAACTTCTGCTTTAAGTACTTCTTACCCACTGACATGTCACATTTGGCATGTCATTTTTTTGGGGGGGAACGGGTACCTGGTTTTGACACGTACCCTGCTCCTGGCCACCTAGGCGACTCCTCCTCTCCCCTAGGTGGCCCCTCCCTCCCTGCAATCTTCTGGGGCACGTCACAGGTCCCAGAAAATTGCACGGCCATTCACGACGCGCATCACGACTTATGCATGCTCAGTGCACACCCGGCTGTGAAGCCGCAAGCTGTCACAGTCGGGGTGCCCACAGTAGTAATGCCGACACCATGGACCGGTGGAGGAGAGGAGCGAGGCTTCGGGCGCCCGCATCGCTGGACCGTGGGACAGGTGAGTGCGCGTTTATTAAAAGTCAGCAGCTATACTTTTTAGCTGCTGACTTTTAATAAACACAGAACTGGGTGGAACTCCGCTTTAAGTTTAGTGGTTTCCAGCATTGTCCAGTTTGTCTCGATATTAAATAATGCAATAGCGCTGAACATGATGTGCCAAAAGCCAAGCACCAGTGCTATCACTGGGGGGAATGCAAGTAAGTCCTATAACCCTCAGCCGAGGTTCACACTGCTGCGGGATTGAAATCATGCGAGTTCAGCTGAACTCACGTCATTTCATACCCGCATGTCAGTCCGACTTCGGGGGGGGGCGATTTTAGAGACATCTGTGTGGGTTCCTGCATAGATGTCTCTTAAAATTGCACCCAAAGTCACCAGAAGTAGTAGAGAAACTACTTTTGGGAAAAAGGTGCGTTGCCGCAAAGTCTGCGTCGCACCGATTCGGAGGGTGCCATTACCAGCAATAGCCACCAATTTGGCATGTCAAATCGCATGCCGAATCGCTCCAATGGGAACCAAGGCTTATACTCAGAAGTTCCAGGTATTTCCTGCGGCTGAATGGAGCAGTAGGAGAATGCAGGGACAGTGCGTATATGCTGGAGAGGAGATGAGCATTAAAGTTGCTGTTGCTTTGCATGGGTAGAGTATAGGTTTTCTTCAGCTGTGCACTGCAAAAAGGCATAAAGGACCTGTGTCCATGAAGGGGTTAATCAGCAGGCATCAGCACGCTGTAGATTAACATTCCTGGTTTGACACAGGTGCACATTCCTAGCTGTCAGATTATGTGCTTCCTGACAACTAATGAATAGGAACCAATCATGTAACCACCATAACCATTATGAAAAGGTGATCACAAGAGGTTTGTAAGTAAGCAGGCAGCAGTTACATTTTTAACCCTGTATAGTGTGTCCTTTTCCATTGGGCCACATACTGTATGTGCGTAACGGTTTTTGTGCTGGGAGCATGCTGCGTAATGCTTTCCCAGCATAAAGACCGAGCTGTCACTGGTAGCTTCAGGTCATGTACTAAAGATCGGGAGCAGGGAGGACCAGCTCTCAATCACATGATCACTGTGATAGCCTGTGATTGGCTATTGCGGTAATCAGTAATTCTACAGCCTGCCCCTGTACTCTTTCTCTTCTTGAAGGGAGAAAATTATACAATGTTGAGGAGAAGATTGTAAACCAAAAAAGCCTGTACAAAAATAAATAAATAAAATAAAGGGCAAAAGGCAAAATCAGGGTTTGGTCTAGATCAGTGTCAGGGTTAGTGTCAAGGTCATGCTCAAAGGTCAGGTCAGTGTTTTTTAAGTAGGAAAAAAAACAAAAACAATGTGCACTATTGTTTTTGGGCCCCTGATGAATAAAAAACAACAAATAATATACACATTTGTGGCATCACTGCAATTATCGGGAGTAGGAATTAATGTTGTGTTGTTCTTTGCAGGTGGGTTATGGTAAAGGAAGGAAAATATAATGTTACATTACAAAAAATAATACCGTATATACTCGAGTATAAGCCAAGCTTTTCAGCACATATTTTTGTGCTGAAAATGCCCCCTCGGCTTATACTCGAGTCACCTTTTTGCGCCTGATCTCCTGGACTTTGGGGACCCGGTACTGGCCGGCCGTAGGTCCCCTGGACACATGTAGCCCCACCCTTCCTCTACAAGTGTGAAAAGTTTGTTGTCCGGGGGACCTACGGCCGGGGAGCACGGATTTTTCAAAGCCGGACACCCCTTCCATAGACTCCTATGTTAAACAGTAATTTCTCTGGTGATTTTGGGGACCCGATTCCGGCCGGTCGTAGGTCCTCTGGACCCCAAACTTGGCACACATGTAGCCCCACTCTTCCACTACAAGTGTGAAAAGTTTGTTGTCCGGAGGACCTACGGCCGGGGAGCACCGATTTTTCAAAGCCGGACACCCCTTCCATAGACTCCCATGTTAAACAGTCATTTCTCCGGTGATTTTGGGGACCCAATTACAGCCGGTCGTAGGTCCTCTGGACCCGAAACTTAGCACACATGTAGCCCCATTTCTCCTCTCTAAGTGTTCAAAGTTTTTTGTCCGGGGGACCTACGGCCGGGGAGCACCGATTTTTTAAAGCTGGACACCCCTTCCATAGACTCCCATGTTAAACTGTAATTTCTCTGGTGATTTTGGGGACCCAATTACAGCCGGTCGTAGGTCCTCTGGACCCCAAACTTGGCACACATGTAGCCCCACTCTTCCTCTACAAGTGTGAAAAGTTTGTTGTCCGGGGGACCTCCGGCCGGGGAGCAACGATTTTTCAAAGCCGGACACCCCTTCCATAGACTCCCATGTTAAACTGTAATTTCTCTGGTGATTTTGGGGACCCGATTACGGCCGGTCGTAGGTCCTCTTGACCCCAAACTTGGCACACATGTAGCCCCACTCTTCCTCTACAAGTGTGAAAAGTTTGTTGTCCAGGGGACCTACGGCCGGGGAGCACCGATTTTTCAAAGCCGGAGACCCCTTCCATAGACTCCCATGTTAAACGTCAGTCTAGTCATGGACACAGTGAGGCATGGGCACAGTAAGGTATGGGCACAGTGAGGCACAGTGAGGCATGGACGCAGTGAGGCATGGGCACAGTGAGGCACAGTGAGGCATGCACATGGAAACAGTGAGGCAAAGTGAGGCACAGTGAGGCATGCAGATGGACACCCTAGGCTTATACTCGAGTCAGTAAGTTTTCCCAGTTTTTTGTGGTAAAATGAGGTGCCTCGGCTTATATTCGGGTCGGCTTATACTCGAGTATATACAGTACTCTTTTTTTTTTACTAGTTTGGACCAGTTCTCCTTTCATAATAAAAAATAAATAAATCAGAAGATATCTAACCAAATGAGAGACCAATTTATTTTGTCCTAAAAAACAAACAAAAAAAGGGCATAATTCAGCTGGATACACGTACACATACAAAGATATATACAGACTTACTAACACATGTCTAATTTTCAACGTTGATTTTAGGCATAATGATTTGTTTGGACCTTCATTCTTAATGTGGTTGTTCTGTCATCTGCTGAAAAAGTCAACTACAAAAACTATAGCTGCTGACTTTTCTAATAGGACGCTCACCTGTCCCAGGATCCAGCGCTTTTCTCAATCAGCTGCTTTCCTCACCAGGCTTCAGTCCCCAGCGCCGGAATACCAACTATAGGAAGCTGGCTGTGACTGCTTGCGGCTTCACAGTCGGTTGCTCATGCTTATAGCAGCCAGCAGTGATCATTGTGTTCTGCCGGTGAGGAAGGCTCCTCGCTCTCCTTGCCAGCAGACCACAATAACACTGCAGGAGGGATTTCTCCATCAACAATGACTGTGTTGATGGGGGAATCAAGCACTTCCCTTTCCTTCCATCTGTGGTGGAAAAAAAAGAAAATTGCATAATCTACGGGCTGCTTTAGGTAAGTATGCGTTTCCCCGGTGACGACGTCCCTTGGATGAAACGCGTCGGACAGAGATACAGCGGTGACGTCATCACGCTCGCGGAGGCATTGATCAGGATTTACTGGTGTTTGTCACGCGATTTACCTGTTTACACTTGTAAGTAGTTTTTTAATTAATAAACGCTGTATTTTAACAATACTACACTATGAGAGATCTTCTTCCTCTTGCCTATCATTGAATTACCGTTACCACATGGTGGATGGCTGTGGTCATGAGGATGAGCTCCATCTGATACCTGGGAGTCATTATCCATCCATCCATATGGGATCTTTCCCAAAGTGCAGCCAGACCTCCTTCCTCTGACAATCTGGTCAGAGGAAGGAGCCACATCGTTTGTTCCTCCTAAGTAGGAAAAACAATCTGTCTCCTAGTCACTCCCATCCCCCCACAGTTAGAACATGCTGAGGGAACACATAAATAACCCCTTGATCGCCGTCTAGTGTTAACCCCTTCCCTGCCAGTGACATTTACACAGTAATTAGTGCATTTTAATAGCACTGATCGCTGTATAAATGCTTATGGTCCCAAAAAAGTATCAAAAGTCTCCGATCTGTCCGTCGCGATGTCGCAGTACCGCAAAAAAATCGCAGATCACCGCCATTACTAATAAAAAAAAATAATAATAAAAATGCCATAAATCTTTTCTATAGTTTGCAGACGCTATAACTTTTGCGCAAACCAATCAATATTCGCTTATTGTGATTTTTTTTTACCAAAAATATGTAGAAGAATACGTATCAGCCTAAACTGAGGAAAAAAATTTTAGTTATTTTTTAAATTGGGGATTTTTATTATAGCAAAAAGTAAAAAATATTGTTTTTTTTTTTAAATTGTCGCTATTTTTTTGTTTATAACGCCAAAAAAAAAAAAAAACGCAGAGGTGATCAAATACCACCAAAATAAAGCTCTATTAGTGGGGAAAAAAATTACCGTATTTATCGGCGTATAACACGCGCCGGCGTATAACACGCACCCCAAGTTTAGGAGGGAATTTTAAGGAAAAAAACTTTTAGGAGGGAAGTTTAAGGAAAAAAAATTACATTTAAATGCCCATCAATGCAGCCTTTTCAGTGTCCATCTGCAGCCTTGTCCATCATTGCAGCCTTGCCCAGTGTCCATCTGCAGCCTTGCCCAGTGTCCATCTGCAGCCTTGCCCAGTGTCCATCTGCAGCCTTGTCCATCATTGCAGCCTTGCCCAGTGTCCATCTGCAGCCTTGCCC
Organism: Rana muscosa; assembly: GCA_029206835.1. Taxonomy (NCBI): domain Eukaryota; kingdom Metazoa; phylum Chordata; class Amphibia; order Anura; family Ranidae; genus Rana; species Rana muscosa. The sequence goes on from CM055118.1 coordinate 289,473,486, forward strand.
AGTGTCCATCTGCAGCCTTGCCCAGTGTCCACCTGCAGCCTTGCCCGGGTGCCTTTGCAGCCTTGCCCAGTGTCCATCTGCAGCCTTGCCCAGTGCCTTTTCAGCATTGCCTAGTGCCTATGCAGCCTTGCCAGTCTCTTTGCAGAATTGCCCTGATTTAAAATTGTCGCCGATTTCCGCTGACTGTGAGCGGAGAGGAGCGAGCGGAGCCGAGATACAGAAAGCCGAGTGTACTTCGGCTATACTCGGCTCTGCTCACAGTCAGGAGCAGGACTGCGAGAGGAGCCGAGACTAGCCGAAGTACACTCGGCTTTCTGTATGTCAGCGGCGCTCGCAATCAGTGGAGGTGGGCGTGACTGCGAGAGGAGCCGAGTAAAGCCGAGTGTACTTCGGCTTTGTGTATCTCGGCCCCGCTCGCTCGTTTCCTCACAATCAGCGGGGGATCGGCGTATAACACGCACCCACGATTTTCCCCTGATTTTAAGGGGAAAAAATAAATACAGTAATTTTGTTTTGGGTACAGTGTCGCGTGACCGCGCAATTGTCAGTTAAAGCGACGCAGTGCCAAATTGTAAAAAGTGCTCTGGTCAGGAAGGGGGTCAAATCTTCCGGGGCTGAACTGGTTAATGAAAACTGTAATGGGTTTGGGCCACTTATATTTAATTTTTACAACTGATTTAAAAAAAAATTTGTTCACTTATCTAAATACCTATCATTGCTTTGAATCAACAAAACCCAATGCCAAGGGGCCGTGCACAACGCGGGCTTTCCTCTGTATCACTGCTCACATTTGGTGGAGATCCCCTTTAAGTCATTTCTGCTTATTGTAAACGTATAAACCGTACCTGTATGTCCTTGTCTGTACTCAGGTCCTGCCAGAGAAAAAAAAAAAAAGACAAATAGATCTTCTTAGTAAACCGTTATATGACTTGGAGAAGCACCAGCCACACAAACAAGAGATAAGCAAGGACAGATTTTCAGGAGTCGAGTGTCTTCTGGCGATCAAGTATGTAAGGCCTGCCAGAGACATTAATCTCTTGTATAGTAGAAGAGAATGACTGTACAGCTCAAACAATATGCAGCCAATAAAAGCCTAATAGTGATATATTACAACATAGAAAATACAAGCATTCGGGGCCCTTAACCACTATCACATAACAATATTTTGGCCCTTGTATTTAAAGCGGAACTACACTGTCATCTGAGCACCGCAAACCAAAAACACTATTTAATTGATTTTTAATATTAAAAGCAAACTTCTCCATCCATCCATATCTCCACGTTTTATTTTGCTGAGAAATCATTATGAAAAACACCACCTAGCATTTCTGGCTGTGGCCATCTTGAGTAAGGGCAGATAATTCATGTAGCATTTACTTCCTGGAATCCATCTGCCTTTAGCTCAGGCATGCAGGTGTTTCGTCAGATATTACGACCCGTCAGAAATGATAACGGAAGTGACGTTCCTTCGCCGCCATCTTGCTACACCCCGCACTCCTCCATAGTAATGATACACCGAGAAGGGGGTAAGCGGACATCTTGTTACATCCACCGGAGTTTTGCATTCCACAGTTATTTTTAACAGGAAATGGAGCATGTATGCTTAAATACAGTATTTGGAAATCCAAAGGACTGTTTAGATGTTACATTTTAAAAGCAGCGGCAAACCTGCTGATCTCACGTTTGCTAATGTGACAGATCACCTCTGATTTTAAAATTCAACATGTAAACAGTCCGTCGGATTTCCAAATACTGTAGTTAAGCATATAAGCTTAGTTTTGTGTTAAAAATAACAGTGAAATGCAAAATGCCAGTGTGTGTAACAAGATGTCCGCTTGCCCACTTCTCGGTCTGTCATTACTATGGAGGAGTGTGGGGTGTAGCAAGATGGCGGCGATGGAACGTCACTTCCGTTACCAATTCTGACAGGTCGCCTAATCCAGTGTTTCTCAACTCCAGTCCTCAAGGCACCCCAACAGGTCATGTTTTCAGGATTTCCCTCAGATGAAACAGCTGTGGTAATTACTAAGGCAGTGAAACTGATCAAATCACCTGTGCAAAATAATGGAAAGCCTGAAAACATGACCCGTTGGGGCGCCTTGAGGACTGGAGTTGAGAAACACTAGCCTAATCTGACGGAACACAGGCAGGAGAGGTTGTGCATAGCTGAAAAGACCCCTCCTCCTGTCCTGAAGACTCCTGGGATGTATGACATCATTTGCCTAGGCCAGAAACCAGGAAGTAACTGAAGAAATGTAAAAAAAAAAAAAAAAAAGTTTAAAACAAGTAAATCTGATATACTTTACTATCTATTTCCTAATTCTAGCAGCATAAGGATTAAACATAGTCAATTGTGATTGAGAGAGTGAAGTTCCACTTTAAGACTTCTGTCATGGGATAAATACTATGGGGTTGATTTACTAAAGGCAACACCGGAGGAAGAAGACACCTTGGACCTACGACGGGGGACATTCTTCATTTTAAATAAAGGACTTGTCAAAAACTGTCCCTTAGATTTTTGTAACACTACACTTCTTTTTTGGGTGAATGGGTAGGGGTACAATGTACCCCATATTCATTCAAATGGGAGGACTGGGATCTGGGGGCATCCAGATTCCGATAAGCCCCCTGCCCACAGACCCCCACAGCCCAAGGTTGTGGGGAAAATGCCCTTTTCATGTTAAGGGTATGTGGCCTGTTAAGATTTAGAAGGGGGGGAGGGGGCGCTCGCCCTATCCCCCCCTTTCCTGGCCTGTCAGGCTGCGTCCTTGGAAAAGGGTCTGGCATGGATTATGGGGGGGGGGGGGGACACCACAACTGTTTTGTTTTTTGGCAAAGAACCGAATGGTCTGGTATGGTCTGGGGGGGGGGACCCCATGCCATATTTATTTTAGAATTTGGTGTGGGGTTCCCCCTCAAGATCCATACCAGGCTCAAAGGGTCATGTACAGATCTGGGGGGGGGGGGCGACCCCACACCGTTTTTGTTTTCAATTTTGGCATGGGCTTCCCCCTCAAGAACCTCAGAGCACAAGTCGCATTCCACAAGTCGGATCAGTTAGGATGGCTCTCATAGGGAACCATTGATTTTGACATGTCATGTGACTTGTGCTCTCGAAGCCGGAGCGCATGTTGGACTGGTGTGAACCGCCCCTTAGCTGGATTTAGTACTTTTTATCCTCACAGGCACCCTTTAAATTGGATGATCAGCATGACAGCTATCCAGCTAACATTTTCAGAAGAAGGTCAACAATGACATACCACGTATATTTCTTATAACAGGTTCCCTTTAAGTAGATCTTTGCTATGGTACAATAATAGAAAAACCCCGCACTCAGCTGAACACGATCCCTGCATGTCAGGCCAGGGAAGTGGTTAACCCACAAAAACAATCCATTTCTCTAATACTTCACAATTACACAATTACCGGTACCTTTGGCGTGTCTTTGTCCTTCTTTAGTTTATTGATTACATTCTGGAAAACAGACGTTGTTTTAATATTATGAGAGGCAGCCAACAAGATAAATATGCTTTATATGGAAACTGTTTCACCTGCCAAAACCTTTCCAAGGTAATGCCCCCCTGGAGGAGACTACTAGCGGCTGGTCTGCTGTTGTCTCCATCACAAAGCTGGCCTGATGCAATGATGTGCAGCTGCAGTGAGTACAGGAAGTAGCTAAAGAGGCTGCAGGAGATTAGCAGCACTAAGAAGCAACAAAGCAACCAGCACATTAGAGACATTCTTGCCATTCTTGTGAAAGTGCCATGTCTCTGTCTCTACAGGGCCAGGGTAGAGATTACAGAGATGAGGACTTAAAGCGGAACTAAACTGTATCCACGCACCACAAACTGAAAACACTACTTAACCACTTCCAGCTCGGGCCAATTCTGACATTCCTCTCCTACATGTAAAAATCTGTATTTTTTGCTTGAAAAGTACGTAGAACCCCCAAACCAGGGTGTATAAAAAATAATGATTTTAAAAAAACAAACAAACAAAAAAAAAAGATTTTTTTGATTTTTATCAAATTTAATATAATAAAATGCTTTTGGAGTATCTAAAGATAGTTTTCTATTTAAGATACCATATATACTCGAGTATAAGCCGACCAGAGTATAAGCCGAGGTACCTAATATTACCCCAATACACTGGGAAAACGTATTGACTCGAGTATAAGCCTAGGGGGGGAAATGTGCCCATTGCCACCTCACTGAGCCAATTGCCCAACCTTACTGTGTCCATTGCCACCTCACTGTGCCCATTGCCAGCCTACTGTGCCCAACCTCACTGTGTCCATTGCAGCCATTGTGCCCGAGTGTACCTGAAAATCTTCTTATACTGCGGCCGGCGTCCATTGTTAAAATATCGCGCCTTTCTCCTGGTCCCTTCCGTGATAGGCGTTTCCAGCAAACACTGTGTTGAGTGTTCCACCTATCACGGAGGTCCTCTCATTCTCGGACTCCGTTTCCCAGCAGACACTGTGTTCAGTGTTCCGCCAATCAAGGATGTCTTTTCATCCTCGGACAAGAGAACGTCCATGATAGGCGGAAAACTGAACACAGTTTCTGCTGGGAAACGGAGTCTGAGAATGAGAGGACCTCCGTGATAGGCGAAACACTCAACACAGTGTTTGCTGGAAACGCCTATCACGGAAGGGATCAGGAGAAAGCTGTGAGATTTTCAGGTACTGACTCGAGTATAAGCCGAGGGGTGTACTTTCAGCCCTAAAAAAAGGGCTTAAAAACTTGGCTTATACTCGAGTATATACGGTACATTAATAATTTTGATTATTTAGCATGAAATGGAGCTTAGTTATGTAGCATGAGGCTGTATATTCTGCAATATTTACATTTTTGGTAAACTCATTTAATGAATCCAAGCTCTGCAAGCTGAGATAACATGCACTGCATTGATGCATTCACACAATTTCACAGTAACCATGAGATAAAACAAAGTTCAGGAATATTCCTTTATCCCATTGTTTTGTAAATCTTTGTACACTACAAACTGTATGATTGAATCGGTTCTGATATCGCTGTTTTACTAACCTGACAGCTTATTATTCTAAATAGGAAACCTTCATTTTGTTTGCAAATATTAAAGATTCTAACTACCAGCAAGAATAAGTCCTTACATTTATAGAGCACCTGTCATTTCAGATCCATCATGGCAACGCCTGATAGCGGGCATCCACTCACCTGCTGCCGTCACATCCCTCACCTTGTTGTGTCACTGCCACCTCACCAGCTGTCCCATTAAAGTGAATGGGACTGTTGGTGAGCCAACAGCGGGTCAGAGGAGGAGCCGCTGCGGGACAGAGATGACAGTTGCTCTTTGCAAATTATGATTTAAATTGAGTTGATTTAAATCAAGCCTTTTTTCTAGTGATTTAAATCGACTTGACTTAAATCAAATCCACCCTGCCCCAAACATTATATATATTTTTTAAGCAAAGACCCTAGAGAATAAAATGGTGGGTGTTGCACATTTTTATGCCATATGGTATTTGCGCAGCGGTATTTGAAGCGCAATATTTTTGGGAAAAAAAAACCACTCTAGCCCCGGTTTACACTGATGCGATGCGGGACCACAGCAATTCCTGTGCATTTCCCACACCGCATAGCAATCGCACTGCGGTCTGCTGCAGGTGTCAATTAAAAGTTAACGACTCCCAAAAAGCAGGTCGCAAAACACAGTGCAGTTGCTTGAACCGGATCGCATGGGTATGAACCCCCCAGTTTCAGTGCGAACAAAAAAAAAAAAAAAATGCTACCCGCACTTTTTTACATGCGGATGCGGTGCGATTTTAGCCATTCAAAATGAATAGGCTCAAATTGTGCCACACAGATTCACATGTGGTGTCACAGTGTAAACCAGAGCTTAATAAATTTTAATATACAAAAAACACAATATATACATACATTTTTCATAAAATTTGAACGATGATGTTACGTCGAGTATATAGATACCAAACATGTCATGCTTTAAAATTGCGTATGCCCGTGTGACAGCACCTAACTACGGTAACTAAAATCTCCATAGGTGATGCTTTAAAAGCCTTTACAGCAGGGGTCTCAAACCTGCGGCCCTCCAGCTGTTGCGGAACTACAAGTCCCATCATGCCTCTGCCTATGGGAGTCATACTTGTAACTGTTTAGCCTCGCAATGCGTCATGGGAATTGTAGTTCTGCAACAGCTGGAGGGCCACCAGTTTGAGACCCCTGCTTTACAGGTTACCACTTTAGAAGTTACACAGGAGGTCTGGCAATAAAATCATTGCTCTCACTCTGATGTTCGTATACCTCACATGTGTGGTGCGATCACCATTTACATATGCACGCGGGACCGACATGTGCATTTGCATGTGAACACAGAGGAATGGGGGTGCTTTATTTTTATTTATTTTTATTATTATTTATTTCATTTTTTTTACACTGTCCCTTTAATTTTTTGTTATCACTTTTATTGCTATCACAGGGGATGAACAACATCTCTTGTGATAGGATGGGCTGTTATAGGTCTTCTTTATGGAGAGATCTGGGGCCTATTAGACTCCAGATCTCTCCTCTGGCCTCCAAAGCATCTGATCAAACCAAGATCGGTAGGAACTATTGCTTCCACAAGCTGGTAACGGCTTGTTTATATAAGACCGAAACCAGAAATGATGAAATCCTCATCGTGTCCAGTTTCTGATGTCATACAATGGGAGGAACAACATCCGTTCCTCTCACTGTGTCCCAGGAAGTGGATGCCATTGGTTACATTCTTACCGGGCTACCCGATGGGACAGGAGAGGCGGACCTCCTTCTGCTGCCTGTAAAAGTAATCCAGTGGCTCTATAGCTGCTCAGATTACTTTTACTTTGTAGAGAATCACTGGGGCTAAAAAATGATCCTCAATCAAGGATGTATGTCCTTTGGTCGGAAAGTGGTAAATTCATTTTGTACCCCTTCACGCCTAAAGCCTCGTACACATGGTCGGACTTCCATCTGACTTTTCCGTGGTTTTTTGTCCAAACGGAGTTGGTCGGGAACACCCATAGCATACACACGCTCTGACTTTTCTGCAAACTTTCCCAAAACTTTATCCAACATCCCGTGGTTTTTCTGCTCTTTTCTGCTCTTTACCGCCACCCTTTGGTCAACTTCTGCTATTGTTGGTTGATTGTAACATTATTTGTTTTGTCCATCGGACAAAAGTCCGATGGTTTTCTGTACACACGGTCGGACTTTGCTCCATCGGACTTTTGTTGGGCAAAAGTTTGTCCGTTTGCAGACCCAACATTTGTCCGATGAAAAAAAAAAAAAAAAAAGTTTGTCCGATGGAGCGTACACACGGTCGGATTGTTGGTCCAACCTGCTCAAAATGAAGTTTGTTGGCCAAAAGACCGACCGTGTGTATGGGGCTTTAGGGTAAAACAAATGTTAATGCCTAAGCACAATTTTGACATGTGTTAGTAAAACTGTACATATCACTTTGTGCATCCAGGTATATTATATCCTAATTTTTTTAGGACAAATTAGGCTTTCATTTGTTAGTAAATGTTAAGACCCCTTTCACACTGAGGCAGTTTTTAGGTGTTTTAGCGCTAGAAATAGAGCCTGTAAACTGCCTCCCATGCTGCCGAATGTGAAAGCCCGAGCGCTTTCACAATGGGGCGGTGCGCTTGCGGGACGTTAGAAAAAGTCCGGCAAGCAGCATCTTTGGGGCGAATGAATGGGCAGCGGACGAAAAGCGATGCCTAAACAGCGCTAAAGCGCTGCTAAAATGAGCGGTGCTTTGGCACTAATGCTAGGCGGCCTCAGCATGTAAGTAGCCTCATGGATATCTCCTGATTTTTTTTTTTTAATTATCAAGGGAAAACTGGCCCAAAATAGTAAAGAAAAAAAAATTAATTTTTAAAAAATTTGCTGCATTTTTCTTGCTACTGTCATAACCTACCACCGGTGAACAACCCAAAATAAATTCTCCTGCTCCGGACGATTGCAGCGATACCACATATGTGTATGTTTGTGCCCATAGTACAGCCCAACAACAATACTGCGCAACTTGCTTTTTTTTTTATCCTAAAGTACACTGACACCAACTGACACTGATACTAATTGAAAAAATGCTTCTTTTTTTTTATTCTGCCCAAAATATACTGACCATGACCTTTAATCCTTACTTGACCCAAACACTAACCCTGGCACTGTCCTATATCAAACCTTGATTTAGCTATTTCTTTACTTTTACATATATATAATTATCATTTTTTTTACACACAGTTGTTTTTTTTTCTCTCTGCGAGGAGAGAGAGAGAGATACAACGTATCTTTCCTCTCCATTCGCAGAGTGAGAAAAACACAGGGGCGGGCTTCACATTGACTAATCACTGTGATAGCAAATCAGAAGCTATCACAGCGATCAGGTGATCCGGAACCGGAAGTTCCGGGTAACAATCATTAGTACGAGACTTGGGGCTCTGTACCACAAGGTCAAATACGCATATATGTGCCCCCCTGTGGAAAAGAGCCCAGTCCAGTAAGGCTGCATATATACGTACTATCGGCGTGAAAGGGTTAATATTCAAAGCAAACTCACCCATCCGATATGTCTCCATGCTTTATTTTTCTGAGAAATCCCTTTGAAAAACACCCCTTTAGCATTTCTAGGTGTGACCATCTTGGGTAAGGGCAGATAGTTCATGTAGCATTTACTTCCTGGAATCAATCTGCCCTTAGCTCAAGCATGCAGGCAGGAGGGCGTGCTTAGCCGAGAAAGCCCCTCCTTTCAGATGAAAGAAAAAAAATGCAGATGAAGACTCCTGGGATGATTGACATTATTGGCCTAGGCCAGAAACCAGGAAGCAAATGAAGAAATGTAAAAAAAAAGTTTAAAAAAGGTAGGCTCTCAGTTGCGTCGGCAGTCACATACACAGTCCCGCCTCCGCCATCGGCATTGGACCAGCTCCTGTGATTGACAGAACACTGGTCCAATGCCGGTAGCGGAGGCGGGACTGTGTGTGTGACGTGAGAGCCGAGTAAACAGGAGATGACGGCTCAGTGAATTCCGGCGGCGCTCGTTCCCCTCCTTCCCCTCCGAGTCCGAGGTAAACTATCAGCGTATAACACGCACCCGTGATTTTCCCCCTATTTTCAGGGGGAAAAAGTGTGTGTTATACGCCGATAAATACGGTACTTTTCTATCTATTTACTAAAGCTAGAAGCATAAGGATTAAAAATAGTTCATGTTAACTGAGAGAGTTTAGTTCTGTAACTGCTGACTTTTAACATTGAAATTTGCATATTACTGTATAACATAATAACAGTGCCAATTCTATCCCTTGTACAGTTAGAATTTCATACTTTCAATATAGCCAATAATCAGATTATACGTATATGATTAAAACAAAAATCAAATCCATCTTAATTTTTTTATTTTGAATCCAGGAACATTATTAATGATTATGGGATTAGGGAAGTCTGGGCACCCGGCCAGGGCTGCAGCACAACCTTGACCCATGCTGAACGCTGTATGACAGATGGAATAATCTCATGTCAGGTCATAGTCCTCCCTCTCACTTCCTGTGCCGGGAAATGTGAGTGAAGACACGGAGCTCTTTGAAATCCATGTTTACAGTAAATGACAGATCAAATAACTGAAATCCACCTAAAGGCTAACACCCCAAGGGCTGGTGATTGGATTTATCAAGCTATGAAGATTAGTTTAACCGCTTGCCTACTGGACACTTTCACCCCCTTCCTGCTCAGGCCAATTTTCAGCTTTCAGCGCTGTCGAACTTTGAATGACAATTGCGCGGTCATGCTACGCTGTACCCAAATGACATTTTATCATTTTTTTCACACAAATAGAGTTTTCTTTTGGTGGTATTTAATCACCACTGGGGTTTTTTATTTTTTGCTAAACAAACAAAAAAAAACAAAAAAAATTGAAAAAACCTCCAAACGTTTTTCAGATTTTGTTATAAAATAATAGGATTTTTATAACAGCTTACCTGTAAAATCCTTTTCTTAGGAGTACATCACGGGACACAGAGCGACATAGTCATTACTAATGGGTTATATAGATACCGTCAGGTGCTGGCACTGGCAACTTCCAAAACCGGAAGTACCCTCCCCTATATAAGCCCCTCCCATCCGGGAGCACCTCAGTTTTGTAGCAAAGCAATAAGTGTCCCCAAAGAGGGGCGGGAGCTCTGTGTCCCGTGATGTACTCCTAAGAAAAGGATTTTACAGGTAAGCTGTTATAAAAATCCTATTTTCTTTCTCGTACATCACGGGACACAGAGCGACATAGTCATTACTAATGGGATGTCCTAAAGCAATGCCCAATGAGGGGGGGGATACACCATATATAAGCTGAGCGCTATCAGACATGAGGATCTTTTGCGGCCTGCAACACACTGCGCCCAAAGGCGACATCCTCCTGACTTCTAACGTCCACCTGGTAGAACCTAGTAAACGTGTGTACTGAAGACCATGTTGCGGCCTTACAGATTTGAGCCAGGGAGGCCTGGTGATGCACTGCCCATGAAGTTCCAACTGCTCTCGTGGAGTGCGCTCTAACTTTGAACGGAGGCGGTCTCCTTCTCAAGCCATAAGCTTGCATAATGACCTGTCGAATCCACTTGGCTAAAGTAGATTTTGACGCTGCCTGACCCTTTCTGGGGCCTTCCGGCAGAATAAACAAAGTATCCGTTCTGCGAATCTGAGCAGTGGCTTTTAGATAAGCTTTAACTGCTCTTACTACATCCAAAGAATGCAATAACTTTTCCTCTACCGAAGTAGGTTTGGGGAAAAAAGAAGGAAGAACCACATCTTGGTTCAAATGAAACCTCGATACCACCTTAGGAAGAAAGGCTGGATGAGGACGTAACACTACTCTGTCCTTATGGATAACCAGATATGGCTCCTTACAGGACATAGCTGCTAATTCCGATACTCTTTTAGCCGAACAAATGGCTACTAGAAAAATCAATTTCCTGGTGAGAAGCACCAAGGAAATATGCTGTAATGGTTCAAATGGTTGTTTCTGTAGAACCGACAGAACCAAGTTTAGATCCCATGGACATATGGGAATATTAACCGGAGGACTAATACGCATCACTCCTTGTATAAAGGCTTTGACTAGTGAATGCGAAGCCAAGGGCCTTTGAAAAAATATTGACAAGGCCGAAAACTGACCCTTGATAGTACTCAAGGCAAGCTTCCTATCTACAGCCCACTGTAGGAAGTCCAGAATCCTACCTATTACGTACTTATGTGGATGCCATTTCTTGGCCTCACACCACGCGATGTACGCCTTCCAGATTCTATAGTAGATCTGCCTGGATACCGGCTTCCTGGCATTGATCATGGTAGATACCACAGCATTAGAGAGCCCTCTCTTTTTTAGAATGTGGGCTTCAATAGCCAGGCCGTCAAACCTAGGGCTGGTAAGGAAGGGTGGTATATCGGTCCTTGCGAAAGCCGGACGACGTGGGAGAGTCCAAGGACTCCCCACTGAAATTTTACAATCTCCGCGTACCACGCTCTTCGGGGCCACGCTGGAGCCACCGGAATCACCGGTTTCTTTTCTACCCTGATTCTGCGGAGTAATCGAGGTAACCATTGTGGCGGTGTGAATGCATATATCAGCTTGAACTGATCCCAAGGGAACACTAGGGCATCCGAGCCGCAAGCTAGGGGATCCCTTGTCCGAGAGACAAACCTGTCCCCCTTTGCGTTGAATCTGGATGCTAGAAGATCTACATCCGATGTTCCCCACCGCTGACATATTGTCCAGAAAACCTCGGGGTGAAGGGACCCTTCCTCTGGGCCTAATTGCTGGCGACTTAGAAAGTCCGCCTTCCAATTCTCCACTCCTGGAATGAATACCGCAGATATGGCTGGGACATATTTTTCTGCCCATTTCAGGATGTAATTTACTTCCCTCTGGGCTGCACGACTCCTGGTGCCCCCCTGTTGATTGATATATGCCACTGCTGTGGCATTGTCTGATTGCATTCTGACAGGGGACCCTTGGAGTTTGGATGTCCATGCTACTAGGGCATACCGGGCTGCTCGTATCTCTAAGAGATTGATGGGCAGGGCCTTTTCTGCATCCGACCATCTGCCCTGGAGAGACTATTGCTCCAGTACTGCTCCCCAGCCTATAAGGCTGGCATCTGTAGTGACCACCTTCCAAGAAATCGGACTGAAGGATTTCCTTTTTTCCAGATTCTGGGGAACCAACCACCAACGGAGGCTCTTGCGAACGGAAGGGGACAAGGACATTGTAAGTCTAGGGCCTGAACTTTTTTGTTCCAGGCTGACAGTATGGCCCCTTGCAAATTCCTTGAATGGAATTGACCGTAGGGTACTGCTTCGAATGATGCCACCATTTTTCCCAGCAGCCTCATATACAGGCGTATGGACGGCTGTCTTTTTTGTACCCACTAAGTGGATCAAATCTTTCAAAGACAACATCTTTCCTCGAGGCAAGAATATTTTTCTCTGGCCTGAATCCAACCTTAGCCCCAAGTATTCCAGACTTTTGACTGGTTTTTAGGGCTGACTTGTCTCGGTTGATAATCCAACCGTGAGATTCCAGATACTTGATCGTCTTGTGAACGACCACGTCTAGTTTTTTCACTGAGTGGTCTATCAGCAACAAGTCATCCAGATATGCCATTATCATTACACCTTGTGTTCTTAGATTGGCCAATAAAGGGCCAGAATTTTTGTAAACACTCGTGGTGCTGTGGCCAAACCGAAGGGTAAGGCTCTGAACTGAAAATGGCGCCCTTCTACTGCAAAGCGTAGAAATTTTTGGTGGACTGGAAAGATGGGAATGTGCAAATAAGCATCTTTGATGTCGATCGTGGCTAACCAATCCTCCCCTTGTAGGGCAGTGGCCACCGATCGGATCGACTCCATCGGAAAGTCCTGATATACAGGAATTTGTATAGCCCTTTTAGAATTAATATGGGCCTCCCGTCCGCGTTTGCTTCGGGACTGTAAAGAGGTTTGAGTAAAACCCGAACCCTCATTCTTCCAGGGGAACCTCCATAATTACTCCTTGGAGCAATAGTTGTTCTAGTGCCAACAGGAGGGACTCTCTCTTCCGGGGATCCCTTGGCACGTTTGACCTCAAAAATGGGAAGGAGGAGAGTCTTTTAACTCCAAACTGTATCCCAAACCTACTGCGGAGAGCACCTATCTGTCTTGATCGTGTCCCGCCAGGTCTCTTGCGAACAACTGGAGTCCTCCCCCCACCCGACTGAGTGGGGGCTTCATGAATTTAACTTTGGGGGAGGTTTTGTACCTCCCCTAACCCAGGGTTTCTCATTACCCTGCTACTGTCCCTGTTTTTTACCCCCGGGATTTGACCGAGGAGGCCGTCGGAACTGTTACACAGCCGATGCCCCAGGGACTGGAGAAGCAGGCCTCTTAAAGAGGGACCTCTAACTCTGCTTTTAACCGGCAAGAGCGTATTTTTACCGCTGGAAATTTTCTGGATATATTTGTCCAGGTTTTCCCTGAATAAGCGTTCACCATGAAATGGGACGCTAACCAGCCATTCTTTACAGGGAGCTTCAGCAGACCAGTTTTTGAGCCATAGGAGCCTACGCATATGTACTATAGACAGCGTAAGGCGGGAGGCCTGATGGACTGAATCCTCTATGGCATCAACCGCAAAGCCTAAGGCTCTAGGTAGATCAGCTAGGGCAAAGCCTGCTGATCTGTCAAGTCCCTCAAGACCTGTTTCAACTGATCCTTCACTGCTTAGCAGACCCCAATAGCTGCTACTGCTGGTTGTATCACCAAGCAGATTTTCATAAGGACTCCAATCTTTTATCTATTGGGTTCTTGAACATTTGGACATTATCCACTGGACATGTCAGTGATTTATACATACAAGAGATGGCTGCGTCCATTGTAGGGACCTTCCATTTTTTTTTTTTTTTTTTGATGAACTTATCCTCCATAGGATAGACCACCGGAAATCTCTTGGGGGAATAAATATTTTCTCAGGACGTTCCCAATCCTGGTAAATGAGCCCTTTCAGTAAAGGGTGAAGTGGAAAAGAACAAACAGTCTGGGGGCTTCTAGCGACCCCAACGAGGATACAGTAGTGGTTGATGGTTCCGCAAGGTGCATTTTTAAATGCTGATCGGACCATGTTAGTCAGAGACTGAACCCATAATCTTTCAGCTTGAGATGCTGAGAAAAGGTTCCCCCACTGTTGATTCCTCTATAACAGAATCAACCTTATCCTGATCCCCTTCAGGCAGGTCGATCCCTGTATGGGACTGTTGCTCTGCTAACAGGCACTCTGAAGGAGGAGACGGAGATCGGGCGTGCTTTCCCTGACAGGGAGGCAGCGATAAATGTTGACAATCTCTCTCTAATCCTCCCAGAGCTGAGGAAAAAACCTCCTCTGTTACATACACAGGAGCAGGTGACTGAGGACAGCCACAGTACCAAGTACCCCTGCGGGGTCTCTACGGTCACTTACCTCTGAACTTCAGGGGAGACTGGTGCAGCAGGAGTATGCCCAAGATCCTCAGAGCCCGATGAGACCCCCTTCGCTTCCTGGAAGATTCAGTTCCGGAGCTTCTGGACGGCATATTCCTAAGCCTAAAGCTGAGGTATTCCAGCCGTAATACACCACTTTTACTGAGAATAGTCTAGCACAATTGCTGCTATATCACAGTTGGTGTCTACTAATGTGCCTTTCTAGGGGATGCCTGTATCAACCGCTTGCTGTATGCCTTTAAATGTTGCCAGCTCTGTCTCTGTACTTCATAGCCAGCTCACTACATATTGTGTTTTTTTTAAAACTGCTGGGACGCCCGCACATGCGCAGAAGCGCTGCGGCGCGCACAGAGCGTCATCCCCAGGCTCCGCCCCCTTTCCCGGCTCACCTCTATATATAGAGGCGCGTGCACGCGCACGCGCGCGGGCACGTGCGCCTTCGGCGCTAATTTCAAATATGGTAACAAGGGACAGGAGCCAGGGCCCCTCTTTGCCGCAGGCCGGGGGATGGACGAGCACTGCAACATGGCAGAGGAAGCAGTTCCCTATAAGAGAACTCACCATCTGCCTGGACTTTGCTCTGCTGAGAAGAAGCTAGTCCACATGACAAGAAAACATTCCACAGCGGCCTCTAGTGGACAAACACAGGTACCGCAGTCTAATATATTAAATATATATATATAAAAAAAAAATTTTTTTTTTTTTTTTTTTTTTTTTTCTTGACCACCATTAAAAATTATTACATTTTTTTAGTAGTTACAGGCATGCACAGAATTTTGCGGGAATACCATTAGGTAACAGACAGAAAGACAAATTAGGCTTGGGGGTCCCCCAATAGAACCAAGTTCCTGGGGGCCCCCACTTACCTGTTCCCCGCCGCAGGACTTTGTTTGGTCCACAAAAGCCCAAACTTCACCTATCACGGCAGGCATTGTAATCAAACCTTCAGGGACCGGGTTCCCAAGGATTCCACTCCCCTGGACCTGTATAGCACCCTGCACAGAAAACATCTTGGTCGTGGGTATGACCAGAGCTCTGGATCCCAGGGTCCAGCTCTCCTAAGAGAAGCATTACAGGCAAAACCTTGCTCTTCTCTGCAAGGCCCGGGTACCGACCGTTTAGCTATGAAGCTTTTTTGGTCGGATCCGGAATAGCTTACTGAGGCCCAAAAGAACCTGTACGCAAGCTCAGTGAAAAACACATGTTTCTTCTTGGCCAACACCTTAGACACTGGCAAAAAACTGAGGTGCTCCCGGATGGGAGGGGCTTATATAGGGGAGGGTACTTCCGGTTTTGGAAGTTGCCAGTGCCAGCACCTGACGGTATCTATATAACCCATTAGTAATGACTATGTCGCTCTGTGTCCCGTGATGTACGAGAAAGAAAGGTAATTTTTCTTTCTTCACTGATGGGCACTGATAGGCTGCACTGATGAGGCGGCACTGGTGGGTACTGATAGGCTGCACTGATGAGGCGGCAATGATGGGTACTGATGAGGCGGCACTGATGGGTACTGATAGGCGGCACTGAAGAGTACTGAGAGGTGGCACTAATAGGCAGCAAAAATGAGCACTGAATGGTGACACTGATGGGCAGCACTAATAGGCGGCACTGATAGGCAGTACTGATGGGCAAAAATTAGTGGCACTAATTAGCAGTACTGATGGGCACTGGTAGGTGGCACTGGTGGGCACTGATTAGCAGCACTGGTGGGCAATGTTGGGACCGATGTCCCTTTAATAGAAGCCAGTTATCAGCTTTCCTCTTTTCTCCAGCGTGAGGGAAAAAAAGCTGATAGCCGGCTGTTTAAATCATGTGGTCAGCTGTCATTGGCTGACAGCTGATCACGTGGTAAAGGACTCTATCATCACCAAGCGTGCCGCCCGCGCTTCGTGGGGCATGCGCAGGCAGTGTGAGCATGGGAGGACTTCCAGGGACATCATCCCGGCATTGTAAGCCAGTGCTGTAGCCGTCTCTCGGCTATAGTGCAGGAAAGAACTGGCTAAAGCCCAACTCTGGGAAAATGTTATATAATTCCTTGTACTGGGGGTGCACCCACAACGGTTATTCAATTGTTTAGTCTAGGGGAGAGGAGAAACAGCTGTACTTACCTGATCCTCCACTCCCCTTGCAGCGGGTGCTCCCCCGTGATCTGGCAATGGACTGTTCTTTGACATCCTCACATCCAGTGCAGGGCTATGGATCCTGCTCTGGTCTTGATGGCATCAGGACCTTAGACCAATGGAGTGTGAGGGTGCAGATGCTGTGGGTGCTGATCTAACTGTGAGGAGGAGTGGAGGATTGGGAAATCAAATCTCCTTGTACTGTTTCCCTAGACCTACACAAGCAATTAATCCATGCAGTGCGGGCACAGCCCCACTGCAAGCGATCATTTTTTAGTTGCCCGGAGTTGGGCTTTAATTAAGCACTTGCTGCACCACGACATACCACCACACCACAGCTGTAGGCATCATCCCGGTATTGTTTTTTCAGAACTTTCATGTAAAAACCATCCTAAAGAGCCGCTGGCTTTCTTTTACAAGCGGTAGGAGGGGGTCGCCCCCTCCTGCCACCTTCCCGGGCTCTCCCATCCCACCAGGGAAACTGGGATTGCAGCTGGTGGTTCCGCTGGCTAACCGTATTGCTGATTGGGGACCAGAACAGCCTTGATCATCTCTATGGTGGAAGAGATGAGTATTTAGTCACTTCCAGTTTCACCGATTGTAAACAAACCTTTAGGCTCCATTCACACAACGCATGACATTATTTCTAACATGGGTTCCTATGGAACTTGTTCACATCAATGCATTTTTGTGCCTTTGCGTTTTTGGAAAGGGCCAGGGATCTTTTTAAATGCAAAACGCTGCTTTTTTCGTTCAGTAGAGTTCAATGGAAAAGCTGCAGAAAAGCATGTAGTGCGTTTTTACTGCGATTTTGGTGCAATTTGCTTTTTTCTTTTATCTGCCTAACAACAAACTTGGCAAAAAAAAAAAAGCATAAAAAAATGCAAAACGCGAATCGCAGCAAAGACGCGGTAAAATTGCAGTAATAAACGCAAAAAGCACTGCGGAAATGCTCAAAAGCAACATACATAGATGTGAATGGAGCCTTACTGCTTTGAAAAAAAGCATTGGATCATACCAAATTTGGTATGATCCGAAGCTTAAGGGCAGGGCTTTTAAAAGACCCCAGATGTCTCAGTAAAGAGGACCTGTCACTGCCTATTGCTATTACAATGGATGTTTATATTACTTGTGATAACAATAAAAGTGATCAATAAAAAATAAATAAATAAAAAAACTTAAACGTACAGTGTACAAATAAAATAAAAAAATGAAGAAAACATTTTTCCCCATTCCCCTTGTGCTCGAGTAACGCTTGTGAGGTATCACCGCGAATGTCAGATCGAGAGCAGTAATTCTAGCACCAGACCTCCTTTGTAAATCTAAAGGTAACCTGTAAAGGCTTTTAAAGCAGTGCCTATGGATAATATAATGTACGTAGTCACCTTTCCACAGGCGTGTGCAATTTTAAAGCAAGCAATGTTTGCTATTTACTTACTCAGCGTAACATGGTTTATAGTTTACCAAACAATTAGGTATTATATTGTGTTTTTGTGCATTAAAATTCATAAAAAAAAAAAATCCAAAACAAAAAGCATTGGAAAAACGACGATGCACATACGGTGTGACAATAAAAAATTGCAACACCCACTATTTTATTATCTAGGGCCTCTGCTTTAAAAAATATATAATGTTTGGGTTTTTTTACATCATTTTCTAGCAAAAAAATCATGTAAACAAAAAGCGTTAGAAGGCTTGGTCTTCATGTGTTATTAATACAGGTTGCTGCACTTTGCACTCTACCATCGCTGAATAAGGGGAATAAACAGCTTACCATTGCAACTTTGTCCTTTTTCAAACTGCTTCTGTCATCTGGATCAATATCTGGAATATTAACATACAAACGTAGGAATAAGGCAAACAGGTATTTTGGAGGAAAGGTGCAGTAACAGACATAGAACGAATTTATCTACAGTATTATGAGGTCATAAGTATTAGGGGAAGAAGTGGTCTGATCAGTTATTAACCACTTGACCTCCAGAAGCTTTACCCCCCATTCCTGACCAGGCCATTTTTCTGATATGGCACTGCATTATTTTACAGAGAATTACGAGGTCGTGCGACGCTGTACCTAAACAACATTTATGTCCTTTTTTTCCCCGCAAATAGAGCTTTCTTTTAGTGATATTTGATCACCTCTGCGGTTTTTGTGCTATAAACAAAATAAGACTGACAATTTAAAAAAAAAAAATTTTTTACTGTCTGCTATAAAACATATCCAATAATTTTTTTTTTAAAGATCCCATTTTTTCATCAATTTAGGCCAATATGTATTCTGCCACATATTTTGGTAAAAAAAAAATTCCAATAAGCGTATACAGTATTGATTGTTTTGAGCAAACGTTATCGCATCTACAAACTATGGAATATTTATTTATTTATTTTTTACTAGTAATGGTGGTGATCAGCGACTTATAGCGGGACTGCGATACTGCGGCGGACATTCGGACACTAACTGACAGTGTATGGGGGCCAGTAACACTAATACTGTGATCAGTGCTAAAAATATGCACTGTCACCAGGGCCGGTGCTACCACTAGGCAAACTAGGCAGCCGCCTAGGGTGCACTGCTGCCTAGGATGCCAGGCCACTGATGTTCCTACTCTCTTCTCTCTGCAGCAAGCAACTAAGTCTTAGCATCAGCAGGCAGCCGCCGCTCCGTTCGCAAATAGTATCAGAGGCGCAGCGGCAGGGGAGGACTGTCTGTGTCCCGACTCCCGAATAAATGGAAGAAAGCAAACATTCATTGATGGGCACTGGTAGGCTGCATTTAATGGGCACTGGTGAGGCTGCATTTGATGGGTGCTGGTGAGGCTGCATTTGATGGGCGCTGGTGAGGCTGCATTTGATGAGTGCTGGTGAGGCTGCATTTGATGGGAGGTTCATTAAAAAGGTGGGGTATACATGGGCAGGACAAAGGGAGTGGAGTCAGGGGTGGAGCCAGGGGGGCGGCAAAATGAGGTTTCGTCTAGGGTGTCAAAAATCCTTGCACCAGACCTGACTGTCACTGTACTAATGACACTGGCTGGGAAGGGGTTAAAGTGGATGTAAACCCAATTTTTTTTTTTTGCTGTTACAGTGTAGTGTATAAGATTTCCTATCATCTGTGCCAGGTCTTGCCACAAAGAGTTACTCCAGCTCTGAGCAATCCTCTTTTATTTTTTCAGTGAGATTAACGGACAAACAGGAGTACTTTTGTCCGTTCCGCCCCCTTGCTTTGAGTGACAGGTTATTTACATATCTCATGCACCAAGCCTGAGACAGGCATTATTTTTTAATTCCCACCCCCACTCCTTTTCTGAAGTCATGTGGTTACTTTTCTGGATTTTGACTGGATGTTAGTGATCATAGCAGAAGGAATACACAGGAGAAAATGCATGTTGACAAGGGGAGTGTAGAGGTGGGCGGGGAGTCTACTGACATCATGACTCCACCCACCGAGCTCCAGACAACAGATCCACCCACAGAATCTGCAGTTTTTCAGTTATTATAACAGGCAGAGGGGAGACATTTGACAGATAAGGATACATGCAGGAGGCATCTATATCCTTATAGATCAGCACTATGGCAGTAGTTTAGAAAGGATGAGAGGGGGTTTACATCCACTTTAACATCAGGGGTGATCAAAGGGTTGAATGTATGCCTGACTAGTGATTTACTACTGTGGGGGAGGTGCTAGTACTAGGAGAAGGCATGGATCAGTGTCTCTGCTTAGCAGAGAGACAGGATCCATGTCTTGTGTAGTGACAGAACGGCGATCTGCCTTGTTTACATAGGTAGACCGCCATTCTGCCTGTGTACGAAGCTTCGGTGGGTACCGGTGGACATCGAGTCCCAGACCCGAAAGTGCAGGATTACATCGCCTTGCCGCCGTATATCTACAGTATACGGTCGGTAAGCGGTTAATAGAGGGTAGTATGGTGTGTCTGGTGACAGAAGACTGCACTAACATGGTGCCTATATATAAAAAGGGATCAAAGTCTTTACCAAGTAACTATAGACTTGTTAGTTTAAGTTCTATAGTCAAGAAGTTACTGGAGAGTTTAATAAAAGACCGCATAGTTCTTGCTGGAAACAAACATTTTAAACAACAGACAGCATGGATTCATGAAAGACAGAAGTTGTCAAACAAACCTGACCCCTTTTTGAAGAGGTAAGTACGGTAAAACCTTGGACAGAGGGGTGGCGGTGAACGTGGTATACTTGAATTTTGCAAAAAGACACAGTTCCCCACACACGGCTCATGTGTAAGGTAAAGTTAACACGTTTGGAAAGGTCAATTTGTAAAATAATAAGAAACTGGCTAAAAGACAAAATTCAGAGTGGTAAATCGCATCCAATTCGCAATAGTGTGAACCCAGCCTTAAAGCGGAGGTCCACCCTGAAAATTTTTTTACATTATAAATCCAAAAAAATAAAGAAAAAAATTAATAGAATTTTTTTTTTTTTTTATACTCACCCTAAATGCCTGTTGCTATGCGGAAGTCCCCTAATCTGCCTCTACTGTGCCTCTTCCTTGTCCTTGGATTGAGAACTTCCATTTCCTCTTCTTGTGAATGGGGCGCGCTGCCTTCTGGGAACTGTGTGTATCCTAGGAGGCAAGCCGCCCATTCACAAAGCGCCGTGCGAGTGGCGCATGCGCAGTAGGAAACGGGGCGTGAAGCCTTACGGCTTCTCGGCCTGTTTCCCTTAGTCAGGATGGAGGAGCCCGGGACCTGCCAGCAGCGATCGATCGCCGTGGCGGGACCGACATCGCGGGCGAGTAGGACAGGTAAGTGTCCTTATTAAAAGTCAGCAGCTACACTGTTAGTAGCTGCTGACTTTTTTTTTTTTTTTAAATGGCTGCACCTCTGCGTTAAGGTCCTCACAGAGGACAAGGGGGCACTCTTTACGTCTAGAGGAAAGGAGATTTCATCTCCAAATACAGAAAGGTTTCTTCACAGTAAGAGCTGTGACAATGTGGAATAGACTCCCTCCAGAGGTGGTTCTGGCCAGCTCTGTAGATTGCTTGAAAAAAGGCCGGGATACTTTCCTAAATGTACATAATATAACTGGGTACTAACTTTTATAGAGAAAGTTGATCCACGGAAAATCTGATTGCCTCTCGAGGGATCAAGAAATTGGATCATGCTTTGCTGGGGATTTTTGCCTTCCTCTGCATCAACTGTGGGTATAGTATTGTGTACATGGGTTTTTTTTAATTGTGTGAGTGTGTTTTTTTTTTTTTTTTTTAACATGGGACAACCATATATGTCAGAGGACAGTAGTGAGTGTCAAGTAACAGAAAAAGTGATGTGTGCTAAGAGATGGAGGGATGTCTTTGTACATTAGAAGACAAAGCCCATGTAGTTTATGTCATATGAAAGCTATGTAGAGCTGCACGATTCTGGACAAAAGGAGAATCACAATTTTTTTTTGCTTAGAATAAAGATCACGATTCTCTCACGATTCTCGCGGCATAAAATCTTTGACATTATACAAAAAAAATTTGGGCTAACTTTACTGGTTATTTTTTTTTTTTTAAATTCATTAAAGTAATTTTTTCCAAAAAAATTGCATTTGAAAGACCGCTGCGCAAATAGTGTGACATAAAATATTGCAACAACCACCATTTTATTCTCCAGGGTCTCTACTAAAAAATATATATAATGTTTGGGGATTCTAAGTAATTTTATAGCAAAAAAAAAATGATTTTAACTTGAAAACAACAAATGTCAGAAAAAGGTTTGGTGTTTAAGTGGTTAAACTTTCCTAAATTACATACAAGAAGTCTATTCCTTTGATGTAAAAGACAAATTGTTACAATGTTTACACTTAATGTTCCACTGATAAAGAATGTTCTGATACTTGGCAGACTGCCCAGATTTTTTCTTCCTTTCTTTTGATGGCTGAGAGCAGAGATAATTCTCTGCATACAAAAGATCGAAATATTTTGTCAAGATCGCAACGGGAAAAAATCACGATAACGATTATTGACGATTAATCGTGCAGCTCTACAGCTATGTATGTCAAATGCATGTTAGGTGATGAAAGATCATGGTGCATGTCAGGAGACGGAGGACAGCGGTGCGTGTCAGAAGACGGAGGACAGCGGTGCGTGTCAGGAGACAAAGGACAGCGGTGCGTGTCAGAAGACAGAGGACAGCGATGCGTGTCAGGAGACAAAGGACAGCGGTGCGTGTCAGGAGACGGAGGACAGCGGTGCGTGTCAGGAGACAGAGGACAGCGGTGCGTGTCAGGAGACAGAGGACAGCGGTGCGTGTCAGAAGACAGCGGTGCTGTACTGTAATATACAGTACAGAACCTATCCTAGAAAGAAATAGTGTATAATGATGATGGTGTCGGTTGCGGTACCTACCATTAAGGTCGTCCTTGCACAGGATGATGTATTCACACACTTGCACATGATTGTTGGTGAACTTCCTCATGAGATGGACCGCTGTCTCTATTGGGATGTGGCCGTAGAACTTCTCTCTCAGACGCCGGACGCTCTTTTCCAGCTGTGGGAACAAACAGAATGAGTGCTAAGTACTGGTAAAGACTAGGCTTGTGCAATTCGTTTCGGAACGAATCGAAATTCGTCCGAATTTAGCAACTTTCGGACATTCGGAAGCATTCGAATTTCCGAACAAAGCAATTACGAATAAAACCGAATCCGAAATAAATTATATCGCAAATAGCGAATGCCCGAATGTCTTCGGCATAATTCGTTATGAAAAAAGTTACGAATGTACGAATCCATACGAAGCACAATAACACTCTGCTCTGCTCTCTGCTTCTCCCTCACCGTGCTGAACCCTCTCAAAATGGTGTACAGGGGCGGAGGCTATAGCCGCATGTAAAAAACGAAAGTAAAAAACGAGATTTCGAATCGTTACCTATGTATTTAGAAAAGTACAAATCCATTCGAAGCACATTAGGCATAATAGGCAGCGTCGTTCTGAGAGAGACACGGAAAATTACGAATCAACGAACCCAAAAAAAGTTAGGAAAGTAGGAGTTGTGTCCAGAATCAACGAAAAACAATGTACTCTACCAAAAGTACGAATTATAAATCAACGAAAAATAAGGCTTTATTAATACGAATCATTCCGATTCAACGAAAAATGTCGCTTGCGAAAATACGAATTAGTCCGAACACGAAAAATCCCGTCTAGCAAAATTACGAATGATTACGAATCAACAGGACCGAAAAGAAACGAACCGAAACGAAACAAATTTTTCCATTGTGCACAAGTCTAGTAAAGACCACCCTACTGGTGATTATCCTGGAATCCAAAGAGAAACAAACTTCAAACTGACCCCCTCGTCTTGTTACATCCCTGAAAATCACCAGAAGGAGACAATCTATTCTAACAGGTCCATGTGGCTGGTTGTCACTGAATACCTGAACAATGCTAATCCTCTCATGTATAAGACATGTACTGTGTATCCCTTTGAATAAGATCCCCCCACTATATCCTGAGTCAGGCAAGAGTAGACATACCTGAACCTGTACATGCTGCATACATTTTGTGTTAAATGGGCTGCAACAGGTGTGCGCCTCTATAATACAGGGGATTGTGGGGTCCTGGGGGCCGCTTCCTCATGGATCAGTCTGGATGCATTGCAGCTGCAGGAACAGCAGGACTGGCAGGCAGCATTCCTTTTTAAAAGGCCGTCTCAAAATGTTCTCAGTACAGGTTCTCTTTACAGAGCAACTCAGCTGAGTGTTTCCAGAGACAGGCTTGTTTGGAGAAAACAGTAATGGAGCTCTGCAATGTGTTTATATAAAAACTTCCCGCAAGATGTCTGATATAAAAGCCGACTTACAGGGATCAGAACACCTACCTGAACATTATATTGTGCCATGACAAGTCCTGTAGTGAAAGAATGTAGTTATCGGGAGTCAGACCTGGAGACGGCAATGCGCGCCATTTCCCCAGGATCATCTGACAGCTAACAGGAGTCTGAATAGATGTCACAATAATTCCCCCCACAGTTCAGAGAAGAGGACAATTTAGTGCTGACACATATAATCAATGTTTCAGAAGAATGTTAAAGTGAAACGATCACCTTGTAAAACAACCCATTCAGTTTAACCAATTTAAGGGCCGGAAGGATTTGCCCCCTTAAAGCGGAGCGCCGCGGAAAAAAAAATATTAAAAGCCAGCAGCTACAAATACTGCAGCTGCTGACTTTTAATATTAGGACACTTACCTGTCCTGGAGTCCAGCGACGTCCGCAGCAGAGGACGAGCAATCGCTCGTCACTCTGCTGCACCCACCACCATCCTCGGTGAGGGAACCAGGGAGTGAAGCCTTGCGGCTTTCCTGCCCGGTTCCCTACGGCGCATGCGTGAGTCGCGCTGCGCCATTCTCACTGGTCCCTGTTGTGTTCTGGGAGCCGAGTGTCTCCCAGAACACTACGGGTATTCTGCGGGAAGTGACGTGCTTCCTGCAGATTTCCCGCAGAGAGGACTCCCGGAAGTGGGTGCAAATACCTGACTTTAGCTGACAATTGCGCGGTTCTGCGACGCTAAATCCAAACAAAATGCATGTCCTTTTTTTCCCACAAATAGAGCTTTCTTTTGGTGGTATTTGATCACCTCTGCGTTTTTTTATTTTTGCGCTATAAACCAAAAAAGAGCGATAATTTTGAAAAAAAAAAACAACAATATTTTTTACTTTTTGCTATATTAAATATCCCCAAAAAATTTATTGGAAAAAAAAATTCTCAGTTTAGGCCGATATCTGCTATATATTTTGGGTAAAACAAAACGCAATAAGCGTATATTGTTTGGTTAGCGCAAAAGTTATAGCGTCTACAAATTATGGGATAGATTTATGGCATTTTTATTATTATTTTTTTTTTACTAGTAATGGCGGTGATCAGTGATTTTTAGTGGGACTGCGACATTACGGCGCACAGATCGGACACTTTTTTGGGACCACTGACATTTATATAGCTATCAGAGCTAAAAATAGCCACTGATTACTGTATAAATGTCACTGGCAGGGAAGGGGTTAACACTAGGGGACAATCAAGGGGTAAGTGTGTTCCCTGGGAGGTGTTGCTAACTGTAGGGGGAGGGGACTAACTGGAGGAGGAGAGAGATCGCTGTTCCTAATCACTAGGAACAGACGATCTGTCTCTCCTCCCCTGTCAGAACGGGGATCTGTTTGTTTACATTGATAGATCCCTGTTCTGCCTATCTCTGGAGTGATCGTGGGTGGCTGGCCTCCATCGAGTCTGCCGGACCCGCTGATTGGCTCCCCTGCTCGTAAAAGGGCACAGGGCACGCGCGCCGCACCCGGCATACAATGATGGGAATTTGCGCAGGGGAGCCACAACTGTGGCGGGCAGTCTGTAACTAGTTAAAATAGAAATGAAAGGCAAAACATTTGTGTAAAGAAATAAAAAAAAACATTATAAATACCTTTTTCCCTTTTTCATAATTAATCACATTCCCTCTGTTCTCAGCTGCATAAGAGCTGAGGGAGGGGAAACAGCAGCACACTAATCTGTCAGAAAAGTGTCTGATCATTGGAGGAGAGCAGGCCGAGTTCCCAGCCTAGCTAGAGAACTGACCACAATGTGTGCTCCTGCTTAGTGTGGTCAGTTTTTTAACCCCTTCCCGACCGACTGCCGGGATCTGACGCTGATTGGCCACAAGGGGAGCCAATCAGCGGGCCCGGCGGACGCGATGTCCGCTGGCCACCTGCGATCACTCTCTTCAGAGACAGAACGGCAGTCTGCTGATGTAAACAAGCAGACCGCTGTGCTGTCCGCCGTGCTGTGATCTAGTGTTTCTGCTAATCAGGAACACGATCACAGTGTCCATGCAGTGAGCCCCTCCCCCACACAGTAAAAAAGCACAATTAGAGGATACACTTAACCCTTTGATCGCCCCTGATGTTAACCCCCTTCCCTGCCAGTGTCATTTATACAATGTCAGTGCATATTTTTAGCACTGATCACTGTAATAATGTCACTGGTTCCCAAAAAAGTGTTAGTTAGGTGTCTGATCTATCCGCTGCAATGTTGCAGTCCGGCTAAAAATCACTGATCGCCGCCATTACAAGTAAAAAATAAATCAATAAATAAAAATGCCATAAATATATCTGCTATTTTGTAGACGCTATAACTTTTGCGCAAACCAATACATTTTTTTTATTGGATATGTTTTATAGCAGAATGTAAAAAAATTTTTTATTTATTTATTTATTTAAAATTGTCGTTCTTTTTTTGTTTATAGCGCAAAAAATAAAAACCGCCGAGGTGATCGAATACCACCAAAAGAAAGTTCTATTTTTGCTAAAAAAAAAGCAAAAATACAGCTTAAAAACGCTGAAAAACACTACTGCAAAAACACGGCAAAACTCATTCTACAGAGACAGCTTTCTACAGCTAAGGCCCCTTTCGCACTGATACGTTTTTTCCTGCGTTGTTACTCTGTAAGAAAAAACACAAGAGAAATGTTTCCCTTTAAATCCTATAGGACTTTTCACACCACTGCTCTGTGGGTGTAGTGCGTTTTGAAAAGTCCTGAATGCTGCATCTTTGGAGCGGTGTTGAAAACCGCACCAAAAACACAGCTTCCCATTAAAAAGAATGGAAATCACGGCAAAATAGCGGTAAAAACGCACTGCAACTTGTGTTTTTGGAATGTTTTTGAGTCACGTGTCCATTTTTCACAGGTGCAGACAACCCAAATAACGCACCAGAAATGCATATGAAACAGTAAATGCTTTTTTACCGCAATTTTGCTACAGAGCAGCGTGAAAGGGCCCTTGTGCTACTGCTGTTTTTCTAACATCTAGTGTGCATAAGGCATAAAAGGGGTGGAGAGCGGCTGAAAAAGAGGTGGAGAGCAGCTGTTTGAGCAGAAAATCGCATGGCAAAACACTTTTAAAAAACGTAAAAAAAACAAAAACTCATATCGTGCTTTTCAGGTGTTTCCATTGAAGTCTATGGGGGTTATTTACGAAAAGGCAAATCCACTTTGCACTGGAAGTGCAGTCGCTGTAAATCTGAGGGGTAGATCTAAAATGAGGGGAAGCTCTGCTGATTTTATCATCCAGTCATGTACAAGCTAAAATGCTGTTTTTTTTATTTTCCTTGCATGTCCTCTTCGGATCTACAGCAACTGCACTTCCAAGTGCACATTCAGTGCAAAGTGGATTTTCCTTTAGTAAATAACCCCTAAGGCAACAAAAAAGACAAAACTTTTGCCTAAAAAGTAGCTCATGTACATTTTTGAGCGACAGGACACTCAGAAGCGCACAAGAGCAACTGAAAACAATAGGTTTTTGCTTGTTTCGCGCTTTTGAGCTTCAAGCGCACAAAAGTGCACAGTCTATTTGCCTTTAGTAAATTTATCCCATAGTGTTTGCGTGCACTAAAATGAAATTTTAGTGTATCTTTTTACAGAAAATTTGATAGATGCGCGGTAAAATCGTGTGACAAAAACTACAACCACCGTTATTTTATTCTCCAGGGCCTTTGCTTTCAGAAAATATATAATATTTGAGGGGATAGCCAATCTTCATGCCGCGTACACACGACCGTTTGTAATGTCATTGAAAAAAACGTGATTCTTCTCAAGCCTGCCTTGCCTACACACGATCATGAAAAAAAATGCTTGAGCAAAGCGCGGTGACGTACGAAATGTACGACGGCACTATAAAGGGGAAGTTCCATTCGGATGGCGCCACCCTTTGGGCTGCTTTTGCTGATCCTTGTGTTAGTGAAGTTTGGTGAGAGACGATTCGCGCTTTTCAGCCTCGTGCTCTTCAGTCCGTTACAGGGTGACGAATGTGCTATCTCCATTACAAACGCTAGTTTTACCAGAACGAGCGCTGCCGTCTCATTATTTGCTTCTGAGCATGCGCGTTTTTTTCACGTCGTTAAAGCCTACACACGGCCGTTTTTCATGACGAGAAAAACGACGACGTGAAAAACGACGAGAAGAATTAGAGCGTGTTCCAATTTTTTCATGGCCATTTTTCACGTCGTGAAAAATGCTCTGAAGCCCACACACGATCATTTTTAATGACCATTTTAAAAAATTGCATTTTTATTGTCATGAAAAACGGTCATGTGTACGCGGCATTAGCATAGTTGCCAACAGTCACGGATTGGCCGGGACATTCCCGGGATTCAAACCCTTTTCCCGGATTTATTTTGTCCCGGCCAATCCGTTTTTTCCCGGTTTCCACGACTTTGGCCGCCGCGGGCCGACGCCGTTAGAGGTCCACGGCCGGCGGAGACAATGTCTCCGCCGGCCGCCATTTTAAAGAAGACCAAAACCAGGATGTAGTACAATAGAAAATAAAGCTGCTGCGGCGCCGCCCATACGCCGCGTCTCCCCGTGGGTGGGCGGCGCCGCAGCAGCTTTATCTTCTATTGTACTACATCCGTGTTTTGGCTGGCCGGCCGGCCACCCCCCCCGCCCCGCTGCAGGTCTGTCTGTAATGGAAAGGGGCGGGGGTGGACGGCGCCACAGCTCAATTTTTTGTGCAGCCACGCGGTCGGCTCCGCCTCTATTTTGTTCCCCCTCGGGGAAGGGGAAACAGTAATGGCGGTCGAGACAGGAGACACCTGGTTAAGGGGGGACTCCGCTGGGGACGCCTGATGTAAGGGGGGACTCCGCTGGGGACGCCTGTTGTAAGGGGGGACTCCGCTGGGGACGCCTGTTGTAAGGGGGGACTCCGCTGAGGACACCTGACGTAAGGAAGGACTCCGCTGGGGACGCCTGACGTAAGGGGGGACTCCACTGGGGACGCCTGATGTAAGGGGGGACTCCACTGGGGACTCCTGATGTAAGGGGGGACTCCGCTGGGGACGCCTGATGTAAGGGGGGACTCCGCTGGGGACGCCTGTTGTAAGGGGGGACTCCGCTGGGGACGCCTGTTGTAAGGGGGGACTCCGCTGGGGACGCCTGTTGTAAGGGGGGACTCCGCTGGGGACGCCTGTTGTAAGGGGGGACTCCGCTGGGGACGCCTGATGTAAGGGGGGACTCCGCTGGGGACGCCTGATGTAAGGGGGACTCTGCTGGGGACGCCTGATGTAAGGGGGGACTCCGCTGGGGATGCCTGATGTAAGGGGGGACTCCACTGGGGACGCCTGATGTAAGGGGGGACTCCACTGGGGACGCCTGATGTAAGGGGGGACTCCACTGGGGACGCCTGATGTAAGGGGGGACTCCGCTGGGGACGCCTGATGTAAGGGGGGACTCCGCTGGGGACGCCTGTTGTAAGGGGGGACTCCGCTGGGGACGCCTGTTGTAAGGGGGGACTCCGCTGGGGACGCCTGATGTAAGGGGGGACTCCGCTGGGGACGCCTGATGTAAGGGGGGACTCCGCTGGGGACGCCTGATGTAAGGGGGGACTCCGCTGGGGACGCCTGATGTAAGGGGGGACTCCGCTGGGGATGCCTGATGTAAGGGGGGACTCCACTGGGGATGCCTGATGTAAGGGGGACTCCGCTGGGGACACCTGATGTAAGGGGGGACTCCACTGGGGACGCCTGATGTAAGGGGGGACTCCACTGGGGATGCCTGATGTAAGGGGGGACTCCGCTGGGGACGCCTGATGTAAGGGGGGACTCCGCTGGGGACGCCTGATGTAAGGGGGGACTCCACTGGGGACGCCTGATGTAAGGGGGGACTCCACTGGGGACGCCTGATGTAAGGGGGGACTCCGCTGGGGACGCCTGATGTAAGGGGGGACTCCGCTGGGGACGCCTGTTGTAAGGGGGGACTCCGCTGGGGACGCCTGTTGTAAGGGGGGACTCCGCTGGGGACGCCTGTTGTAAGGGGGGACTCCGCTGGGGACGCCTGTTGTAAGGGGGGACTCCGCTGGGGACGCCTGATGTAAGGGGGGACTCCGCTGGGGACGCCTGATGTAAGGGGGACTCTGCTGGGGACGCCTGATGTAAGGGGGGACTCCGCTGGGGATGCCTGATGTAAGGGGGGACTCCACTGGGGACGCCTGTTGTAAGGGGGGACTCCGCTGGGGATGCCTGTTGTAAGGGGGGACTCCACTGGGGACGCCTGATGTAAGGGGGGACTCCGCTGGGGATGCCTGATGTAAGGGGGGACTCCGCTGGGGATGCCTGATGTAAGGGGGGACTCCGCTGGGGATGCCTGATGTAAGGGGGGACTCCGCTGGGGACGCCTGATGTAAGGGGGGACTCCGCTGGGGACCCCTGATGTAAGGGGGGACTCCGCTGGGGACGCCTGATGTAAGGGGGGACTCCGCTGGGGACGCCTGATGTAAGGGGGGACTCCGCTGGGGATGCCTGATGTAAGGGGGGACTCCGCTGGGGATGCCTGATGTAAGGGGGGACTCCGCTGGGGACGCCTGATGTAAGGGGGACTCTGCTGGGGACGCCTGATGTAAGGGGGGACTCCGCTGGGGATGCCTGATGTAAGGGGGGACTCCACTGGGGACGCCTGATGTAAGGGGGGACTCCACTGGGGACGCCTGATGTAAGGGGGGACTCCACTGGGGACGCCTGATGTAAGGGGGGACTCCGCTGGGGACGCCTGTTGTAAGGGGGGACTCCGCTGGGGACGCCTGTTGTAAGGGGGGACTCCGCTGGGGACGCCTGATGTAAGGGGGGACTCCGCTGGGGACGCCTGATGTAAGGGGGGACTCCGCTGGGGACGCCTGATGTAAGGGGGGACTCCGCTGGGGACGCCTGATGTAAGGGGGGACTCCGCTGGGGATGCCTGATGTAAGGGGGGACTCCACTGGGGATGCCTGATGTAAGGGGGGACTCCGCTGGGGACACCTGATGTAAGGGGGGACTCCACTGGGGACGCCTGATGTAAGGGGGGACTCCACTGGGG
The DNA here is from genome assembly GCA_029206835.1 of Rana muscosa. Lineage (NCBI taxonomy): Eukaryota > Metazoa > Chordata > Amphibia > Anura > Ranidae > Rana > Rana muscosa. The sequence continues at coordinate 289,504,967 of CM055118.1, forward strand.
ATGCCTGATGTAAGGGGGGACTCCGCTGGGGATGCCTGATGTAAGGGGGGACTCCGCTGGGGACGCCTGATGTAAGGGGGGACTCCGCTGGGGACGCCTGATGTAAGGGGGGACTCCACTGGGGACGCCTGATGTAAGGGGGGACTCCACTGGGGACGCCTGATGTAAGGGGGGACTCCACTGGGGACGCCTGATGTAAGGGGGGACTCCACTGGGGACGCCTGATGTAAGGGGGGACTCCGCTGGGGATGCCTGATGTAAGGGGGGACTCCGCTGGGGATGCCTGATGTAAGGGGGGACTCCGCTGGGGATGCCTGATGTAAGGGGGGACTCCGCTGGGGACGCCTGATGTAAGGGGGGACTCCGCTGGGGACCCCTGATGTAAGGGGGGACTCCGCTGGGGACACCTGATGTAAGGGGGGACTCCGCTGGGTACGCCTGATGTAAGGAAGGACTCCGCTGGGTAAAGCTGATGTAAGGACGGACTCCATTGGGGGCACCTGATGGCATCTGGTGGCAGGCGACGTGGCAGGTGACACACTTGGGGCTTACAGTGATTCGGCATTATGGTGAGTTGAATGATTTAATTTTATATTACAATGTAATAATAGAAATAATGCGCTTCAATCATCCTGACACCATAACAAACTTGGTGTCGGGATGATTGAAGCGCCAACAGGTGTTTTGGAGTATCCTTATCTGCCAATTTTGTTACACATTTCTATTGTGGTGTAGGATCTGGCTTCTTTCTTTCTATTTCTTTCTCTCTCTTTCTCTCACCTCGGACTGTAGCCACACCCCTTTGAACCACGCCCATTTAAGCCACACCCACTATCTGCATAAACCACACCCATTTTCGCCACGGCGCGCCTCGCGCGCCACATTTTTCATTTCAGCATGACACGCCTACAAACGAATGCCCCCGCCCCCTAATTATAGCAAGGCTCCGCCTCAATACAAAAAAAGTGTCCCAGATGTTTTTTTTACAATGTTGGCAACTATGCATTAGGCCTAGAATGTGTACTACAACAAGTGTGCCAAAGCTGAAAAAAAATTACCAGGGTAGCAAAGCGGTTAATAAGGACTGCAAACAAACACCGTACATTTATCATCCAAACAATATGATGACAGAATGATGACATGAAACGGTTAATTAATTGCACTGCGAGGGAAGGCGTCTGTCAACAGTCAGTGTTTGGTTTGGCTGCGGTCTGCCTTTCTTTAGAACTTTGCTCTGTGCCAGAGAAGACTTGTTTACATTCAGACAAGGACAGAGCGAGAGGGAAATCACTGTACATTCAGTCAAAGCAAAGCGAACGCCTTGCACCGATCAGAGGCCCATCACAGTGCTGTGCGCTCTGCACCTACAAGACAATCGCCATGCACAAACTTCTGGGGATTGTTTACACTTGTGGTAGGGGGGGTAATAAAAATAGGCAGTTGAGATGCCGTTCTACCACCCCCACTTTAGCTACAAAGGTAACCGGATGGTGTTGTATAGATGCCACAGTCGCATTTGCACCAAAAATGAAATCCTCTGATGCTTTTGGCGGGCAGCACCATCAATTAAATGGGGCAGCACGGTAACCGCTGTGCTGCAGCCCGTCTAGGGTTAAAACGGTGTTCAGTATGCAACATATCGACGGGTGACCTGAAAGACAGCGAGGATCACTGTAGTAGTGGCGGCTACTAAAATGATTCTCCACTTTCACAGGGATCCCACAGGTATTGTGTATGTACGAGGTGTGATAATTAACCCACTTCAATACCGGGCACTTTTACCCCCTTCCTGCCCAGACCAATTTTCAGTTTTCAGCACTGTCACACTTTGAATGACAATTGTGCGGGTATGCATCACTGTACCCATATGAGATCTTTATAATTTTTTGGAGACAGAGCTTTCTTTTGGTTGTAGTTAATCACCGCTGGATTTTTTTATTTTTTGCTAAACAAATGAAAAAAGACTGAAAATTAAGAAAAAAACTTTTGCAAATAAGTAATTTTTCTCCTTCACTGATATGCACTGATAAGGCTGCACTGCACTGGTGAGGCGGCACTAATGAGGCAGCTCTAATAAGCTGCACTGATGAGGCGGCTCTGATGGGTACTGATGAGGCTACACTAATGAGGCTGCACTGATGGACACTGATGAGCCTGCACTGCTGTGCACTATAGAGGCAGCACTGATATACTGCACTGATGAGGCTTCACTGCTGTGCACTATTGAGGCAGCACTGATATACTGCACTGATGAGGCTGCGCTGATGTGTACTGGTGGGGCAGCACTAATGAGGCGGCACTGATGAGGCTGCTGTAATGTGCACTGGTGAGGCAGCACTAATAAGCTGCACTGATGAGGCTGCACTGATGTGCACCAGTGAGGTAGCACTAATAAGCTGCACTGATGGGCACTGATGAGGGTGCACTGATAAGGTTAAACTGATAAGCTGCACTGATGGGGTTGCACTGATAATCAATGTAAATAATCTACTGACAGCCTTGCCGGTTATCGACTCTGCTTTCCTCACACAGAGACAGTGTGGGAGGAAAGGACTGTCGATAACCAGTGATCACATGATAAAGGACCACTGTGATTGGACACAGCTGATCACATGGTAAAAGGCCGCTGTGATTGGCCTTTTACCCTGATCTGTGATCAACTATGTCCAAAGGACACGGCAGTCACAAATCGTGCAAAATGCATGCCCGGGGGGGGGGGGGGGGTGTTGGCGTGCGAGAGGCAAGGTTCTGGGAGAACGTCCATGGACACCCTCCCAGAACTGGAGGACCGCGTTATAGCCGTCTTTCTGCTATAGCGCGGTGGACTAGTGGTTAATTCCCAGAATGGACTGTAAAAACAAAGTGTTTGGGCAGAAGCGTTGTCATAGTGGAAAATCCACTTGTCAGACCAGATTTTAAAAAAATGTCCTCGAACAGATTCTCGTAACTTTTTTCGAATTTCCAAGTAACAATGTTCTTTACTATTGTACCATGGTCTATGAACTTTTAGTAAACGATCCACTACTATCATGTGGGTCCCAAAATCACCAGCAGCCGTTTGTAAAAGCAAACAGTTCTTTATTACTTAAGTACTACATAAGTAGCTTCCTTCTGCACAAAGTAAACAGTTCACAGTTCCAATAAAACAAGGAACCATACAACTGGCTCCCTGCCAAACTCGTAGTGCCCCATACTGGGGAAGGTTCCTCCGTGTTTCAGGGTGTCGGGCAGGCTGAAGGGATTCAGAAACACGTGTCTCTGTTCCCAAGAGTGTTCACCCTTACTGCCAGCTTGTGAGCTTCTCCACACCACCTCACTGACACAGGTGCTGATGTCTTTCAGGCCTACCTTGCCTCGGGCCTCGGGCCTAACCCCTTCAGGAGTTCTGATAGTCAGGGTTTGGAGGTTACTACTAAAATAAATATGTGTTGTGAGCTGCTCACTTATAAATGCCAACAATACCAAAAAATTATATATCTATCTATCTATATATAGATATATACATATATATATATCTATCTATATATATCTTAAAAAAATTCTGTGTACAATTATAAAGCAGCTTCCACCTCCCACACAAATAAATATGTTAGTACATCAATATCCAAATATATTGTGTCGCTTTTTTACATGCAGTGTAATAGAGCTGCACGATTCTGGCTAAAATTAGATTTTTTTGCTTAGAAGATAGATCACGATTCTCGCGGCGTAACATCATCTTTCACATTAAAGGGGTTGTAAAGGTAAACGTTTTTTCACCTTAATGCATTCACTCGGCCCTGCCAGAGGGGCAGGGGCGAGTGATACAGTGAGCGCCTATGGCCGCTGGCTGTATCACGGGAGCATGCCCGCAAGAACTCCTCACCATGCGAGCTTGCATGAAGGTGAGGAGTTCTTGCGGGCGGGAGCCGAGACAGCCGCCAAGGGACCCCAGAAAACCAGGTTTGGGGCCACTCTGTGCAAAACGAGCTGCACAGTGGAGGTAACATGTTTGTTATTTAAAAAAATAAAAATAAAAAAATTACCTTTACATACCCCTTAAACAAAAAAATTGGGCTAACTTTACTGTTTTTTTTTTTTTTTTATTAATTGAAGTGTATTTTTTCCCAAAAAAATTGCATTTGAAAGACCACTGCAAATACAGTGTGACATAAAATATTGTAACAATCACCATTTTATTCCCTAGGGTCTCTGATAAAAAAAATATACTGTATATAATGTTTTTACTTTGTAAGAAACAAGTGTCAGAAAAAGGTTTAGACTTTAAAGCAGAGCTCCGCCGAAAAAAAATATTAAAAGCCAGCAGCTACAAATACTGCAGTTGCTGACTTTTAATATTAGGACACTTACCTGTCCTGGAGTTCAGCGACGTCGGCAGCAGAAGACGAGCAATCGCTCATCACTCTGCTGCCCCCACCCCCATCCTCGGTGAGGGAACCAGGAAGTGAAGCCTTGCTGGTCCCCGTTGTGTTCTGGGAGCCGAGTGTTTCCCAGAACACAACGGGTATTCTGCGGGAAGTGACGTACTACCCGCAGAATACCCGCAGAGAGGAGTCCCGGAAGTGGGTGCAAATACCTGTCTTAGACAGGTATCTGCACCCCCCTCCCCGCTGAAAGGTACCAAATGTGACACCAGAGGGGGGGGAGAGTTCCGATGAGCGGAAGTTCCACTTTAGGGTGGAGCTCCACTTTAAGTGGTTAAACTTTCTGCATTTACACACAGAAGTTTATCCCTTTGATCTAAGAAGGAAGAGTTACAATGTTTCTACTTATCTACTAGCACAGACAATGTTGTTAAAAACTTGGCAGACTGCCAGAGTGAGCAGAGAAGTCTCTACACTTGTTAGATGAAAGAATCGGGAAACCCTGCAATAGAGATCGTGAGGGGGGTTGAATCGAGATGACGATTTTTTAATGGTTAATTGTGAAGCTCTACAGTGTAATAAATAAACCTAATGAGTGAATGGCACAATTCAATACATTTTTAAAACTTAAACACTTCAGGTCCACGCCATAGCAGTTTTTCTGCTACAGGGCGGTACCCGTGCACCGGATCACATATACATACGTGATCCAGCTGTTCCGGGTGTGGCACGTGCATGCGCGCCCCGGCGGCTCACTGCCTCTGTGATCACACACACAGCAGGAGCCCAGCGGCGGGTACCGCGGACTTGATGTCTGCCAGCATCCGCCGATTGTTCAGTACACAAGCAGAACGGCGGTCTGTCAGTATGGAAGGCATTGATCGCCTCTGATGTAAACCAGCCAGTGTCATTAGTACAGTGACAGTGCATATTTTTAGCACTGTTCACTGTATTAGTGTCACTGGTCCCCAAAAAGTGTCACAAGGGCAAAATTAGTCACAATTCTGCAGAGAAACCAACCAGCTTCCAGGTTTTATTGCTAAAGCTTAATTAAACAAGCTGAGGTTAGAATCTGGTTGGTATCTCTGCAGAATTGTGACTGATTTTGCCCTCTCTAGTATTAGTAAATAAACCTCTTAGTGCCGGTTCACACTACAGCGACTTGGGATCCGACTTGTGTCGCCCCAAGTCGCGCGACATGAGAAATTCCTTGTCAAAGTATTTTATTGAATGAATAAGCAAGTAAATTATAATACAGTTGTAATAAATATTACAATGAGCCATACGTGTAGGTAGGTTATTTAGCTACTATAGAAAAAGAAAAAGTACATTAGTTAATAAAACGTGCGATAACTAACTGCGGTGGAAATTATGCTACCGTAAGAGGTATTATCTTGGACCAGAACTATTAAAACCGTTAAGCAGAATATTACTTTATTACTCTTCAGAAAATAAGGAGAAAAACGAAGATAATACCAAAAAAAATTTTTAAAAGAAAGAGGGGGGAAGAGAAAAACAAACAAAAAAAAAAAAAGGGGGGCACACAGAAGCAGAGAGACACAAGGAAGAGTAGGAAAGAGTAGTAGGAGAGATAGAGAAGAAAGTAAAGGAGTTCACTAGATTGGCACGAGTAACATGGCTTTTTGTCTGAGGACGTAAAAAGAGCATTATGATCTTCACAGTAGAGAGTAGGGTAACAGCTAGGTTCTAATGCCGTGTACACACGATCGAGTTTAATGCCGTGAAACCCGACGGGAAAAACAAGGATCGGCTTGGTCCCCTACACACGGCCGGTTTTCATGACAGGTTTTCTCTTGGTCAAGAAAACCGGCCGTGTGTAGGCTCCCTAGCAGTGTTTCCCTATGGGAAAACTGCCGCGGAAAAAAATGCCGCGATTCGTGACGAGAAAAATTAGAGCATGTTCTAATTTTTCTCGTTGTGATTCTTGTTGTTTTTCTCGTCGGGAAAAATGCTGGAAAGCCTACACACGGCCGTTTTTCTCGTCCAAGAGAAAAAATTTAATTTTTCCCAGACGAGAAAAGTGATCGTGTGTACGCGGCATAAGAGTTTGGGTTTGTGAGTCACTTTTATCTAGGTAGGGTTGTCAGCTACCATGGCATGAGAATTCTCTTATCGCAGGATGGTGATAAGTGGTAGTTAATCCAAGGATTCCAAATTTTTTCAAAAACAGGAATTTGGTCCCTTTCTATTGCTAGCATTTTGGCATGAGACATAAAAACATTTAGTCTACTTTCAGTCTCGGGTATCTCTAGGTCAGGGGTCCTCCATGCCTTAGCAATTGTTTGTTGGATAAGGAGTTTAAATGGTCTATATGTGATATAGTCTGGTTTTAGATTGAGCAAGGCAGTGGCTGGGTCTGGTTGCACATTGAGATTAAACATTCTGGAAGCAATTCCAAATATCTTTTTCCAATATATCTGAACCAATGGGCAGGACCACCATATGTGCAAGTGGGTACCCGGGTCAGAGCATCCTCGAAAGCATTGAGCTGTGTGGTTTGGCGTAAATTTGGCCAACCTTGAGGGGACGAGGTACCATCGAGTTAAAACCTTATAATTGGTTTCTACCGCCAGGATGTTTGGGGAGGAAGATTTTGTTGCTGACCAGATTTTTGACCAATCAGCCATATCAAATGTTCTTTCCAGGTCCTCCTCCCATTTGCGGGCATATAGAGGTTTGTCGAGGCCAGGGTAAGTAGAGATTTGGAAGTATATTGAAGATATCATACCTCGTGAATGGGGATTTTCTAGGCATGCTGATTCAAAATTAGTAATTTGGGACAGAGAGGTATTAGTATTTAGTAGTGGTGCATAAAAGTTTTTAATTTGGAGGAATCTAAAGAGTTCGGAATTCGGTAAATTATAGATGTCGCATAGGATTGGAAATGTGAGGAAGGATGTAGGAGATATAAGGTTACTAAGCCGTGTAATGTTCAGTGAGGTCCAAACCTTGAATGATTTGAGGGAGACCCAAGCTGGGTAGAAAGCGGGGTTTTTAGAGAATGATAATAGAGGGTTGTGGGGAGATTGTAATTGGTGTTTAAAGACATGAGAAATTCCATTGAAGTGAATGAGAGCCGTCTTAATGTACACTACTTAAGTCGCTCCGACTTCAGAAAAGGTTCCTGTACTACTTCAAGGTGACTTCTAGGCGACTTGTACCCATAGATTTCAATGGAAGTCGCCTCCAAAGTCGGATCTCCATCTTAGTGCAAGCAACTTTACAGGAAGAGAAAATAGTTAACCCAGGCAAACCCCTCCCTCCCACAGAGCTGATTATTCTGTGATTGGCCACAGCCAAAGTCACCTGTCCTGGAGGCGACTTAAAGTCGCGTTGTAAGTTGCTCCAAGTCGCGCTGAAGTCTCCTTGCAAAGTCGCGCTGTAAGTCGGGTTTCCCCTGTGTGAACCGGCACTTAGCCCACGTTCACACTGGGGCTGCGGGAGTGAAGCCTGCGAGTTCAGCTGAACTCGCACGATTTCACTCCCGCTGGCAGTCCCGATTTCGGCCGCGATTTCAAAGACATCTGAAACAGATATCAATGTAAATCGCGGCTGAAATCGCAAAAAGTAGTACAAAAACTACTTTTTGTAATCGGTTCAGCGCCGCAGATGCGGCGTCGCACCGATTAGGACGGTGCCATTGGCCGCAATTTGCGGCAAATTTCGCCGATTTGACATGCGATTTGACATGTCAAATCGCATGTCAAATCGCACCAGTGTGAACCAGGGCTAAGTGTCCATATTGTTTATCACAATTTCACCTATGGTTTTGTAAGAAGAAGCTGGATCATAACCAGGGGCATAGAAGGAATCTACCACCAAGGAGGACCACTAGGAAAATTACGGAAATAACACCAGCCCACTAAGGAGAACACAAGCTCTCTATGACCCTATATGTTAAGGAGTTGAGGTGACAGCACAACTGGTTGAGAGTTCACAAGTGTGTGAAGGATAAAAAAGAATGGAAACACTATATGAAGACTTACATTTTTGAAAGTTTATTGAATTGTGCCATTCACTGATTAGATTTATTGCACTGCATGTAAAAAAGTGCTACACCATATTTGTATATCAGGGTTTGGAGGTTCTTCCCATTCCAAAACTCTCCAAGCCTCCAAAATTTTGGTTCCCTAATATGGTCTTATCCAACCAGAGAGTACTGGGAATCGGTCCTCTCTTTAGCCAAATTCCCCCGAAACACATCACTCTGCATGGGTGAGAACCTGAGTACTCAGCAACATCTCCAAAACTGTCCCCCTTAAAGGGACCCCAACTCAAATATTGAGGAAATGTACCTGCGGTCCAGGACACATTCCTGGTGTCCTGTACACCCCAAAAAAACATGCCAGCAAGAGCGTACAAGGGTTCACGCTTTTGCCAATTTTTACACAAAATTTGATGTTAACACCTTCCCGCTCGGCCTATAGCGAATTGACGGCCGACGGTGGCTTTACTGTTCTGACTGGGCATCATATGATGTCCCCCAGAACGAGCTTGTGATGCGCTGTGTCCCTTGAACACAGCGCATCACCAATCACGGTAAAGAGCCTATGTAATCAGCTGTGTCCAATCACAGCAGATCAGTGTAAATAGGAAATGCCGGTTATCGGCATTCCTCTCCTCACGCTGACAGCACGTGAGGAGGGCAAAGCTGATAAGGGGCATTCCTCATTGGGGACATCTGCAGATGGTCGCTGGAGTCTCTATGATCGTCAGAGGCCGGGCGCAATGTTATGACGTCACGCCTGGCCTCTGCATTCAAACAAACGGCGCCGCCTCGGCTGGGAAGCCGTGATCGTTTTTTTTATTTTTTATTTTAGGCTTTACAGCCTAGTGGTGAGATGTGGTGTCTTATTGACCTCAGATCTCACTGTCATAGGACCGATCATGTCATATTCCTATTACAAGGGATGTTTGCATTCCTTGTAATAGGAATAAAAGTGATCACATTTTTTATTTATTTTTAAAGTGTCAAACTAAAAAGTAGAAAGTAGAGATAACAAGAAATTTTTTTTTTTTTAAAGTGCCCCTGTCCCCGCGTGTTCGCACGCAGAAGCGAATGCATACGTAAGTCCCGCCCACATATGAAAACGGTGTTCAAACCACACATGTGAGGTGTCGCCGCGAACGTTAGAGCGAGAGCAATAATTCTAGCCTTGGACCTCCTCTGTACCTCAAAACATGTAACCAGTAAAAAAAATTAAAGCGTCGCCTGTGGGGATTTTTAAGTATCGAAGTTTGTCGCCATTCCACGAGCGTGTGCAATTTTGAAGCGTAACATGTTAGGTATTTATTTACTTGGCGTAACTTTATCTTTCACATTATGCAACAAAATTGGGCTAACATAACTTTTTTTTTTTAAAGCATGAAATTGTTTTTTTCCCCCAAAAAAAACGTGTTTGAAAAATTGCTGCGCAAATACCGTGCGAGATAAAAAGTTGCAATGACCGCCATTGTATTCTCTAGGGTCTCTGCTAAAAAAACATATATAATATTTGGGGGTTCTATGTAATTTTTCTAGCAAAAAAATGATGATATTTATATGTAGGAGAGAAATGTCCGAATTGGCCTGATTGTCAAGTGGTTAAAGAGCACCTGTCATTTCAGATCCATCAGGGCAGCGCCTGTTAGTGGGCATCCACTCACCTGCTGCCGACATGTCCCTCACCTTGTTGTGTCACTGCCACATCACCAGCCATCCCATTAAAGTGAATGGGACTGTCGGTGAGCCAACAGCGGGTCAGAGGAGGAGCCATTGCAGGACAGAGATGACAGTTGCTCTTTAAAGTAGAAGTAAACCCTCCTATCGTTTTCAGCCAAGGAAGCTGCCATCTTGACCTTTGTTTAATCTTCAACTGCCATGATGCTGCACATGTGACCAGTTATGACAACAGCCATTGGACGGTTTAACAGTTTGGTTGAGAGCACAACCAATGTGGCAGTTAGCATTTCCGGCATGCCGGCAATTTAACTGTTTTTTTTAAACTGTTAAATCAATGGGTTTACTTCCACTTATTATTATTATGATTTAAATCAAGCCTTTTTACTAGTGATTTAAATCATGATTTAAATTGTGATTTAAATCGACTTGATTTAAATCAAATCCACCCTGGGAGATTGTGACCGGCTCTCAATGTAGCCGGTTCACATATCTTCGTTGCGGCTGCGGAGCGGCTTGCACAGGAACGCTGTGCGTTTTTGGCTCTGTTTCAGGGCCGAATTCAGCCCAAAATTCTGCCCTGATTCGTCCCTGAAATGGAGAACAGGGACCCCTGCTGCGAGCCGCATCGGTATTAGGTGTGACCCAGCCTTAACCTTTAACCCCTTGAACCCTGCATTAGCCCATCACAACCTTACTGACCCTCAGCTGCCAGCATGATTGGGAGAAAACTTTTGATTTCCCCACTGTCTGTTGTGTCTACAGGACAGGAGCGGGTGGGAAATCTCTTGAATAGAACACAGATGGCTATGAAAACCCAAAATGAATAAAAAAAATACTTGGCTTTAGGTATTCAGTACATTTATTTTTAGACATGGCAAGAGAAACAAACGAACATTTGGGTAAGAAAAAAAAAAAAGCTGCTCCTCCATATAAGGGACAGATGGTGTCCCAAGAGTGTCTGACGTTTTTTTCCCCAGAACTTCTGAGTCATGTGAGCAAAACTAGAATTATAAAGAATCATACCAGAAACAAATTTCTCTACCCGAAACTGACACGTGCCGTCTATGACTGACAGTGGAGGAAGTAGAAATGACGTGGCCAGGAAATGTGGATCCCTGACAGCAGACGTGTACATGGCTTGGTTAGAGAACTCAGATAAGATGTATTGGGGAATTTATTAAAGGCAAATAGACTGGGCACTTTGCAAAGTGCAGTTGCTCCAGAGCTTAGTAAATGAGGCAAAGCTTCACTTTGCAAAAAAAAAACAATCACGTGCAAGGAAAATAAAATAACAGCATTTTTGCTTGCACATGATTGGATGATGGATGTCAGCAGAGCTTCTGCTCATTTACTAAGATCTGGAGCAACTGCACTTGCAGAGTGCAACTGCATTTTGCAAAGTGCACAGTCTATTTGCCTTTAGTAAATCAACCCCATTGGGGATTATTTACTAAAGGCAAATCCACTGTGCACTTGGAAGTGCAGTCACTGTAGATCTGAGGGGGACATGTACGGAAAATAAAAAACAGCATTTTTGCTTGTACAATATTGGATTATAGAAATCAGCAGAGCTTCCCCTCATTTCAGATCTTCCCCTCAGATCTAGAGACTGCACTTCCAAGTGCACTTGTAGTGCACAGTATATTTTAGAGGTCGACCGATATGGGTTTTTCGCTGGCCGATGCCGATGCCGATATTTAGAAATTTGGGCGGCCGATGGCCGATTTTTGTGGCCGATTTTTGTGGCCGATTTTTGTGTGGCCGATTAAAAAAAAAAAAAAAAAAAAAAAAAACCCTCACCCACTCCACTCCTTCCTGCTTACTCCCGTCACTCTAGCACACACTTGATGTCCTCAGTACAGATGGCACTGGCAGGTGGCGCTGGTTTGGAACTGACAGTTGGCACTGGCAGGTGGCACTGGTTTGGAACTGGCAGGTGGCACTGGTGTAGAACTGGCAGGAGGCACTGATTAGCACTGGCAGGTGGCACTGATTGGCACTAGCAGATGGCGTTGGTTTGGAACTGGCAGGTGGCACTGGTGTGGAACTGGCAGGTGGCACTGATTGGCACTAGCAGATGGCGCTGGTTTGGAACTGACAGTTGGCACTGGCAGGTGGCACTGGTTTGGAACTGGCAGGTGGCACTGGCAGGTGGCACTGGTGTGGAACTGGCAGGAGGCACTGATTAGCACTGGCAGGTGGCACTGATTGGCACTAGCAGATGGCGCTGGTTTGGAACTGACAGATGGCACTATTGGCACTGGCAGGTGGCACTGATTGGCACTAGCAGGTGGCACTGGTTTGGAACTGACAGATGGCACTGGCAGGTGGCACTGGTTTGGAACTGACAGATGGCACTATTGGCACTGACTGGCACTGATTGGCACTAGCAGGTGGCACTTGTTTGGAACTGACAGATGGCACTAGTTTGGGACAGATGGCACTGATTGGCAGTGGCGCTGGCTGGCGGTGGCGCTGGCTGGCGGTGGCGGGTGGCGCTGGCTGGCGGTGGCGGTGGCAGGTGGCGCTGGCTGGCGGTGGCGGGCGGCGCTGGCTGGCGGTGGGTGGTGCTGGCTGGCGGTGGCGGCGGGTGGTGCTGGCTGGCGGTGGCGGGTGGCGGTGGCGTTGACTGGCGCTGGCTGCCGGTGGCGGGTGGCACTGGCTGGAGGTGGCGGGTGGCACTGGCTGGCGGTGGCGGGTGGCACTGGCTGGCGGTGGCGGGTGGTGCTGACGGTGGCTGGCGGTGGCGGGTGGCACTGGCTGGCGGTGGCACTGGCTGGCGGCACTGACAGATTGCACTGATTTTGCAGACCCAGCAGCTAAATTACATCAGCCAATGATTGGGCTGCTTTAGAAAGGGGGCGGGGCCACATACACATAGCGACCCGCCCAGATACCATCCCATTAGCTGGTGTAATATAGCTGCTGGGTCCCGCCCACCCCGGCCGGGTCCCGCCCACCCCGACATCGAGCTGACAGCTCCTCTCTCTCTCTCCTTTCTGCTCACACACTCAGCGGCTCTGGCTGCATCAAGCGCCGCGCTGAGTGTGTGAGCAGAGAGGAGAGAGAGACAGAGAGGAGCTGTCAGCTCGATGTCGGGGTGGGCGGGACCCGGGCCGGGGTGGGCGGGACCCAGCAGCTATATTACACCAGCTAATGGGATGGTATCTGGGCGGGTCGCTACGTGTATGTGGCCCCGCCCCCTTTCTAAAAGCAGCCCAATCATTGGCTGGTGTAATTTAGCTGCCGGGTCCCGCCCACCCCGGCCGGGTCCCGCCCACCTCCGACATCAAGCTGACAGCTCCTCTCTGTCTCTCTCTCCTCTCTGCTCACACACTCAGCGCGGCGCTTGATGCAGCCAGAGCCGCTGAGTGTGGAGAAGGAAGAATGAGCGGAGGTCAGTCTGAAATATCGGCCTAATCTTGATAATAAATCGGCCGATGCCGATTTATCAAAAATGGCCAAATATCGGCCGATATATCGGCCAGCCGATATATCGGTCGACCTCTAGTATATTTGCCTTTAGTAAATCAACCTCATTGTGTCAGTACATAATACACTTGTTGATTGTGTGGCAACTATACGCTTAAAAAGTGTAACACTTAGGCCCCTTTCACACAATATGCACCCGATACAAGCTGGCACCTAAGCCCCCTCCCTGTTCTGTATGCACCCAATACAAGCTGGCACCTAAGCACCTTTACTTCTCTGTATGCACCCAATACAAGCTGGCACCTAAGCAACCTCCCTGTTCTATATGCACCCAATACAAGCTGGCACCTAAGTACCCTTCCTTCTCTGTATATACCCGATACAAGCTGACACCTAAGCACCCTCCCAGTTCCGTATGCGCCCAATACAAGCCGGGAACCTAAGTACCCTTCCTTCTCTGTATGTACCTGATACAAGCTGGCACCTAAGCACCCTCCCAGTTCTGTATGTACCCGATACAAGCCGGCACCTAAGCACCCTTCCTTCTCTGTATGTACCCGATACAAGGTGGCACCTAAGCACCCTTCCTTCTCTGTATGTACCCGATACAAGGTGGCACCTAAGCACCCTTCCTTCTCTGTATGTACCCGATACAAGCTGGCACCTAAGCACCCTTCCTTCTCTGTATACACCTGATACAAGCTGGTACCTAAGCACCCTTCCTTCTCTGTATGTACCCGATACAAGCTGGCATCTAAGCACCTTTACTTCTCTGTATGTACCCGATACAAGCTGGCACCTAAGCACCCTTCCTTCTCTGTATACACCTGATACAAGCTGGTACCTAAGCACCCTTCCTTCTCTGTATGTACCCGATACAAGCTGGCACCTAAGCACCTTTACTTCTCTGTATGTACCCGATACAAGCTGGCACCTAAGCACCCTTCCTTCTCTGTATACACCTGATACAAGCTGGTACCTAAGCACCCTTCCTTCTCTGTATGTACCCGATACAAGCTGGCACCTAAGCACCTTTACTTCTCTGTATGTACCCGATACAAGCTGGCACCTAAGCACCCTTCCTTCTCTGTATACACCTGATACAAGCTGGTACCTAAGCACCCTTACTTCTCTGTATGTACCCGATACAAGCTGGCATCTAAGCACCTTTACTTCTCTGTATGTACCCGATACAAGCTGGCACCTAAGCACCTTTACTTCTCTGTATGTACCTGATACAAGCTGGCACCTAAGCATCTTTACTTCTCTGTATGTACCCGATACAAGCTGGTACCTAAGCACCCTTCCTTCTCTGTATGTACCTGATACAAGCCAGGACCTAAGCACCCTTCCTTCTCTGTATGTACCCGATACAAGCCAGGACCTAAGCACCCTTCCTACTCTGTATGTACCCGATACAAGCTGGCACCTAAGCACCTTTACTTCTCTGTTTGGACCCGATACAAGCCGGTACTTAAGCACCTTTACTTCTCTGTATGTACCCGATACAAGCTGGCACCTAAGCACCTTTACTTCTCTGTATACACCCAATACAAGCTGGCACCTAAGAACCCTTCCTTCTCTGTATGTACCCGATACAAGCCGGTACCTAAGAACCCTTCCTTCTCTGTATGTACCCGATACAAGCCGGTACCTAAGCACCCTTCCTACTCTGTATGTACCCGATACAAGCTGGCACCTAAGCACCCTCCCTGTTCTGTATGCACATGACACAACCTGGCACCGTATCATACAAAAGGAATCCGCTGTATAGAACAGACTGAAATAATTTTCTAATAAAGACAACATAGAAGTTTAGCTTGTAAAAAGAATACTGTATAAAGCTTTATCAGTTACAAAAATGTATCTTAAAAATCTAAAGTGTTAAAATAATACTATAATAGCATATGTCAGCACCTTCCAGTGATAGGATGACAATATGGGTCAGCCCTTGAACTCAAAAAGCGTCCTATTGGTTAATGACACATGTCATGTGGGCCTCTGGGTGCTGGGGGCAAAACATAGAAGACATAATTATTCCAGCCTAATATGATCTAGAAAAGTAGTTCTACATCTAGACAATGAACTATAATAGCAATCAGACCAATAAGTCCTCCCCAGATAGAGCAGTGTGATATATAAGGAAATTTCCCTTGGCCTCTCTTGGATTTGCTTATAGACACTTTGCATTTTTACAACTTTATACGTGTTCTCTGCAAATGACATGAACACTGACTTCTCTGCTTGTATCTTCCCCCCTGCTGATAATAACACTATCCATATATCTGCTATATACACCTTATATATCACACTGCTCTATCTGGGGAGGACTTATTGGTCTGATTGCTATTATAGTTCATTGTCTAGATGTAGAACTACTTTTCTAGATCATATTAGGCTGGAATAATTATGTCTTCTATGATTTGCCCCCAGCACCGAGGCTCACATGACATGTGTCATTAACCAATAGGACGCTGTGATTGAGCTAGAGGTGACATCACAATACTATCATCCCATCGCTGGAAAGTGCTGACACATGCTATTATTTTAACACTTTACATTTTTAAGATACATTTTTGGAACTAATAAGGCTTTATATACTTTTTACAAGCTAAATTGCTAGTTGTCTTTATTACATACTGCTATCAGTCTGTTCTATACAGCGGATTCCTTGTAGCTATAATATATTTAGGTTATAAACCCTCACCGTGTTTTTGCAGATTTTCAGCTCCATTTGCCCTTGGGGCTCCTATACTTTCACCTGTCCCCTTCCTGCTCTATACTCATTCTATACAAGCCAGTACCCTCCCTGCTCGTAGGCACCCAATACAGTCTGGCCCCTAATCACCCCTCCCGCTCGTAGGCACCCAATACCATCTGGCACCTAATCACCCCTCCTGCTCGTAGGCACCCAATACCATTTGGCACCTAATCACCCCTCCCGCTCGTAGGTACCCAATACAGTCTGGCACCTAATCACCCCTCCTGCTCGTAGGCACCCAATACAGTCTGGCCCCTAATCACCCCTCCCGCTCGTAGGCACCCAATACCATCTGGCACCTAATCACCCCTCCTGCTCGTAGGCACCCAATACCATTTGGCACCTAATCACCCCTCCCGCTCGTAGGCACCCAATACAGTCTGGCCCCTAATCACCCCTCCCGCTCGTAGGCACCCAATACCATCTGGCACCTAATCACCCCTCCTGCTCGTAGGCACCCAATACCATTTGGCACCTAATCACCCCTCCCGCTCGTAGGTACCCAATACAGTCTGGCACCTAATCACCCCTCCTGCTCGTAGGCACCCAATACAGTCTGGCACCTAATCACCCCTCCTGCTCATAGGCACCCAATACCATCTGGCACCTAATCACCCCTCCTGCTCGTAGGCACCCAATACCATCTGGCACCTAATCACCCCTCCTGCTCGTAGGCACCCAATACCATCTGGCACCTAATCACCCCTCCTGCTCGTAGGCACCCAATACCATATGGCACCTAATCACCCCTCCTGCTCGTAGGCACCCAATACAGTCTGGCACCTAATCACCCCTCCTGCTCGTAGGCACCCAATACCATCTGGCACCTAATCACCCCTCCTGATCGTAGGCACCCAATACCATCTGGCACCTAATCACCCCTCCTGCTCGTAGGCACCCAATACCATCTGGCACCTAATCACCCCTCCTGCTCGTAGGCACCCAATACCATCTGGCACCTAATCACCCCTCCTGCTCGTAGGCACCCAATACCATCTGGCACCTAATCACCCCTCCTGCTCGTAGGCACCCAATACCATATGGCACCTAATCACCCCTCCTGCTCGTAGGCACCCAATACAGTCTGGCACCTAATCACCCCTCCTGCTCGTAGGCACCCAATACCATCTGGCACCTAATCACCCCTCCTGATCGTAGGCACCCAATACCATCTGGCACCTAATCACCCCTCCTGCTCGTAGGCACCCAATACCATATGGCACCTAATCACCCCTCCTGCTCGTAGGCACCCAATACAGTCTGGCACCTAATCACCCCTCCTGCTCGTAGGCACCCAATACCATCTGGCACCTAATCACCCCTCCTGATCGTAGGCACCCAATACCATCTGGCCCCTAATCACCCCTCTTGCTCATAGGCACCCAATACAGTCTGGCACCTAAACACCCTTCTTACTACAGTCAACCTATACAAGCTGGCACCTAATCACTCTTCTTACGCCACCATCACCCTATACAAGCTGGCACCTAAGCCCCTTTCTGCTACATAGTCACCCTTCCTGCTCTGTGGCCACCCAATACAAGTTGGCATCTAAGCACCTTTCCTTGCTCTGTAGTTACCCAATACAAGCTGGCAATTAAGTACCCTCCTTGTTCAATGCAATCTGGCACCTAAGTGCCCCTCTTACTCTGTAGTCATCCTACTCAAGCTGCCATCTAAGCCTGCTTTCTGCTCTGTAGGTGCTGTATACAGCCTGGCACCTAAGCGCCCTTACTCCATAGTCACCCTATACAATCCAGCAACTAAGCACCCTCCTGTTCTGTATGCACCCCATACAATCTGGCACCTATGCACCCCACTTACTTCGTAGTCACCCTTTGCAAGCTGGTACCTAGGTACCCCTCCTTGTTCTGTAGGCACCCTAGTGCCCTTATTACTCTCTAGTCACCCTATACAAGCTGTTACCTAGGTACCCCTCCTTGTTCTGTAGGCACTCAATACAATCTGGCACCTTAGTGTCCTTCTTACTCTGTAGTCACCCTATACAATCCAGCAACAAAGCACCCTCCCTGTTCTGTATGCACCTGATACAAGCTGGCACCTAGGTCCCCTTCCTGCTCTGTAGTCACTCTATACAAGCCAGCAACTAAGCACCCTCCCTGTTCTGTAGGCACCCAATACAATCTGGCACCTAAGCACCCCTCTTACTCCATAGTCACCCTATACAAGCTGGTACCTAAGCACCTCTCCTGCTCTGTAGGTACCTGATACAAGCTGGCACCTAGGTCCCCTTCCTGCTTTGTAGTCACCCTATACAAGCCAGTAACTAAGCACCCTTCTTGTTCTGTATGCACCCCATACAATCTGGCACCTATGCACCCCTCTTACTTCATAGTCACTATATACAAGCTGGTACTTAGGTACCCCTCCATGTTCTGTAGGCACCCCAGTGCCCTTCTTACTCAATAGTCACCCTACAATCCAGCAACTAAGCACCTTCCCTGTTTTGTATGCACTTGATACAAGCTTGTACCTAAGTCCCCTTCCTTCTCTGTAATTACCCTATACAAGCCAGCAACTAAGCACCCTCTTTGTTCCATAGTCCCCCCTATAGAAGCCTGCCCCCTCCTGCTCCATAGTCCCCCTATAGAAGCCTGCACCCCTCCTGCTCCATAGTCCCCCTATAGAAGCCTGCACCCCTCCTGCTCCATAGTCCCCCTATAGAAGCCTGCCCCCCTCCTGCTCCATAGTCCCCCTATAGAAGCCTGCACCCCTCCTGCTCCATAGTCCCCCTATAGAAGTCTGCACCCCTCCTGCTCCATAGTCCCCTATAGAAGTCTGCACCCCTCCCGCTCCATATTTCCCTATAGAAGTCTGCACCCCTCCTGCTCCATAGTCCCCTATAGAAGTCTGCACCCCTCCAGCTCCATAGTCCCCTATAGAAGTCTGCACCCCTCCAGCTCCATAGTCCCCTATAGAAGTCTGCACCCCTCCTGCTCCATAGTCCCCTATAGAAGCCTGCCCCCTCCTGCTCCATAGTCCCCTATAGAAGCCTGCCCCCTCCTGCTCCATAGTCCCCTATAGAAGCCTGCACCCCTCCTGCTCCATAGTCCCCTATAGAAGCCTGCACCCCTCCTGCTCCATAGTCCCCCTATAGAAGCCTGCACCCCTCCTGCTCCATAGTCCCCTATAGAAGCCTGCCCCCTCTTGCTCCATAGTCCCCTATAGAAGCCTGCCCCCTCCTGCTCCATAGTCCCCTATAGAAGTCTGCACCCCTCCTGCGTCATAGTCCCCTATAGAAGCCTGCCCCCTCCTGCTCCATAGTCCCCTATAGAAGTCTGCACCCCTCCTGCTCCATAGTCCCCTATAGAAGCCTGCCCCCCTCCTGCTCCATAGTCCCCCTCCTGCTCCATAGTCCCCCTATAGAAGCCTGCACCCCTCCTGCTTCATAGTCCCCCTATAGAAGTCTGCACCCCTCCTGCTCCATAGTCCCCTATAGAAGCCTGCCCCCCTCCTGCTCCACAGTCCCCTATAGAAGCCTGCACCCCTCCTGCTCCATAGTCCCCCTATAGAAGTCTGTATCTCCACACCCCTCCTCCTCGGTAGTCAGAAATTGCGCAATAACTACAATAACGGTCAGATGGTGACGTCTGGCTGACATCTGCTATAGGTGCCCCCCGGGGTGCCATGTGTTACCCTTCATATTCTGATTGACGCCCCATCACATGCTGCCAGAGACATTGCGCTGCATTACAAGGATGCCCCCATGCCCTGTATGGGAGTGCCAGGGTCCTATACAAACACATGACCGGTCCTCACTCCACATGCACGGGCAGTGTGCGCTGGCGCAGTCCTCAGAACGCAACAAAACGCAGAATGCCACAACATTAGGCGCAGACTCTGCATATGCTGCAGAACCACAACTCCCAGCATGTCCTGATTACCCTGAGCTGCCAGGGCTGGCTGGGCCTTGTAGTTCACCAACACCCGATGGGCTCCAGCCCCTCCCCCATCCCGGGCACACACCCACCTCCAGCTCCTCCGCCAGGTTCCCCTGCTGCATGATAGCGGCGTGTACCGGGACCGTTCCTGGATGATCACCGTCCGCCTGACTGTTCCGGGTCCGCCCGCCAGAGGAGGGCCGGGGGGGGGGGGGGGGGGGAGGAGGCGGTGTGTGTCCGGGGCTGCCTGCAATCCTCCCCATCACCTCCTCCGGGACTGTCATCATCATCATCATCCCCGGCTTCACTCTATATCTCACGTCACTGATCACACCTTACATAACTATTCTGCCATGGCAGCCCCCAATTCTACGCCTTTCCTAGAAACTGACGCTGCACAAGCCGCATGATCGCGCCCACCGTTTGCTATAACGCATCGCACACGCTGCGTGATCGCGCCCTCCCATGCATTGTTATAACGCGTGGCACATGCCGCGTGATCGTGCGCACCGTTCGTTATAACGCATTGCACACACCGCGTGATCGCGCCCTCCCATGCATCGTTATAACACTCTCCGATGCATCGTTATAACGCATTGCACACGCCGCGTGATCGCGCCCTCCGATGTATCGTTATAACGCATTGCATGCACTGCGTGATCGCCTCCTCCGATGCATCGTTATAACGAATTGCACTCACCGCATTATCACGCCCTCCGATGCATCGTTATAACGCATTGCACACGCAGTGTGATTGTGCCCTCCGATGCATTGTTATAACGCATTGCACACGCCGCGTGCTCGCACCCTCCGATGCATTGTTATAACGCATTGCACGCACTGCGTGATCGCCTCCGATGCATCGTTATAACAAATTGCACACGCCGCATTATCGCGCCCTCCGATGCATCGTTATAACGCATTGCATGCGCTGCGTGATCGCCTCCTCTGATGCATCGTTATAACGCATTGCACACGCCACGTGGTCCTGCTCTCCGATGCATCGTTATAACGCATTGCACACGCCACGTGGTCCTGCTCTCCGATGCATCGTTATAACGCATTGCACACGCCGCGTGATCCTGCCCACCGTTCGTTATAACGCATTGCACACGTCGCGTGATCGCGCCCTCCCATGCATCGTTATAACGCATTGCACGCGCCGCTTGATCACGCCCACCGTTCGTTATAACGCATTGCACACGCCGCGTGATCGCGCCCTCCGATGCATCGTTAGAACGAATTGCACACGCCGCATGATCGCACCCTCCGATGCATCGCTATAACACTCTCTGATGCATCGTTATAACGCATTGCACACGCCGCGTGATCGTGCTCTCCGATGCATCGTTATAACGCATTGCACACGCCGCGTGATCGCGCCCTCCGATGCATCGTTATAACGCATTGCACACGCCGCATTATCGCGCCCTCCGATCCATCATTATAACGCATTGCACGCGCTGCGTGATCGCCTCCTCCGATGCATCGTTATAACGCATTGCACACGCTGTGTGATCGTGCTCTCCGATGCATCGTTATAAAGCATTGCACACGCCGCGTGATCGCGCCCTCCGATGCATCGTTATAACGCGTTGCACACGGCGTGCGATCGCGCCCTCTGATGCATCGTTATAACGAATTGCACACGCCACGTGATTGCGCCTTTCAATGCATTGTTATAACACATTACACCGCTTGCTTTTTTTTACCGCCAATTTCCTGCGCTGTGCAGTGCTGCAACACATCGCAGTAAAGCAATGCCTGCGCTGTTTTATCGCATTGTGCAGCAGCGAAACCGGTTGGTGTGAACCGTCCCTGTGCAAGGCAACAGCGACCACCCTGGCTGGTGTGACCCATCCCTTACAGCCCAACTCCAGGATCCGGCGCTGTTGGGGCTCATTTACACCTGAGGGTGGGGGAGCAGTATAAAAATAATTAGGTGGTTGAGTCGCATTTTTATGACCCCCTCCCTCACTCCTTTATGGTCCATTCGCTGCAGCAGCTTGTGTGCGCTCAGGTGACGGCAGTGCCATTGTGCCGATCTCGGCATATCGCACTGCTTACCTTTTTTTTTTTTTTTAAACAAAGTTTATTGAAAGGTCACAAAGCAAAATTTCAATAAAGCAGATTTCCAGACTTTACTAAACTATTCTTAATTCTCCTAATATATTTAGACGCGTTTTAGGGCTCTTTCACACGGGGCGGATCCGTGTAGATCCGCCCCGTGAAGCTCCGCTTGCTCAGCGGGGATCGCTCCGTTGATCCCCGCTGAGCCGACGGATGACTGGGCGGTCCCCGCACACTGTGCAGGGACCGCCCTGTCAGAGCGCCGCTCTCCCCTATGGGGAATCGGATGACGACGGACCGTAGAGTCCGTTGTCATCCGATCCGCTCCGCCGACGGAAGGAAAAATAGGGTTTTCCTCCGTCACACTTTGGCGGAGCAGAGCGGATGTCAGCGGACATGTCTCCGCTGACATCCGTGGCTCCATAGGGGTACATGGAGGATCCGTTTCAGGTCCGCCTAAAAAACTGACAGGCGGACCTGAACGGACCTCCGTGTGAAAGGGGCCTAACAGTGTTTTATGGCGTTTTTCATTTTTACAGCTCAACAACAGCCACTGCTCCTGGACGCACATGCGTTCGTTTTTTTTTTCTACTGCCCCTAAATGCTTATGCCTCCAAACGCCTCTGACAGTTTATGTGTGCATGGACACCTAGGCTAACATGGAGGGGCGTTCAGAGGCAGTTAAAAAAAAAAACCGTCAGACGCCCCTAACAGCTGTAAAAATGCCCTGTGTGCATGAGCCCTTAAAGTCAGCCGCTACAGTATGTGTATCGGCTGACTTTAAATTTTTTGCTGAGGGGGGCAGAACTCCGCTTTAACAATGCTCCCCCCTCTGTTATGGATGACATGTTTCTTTAAATGCAACTCTATGGTGCATCTCTGTTGTATTTCTTCCTGTGTTGTGTTTCCTGTTTCCTGCTGGTTCTTTCAGTAAACATGGCTTATGTACAGTAATGGTTTGTGCTGTCTCTCTACATATATCACGACAAACAACCTCTGCCGGGTTAGCCCCCCCTTATCAAAATTTTTGAAAAAATCTTATGCAGTTTGTTAGATCTTTGTTAGATCAGGTTAGATCAACCGTTGTTTGCGTTAGATCTCACACAGAAGAAGCAATATTAACAGTTATTTGCTGGGGGGGCTAACCCGTCATCAGCCCCCCCTTATCAAAAAATTGACCAAACAGTTAGCTATTTTGGAAGCTATTTGTTAGATCCGGTAAGATCAAGTGGTTTTAACGTTAGATCTCACATAATTAGAGACTTATTAAGTGATTAATGAGGGGGGGCTGGCCCCCCCTTATCAAAATTTCGGGCCAAAAATTATTCAGGCTAATAGATATTCGTTAGATCCGGTAAGATCAAGTGGTTTTAACGTTAGATCTCACATAATTAAAGACTTATTAAGTGATTAATGAGGGGGGGCTGGCCCCCCCTTATCAAATTTTCGGGCCAAAAATCATTCAGGCTAATAGATATTCGTTAGATCCGGTAAGATCAAGTGGTTTTAACGTTAGATCTCATATAATTAGAGACTTATTAAGTGATTAATGAGGGGGGCTGGCCCCCCCTTATCAAAATTTCGGGCCAAAAATCATTCAGGCTAATAGATATTCGTTAGATCCGGTAAGATCAAGTGGTTTTAACGTTAGATCTCATATAATTTCAGAGATATTCCACATACAAATACAGATATTAGGTGGTACATAAGGACGGGTTGGCCCCCCCTTATCAAATTTTCGGGCCAAAAATCATTCAGGCTAATAGATATTCGTTAGATCCGGTAAGATCAAGTGGTTTTAACGTTAGATCTCATATAATTAGAGACTTATTAAGTGATTAATGAGGGGGGCTGGCCCCCCCTTATCAAAATTTCGGGCCAAAAATCATTCAGGCTAATAGATATTCGTTAGATCCGGTAAGATCAAGTGGTTTTAACGTTAGATCTCATATAATTTCAGAGATATTCCACATACAAATACAGATATTAGGTGGTACATAAGGACGGGTTGGCCCCCCCTTATCAAATTTTCGGGCCAAAAATCATTCAGGCTAATAGATATTCGTTAGATCCGGTAAGATCAAGTGGTTTTAACGTTAGATCTCATATAATTAGAGACTTATTAAGTGATTAATGAGGGGGGCTGGCCCCCCCTTATCAAAATTTCGGGCCAAAAATCATTCAGGCTAATAGATATTCATTAGATCCGGTAAGATCAAGTGGTTTTAACGTTAGATCTCACATAATTTCTGAGATATTCCACATAAAAATACTGATATTAGGTGGTACATAAGGATGGGTTGGCCCCCCCTTATCAAATTACACAGTACACACCTGACAGTGACACAAGGCCTGTCTGGTGCCCCAGCCACCTTCCAAAGGCTAATGGAGAAGACCGTGGGTGACATGAAACTGATCGAGGTGTTGGTGCACTTAGACGACATCATCGTTTTCGGCAAGACCCTGGAAGAGCACGAAGAACATCTGGAGAAGGTCCTGAGGAGACTGCATGATGAGGAGGTTGAAGCTGTCTCTGGAAAAGTGCCAGTTTTACCAACCCTCAGTCAACTACCTTGGCCATATTGTGTCTTACGACAAAGTGGCCACCGACCCCCAGAAGCTGGAAGCTGTCACCTCCTGGCCGAGGCCTACCAACGTGACTGAGCTTAGGTAATTTCTGGGATTCTGTTCTTATTACAGAAGATTTGTCAAGGGATTCGCTAAGACGCTGATCTGGCGAAGCCTGTCAGACCAGCTGGAGGGCCCAGAAAACCCAGAGAGTCCATTCAGGAACAATGGACTCCGAAGTGTGAAGAGGTTTTAGGCAGCCTAACAACCGCTCCTGTTCTGGCCTATGCAGATCCAACCAAGCCATATGAGCTACATGTTGACGCCAGTCGAGATGGGTTAGGTGGGGTGTTATATCAAGAGCATGACGGTCATCTACGGCCTGTTGCCTACATGAGTCGGAACTTGTCCCCCCGCCGAGAAGAACTACCCCATGCACAAACTTGAGTTCCTGACCTTGAAGTGGGTGGTGGTTGATAAGCTGGGGGATTATCTATATGGAGCGGAGTTCGTGATCAAGACTGACAACAATCCTCTCACCTACATCCTCACTACCACCAAGTTGGATGCCACAGGTCACAGATGATTGGCTACTCTATCAGGGTTTATTTTCAGCCTGAAACAAGATGTGGATGCTTTGTCAAGAAGGCCCCATTGTTCCAGAGACCCCCCAGCTGACACCTGAAGGGGTACGAGCCTTATGTCAAGGAGCAGAACATCAAGCTGGAGAAGGATCCAGGGCCGAAGACATTGGAGTGTCAGCCGCTGGTGTCCCCAGATGTTATTGCAATGTCACCCAAGTCGGGGATAAAGGTCTGCCCGAAGCTGTCAAAGAATGACCTGCAAAGGGACCAGTTGGAGGACACTCCCTGCAGCTTGGCATTGAAGGCCTTGGAGAGCCAACGCCCTAACTTGCTCCTCACTGACTCCCCAAAGGAAACCCGTCTGCTGTACCGAGAGTGGGATCAGTTTCAGGTGCACCAAGGGTTGGTCTACCGAAGGGGCCCCTCTGACGATTCTGAAAAAAAATTGCAGCTATTCCTACCTGAAAAACATAGGGAGACAGTATTAACTGCCCTACATGACAACCATGGCCACCTAGGGCCCAAAAGGACTTTTGACCTGGTGAGGGACAGGTTCTACTGGCCCTGCATGCAGGCGGAAGTTGAGGACTATTGCCACTCCTGCATCAGATGTATCCAAAAGTAGACTTTGCCTCACAAGCTGCCCCAATGGGCCATCTTCGGAGTCAGGGACCCATGGAGCTGGTGTGCATTGACATTCTGTGCTTGGAGCCTGATTTTAGCGGGCAGGAAAATATCCTGGTAGTGACTGACCATTTCACTCGGTATGCCCAGGAGGGGCCAACAAGCATCCACGGTGGCCAAGATCTTTGTGGAGAAAATCTTTGTGCACTATGGTCTGTCCCAACGCATCCACTCTGATCAGGGGAGAGATTTTGAGAGTAGTCTCATCAAGAGACTTTTAGACCTGTTGGGCATCAGGAAGTCTAAAACCCCCCCGTATCATCCTCAAGGAGATCCTCAACCAGAGAGATTCAACCAAACCCTCCTGGATATGCTCGGAACTCTAAATTCAGAACAAAAACAGCACTGGAGCAAGCATATAGTGGCTATTGTGCATGCTTATAACAGCACCGCCAATGATGCCACAGGTTACGCTCCCTATAGTTTGATGTTCGGACGGTAGGCCCGGCTGCCAGTCGACTTGGCCTTCGGCACATCCCTCGACCATACCTCAGCAACTTCCCGCTGGAAGTCGCAGCCCTATGTCATTTGCAAGCATCTGCCTGGACTCCCAGTATATCAAATCCGGCCAGAGGGAAGCACAGGACTTGGCATCGCAATCATCTGTTGCCTCTGTCAGAAGCAGTTCATGTGCCACCACAGCCAGATTTACAGCCCACACCCACGGCCTCTCAAAGATCCCAGCCAGTGACTAGATCTCACTCAGTCTGTACCCCTTGCTGAAAATGAAAACCGCGAGGCAGGACAACCTCCCCTCCTATGCTAATTGGTTGGATATTCCTCTGCCATGGTTTTATGCAGATGCAAATTGTATGGTTTCCTGTGCACACTAACCTGTTTTTTTTTTTACGTGTGTATATCAAAAGCATGTAACAGGTCATAGACTCTTTACCACCTTTGGCGGACCTAAGGTTTTTTGGTGGGAGGAGTGTGTAGCGGGGGCTGCTCTGTCTCCCATGGTCCCACACCTCCCTCCATTCCCGCCAGGAACCGTCGGACTGAATAGACACTGACACAGGCACTTACTCAAGGAGAGCACGCCTGTCAGTACCTGGGGGGGATTTCTCCCCCTAACTCTACTCTTCCTTGAGTGACGAGCAGCGGTCACTCACGGGCATCAGTCGGCTCTGCTCTCTTCTCTGTGTTCCTATTGGCAGGGAGAGGAAGTCAATCAAGCAGCAGCAGAGGACCACAGGACATAAAGGCTCATCACAAAATGGCACCATTGATTTTTACTGGGGATGGAGCTGCTACTTCTGCTGTGAAAGAAGGGGGCTAGCTAAAGACTTAATCTTGTGTGTCTGAAAAGAGATCACCATGAGGCTGGGAGGTGAACGGAGGTGTGAGAAGAGACAACAGGCATCCGCTGAAGAACCATCCAAAGACAGTTGCAGAGACCATCCAGAGACGGTTGAAGATGGATGTACCTTCTGTAAAACCTAATATCCCTATTTTTATGTGAAATATCTCTGAAATTATGTGAAATCTAACGTTAAAACCAATTGATCTTACCGGATCTAACGAATATCTATTAGCCTGTGTAGCGCCCTGCTCCTATTGGGTAGGTGCTAGTGTAAATTTAGTTATCTGAGCTGTCGTTTAGCTCAGAACAATTGTACCAAATTATGGTCTCTGTTCCAGTTTAGCTGGGCTGCACATTTCCACCTGACTGTAGGTGTCGTTGTTACCACAGGTCAAGGTTGGAATTGCTGTAGGCTGGATGCATTGGGTATTCCTTTCCCAGGGACAGCGCAGTGGTGACCCCGCTGTGCATTCTGGGAGAGGGTACTTAAGGAGCAGACACCGTTTTTCGGGGTCTTCCGATCCTGACCTGACGGCCCTCCTGGCCTCAGGGATGTGTTAGTAGTGTTCTGCGTCGGGGCCTGTAGGCCCGAGGCTCTGTTGCTGAGAGTAGGCCCAGGAGTTTCTGGGGGCCTACTGATCTCTGGATGGTCCCGTGTTGCCTTGCCTGAGGGAAGGGACCGAACAATTGAGGGCTCAATTGGATGACGCATCCGGATAAAAATATGCCTCGCAGTGCTGCCGGCTGGCTGAAAGATCATGGCACTGTGTGTTATGTTTTCAGAACTTTATCAAGTGAGTGATTACCCAAGTCTGTGGCAGAAACTATTTGTATTCTTCAAGTCTGGCAGAAACTATTTGTATTCTTCAAGTCTGTGGATAGAGACTTTTGGCCGAGCACCACACCGGCTGCTAGGTCAGTGAGAGAGGCCTATCCGGTGGTTGCTATATCCAGTGTGGAGACTGTTTGTCCTCTGGATTAAGAAGTACCCGTGATCCGCAAGCAAGGTACCTGAATCCCCCCCTAACCCTCCATCCCTCTGTTAATAAAACCCTTGAGAAAAAGAGACTAAGTGTTTGGTGCAGACATTTGTGAGAAATTCTTCAAGGAAGACCCCCTAGGACGGACCTGGTGAACAGTAAGGTAATGGCAGACCCAAATCTTAAACCAGCGCCCCCTGCGGGGGTATTGCTACACCTGATATAGACACTAGTATGGATATCCGTGCATCGATACCAAATATCCATAATATCCCTGTAATTATGTATAATCAACCATTAAAACCACTTGATCTTACCGTATTTAACGAATATCTATTAGCCTGAAGGATTTTTGGACAGTAAATTGCATGTGGGGGGGCCAACCCGTCTATATGTACCACCTAATATCAGTATTTTTATGTGGAATATCTCTGAAATTATGTGAGATCTAACATTAAAACCACTTGATCTTACCAGATCTAACGAATATCTATTAGCCTGAATGATTTTTGGCACGAAAATTTGATAAGGGGGGGCCAACCCGTCCTTATGTACCACCTAATATCAGTATTTTTATGTGGAATATCTCTGAAATTATGTGAGATCTAACGTTAAAACCACTTGATCTTACCGGATCTAATGAATATCTATTAGCCTGAATGATTTTTGGCACGAAAATTTGATAAGGGGGGGCCAACCCGTCCTTATGTACCACCTAATATCAGTATTTTTATGTGGAATATCTCTGAAATTATGTGAGATCTAACATTAAAACCACTTGATCTTACCGGATCTAACGAATATCTATTAGCCTGAATGATTTTTGGCCCGAAAATTTGATAAGGGGGGGCCAACCCGTCCTTATGTACCACCTAATATCTGTATTTGTATGTGGCATATCTCTGAAATTATATGAGATCTAACGTTAAAACCACTTGATCTTACCGGATCTAACGAATATCTATTAGCCTGAATCATTTTTGGCCTGAAAATTTGATAAGGGGGGGCCAACCCGTCCATATGTACCATCTAAAATCTCTATTTTTATGTGGAATATCTCTGAAATTATGTGTGATCTAACGTTAAAACCACTTGATCTTACCGGATCTAACGAATATCTATTATCCTGAATGATTTTTGGCCCGAAAATTTGATAAGGGGGGGCCAACCCGTCCTTATGTACCACCTAATATCAGTATTTTTATGTGGAATATCTCTGAAATTATGTGAGATCTAACGTTAAAACCACTTGATCTTACCGGATCTAACGAATATCTATTAGCCTGAATGATTTTTGGCCCGAAAATTTGATAAGGGGGGGCCAACCCGTCCTTATGTACCACCTAATATCTGTATTTGTATGTGGCATATCTCTGAAATTATATGAGATCTAACGTTAAAACCACTTGATCTTACCGGATCTAACGAATATCTATTAGCCTGAATCATTTTTGGCCTGAAAATTTGATAAGGGGGGGCCAACCCGTCCATATGTACCATCTAAAATCTCTATTTTTATGTGGAATATCTCTGAAATTATGTGTGATCTAACGTTAAAACCACTTGATCTTACCGGATCTAACGAATATCTATTATCCTGAATGATTTTTGGCCCGAAAATTTGATAAGGGGGGGCCAACCCGTCCTTATGTACCACCTAATATCAGTATTTTTATGTGGAATATCTCTGAAATTATGTGAGATCTAACGTTAAAACCACTTGATCTTACCGGATCTAATGAATATCTATTAGCCTGAATGATTTTTGGCCCGAAAATTTGATAAGGGGGGGCCAACCCGTCCTTATGTACCACCTAATATCTGTATTTGTATGTGGAATATCTCTGAAATTATATGAGATCTAACGTTAAAACCACTTGATCTTACCGGATCTAACGAATATCTATTAGCCTGAATGATTTTTGGCCCGAAAATTTGATAAGGGGGGGCCAACCCGTCCTTATGTATCACCTAATATCAGTATTTTTATGTGGAATATCTCTGAAATTATGTGAGATCTAACGTTAAAACCACTTGATCTTACCGGATCTAACGAATATCTATTAGCCTGAATGATTTTTGGCCCGAAAATTTGATAAGGGGGGGCCAACCCGTCCTTATGTACCACCTAATATCAGTATTTTTATGTGGAATATCTCTGAAATTATGTGAGATCTAACGTTAAAACCACTTGATCTTACCGGATCTAACGAATATCTATTAGCCTGAATGATTTTTGGCCCGGAATTTTGATAAGGGGGGGCCAGCCCCCCCTCATTAATCACTTAATAAGTCTCTAATTATATGAGATCTAACGTTAAAACCACTTGATCTTACCGGATCTAACAAATAGCTTCCAAAATAGCTAACTGTTTGGTCAATTTTTTGATAAGGGGGGGCTGATGACGGGTTAGCCCCCCCAGCAAATAACTGTTAATATTGCTTCTTCTGTGTGAGATGTAACGCAAACAACGGTTGATCTAACCTGATCTAACAAAGATCTAACAAACTGCATAAGATTTTTTCAAAAATTTTGATAAGGGGGGGCTAACCCGGCAGAGGTCGACAAACATGGTGTCAGAAGATTTGGATCCATGCTCTTTCTACACATTTGATGCTGAGAGACTGCCAGCCTTCATGTGAGTGTTCTTGGAACTGATTGTGCCTCCTGACAATTGCAGTCCTGTCCTGGATGCTGAGTGTTTGCAGCAAGGAAAACAGCATCATGGCAGCTAACAGCATTCCACTGCCTGAGGCAATGAGGGTGTGTGGAGATGTTGGCAGTAACTGGGACAATTTCAGGGCTGAGTTTCAGGACTATTCCCTAGCCACAGGGTTAAATGAGAAGTCTGCAGCAGTGCAAGCAGCCACGCTGAGAAGGATAATGGGCAGTGAATGCCTCCATGTTTACAAGCATAATCTGAACCTCACAGAGGAGCAAAAGAGTGACACCAAAACCATTCTGGATGCATTAGAAGCTTTCTTCAGACCTTCTAAAAATGTCATCTATGAAAGATATATATTTGGCTGCTGTAAGCAAGAAGACTGTGAATCAATAGACAGGTTTGTCACACGGCTAAGAGCAAAAGCTGCAAGCTGTGAGTTTGGCTCTCTGAGAGATGAACTTATTCGTGATAAAATAGTTTTGGGTATCACCAGTGAAAGCACACACCGCCACCTATTGAGGAAACATGATTTAGATCTACAAACAGCAATTGAGATATGTCGCACTGCTGAGTGCTGAACTTACTGACAAACAAGAAAAGCTATGGAGCAGGATAAACTGATTGACAATATCAATGCAGCCTCTAAACAACAGCAAAACTTCAAAAACCACCGGCATAAGTTTCAGCACAAGGGTCACCTACACAACTCACCTGGGAGGAAGCCTGCATCATGCAAGTATTGCGGCAACGTGCATGTACGAGAGAAAGAAAAGTGTCCTGCATATGGGAAAATCTGTACTGCATGTGGTAAACCAAATCACTTTGCAAGAGTCTGTCTCTCCAGTAAAATGGAAGCAAGTAAGCTGCACACAATTGAGCAAATGTCAGATCCGGAGAATGCACACCTGCTTAGCACTGATATGGTTTACTCCTCAGAATGCATTGGTGCTGTAAACACAAAGGGCAAAAAATGGTTTGTAAACCTCAGATTAAACAATATAATCCAACCCTGCCAGCTGGACTCGGGTGCAACGTGTGATGTCAGGAGTATAAAGGACAAAATGAAACTGGCACCCAGAGCACCCCTTCAGCCTAGTAGCACCAAACTAAAGTTGTATTCAGGGGAACTAATGGAATCATTGGGGCTATTCCAAACAGAATGAATAAAGGGGTCACATTATGGGGCCACTTTCCTGAGATTGCGGCCTCCCTAGCCCAAATTAATAAAAAATTAGGTTAGATTGGCAGCAGTAGTTTAGTTTAGTCAGGAGCCTGCCCTTTTAAGGGGCTAGATTACAGCTAGTCAGGAAGAGCCAATGGGGGTTCAGGGAATTTTCTGGAATTATAGGGATTGGCTATAAAAGGGCCAGCAGGTGCAGGGTTCTTCCTCTTTCCGGCGGACAGCAAAGAAGATTTGAGCTCCCTCCCTCCCGCC
This sequence comes from Rana muscosa, assembly GCA_029206835.1. Classification (NCBI taxonomy): domain Eukaryota; kingdom Metazoa; phylum Chordata; class Amphibia; order Anura; family Ranidae; genus Rana; species Rana muscosa. The sequence continues at coordinate 289,537,399 of CM055118.1, forward strand.
CCAGTCGCGATCACTTTTATGTGGTGGGTCACCCTGGATCCAGGGGGGACTGTTATTTATATTTGAAGTTGTGCTACTGCTCGAGTTCTAATAACTGAGCAGGTAGAAATGTTATTTGAATATTTATGAAGTTTTGATTGGTAATAAAGATTTATGGAAAATTATTTGTGAAAAACCAAAAAAGGTGTCGCGGCCAAGTTTTGCCAAATAAAATGTTTCAGGTGTTTATTTAAGTAGTTGTATCTGGGGAAGTTTTGGTCTGGGCGGGTGTGGCCTGCAATCTCATGCAGCATACGTGATTGTATACACAAGCTGAACTTTGAGATTGTTAATGCCGATCAGAAACCGCTATTATCAGGTTCAACATGTGAGCGCCTTGGACTGATGCTGTTCACCATTCCTGCTGAGCTACATAATGTTGATAATCAGCCTGAAAAATCTCTGACTAGGCCACTGACAAAAACAGAAAATTCTTCACACCTACAGTGATGTGTTTGAGGGCCCGATAGTTTCTGTTCCAGGAGAGGTTCGCTTTGAACTTGATCCTACCATTCAACCTGTACAATGTGCCCCACGCAATGTGCCTATCGCCATTAAGCCACTGGTTAAAGCTCTACTAGATAAATATGAAGCTGAAGGACATCTAACTTCAGCAACAGAGCCTACAGATTGGATCAGTAATATGGTTGTTATCAGAAAGCCTGAGAAGATCAGAATATGCATTGATCCCAAGTTTCTGAATATGGCCCTGAAACGGTCACACTACTTAATGCCAACACTCGATGATATTTTGCACAAACTACCTAAAGCACGTGTCTTCACACGTGTGGATGCTAGAGATGCCTTTTTACAGTGCAAACTGGATGAAAAGAGTAGCTCCTTGGGACTCCTTGGGGCAGAAAGAGATGGCTCAAACTACCATTTGGAGTCTCTGTAGCACCGGAGGTATACCAGCGAAAGCAGCATGAACTATTAGGTGGTCTTGACGGAATTGAGCCACTAGCTGATGACATTCTTTTTTTTTTTTCCAATTAACATTTTTTTATTATTTATATGAAGCAGTTCACAGGTCATAAGAATACAGAGATACCAAAAGATAAAAAAAAAAGAGATAATGGACATATGCCAATAGACAGCAGCCTATGTCATACAAGAAGCAAGCATAGTGGGGTATGGGCCCGTGGGCTGGGAGATGCAAATAGGAAATGGAAGGGCCCACCCCGTCAGTGGCAAAGTCTACAAACATAATACAATGGGCAGTATCAAACAGTGAGGAGCACCAACACGACTGCATCAGTATTCTGCAACATAAAAAAATAAAAAATAAAAATATAAGTTCAGAGGGGAGGAAAAAAGAAAGAGGGGGGGGGGGAGAGAAGAAAGAGAGAAAAGGGGGGAGAAATTAAGAGAAGAGACAGTGAAGAGAAGGTCTAAGTTACCACGTCTGCTCCCACGCCCGCTCCCGGGATGTCCTCCTGCCGGCGCCACTCCCTCCAGACCTCATCATGGTCCTCTAGCCTATCACGTATCCTGGCCGTCATCCTCTCCATGAGTTCCACGTCTTTGATCCTGGAGTACAGGGCCTCCTGGGACGGGGGTACGGTCCTTTTCCAGTTGAGAGCCACTAGGCATCTGGCTGCCGTCAAAATATGTCTAAGTAGTTTTTTGTAGGGCTTGGCAACTTTAGGCTGCTCAAGGCCCAGCAAAAACAGTTTGGGTGTCAAGGGAATTGGTACCTCCAGGAGACGGGTCAGTAGTTGTTGTGTGGATTGCCAGAACGGGACCAAGAGGGGACAGGACCAGTACACGTGGAAGAGAGAGCCTCTGTCCTGCAGGCAGCGCCAGCAGCGATCGGATGTGGAGGGGTAAATTTTATGGAGTATATCTGGGGTCTGGTACCAAAAAAAAAGAATCTTGTACGAGTTTTCCTTGTACAGGGTGCACAGGGAGCTTTTAGCAGCTTGCCTCCAGACGGCCTGCCATGCCTCCTCCGACAGCACCTCTCCCAGCTCTCTCTCCCATCGCAGCATGTAAGCATGTTTCCCGTGAGCCGGGATGTTAAACTCATTGAAAATCTGGTACATGTCCGTGATCTGTCCCCTCCTGTGACGTCCCTCCAGAACAATGCGTTCAAACGTGGAGGGGGGCGAGAATTGAAGTTGTGGGGCTATGGTCTGGGCGAAATGCCTGATCTGCAGGTAACTATAGAACGTCTGTCGTGGCAGGTCGTGTTTGGTTTGGAGCTCCGAGAATGTCAGCAGCCTACGGGATCTTGGGTCAACTAGATGGCCGAAGTGGAATAAGTTCCGCGAGGCCCAGGGCCAGGACATCTGGTGGGTTAGGCTGTCTGGTATTTTAGGGTTGCAGATGAAAGAGTTCATCAGTGAATATTTTGACATGAGGTCTGTTTCACGGGACAGCTTGCGCCAGAGCCCTCGAAGCAAGGACATGGAGCCTAATAGGCGAACGGGGTCCACCTTCACGTCTGCATCCCAGAGGAGGCTGTTGGGGTGTACTGGGGCTAACCAAATCTTCTCCACCTCCGTCCATTTATTGTAGGACCTCTGGGGAAACCAGGAGACAACCGCACGGAGCTGGGCTGCTTGGTAGTAGCGGACAAAGTTAGGGAACGCCAGACCCCCCTCCCTACGTGATGCCATCATGACCGAGCACGGTATCCTGTGCTTTTTATAGTTCCAGACATACCGGAGGATATCGCTCTGGAGCTTGCGTAGCTGGGCGTATGAGATAGGGATAGGTAACGTCTGAAATAGATATAGGAGCTTGGGGAGAATGACCATTTTGATGGACGTTATTCGTCCCAAGAGGGAAATACGATGAGCTTTCCATTTTTGAAGGAGCTCCCTGATTGTTTGATACAATGGGGGGAAGTTGGCTTGGTAAAGGGAGCTAAAGGATGGGGTCAGACGGACCCCCAGATATCTAAGAGAGGACTCTTCCCACTTATAGGGAAAGTTCAACTTTAACTGATGGACCCCCTCTAACGGGATGTTAACTGGGAGGGCCGTGGACTTCGACGCGTTCGTTTTATACCCCGAAAGCAACCCGTATTTATCTAATTCAGCGTGGAGGTTAGGCAGGGATATCTCGGGGCGAGTTAGGGTAAGGATGATATCATCCGCGAATAGGGAAATTTTAAATTCCTTCCCCCTCACCGAAACGCCCTTGATGTCCGGATTCCCCCTGATGGTCGCCGCCAGGGGCTCCACACACAGGGCGAAGAGCAATGGCGAGAGCGGGCAGCCCTGGCGTGTACCATTAGCTATTGAGAAGGAGGGGGATGAGGCAAAGGGGGTTTTGACTTGGGAGGTGGGATTTGTGTAGAGGTGTTGCACCGCCTGCAGGAACGGGCCCCTGAAACCCATATGTCGCAGGGTGGCTAACATAAAGGGCCAACTCAAGCGATCGAAGGCCTTCTCCGCGTCAAGACTGAGGATCAGGGCTTCTACTTTATCTCTGTTAGCAACATCTATCAAGTCAATGACCTTCCTTGTGTTGTCTCCTGCCTGACGTAGGGGGACAAATCCCACCTGATCCAGATGTATCAGGGAGGGGAGGATAACATTCAGCCTGATCGATAGAAGTTTAGTGAAAATCTTCAGGTCTGAATTCAGTAGGGCTATAGGCCTGTAACTGGCGCATGAGGCAGGGTCCTTATCCGGCTTCGGAATGAGGGTCAAAAAGGAACCCTGCATGTCACTCGGAATGGGAGTCTGTTGGAGAAAGGCGTTAAATAACCTGGTCATATGGGGACTCAAGAGAGGCAAGAAGGTTTTATAGTATTCGTATGGTAACCCGTCCGGGACAGGGGACTTATGGGCTGGTAGGTCTTTAACAGTTGCCGCTAGTTCCTCCGCCGAAATTGGGGCGTTAAGGTCCCGTATGTCTTCCTCGCGGAGTCGGGGTAGTCCCGCCTGTTCTAGGTATTGAGTCATCCGATCTGTCAAATCGGGTGATGGGGGATAGTGTGCGATCTCTGCTTTGTTGTAGAGGTCTGCGTAAAAGTCAGCGAAGGTATTTGCTATGTCCTGGGGGTGGGTGATCAAGTCGCCCCCTCTGTTCCGTATTTGCGAAGGGGTAGATGCTAGTGCCCGATCTGTCAATTTCCGAGCCAAGAGTGATTGCGCCTTGTTGCCTTTATCGTAGTAAAGCTGTTTTAGGCGTATCAACGCCTTTTCCACTTGGCCCATCGCAAGGTCTCGAAGCGTCATGCGAACCCGCACTATACGACGTAGGAGTGCGGTGGTCGGCGAGCGCGGGAGTTGGGCCTCAAGGTCCCTAAGTTGTTTTTCTGCCAGCAGTCTAGCTGCGTTGGCGTCCCTCTTCATTGCTGAGGAGAGAGCCAAGCATCGTCCCCGCAGGACAGCCTTGTGGGCAGCCCACAGTATGGAGGGGGTGACGTCCGGAGTGTCGTTTTCGACAAAGTAGTGCCGTAGGGTGGTCTCTAACTCAACTTTCGAGGGGGTGTGCTGTAGAAGGAAGGTGTTCATCCTCCAGTTGTAGGGTCGGCGTAGGGGGGTGTCTAGGTTTAGTGAGAGCGTGATGGGGGCATGATCGGACCAGGAGATGGGCAGTATGTGCGCCGATTCCGTGATACGCAGTGTGTTATTATTCACGAAGAAATAGTCTATGCGCGAGTGGGTGCGGTGGGGGGCTGAGTAGAACGTGTATTGGCGGTCTCCCGGGTGAAGGGCCCTCCAGGCATCGAACCAGGCGTGTCTCCTGGTAAGCTGTCGAAACATCTTTGAGTCTCTGAGGGTACGGGGTTGTGGTGCACAGGGGTTTGCCACTAGGCGGTCGTGGGTTGCGGAGTGGGCCAGGTTAAAGTCTCCCCCGATCACCAGGAAGCCATGGGGCTCTCGGGAGAGGCGGGCTTGAACCCTGCTGAGGAAGCGGTTTTGTCGCGTATTCGGGGCATATACGACGCAGAGGGTAATGGCCTGTGTCCGCCAGAGACCTCGAAGTATGAGAAAGTGTCCCCGTGGATCCAGGTAGGAGGAGGAGCAAGTAAAGGGGGTTCCCTTCCTAAACAGGATGGCGACGCCCGCCCGCTTATGCTGGCCGAAGGCCTGGAATACTTGAGGGAAGTGTCTAGAAGCAAACGTGAAGGAGTCCCCCTTGTTAAAGTGCGTTTCCTGCACCATAATAATGTCCGCCCCTGACTGCCTAAACTCCCGGAGCGCCAAATGTCTTTTTTTGTTGGAGTTAAGTCCGTGTACGTTCAGTGAGAAAATCCTAGCCATTGTACAGTGAGGGGTGTGCTATAGCGGTACTTATCTGGTGAGGCTGATGTTTCGACCAGGCTGAGGAGGGCGGCGTCCACACGAGGAGGGCCGGGAGCCAATGGGGCCGGGAAGCAGACTGCGGAAGAGAAAGACAGAGAAATCTACAAAAAAGGGGAAAAAAGAGGGTAAGAACAGTAATAACAAACAAATCAAACATTTCGCAAATAGGCACTAATAGACCGAGGGGTCACAGGGCCTTAACCAGTTCCGATTGGACTCCCCGACTGGGGTTCAAAAAAAAAAAACCCAGGTCGGGGAGACTCGGATGGACCAAGGTCCAAGAAGGAACTAACTGGTGGTAAAACCACGGGGGGGTCTGTAACCGTGAAGTCAACCAACTAGGGAGGGCTGAACCAACACAGCCCGGGCATCAAAACCAAAAACAAAGCAAGGGCCATCGGGGGGGATAGTCACATAAAGAAGGCTTGCAGTCGTCCATGAGCACTGAGTGGCTCTCAGCATTGCCTGGCCAGGCAGAGAGAGGAACATGGGCAGATTAACTGGGTGCCTTATGTTTGGGTGGTTTGCGCAGGGGCTCCCGTCCCCTGGAGCGCTTGGTCGGCAGGACCTTTTTCCATAATACCGGAGGTGGGGGGGCGGTGGCCACCAAATCCCAGTCCGGCAGTTGGGGGACGGAAATCCCCAAGGCGTCACAGAAGGAGTCCAGATCCTCTGGGTAGCGTAGGGCAGCAGATTTTCCTTGATGCCGGGCGCTCAAGCTGAAGGGAAAGCCCCATCTGTAAGGAATGTCGTTTTCTTGCAATGAGCGCAGCAGCGGTTGCAGGAGCCTGCGCTTCTGGAGCGTGATCCACGATGGGTCTGGGTAGATCTGCACTTGGGAGTTGTCAAAGACCAGATTGCGGATAGAGCGTGCTTTACGCATAATGTCCTCTTTCAGCGGGTATGATTGTAGCCGGCAAATAATGTCTCTTGGTTTAGAGGGAGGGCCTTTCGGGCGAAGGGCTCTGTGGGCTCTGTCCATACCGATGTGTGTATCCGCTGGGGCTCCCAAGAGGTTGTTGAACATCCCCTGTAGCGTGGTCTGTAGATCTTCGGCTTCCTCTGACTCGGGTAGGCCTCGCACTCGGATATTGTTCCTGCGCCCCCTATTGTCCAGGTCCTCCACCTGGCGTTGCATGTCGCGTAACATGAGACGGTGGTCCGAGCCCTGGATTTGGGTGCGATGGACCGCCAGCTTGGTCTCCTGTATCTCTTCCTCCGCCATTTCCACCCTGTCCGCTAAGTGTTTGAGGCCTGCTTGTATGGACTGAATTTCTGTTCGGCAGGTGGCCTTTACATCTGCTATTAATTGTTTAAAGTCCTCCTTAGTGGGAATTGCTTGAAAATATGAGTGCCAGGAGGGGTATCCCCCTCCGTCCTGATCCCAGGGTGGGTGAGTGTACGGGGGGTGTAGGTGATGAGCCCCAACAGGGTCCCCCCGAGCCTGGGCAGCATGCTGCACAGACGGCGGATCCCAAGGCTCAGACCATGAAGCAGCATGAGGGGGGCTCGGGGTGGGTGCAGGGGAGTCCGGCCTTGAAGATGGAGGCCTGGTCTGTGCCATCTGGGCCCCGGAGGGGGGTGACGGAGCCGTTAGGTGACCCTCGGTGCGGCTGCTGTCCCCTAAGCGGGAAGGCCTCTGGGCCTTTGGCAGCGCCAGATCCCCCCGAAGGTGGGGGAGGGCCTCCTGTCCCCCCCAAGCCCCGGGGCCCCCAATTGATGTACGGGGCTCGGGAGCGCCGGGAAGACATGTGAGTCCCCCAGGGGGGAAGGGGAGAGAGAGCCGGCGTCCTGCGGTTCCCATTCCGGGGCTGTTCTCAGCAGCCTGGGGAGGGCCTCGGTACACTGCGTGTACTGCGATGGAGGCTGAGCTGCGGCCTTCTCTCCGCACGGAGCAGGTGGGACGTGTGTGGGGGGTTGGCGGGCACTCACCGCTTGTGAAGGCTCAGCGGAGCTCGGTGCCTGGGAAGAGGATGCAGGCAGATCCTGAGGCTGGTGGCGATTCTGCGGGGAAGGCGGTGTGGAGGCTCTGTGGTGGTGTGCTTCGGCGTCCGGCGCCATTTTGCTGTGTCCGCCCGGCATGTCAGGGAGCCTGAAATAGTCCCTGAAGGACGCGGAAGCCCCCGGCGGCGGCAGGGATGATCCCCTGGCTGAGGAGGAGCGGGTGGTGCGAGTCAGGCTCATGGATGGGTGGATTTTCCCCCGATATTAGGCCTAATAGCTGCGGGCTGGAGGAGAGCTCTCAGGCTGAGCGTCCGTCCAGGTTGGCTTCCTGTCACGCCCCCGCTGATGACATTCTTATAGTTGGCTGCGGCAATACAGATGAGGAGGCTGAGCAAGACCATGATGAAAAGTTAATAGCGCTTCTGGATCGTTGTAGGCAGGTGATGCTGAGGCTTATGCGTACACACGATCGATTTTTTCAACGGTGAAAACACCGTCGAGAAAATCGACGTTAAAAACGAGGAACAGCTTGTTCCCCCCACACACGGCCGTTTTAAATGTCATTTTTTTTTTGGTCGAAAAAAATGACCGTGTGTGGGCTCCGCGGCAGTGTTTCCTATGGGAAACACTGCTGCAGAAAACATGTCGAAAAAAACGACGAGAAAAATTAGAACATGTTCTAATTTTTCTCGTCGTTTTTAATGCCGTTTTTCTCGTCGAAAAAAACGACAGAAAGCCCACAGACTATCGTTTTTCTCGTCGAATGGGAAAAATGTCGTTTTTTTCGACGGGAAAAACGGCCATGTGTACGCGGCATTAGTGTGAAGAAATTGCAGTTCAAGGTGGAAGAAGTCAGTTTCCATGGAAAGCTGATCCGGATAAGATAAAAGCCATTGTGGACATGCCACAACCTGCTGATGCCAAAGCGGTACAGAGATTTATTGGCTTTGTTACATACCTAGCAAAATTCCTGCCACACTTATCTGAGGTGTGTGAGCCACTAAGACGACTTCTGGACAAAGATGCAGTTTGGCACTGGCTTCCCAAGCATGACCGGGCAGTAGAGGATATAAAACACTTGGTCACCTCTGCCCCAGTGTTGAAATACTATGATGTCACAAAGCCTGTTACCATACAAAGTGACTCCAGTAAAAATGGTCTAGGCTGTTGCCTTTTGCAGAAAGGTCAGCCAGTTACATATGCGTCCAGAGCTCTTTCATCAGCTGAGCAAAATTATGCTCAAATTGAGAAGGAATGTTTAAGCATTGTATTTGCTTGCCAGCGTTTCCATCATTATCTTTATGGACGGGATTCAATTACAGCTGAAACTGATCACAAACCTTTAATAGCCTTATTCAAAAAGCCCCTTTTGTGTGCTCCCAAGCGTTTGCAGAGCATGATGCTTACATTGCAGCATTACAACCTCAATGTTGTCTACAAGCCAGGATGTGAAATGTATATCAGCGATACCCTGAGCAGAGCTATGTCAGATAATGTGGCACCTGGAGGTGAGCACGAGCATTGTACAATTTGTCTGCTGGAACAGGAACAAAATTTATTTGCCGATATCAATCAAGCAGACTATCTTAATGTCACAGATCAACGACTACATCAACTCATACAGCACACTGACAGTGATGCAACTTTACAAGCTTTAAAGTCTATTGTTTTGAGTGGGTGGCCAGATGAAAAAAATGCAGTACCTGGAATTGTAAGGGAATACTGGTCCTTTAGAAATGAGATCAGCATACAAAATGGTATCTTGTACAAAGGTCCAAGGGTCATCGTACCGAAGTCACTGAGAGCAGAGATGTTATTACGCATACACTCCAGCCATATTGGTGGTGAAGCATGCTACAGGCAAGCTCGTGATACTCTTTACTGGCCCAACATGCATGGTGAAATCAAAGACTTTGTCAGTAATTGTCCCACCTGCAATGAATATGCCCATTTGCAACAGAAAGAAACCATGATGTCACATGAGATACCTACACGTCCGTGGCAGATTGTCAGTATGGACTTATTCAACTACGCAGGCAAGGAATACCTGCTTTTAGTCGATCATTATTCAGACTTCTGGGAAATAGACCTTCTTCCCGACTTATCCACTGAAGCTACAATTAAGAGGTGCAAGGCTCAGTTTGCACGTCATGGCCAACCAGATACAGTGATCTCCGACAATGGCCCTCAGTTTGCAAGCCTACAATTCAGAAAATTTGCCACTGAATGGGAGTTTGAGCATGTTACTTCCTCACCACATCATCCACAGGCTAATGACAAAGCTGAATCAGCTGTAAAGATTGTTAAAAATTTATGCAAGAAAGCACAAAGTGATGGTAAAGACCCATGGAAGGCCATTTTACATTGGAGAAACACTCCGACTGAAGGCATGGATAGTAGCCCGGCACAAAGACTGATGTCAAGGAGATTAAAGACCTCCTTACCAGTATCAAATAGGCTGCTTGAACCCTCTGTTATACAAGGTGTTCCAGAAAAGATAAGGATTAAGAGACAAGTGTCAAAGGCACGATATGACACATCGGCCAGAGATTTGCCAGAATTAAATATTGGAGAACGAATCCGTATAAAACCATTACCTGGAGATCGAACAGGCCGTTGGAGAATAGGTACTTGTCTGCAAAAGGTTGCACCACGCTCCTATCTTGTGGACGTTGAAGGAACTCTCTATCGCCGCAATTGAGTGGATTTCAGAGTGGCAGAGCAGCCTGATTCTCAGTATCCCGTTGATAGATCAGACTCACCCATTGACAGTGAGGCATGTACAGAGGGAATGCCTCATACCAACGGCAATGACAGTTCTGCGCAAGCAAGTATACCCGACAGCTGTCAAGCGCAGAGCATGCCAGTACGTGATGAGAGGAGCCCAGTAACTTCAGAAAGGGCTAAAGGAATCCTTGCACAAGGGCCAGTCTTCACCCGTAGTGGTAGATGTTCAAAACCACCTATGAGACTTAACCTGTAGAATGTGTTATTGCTTTGTCTCTTTTAAATTTAACAATGTTCATTTATTAACACTAAAAGGGGGAGATGTTATGGATGACATGTTTCTTTAAATGCAACTCTATGGTGCATCTCTGTTGTACTTCTTCCTGTGTTGTGTTTCCTGTTTCCTGCAGGTTCTTTCAGTAAACATGGCTTATGTACAGTAATGGTTTGTGCTGTCTCTCTACATATATCACGACAAACACCCTCCCGTCAACTCTGTACACCTATGCTGACTAACGGGTGTACGTTAGGCTGCTTTCACACTGCTCCATATATGCGTTTTTGATGCGTTTCTCGTGTGTTTTCTGGTTGTCTGGCTCCCAGCATGCACCTGTGAAACATGGGCATGTGATTAAAAAAAAAGTGTGCCAAAAACGCAACTGCGATGTGCTTTTGATGCATTTTCTATTCATTTCAATGGAGAGCTGTGTTTTTGAATATTGATTGGTTTGCGTGAAAGTTATAGCATACCCAAACTATGGTATAGACACTGGAATATTTTTATTTTATTTTTATACTAGTAATGGCGGCGATCAGCGACTTATAGCAGGACTGTGATAGTGCGGCGGACAATCTGACACTTGGGTGGGAACTGACTAACTGCCACTGACATCACTAGTGACACTAATACAGTGATCCGTGTTAATAATATACACTCTCACTGTACTAATGACACTGGCTGGGAAGGGGTTAACATCTAGGGGCATTCAAAGGGTTAAATGTGTGTGCAATATGTTCTGCTTTTACTAATGAATGTAGCTGATTTTTCTCTGTGCTTTGCAGGGAGGGGAAAAAGTCAGCCAATCGCTGCTCTGTGTACAGAGCCCTGTGTTGTTAGTAAACACAGAGTTCTGTACTGTCATTCGCTAAGCTGATCAGCAAAGAAAGATTAAGGGCCGGTTCACACTAGTGCGATGCCAGACATTGCATGTGATTCGCACTGCATTGGCTGTGCAATGCGAATTCGGCCATACAGACTGTATGGCTGAATTTGCATCGCATTCGGACCAAACTCGTACAGGACTCTTTTTTTTGTCCGCACCGGGATCAGATCGTATGGGTGTTGTTCACACCCATGCAATCCGATTCTGCAAATCGCGTTTTGCAAACTGATTGCGGGCTGTCGTTAACTTATTATACACCCCGCAATCAGTTTGCATGAACAGGTTGCGATTTTGATGCAGTGAGGATTTGCAGCGCATCTAGTGTGAACCGGCCCTTGAGAGAAATCTTGGAAGCTGTTGGTGGCTACAGACTCTTCTGGCCTGCTATAGCATATCTTCCAACCCTGGGTACCTGTTTAACCACTTCACGCAAATCGCCGTACCTGTACATCGGTATTTTGACGCTAAATACCTTTGTTATGACAGCAGCTATCTGCCATAACCCTGGTATGTTCGGGAACGGCGTGTGTTTCTCTTTAAAGTGGAAGTAAACTCTCTTATCGTTTTTACCCAAGGAAGCTGCTATCTTGGCCTCTGTTTGATCTTCAACTGCCATGTGCTGCACATGTGATCAGTTATGACACCAGCCATTGGATGGTTTGACAGTTTGGTTGAGAGCGCAACCAATGTGACAGTTTTATTCCCAGCACGTGCAAGGAATGTAACTTTTGTGAAACTGTTAAATCAATGGGTTTACTTCCGCTTTAAAATAGAAGTGGTCTCTGTGGCGGATTCGCCGCAAGATCACTTTTATCTGTGGTCTCTCCGGTCGTCTCCGCCACTTACCGGAGCTGTCGGTAGTGGCGGAGATGATCGCGTCCGCTCCTCTCACTGCCTAGATGCCGAGTGAGGGGAAGATGACCCCCCCGCTCGGCTCCATAGCATTGAAGGGCGGAAGCAACGTCAAACGTCACTTCTGCCCAATGCTCTTAAAGGAGAATGTTTTTTTTTTTTTTTTTCAAATTGCTTTTTTTTTTTACTGCATTTTAGTGTAAATATGAGATCTGAGGTCTTTTTAACCCCAGATCTCATATTTAAGAGGACCTGTCATGCGTTTTTCTATTACAAGGGATGTTTACATTCCTTGTAATAGGAATAGGAAAAAGACCGTGTCAAAATAAAAATTATAGTAAATAAGAAAAAATATATAAAATACATTTTAAGCGCCCCGTCCTGATGAGCTCGCGTTCAGAAGCGAACGCATACGTGAGTAGCGCCCGCATATGAAAACGGTGTTCAAACCACACATGTGAGGTATTGCCGCGATTGTTAGAGCGAGAGCAATAATTCTAGCCCTAGACCTCCTCTTTAACTCAAAACTGGCAACCTGTAGACATTTTTAAACATCGCCTATGGAGATTTTTAAGGGTAAAATTTTGTCGCCATTCCACGAGCGGGCGCAATTTTAAAGCATGACATGTTATGTATCTATTTACTTGGCGTAACATCATCTTTCATAATATACAAAAAAAATTGGTTGAATTTCCTTTTTGTTTTTTTAATTAATGAAAGTGTAATTTCTTAAAAAAAAAATTGCATTTGAAATACTGCTGCGCAAATACAGTGTGATATAAAATATTGCAAAGATCGCCATTTTATTCTTTAGGGTCTCTGCTAAAAAAATATATATCATTTTTGGGGGTTCAAAGTAATTTTCTAGCAAAAAATACTGATTTTAACTTGTAAGCAACAAGTGTCAGAAAAAGGCTTAGGCATGAAGGAGTTAATATGCTGCAGTAAAATTGCACTAACGCACTTCAATATATTGCTGTAAAAGTGCCCTGAAACACTAAACTGACACTACAGTAAAAACGAATGGTCGCACTGCACTCTAGAAATGTGCACTGCCGAAAAATTAGTTTTTTTCGTCTTAGTTTTTTTCCTTTTTTTGGAAATTCTGGAAATTTGAAAAATTCGTTTTTTTAGTTTTTGTTTTTTTAGTTTTTTTGCTTTTTTCGGAAATTCGTGAAATTCGAATTTGAATTTCCGAATTCCGAATTTTCGAATTCCGAATTTTCAAATTTCCGAATTTCCAAAAAAACGAATAAAACGAAAATGAAAAAAAACAATTTTTTCGAATTTCCGAAAAAAGCAAAAAAACTAATTAAACTAACAAAAATTCAGAATTTTGGAAATTCGGAATTTCGAAAATCTGAATTTCCGAAAATTTGGAAATTCGAAAATTCGAAAATTTGTTAATTGAAAAATCCGAAAATTCGGAAATTGAAAAATTCGGAAATTCTGAAATTTCGGAATTAACAAATTTCTCTAAATTCATGAAAAAGGAATTAGATACTAAACAAATTGCACATGTCTACTGCACTCTTACTATATTCACACTACACTACCCTGATACTTTACACTCAAGCCTCGTACTCACGACCGGTTTTCTCGGCAAGAAAACTGCTGGGAGAGCTTTTTGCCGAGAAAACCGTTCGTGTGTATGGTTTCTCGGCAGGAAAACTGCCGGGAATCTCAACGAGAAAAATAGAGAACCTGCTCTCTATTCTTCTCGTCGGGATTTTCGGCAGAGTGTTTCTTGCTGAGAAACCCGGTCGTCTGTATGCTTACCTGTCCAGGGAAACCCGCGCACGCTCAATGAGACTTTGACGCATGCGCGGTAGCATACAAGGGTAGTGTAGGGTGTAGCAAGATGGCGGCGACGGCATCGAATGTGACGAGCGCCGGCTCGTCGTAGTCGATGACGTCACCGCGTTCTTGCCATTCAAAAGAACGGCGGTTCTTTTGAATGGCGTGTGTGTACACAGGGCTTGGCAAGACAAGCTTGCCAGGAATCCCGCCGAGAAAACCAGCGGGTTTTTTTCGACGGGATTCCCGCCCGTGTGTATGAGGCTTCACAATAAAATCACAATAGCACACTATGGGGTAGATTTATTAAAACTGGTGCACTCAGAATCTGGTGCAGCTGTGCATGGTAGCCAATCAGCTTCTAAGTTAAGCTTGTCCAATTAAGCTTTGACAATAAAACCTGGACGCTGATTGGTTTCTATGCAGAGCTGCACCAGATTTTGCACTCTCCAGATTCAGTAAACTAATTTCCCCCCTATAGCACACTAACTTGCTAGTAGCAATGAACAGAGCCCTGTTCTAGCTCTCTCCACTCCAATATCACACTGCAAATGGCTGCTCTGGGAAGGATCCTTTTATAGTGTGGGGGGTGGGTCTATGAGCAATGAGCCATGTTTGGAGAGAGTCATCATGACTGTGTCCAATCATGGCTCTGACATAGCTATCAGGGCCGGACTGGCCTACCGGGATATCGGGAGATTTCCCGGTAGGCTGCTTGTCCTGGGGCCGGTTTCAGTTGCTGCAGTGCTCCCTGTCCCCTCTCTCCTGCTCCTGTGCATTACGGAGCTGGCTGAGTCTGTGTGTGTTCGGCGGTGGGCGGCACTGTAACGCGGTCCCGCCCCCCCTAGACTGGCTCGTGTGATAGTAGATAGAATCAGTGTTCAGCCTATCACACAAGCCGGTCTAGGGGGGGGCGGGACCGCGTTACAGTGCCGCCCGCCGCCGAACACACACAGACTCAGCCAGCTCTGTAATACACATGAGCAGGAGATGCCCGCCGTACAGCCCGCCCTATGTGCCTGGATAGGAGGATCGGATTCGTCAGGGTGGCCGAATATAGAGGAATTGAGCTTTCTACTGTCCTCCATGCAGCCGCTGAATGCTTGCAGGAGGGAGAGGAGGAGAATCAAGCATTCCGCGGCTGTATGGAGGAATATAGAAAGCTCAATTCCTCTATATGTAGCCACCCTGCTTCTCCTCCTATCCAACTTCTTTTGCTGCCCCCCCCCAGTGCTCTCCCCCACCACACTCTCCAGCCCCCCCCACAGTTCTCTCCAGCCCTGTTCTCCCCCCCCCAGTGCTCTCCCCCCACCACACTCTCCAGCCCCCCTACAGTTCTCTCCACCCCTGTTCTTCCCCCCCCAGTGCTCTCCCCCCACCACACTCTCCAGCCCCCCCCCCACAGTTCTCTCCACCCCTGTTCTTCCCCCCCAGTGCTCTCCCCCCACCACACTCTCCAGCCCCCCCCCCACAGTTCTCTCCACCCCTGTTCTTCCCCCCCAGTGCTCTCCCCCCCACCACACTCTCCAGCCCCCCCACAGTTCTCTCCACCCCTGTTCTTCCCCCCCAGCGCTCTCCCCCCACCACACTCTCCAGCCCCCCCTCAGTTCTCTCCACCCCTGTTCTCCCCCCCCAGCGCTCTCCCCCCACCACACTCTCCAGCCCCCCCTCAGTTCTCTCCACCCCTGTTCTCCCCCCCCAGTGCTCTCCACCCCTGTTCTTCCCCCCCCCAGTGCTCTCCCCCCCACCACACTCTCCAGCCCCCCCACAGTTATCTCCACCCCTGTTCTTCCCCCCCCAGTGCTCTCCCCCCACCACACTCTCCAGCCCCCCCCCACAGTTCTCTCCACCCCTGTTCTCCCCCCCAGTGCTCTCCCCCCCACCACACTCTCCAGCCCCCCCACAGTTCTCTCCACCCCTGTTCTCCCCCCCCAGTGCTCTCCCCCCCACCACACTCTCCAGCCCCCCCCCACAGTTCTCTCCACCCCTGTTCTTTCCCCCCCAGTGCTCTCCACCTCTGTCCCCCCCAGTGCTCTCCACCCCTGTTCTTCCCCCCCAGTGCTCTCCACCCCTGTTCTCCCCCCCCAGTGCTCTCCACCCCTGTTCTCCCCCCCCAGTGCTCTCCACCCCTGTTCTCCCCCCCCAGTGCTCTCCACCCCTGTTCTTTCTCCCCCCAGTGCTCTCCCCATCACTCCCAGCCCCCTCTCCAGTGCTCTCCGCCCCCCACAGTGCTCTCCAGCCCCCCATGCTCCCCAACCCTGTTCTTTCTGCCCCCCCAGTGCTCTCAAGCTCCACCCATCGCTCTCCAGCCCCCCCCCATGCTCTCCACCCCTGTTCTTTTTGGCTCCCCTCCATTGCTCTCAAGCTCCCCCCCCCAGCACTCTCCGCTCCCCACCCCTGTACTACTCTCCACTCCCCCCTGCATTTTGCCCCCACCCACATGCTCTCCAACCCCCGCCAGTGCTCTCTCCGCCCCCCCTGCATTTTGCCCCCCCACCCATGTGCTCTCCAACCCCACCAGTGCTCTTCGCCCACCATAGTGCTCTCCAGCCCCCCGTACTTTCCACCCCTGTTTTTCCTGGCCCCCACTGGTGCTCTCAAGCTCCCCCCATAGCTCTCCACCCCCCAGTGCTCTCCACTCTCCCCCCCAGTGCTTTCCACTCCCCCCTGCTCTTTGTACCCCCCAGTGCTCTCCAGCCCCCGTGCTCTCCACCCCTGTTCTTTCTGCCCCCCCAGTGCTTTCAAGATCCCCCCAGTGATCTTTACCCCCCACACTCTTAGCCCCTTCAGTGCTCTCCAGCCCCCCCTCTCAGCCTCCCATGCTCTCCACCCCTGTTCTTTTTGGCTCCCCCCCAGTGCTCTCAAGCCCCCCCCCAGCGCTCTCCACTCCCCACCCCTGTGATCTCCACTCCCCCTGCTCTTTGCCCCCACCCATGTGCTCTCCAACCCCGCCAGTGCTCTCCGCTCCCCCTTCTCTCCAGCTCCCACCCAGTGCTCTAACTTCCCCAGGACCAGAGGACAGGCTGTCTAGGGGCAGACAGAAAATGAGGACGGCTGAAGGTGCAGGTGGCCAGGGACCACTCCATCTCACAGCAAACAGATCCTCTGGAAGGAGCACTGTCCCCATCCAAAACTAGAACAGACCCTGCCTGCTGATGGCGATCATGGATATCCTGCTGGCATAGAAGGTACCGTACCGAGCATCAACAACACACCTTCCCACAGACAGGGACTGCAGACTGGGACATGGGGCATAGGAGGGGCTGCAATGATGGGCACAGTGAGGCTGAATTTGTGGGTACAGTGAGACTGCATTCATGGGCACAGTAAATCTGCATTTGATGGGCACAGTGATGCTGCATTGATGGGCACAGTGAGGCTGCAATGATGGGCACAGTGAGGCTACACTGGTGGGCACAGTAAAGCTGCATTTGATGAGCACAGTGAGGCTGCATTTATGGGCACAGTGGGGCTGCATTTATGGGCACAGTGAGGCTGCAATGATGGGCACAGTGAGACTGCAATGGTTGGCACAGTGAGGCTGCAATGGTGGGTACAGTGAGGCTGCAATGGTGGGCACAGTGAGGCTGCAATGGTGGGCACAGTGAGGCTGTAATGGTGGGCACAGTGAGGCTGCAATGGTGGGCACAGTGAGGCTGCAATGGTGGGCACAGTAAGGCTGCAATGATGGGCACAGTGAGGCTGCATTCATGGGCACAGTAAAGCTGCATTTGATGAGCACAGTGAGGCTGCATTTATGGGCACAGTGAGGCTGCATTTATGGGCACAGTGAGGCTGCAATGATGGGCACAGTGAGGCTGCAATGATTGGCACAGTGAGGCTGCAATGGTGGGCACAGTGAGGCTGCATTCATGAGCACAGTGAGGCTGCATTTATGGGCACAGTGATGCTGCAATGGTGGGCACATTGAGGCTGCAATGGTGGGCACAGTGAGGCTGCAATGGTGGACACAGTGAGGCTGCATTGATGGGCACAGTGAGGCTGCATTGATGGGCACAGTGAGGCTGCATTGATGGGCACAGTGAGGCTGCATTTGATTGGCACTGATGAGGCTGCATTTGATGGGCACTGGTGAGGCTGCATTGAGCTCTTGTGTCTGCAGCCTCTGACCATCTCCTGTATCATGTCTGCAGTCTCTGAGGGAGTCTGGAGAGGAGTCAAGAGTGGGAGCACTGCCGGGATGGGGGTCATGGGAGAAGTCAGATGTGTGTGGACTGTAGAGACTATATAGGATAAAACCAGAGCCACCGAGCTGGAGCCGACTGACTGAGCCATGCACGGCGCACCTGAGAGGGGGTCAGTGACAGCACCGCTAGGCACGGTGCACCTGAGGGGGGTGACTGATGTAAGGGGGGAGTGAATACGATAATGTAAGGGGGCACTTGATGATTGACCACTTTTAACTGGAATTTGCATTCATATATATAAAGCCCTATGTGCTTTCATATCTGTCTTATCTATATATAATACACTCTTCAAATGTGCTTTAAAATGTATGGTTTTCCCTTTCATGAACAAGAAAATAATGACGTTATGCTGTTACGCTGGTATTCAAATGCTGTGGGGCTGGTATGAAATTTTTTCCAAGGCTGGATTTTATTCCCAGTCCGGCCCTGATAGCTATGTGCCCTGATTGGGCAAAGCCTTCATTGCTTCAGCCAGTCAGGGCTTCCAATGCACTGTCTGGTACGCAGTGCATTGTGAGGCATTCGGCGGGCCGAACAAACAGTCGAACCCCCCCCCCCCCCCCCGACAATTCGAGTGTTTGCCGGATAGGCAAACCAGCCAGTGCTCGGCCCGAACTCATGCTCGGACCAAACTGTTTGCCCAACACTAGCTACCACCCCTGTGATCGAGCCCTAACTGACATACCTCCCCACGATTGTTCAAGAAAGCGATTTATCCGGCATCAAGGCATGCCAAGATGAAACTTCTAAGATTGCTGGTGGCAGAAATGACGCTCTTTGTTAAAGAAGAGAGGAATTTACTAAAATTTGCTAAGGAAGGTGAGAACATTCACTCCAAAAATTGTGAGTATTCACTTTAATCCTTCAATCCTCTGCACATGATTGGGTGTTCTGGCCATCAATGAAGTGTGAGGAGCAGCTTCACAGCCAGAGAGAGGGACACAGGCATTGTGACAGAGGTCCAAATGTTGCCACAGTTGCCGGAGGAGAGCCCACTGCCAAGGATAAGGAGGTCTCTGTGATTGGCTACAATACAGCCTGGGGAAAAATGGCCACACCACCCTTGCTAGAGGACTGCTGGGAGAAGCAAAGACTTGTGGGGGATGTAGTCCCCAGAGAGACTGTCCCCAGAGAGAATGTTTAGAACTACGTGGGACTACAAGGCCCAGAAGGTGGGTGCTAGAGAAAGGAGGAAGAGAAAAGGAAACCTTGGAGCTGGGGGCAGTATCACGGGGGAAAGTGAGAGGTGACCATCAAAGTGGCCTGTTGCATTTGACAGCTGCCGGCTGTGTTCACCATGATGTCAAAGAGAGAGACTCTTCTGCCACATCTACACAGAGGTCACAGCTGTGAGAGATCACCACTGCCAGGTCCTGAGCCACTGCTGACATCACCAGTTCTGTGAGATATCATCATTTCTGGGTCCTGAGTCACTCCTGACATCATCAGATCTGCAAGAGATTGCCATTTCCAGAACCAGAGTTGCTCCTAACATCACCAGTTTCAGACGCTAGAGAGCAGGAGGAGGTGTAATCACAGATGGCTTGGGGGGCGAGTGGCCGCCAACCACATCTTTCTTTCCCACTTCTTAAAGGGACAGGGGGACTTACTAAAACTGGAGAGTACAAAATCTGGTGCAGCTCTGCATATTAACCAATCAGCTTTCAGGTTTTATTATCAAAGCTGAATTGAACAAGCTGAAGTTAGAAACTAATTGGTTAACCCTGCACAGCTGCACCAGATGCTTAGTGCTCCAGTTTAAATCTCCTCCAATGTCACCTTACCTTAGGATATAATTTGGGTACTTATACCCTGCTACTGTGGGATCCCCTTCACACCAGGTGCTGTAGGACTATGTTGCCTGGCTATTCTAGTGCTAAATGCCTTGTCAGCCATCTGTGGAAGAACAGGAGTGCCACCCAGAGAAATATTTCTACTTCAGTTTCCCGGCATTGAACAGATTCTGGTGAATTTGGGATATCATTAAAGGCTCATTTAGGTGAATATCTGTGATTCTTGCCAGAGGTAAAACACCTTAGGGGGGTAATTAATGCTCAGTGACTCAGGCTGTGACACAGTTTGTGCAAGCATTGGCAGCATCAGGATTTGTACCCTGTGTGTGCAAGCAGTGGCAGGAGCTACATACACATAGAGCTTCTCACCTGTTATGGACATCCACAGTTTTTATTCAGGGCTGGTGGTACACAAACTGAACTCAGCCAATCTTCCAGTTTGTATGCAGCCATAGCACAAAGTACTGCTGTGTCCAAATCCAGTGTTTTTATACAGTATATATAAATCCTTGATGAAGTCATTGCTGACGTAACGCGTATGGGTGGAGTGCCACAAGGTAACTAACTGCCACTACGGAGGCTAAGCGTGGAACCACAGTCGGATCCTCTATTTTGCTGGAGCTGTCAGCAGGATCTAATGAAGACATTCAGCAGTGTACTGGTCTACAATTTTTGGGAAATTATCGACCTCCGAGAGAAAATGTGCTTATTCTTACATATTTTAAATTAGATAAATTAGAAAACAGGTGATAAAGGTGCTGGTTAGCTAAAGTTTTCAAGATATTTCACAATAAAGATTTATACACAGAAGAGTATATTTGCCTACTGATGATCAGGATGCCTCGTAACTTCTAGACAAAGTACGATAGAACAATGAAAATGGTACCACACGGAAGTGTATAAATGTATCTTCACTTTGAGAGTACAGATTATAACCTAACTCCACTTTATTGTTCTTTTATTGCAAGGTACATTTATCTTGGCTAGATCTACACTTCATACAGTTTCATCTGGTGGCTGTGTGAAAGCGTCATTGCCTAATATTTCCAAGGAACAGTTGCGTGATATTTTCCCTCAGAAGCCAAGATGCCTCGAAGCTGTTTAAACAACGCAGATAATTTCTGCTACATTTATGGCGAGGTTACATTTGCATCTCAAAAGTGCAGTATGACGGCAGGGGTAAAAAAGGCATACCACCTATATTTTGAATGCAAAATAGGGGATGGGGACAAGAGTTGGGCCCCTCATTATTGTTGCATTACATGTGCAACTTATCTGCGTCATTGGCTAAAGAAGAAGAAAAAGTCCATGTCTTTTGCAGTCCCAATGTGGAGGGAGCATGAAAATGCTACATGAAAAACCAATAAATGAATGCAAAGTTATGTTATTGGTATCGATAAAAAGATACATTTATAATGATTGGTGTGGCACCATTCTCATTGCTACACTATATTGTCAAAAGTATTGAGACACCTACCTTTGCACGCACATGAACTTTAATGGCATCCCAGTCTTAGTCCGTAGGGAAGGCTGTCCACAAGGTTTAGGATTATGTCTATGGGAATGTTTTGACCAATTTTCCAGAAGCGCATTTGTGAGGTCGGCACTGATGTTGGACGAGAAGGCCTAACTTGCAGTTTCCGCTCTAATTGATCCCAAAGGTGTTCTATTGTGGGCCTTGTGCGCAGTCATGTTGGAACAGGAAGGAGCCATCCCCAAACTGTTCCCACAAAGTTGGGAGCATGAAATTGTCCTCCATCCCAAACTCGCTCATCCATATCTTTATTAACCTTGCTTTGTGCAATGGTCCAAATCATTTGGTGGAGGAGGGATTATGGTGTGGGTTTGTTTTTCAGGGGTTCAAGTAAAGGGAACTCTTAAGGTGTCAGCATACCAAGACATTTTGGACAATTTCATGCTCCCAACATTGTGGGAACAGTTTGAGGATGGCCCCTTCCTGTTCCAACATGACTGCGCATCAGTGCACAAAGCAAGGTCCATAAAAACGTGAATGAGCGAGTTTGGGGTGGAGGAACTTGACTGGCCTGCACAGAGTCCTGACCTCAACCCGATAGATTACCTTTGGGGTGAATTAGAGCGGAGACTGCGAGCCAGGTCTTCTTATCCAACATCAGTGCCTGACCTCACAAATGCGCTTCTGGAAGAATGGTCAAACATTCCCATAGACACACTCCTAAACCTTGTGGACAGCCTTCCCAGAACAGTTGAAGCTGTTATAGCTGGAAAGGGTGGGCCAACTCAGTATTGAATCCTACATACTAATGCCGCGTACACACGGTCGGAATTTCCGATGGAAAAAGTCAGATGGGAGCATTTTTTTGTCGGATATTCCGACCGTGTGTATGGCCCATCTGACTTTTTCTGTCAGAATTTCCGACTGACTTAGATAGAGAGCAGGTTCTCTATTTTTCCGTCGAAAATTCTGACGGAGCTTTTTCCGATGCAAAGTTCGGCCGTGTGTACGCGGCATAAGACTGGGATGCCATTAAAGTTCATGTGCATGTAATGGCAGGTGTCTCAATACTTTTGATAATATAGTGTATATTACATTTTGAAGAAATTTTATGGAGCATAATCGCACATCCCTCTCGTAATTTTGAATTATTTTGATGCAGTTTTGACCTGAAGCTCTGTACCTTGGAAACAAGAGCCAAGTAATAATCATGTCTTAATTTTTCTTTATTAGTGACCCAATTCTGGTAAAATGTA
Organism: Rana muscosa; assembly: GCA_029206835.1. Classification (NCBI taxonomy): domain Eukaryota; kingdom Metazoa; phylum Chordata; class Amphibia; order Anura; family Ranidae; genus Rana; species Rana muscosa. The sequence continues at coordinate 289,559,919 of CM055118.1, forward strand.
GCTACTTTCATTTCCAAGGCTTTCTCCTTGTAGACCAGTGAGATATGCCGCTTGTGGATGAGCAATTGTAGCCTCTTGTTAAATGTGCAATATGTGAGTGAGTTTTTATAGTGAATAAAGTGATCATTCACTTTATACAGAGAGAGCAATTCTTTTTATTCTTTGTGTCCGATCATATGGTCAGATTAACTAACTGCATTGGAGGTGAACTGAGGAGAGTGAAAAGGTGGTGAACCGGCTTAGTAGCTGATCCCGGGTGATAAAAGGGCAGCATGATCGATCGACTTGTGCAATCGCAAGGTCCATATAAGAAGGTAAGCACCTGTCCATAAGCTTCCAGCTGGTGATGATTCACACTCTTTGGTAGACATAATCCATTCTGGGAAGAAGGACTTCATTATTAAAGGGTAACTCCACTTTCATAGGGAAACAAAATAGCAAATAAAGAAAAAAATAATATAGCATATACAGTTGAGACTCAAGTCATATTGTAATTGAATGTTATTAAAAATTACCTTTCCTTTTCAATCTGCAGCCGCAGTAATTTTCTGTAAATGCTGCAATGCAATATGGCTACCAAGTGTTCTGTACACAGAATGTGTACAGAACGCCCCACAGGAATATAATTTCCTGCTTGTGTGATTGGCTCACTGATTTTCCCAGAAGTCTACACTAATGCCCCGTACACACGATCGTTTTTAATGTCATTTTTTAAACCGATGTTTTTCTCCTCGTTTTTTTTTTCATGTTTCCTCTCAAGCCTGCCTTGCGTACACACCATCATTAAAAAAAACGATCAAGCAAAGCGCAGTGACGTTCAACACGTACGACGGCACTATAAAGGGGAAGTTCCGTTCGAATGACGCCACCCTTTGGGACGCTTTTGCTAATTCCGTGTTACCGCGTGTTAGTAAAAGTTTGGTGAGAGACGATTCGCGCTTTTCAGTCTTAGTGCTTTGAAGATCGTTTTCGGGAGTTCAGTTTGCGCCTGTGGGTTCGTATCTGTTTAGCACTGCTTGTAGTCAGTTCGTATCTGTTTATTCAGTGCGGCCTGCTCTGCACGTTCGTGTTTTTCAGCTTGTTCTTCATAGGCCTTGCTGTTCTTCCGTGCGTTCTTCTAGTTCGTTCTGTTCAGCCGACCGTTATCTAGCCATGTTGCGGCTACGTACTCGTCGTAGAGTTCGTGCTGTAGTTGGTGCAGGGGTTCATGCTGTATCCCGACTCCATGCCATGAGCAGGGTCAGGAGGAGTTCATGGACCAAGAATTGGTTGCTCCAGCGGCACCAATTCTGTCACATGCCTTTGTTGCGGGAGATCAGGGAGAATAATCCTGATGATTTCAGGAATTTCCTCAGGATGTCTGACCCCGTATTTCAGCAGCTGTTGGCTTTGGTGTCCCCCTATATTACCAGGCAGGACACCGTTATGCGGGAAGCCATCAGTGCTGAGCAGAGGCTCATCGCCACGTTGCGATACCTGGCGACTGGGAGAAGCCTGCAGGACCTTAAGTTCTCCACAGGCATATCCCCCCAGGCTCTGGGGATCATTATACCAGAGACTTGTTCTGCCATCCTTCAAGTTTTGCAGGAGGACTATATTAAGGTAAATGTTCTTCTTCAAAAATTCACATTGTATGGTTTTTATTTTTGGATATTTTTAATTTGCTTTATTTGCAGTCCCTAATTCACATGATTCTTAGCTGCAGGGAATGTCCCCTTTCTCCCCATGTTTTATTATTTAAAGTTTGGGGTTTGAGGCCTACCTGTAAATTTGGCTTACCTAACCTCTCCAGCATGCTATCCTGGGGCCATACCTACCTTGCCTAGTCATTTCCATGTTTTTTATTCTATGTTCCATCGTAGTGCTTTACCCAAAACGCACCCTAAATTTTGCCTAGGAATGTTTCATTTTTGTTAACTTCAATACAGAGTGCTACAGCCTTCATGTGTGATATTCCCAACTCATCTTCAACCCCCCCCCCCCCCCCATAATTTTTTTTTTTTTTCTTGCTTCCAATTTTTTATGTTTTGAACAGTTTCTACCAATGTTGGCCATGAATGTGTGTATGAAATCAGCTTTCAATGTTTCTGGCTCCAAGTATTAATTTGTTATTTCTTTAATTCCACAGTTCCCTTCTTCGCCACATGAATGGCAGAATGTGGCTTCCGAGTTTGCCCAGCGATGGAACTTTCCGAACTGTGGAGGAGCCATCGACGGCAAACATGTTTGGGTCGTCCCACCACCCCATTCGGGATCCTTTTATTATAATTATAAGGGGTTCCACAGCGTCGTGATGATGGCAGTGGTGTCGGCCACCTACGAGTTCCTCTATGTGGACGTTGGCAAGAATGGCAGGATGTCTGATGGAGGAGTTTTTGCCCAGACGGAGTTTGGAGAACGGCTCCTTTTGGATCTGCTGGCCTTGCCACCAGCGGAGCAGAATGTGGAGGGACTACCTTTTGTGTTTGTGGCGGATGAGGCGTTTGACCTGGGACCCCATTTGATGAGGCCATTCCCGCAACGCACCCTCACCCCTGAGAGGAGGGTGTTCAATTATCGGCTGGCCAGAGCCAGTAGGGTGGTGGAAAATGCGTTTGGGATCATGGCCAGCCGATTTCGCCTCTTCCTTACCTCCATCCACCTTGCCCCATACAAATGGAACCATGTGGTTATGACGTGCTGTGTGCTGCATAATTTCCTAAGGGTGCATTCAACAAGTTATATATCTTTGAGTGGGCCTGAGGCCTCTTTAATCAATGCAGAAACTTTGGTGGCCCTGGAACCTGGCCGTCCTGGCTTGGCCCCCCCAACCGGACGTGAGGTCTGTAACCAATATGTGGACTATTTTATGGGTAGGGGGGCCATTGAAATGCCAGACAATCTATAATAATTTTATACCAAAAAAATTAAACTTTTTCTTGAGTAAAGATTGGTTTGGATTTTTTATTGTATAATGTTTGATGTTTCTGGTAGGTTTACCTAGTGCACTTGTTTTGCCATGTGGATTAAACAATCTTTTAATTAGCCTTCATTGTCAGTGTAAACACCAAACATTGATTAGTTCACTCAGCACCACATTTACATAATGAAGCCACAATTATTTGTTATGTAAAAATACCTTTATTTATTTTTTTAGGTGGGAAACTTCCTTAGAAATGTGGATGTTCCCTTAATTTCGGGTGTATTAAAACGCATGACCAGCCATGCATAAACAAACTATATTTGTCAAAATTTTGAAAAAGCTAAACATGTGTTAGTCATTAAAGGGTAAAATAACAAAAAAACGTATAAAACTCTGCAAGTAAAACGTTATTTGGTGAAAAAACATTAGACACGCCCAAGCACAGCCATGATATTTTGGAGCCTTTCCTCCACCCGCTTTGTATTTGCCCTGATCTCTAGCAAGTCTCCCTTAATTTTTTCGAGGTCACGACAGCAGACCATCAGGTATTGGATCAGGATCTGGGCACTGTGATGTGTCAACTTATTGGGGTCTTCGGCCAGAACTGCACCTAAATGTAAAAAGAAATATGTAGGATAGAATATGTAGGCCTACATCTATTTAACATGCATGTGTCTGGTTTCTCTCTGACCTGTGGTGGTGCCACTTTCCACTTCCACAACATCACATTCCTCTCCATCCTGGGGTTCTGGGGGTATTGTTGTAGGTATTGCAATTCTCGTCTCATCTGAGGTAGCTTTTCGAATCCCTAGGGAGATTGAAATAAAAGGAATAGTTTCATTAGTAGCGACTCAATTTTGCTAAAATAAGAAACATGAAAAAAAACTTTGTAATAATTCTTTTGAAGCATGCTCCATTTTAAATTTTACCCCCTGTGCCAACCGGGACAAATGATTGGATACATAGCCCAAACCAGAGCATATACATTTTGAACACAAATTTGAAACATTGTAACACCCCAAAGTATCTACACTGGATCACCTGTGTGTGACACCCTCAAGCTTTTTGGCTTTAGGCCCACACTTGTACTACTGCGTTCAGATGTTTCATCAGCTGCTGAGCATTCACTCCCTTAACATTACCATGCATATCGTTTTTTCAAACGAACAAATGTCCTTTGGATTAGCACACCAAAAAATAAGTGAGGCCCAAATTTACTCCCCCAAATAAACCAAAATACATGGGTGTTCACACTGGATGATCCTAAAACATCGTTTGAGGAACTGTACGGAGAAAGAGGTTTAATACGTCCGTTTACTGTGCGGACGAACCTGAAAGATGGTATCTTTCAGTGTACTATATGAAAGTTAAAAATACACGACAGAATACAAGAAAATAATATGTACCATGGAAACTCAAAAAAAATGACTTACTTTTTAATATAACTTTCTTGATTCTTTTATATTGGTCGGCCTCCCGCAACTTCAGATCTGACCATCGTTTTCTGAGCTGTTCCTTCGTTCTGCACACCCCGAATTTTTTGTGAAGACTTTTGACCACTTTGCCCATAATTCTGGACTTGACCAGATTAGGCCTTTTATACGGACCATGCTTGGCATCATAATCCTCCTTCTTTAAAATGGCGACCATCTCCACCATTTCCTCGAATGACATGTTGGATGCCTTATATCTCCTGGGTCTTGATTTGGGCTCCTCTGTAATTTCATCCTCTGTAGAGGTAATCTCAGCCACCTGTGTCTCCGCCATGTTTTGTTCAGCACTACGAGCGAGAAGGGGCGGGGAAAGTACAATATCGAACGTCAGGGGCGGGGAAAGCGTGCAGAGTTTCACGCATGCGCTGTGTATATCAAGTGAAGATCCATGTCTGGGAAATACGTTCATTTGTCGGGAGAGGGAGTTAGCAACGAACGTCGTGACGAAGGTACCTAACAATTTTACTTTTTGAGGTTCATCAGACGAGGAGATTTGTGTGCTCAAAATATGTAGACAATGCACAGTTGAGGAATATTGCCTGAAATATATATTTTTTTTGGTTTCTCGCTTTTACAGATATCATGAATACTTTTAAAAACCCAGACTTCATGGGGGAGTTCATCGACAAATGGCAAGAGCTCCCTATATTATGGCAAACAAAAAGTGGCGGTAATAAAAATAAAGACTCCAGGAAAGCAGCACTGGAGAGCCTGCTTGCATTTGTGCAAACAAAGATACCCACAACAACTCTCCAAGATGTCAAAAACAAAATTGTGACCATCAGAGGGACATACAGGACCCAGAGGACTATGGTCCTGAGGTCCCAGAGGTCAGGTGCACCAGCAGATAAGGTTTATAAACCCAGTCTGTGGTACTACAGTAAGCTTGCTTTTCTGGATGACCAGCTGGAAGTGCGGGAATCTCTCTCCACCCTTCCCCCCAGAGGTCAATCCAGCCTTCCTTGTACCCAACCCTCCAGCCTTCCCTGCAGCCAGTCCTCCAGCCTTCCTGTCAACCCTGCTCTGGTTTCCTCTGAGGATCAAGATCAGGGCCTTGAGGAGGCAGATTTGGAGATATGGAGCCAGGTAAAGTATTGATATCTATATTTATATCGTACAAAATTGTAGAATTTAAATAGATGTTAGTATTGTTAAAGGTATGTACACTTCTACCAATAAAGTTTGTGAAGAGCAAGATACAGTAGTGGCCTAATTTTATGTGCACAAGACAACAAAACCAGGATGCGGAATCAATGAAAATGACATAACTTTTGGCATTGATTTCAACAATGTCTAGAGGTGAACAATGTCTGTGAATGATGATGTGGCAAAATAAATAATGTCCCTTTCTTTTTTTACAGCCAGAGCAGAGCCAGGAAGAGGGTGATGTTGGGGATCAGGAGGAGGCAGGGCCCAGTGGCACCCAGGAGGAGGCAGGGCCCAGTGGCACCCAGGAGGAGGCTGGGCCCAGTGGCACCCAGGAGGAGGCTTGGCCCAGCACAAGAGCCCAGATGCCTCCCCTGGTAGTTAAACCACAAGGGCCAAGGAGAGGTAGGCAGGTGGAGGAGGAAACCAGGGCCTTCCTCAGAGAGGCAACAGCGGCCCTCAGAGAGGCACCCTCTGTTGATGAGGGATTTGCTGCAGTCCTCGCCCACAAACTAGGGCAAATGGAGTTGCAGCAAAAAAATTTCAGTGAGACCCTGCTATTGAAAGTCATCAATAAGGGCGTGCTGGGTGAACTCACTAGGTACACGGACATAACGGAGGTTGTCCCTACTCCTCCACTAGGGATGAGCTTCGTGTTCGAGTCGAACATACGTTCGACTCGAACATCGGCTGTTCGATCGTTCAACGAAGATCGAACGATTTGGGCCGTTCGCGCCAAATTCGAGTGACGCGAACGGCCCACAATGCACTACGCCATCGCAGTGTCATCCAGGCACTGTGATTGGCCAAGCATGCACTGTGACCCCGCATGCTTGGCCAATCACAGCGCCGGCAGCGAGGAGAGCAATGATCTCTTTACTAATCCTTGATTCCTTGTGTTTAGGGACAAATAAGGATAGGTAGGGAGAGTGTCAGTGACAGTGTGTTATTCTGTGCTAAACCTTGTTTGTAGGGACAGAGAGGTACAGTGAGGGAAAGTGTCAGTGTGCTATTCTGTGCTAATCCTTGTTTGTAGGGACAGAGAGGTACAGTGAGGGAAAGTGTCAGTGTGCTATTCTGTTCTAAACCAATCTTGCTGAACCATATTTTCAATCCTTGAGTTTAGGGACAGAGAGGTACAGTGAGGGAAAGTGTCAGTGTGCTATTCTGTTCTAAACCAATCTTGCTGAACCATATTTTCAATCCTTGAGTTTAGGGACAGAGAGGTACAGTGAGGGAAATTATCAGTGTGCTATTCTGTGCTAAATGTTGTTTGTAGGGAGGGACAGAGTAGGACAGTGAGGGAAAGTGTCAGTGTGCTATTCTGTTCTAAACCATTTTTGCTGAACCATATTTTCAATCCTTGAGTTTAGGGACAGAGAGGTACAGTGAGTGAAACTGACAGTGTGCTATTCTGTTCTAAACCAATTTTGCTGTTCCATATTTCAAATCCTTGAGTTTAGGGACAGAGAAGGACACTCGTGCAAATTATCAGTGTGCTATTCTGTGCTAAATCTTGTTTGTAGGGAGGGACAGAGTAGGACAGTGAGGGAAAGTGTCAGTGTGCTATTCTGTTCTAAACCAATTTTGCTGAACCATATTTTCAATCCTTGAGTTTAGGGACAGAGAGGTACAGTGAGTGAAACTGACAGTGTGCTATTCTGTTCTAAACCAATTTTGCTGTTCCATATTTCAAATCCTTGAGTTTAGGGACAGAGAAGGACACTCGTGCAAATTATCAGTGTGCTATTCTGTGCTAAATCTTGTTTGTAGGGAGGGACAGAGTAGGACAGTGAGGGAAAGTGTCAGTGTGCTATTCTGTTCTAAACCTATTTTGCTGAACCATATTTTCAATCCTTGAGTTTAGGGACAGAGAGGTACAGTGAGTGAAACTGACAGTGTGCTATTCTGTTCTAAACCAATTTTGCTGTTCCATATTTCAAATCCTTGAGTTTAGGGACAGAGAAGGACACTTGTGGAAATTATCAGTGTGCTATTCTGTGCTAAATCTTGTTTGTAGGGAGGGACAGAGTAGGACAGTGAGGGAAAGTGTCAGTGTGCTATTCTGTTCTAAACCAATTTTGCTGTTCCATATTTTCAATCCTTGAGTTTAGGGACAGAGAAGGACACTCGTGGAAATTATCAGTGTGCTATTCTGTGCTAAATCTTGTTTGTAGGGAGGGACAGAGTAGGACAGTGAGGGAAAGTGTCAGTGTGCTATTCTGTTCTAAACCAATTTTGCTGAACCATATTTTCAATCCTTGAGTTTAGGGACAGAGAGGTACAGTGAGTGAAACTGACAGTGTGCTATTCTGTTCTAAACCAATTTTGCTGTTCCATATTTCAAATCCTTGAGTTTAGGGACAGAGAAGGACACTCGTGCAAATTATCAGTGTGCTATTCTGTGCTAAATCTTGTTTGTAGGGAGGGACAGAGTAGGACAGTGAGGGAAAGTGTCAGTGTGCTATTCTGTTCTAAACCAATTTTGCTGAACCATATTTTCAATCCTTGAGTTTAGGGACAGAGAGGTACAGTGAGTGAAACTGACAGTGTGCTATTCTGTTCTAAACCAATTTTGCTGTTCCATATTTCAAATCCTTGAGTTTAGGGACAGAGAAGGACACTCGTGCAAATTATCAGTGTGCTATTCTGTGCTAAATCTTGTTTGTAGGGAGGGACAGAGTAGGACAGTGAGGGAAAGTGTCAGTGTGCTATTCTGTTCTAAACCAATTTTGCTGAACCATATTTTCAATCCTTGAGTTTAGGGACAGAGAGGTACAGTGAGTGAAACTGACAGTGTGCTATTCTGTTCTAAACCAATTTTGCTGTTCCATATTTCAAATCCTTGAGTTTAGGGACAGAGAAGGACACTTGTGGAAATTATCAGTGTGCTATTCTGTGCTAAATCTTGTTTGTAGGGAGGGACAGAGTAGGACAGTGAGGGAAAGTGTCAGTGTGCTATTCTGTTCTAAACCAATTTTGCTGTTCCATATTTTCAATCCTTGAGTTTAGGGACAGAGAAGGACACTCGTGGAAATTATCAGTGTGCTATTCTGTGCTAAATCTTGTTTGTAGGGAGGGACAGAATAGGACAGTGAGGGAAAGTGTCAGTGTGCTATTCTGTTCTAAACCAATTTTGCTGAACCATATTTTCAATCCTTGAGTTTAGGGACAGAGAGGTACAGTGAGTGAAACTGACAGTGTGCTATTCTGTTCTAAACCAATTTTGCTGTTCCATATGTGAGGGGGTTAGCTCGGCAGCGGGTGTGTGTGACCCCCGAGATGGGCTCCCCACACAAAAACAGGCCCAGCAAACGGTGGTTGTGGTTTTCAAAATCAAAAAGGTGCGGTTTATTTTCTATTTACAGTGACAAAACACAGCAAAGCAAAAGAAACATAAACAAAATAAATCCTGGTCAACTTGACCTCTGACTAAACATACAGGTTTCCTAACTAACAACTGGGATCAGCCTAGTGCTGTCCTAGTCCCTAAGTCCCTGGTTTTAAATGTCCAAGCAAATAGCCACACAGGCTTTGTCTCACCGCACAGGGGTTCACTCTCCCTAGACAGTCCACACAGGTCTGGTTCCAGGCATGAGCTAACATCTAATGAAGCTGGGAGTTCTTATAGAGGCCTAAATGAGCTGACAAGCTTCAGCTGGTCTCATCAACTCCCTGTCTGTACGACGCCCCACACTCTCCCTAGAGGTATGAGTCATCCATGAGCCCACTAGCCTTATACAACTCTCCACCTAGTTGTATAAGTCGGCGTAAAGCCTGAATCTGGGCGAAATATATCTACCCCCCTGGATGCAACCAGGTGACTTTACCTTCCTGCTGTCACATACCCCCCCCTCTTGTTTTAACCTCGGGGTTGGAACACCAGCAATCAGGCATTCATGTACTCGAGACAAAGCATCCACATTCCCCATTTGAACGCCAGGGCGATGCTTTACTGTGAAGTTGAATTCCTGGAGGGCCAGGAACCACCTATTCACTCTTCTATTTGTTTCTTTGTTTTGAGCCATCCACTTTAACGGAGCGTGATCCGTAACCATGTCAAAGTGCCTACCTAGCAGGTAGTACCGAAGGGAATCTAGAGCCCACTTCACCGCTAAACACTCCTTTTCAACGGTGGCGTAATTTACCTCATGGGACTTCAACTTCCTGCTGAGGTAAATGACTGGGTGCTCTTCCCCGTTCCAGACCTGGGACAATACTGCTCCTAACCCCACATCTGACGCATCACTTTGTACGACAAAGTCTTTAGAGAAGTCGGGTGAGTACAACACTGGCTGGCTACATAAGGCTTGTTTCAAGAATTGGAATGCTGCCTCAGCCTCGGGGGTCCTTTTAATCATGACCGACCCTTTCCCCTTCGTCAGGTTGGTTAGGGGCACAGCCTTAGAAGCAAAGTGGGGAATGAATCGCCGATAATACCCAGCGATTCCCAGAAAGGCTCGTACCTGCTTCTTGCTGTTGGGACGTGGCCAACTCTGGATGGCCTCGACTTTGTTGAGTTGGGGTTTTATTACTCCCCTCCCAATGGTGTACCCAAGATATTTGGCCTCCTCCTGCCCAATGGTACACTTCTTGGGGTTAGCCGTAAACCCCGCTTCCCGAACAGAGTCCAGGACTGCTTGCACTTTTGGCAGATGTGAGGCCCAATCTGTGCTATGGACAATTATGTCATCCAGGTAAGCCGCAGCATACTTCCGATGGGGCCTCAGCATCTGGTCCATTTTCCGCTGGAATGTGGCCGGCGCATTCTGTAACCCGAACGGCATTCTTTTATATTGGAACGCCCCGTCTGGGGTTACAAATGCGGTTTTCTCTTTGGCCGACTTGGCCAGGGGGATTTGCCATTTGGCAAGGAATTTACTTTCAACCGTAGGGACAAGTACCAGTATCCTATCCCCCTGGGAAAAGGTACGGGTCTTGGCTCCACGGTTGTACACTCTCTGCTGTGCTAACTGCGCTTGGGCCAAATGTTCCTTCACGATGGGCATTACCTGTGCAATTCGGTCTTGCATCAGGGCGACATGCTCAATCACACTCCTGTGGGGAGAACTCTCACTTTCCCAAGTTTCCTTGGCAATATCCAACAGCCCTCTTGGGTGTCTCCCATACAGTAACTCAAAGGGGGAGAATCCCGTAGAGGATTGGGGCACCTCCCTAATAGCAAACATCAGATAAGGAAGTAGACAGTCCCAATCCTTTCCATCTCTATCCACCACTTTCTTCAACATTTGTTTTAGGGTTTTGTTGAACCTTTCAACCAGCCCATCGGTTTGGGGGTGATACACAGATGTACGTAATTGCGTCACTTTGAACAATTTACACAGCTCCTTCATAACCCGGGACATAAAGGGTGTACCTTGGTCCGTAAGCAGTTCTTTACAAATACCCACCCGGCTAAACACAAGAGATAGCTCTTTGGCTATGGTTTTGGCCGAGGTATTTCGGAGAGGGATCGCTTCTGGATAACGGGTGGCATAGTCCATTATAACTAATATGTACTGGTGCCCCCTAGCGGACTTGATTATAGGACCTACCAAATCCATGGCGATCCTCTCAAACGGGACCTCAATGATGGGTAGAGGGACCAGCGGGCTACGGAAATGTGGCATCGGGGCCGACCTCTGACACACAGGGCAGGAGGAACAATAATTTTCTATGTCCTTCATCACCCCCGGCCAATAGAATCTCTGTAATACCCTCTCTCGGGTTTTCTCTGTCCCCAGATGACCTCCAAGAATGTGCCCATGGGCCAACTCCAACACCAACTTCCTGTAAGGTTTGGGCACCACAAGCTGCTCAACGGTTTCTTCTGCCCTTTTTGCCACCCGATACAGTAGGTCCTTCTCTACGCTGAAGTATGGGTAAGTGCAGGTATTATCTGGGTTCACTAACTCGCCATCTATTTTCACTACGTTTTCCCGTGCCTTTATTAGGGCGGGGTCTTTCAACTGTTCTGTGGCAAAGTTTTCCCTGTGAACCTCAAGATCAGAAAACTCCACAGACGGTAGGTTTTCGTCTGAGGAGGTGGGCTCCTCTCCAGTTTCTTGAGTCTCCCCTGCCAATACTGATAAGGGAAATTCTGGAGAGTCCTCACCACTCTCAGGGGAGTTCTGGCTATCACATTCCTGGTACATAGGGGCACCAGTGGGGGGCTCAGGATCATCCCACAGTTCCCAGAACTTCGGAAAATCCCTTCCCACAATGGCGTCATGCGGTAACTGAGATACTAAGCCCACTGGATGAGAGAGGGTACCTTTGGGGGTCTCGAAACACACTGTAGTCACTGGATACTCTCGGGTGTCCCCATGCACACAAATAACAGCTACCTTGCTATTCCCAGAGACCTCTGTTTTAACTAACTCAGCCTTTATCAGGGTCACAAGGCTACCTGAATCCAGCAATACCACAACATTTCTACCATTAACACACATTTTGCATAAATGTTTCTCAGTTCCTCGAATGGCAGTGCATGCGACTGTCGCACACAGCGACTGACGTCTGCCCGTCAGAAAGTCACACTGCATGGGTTCCTCCACAACCGGGCAATTGGCTGCAATATGTCCCGCTTGCCGGCAGCGGTAGCAAACGATCCTTCTTGCGGCCTCTTGAGCCGCTGATTTCCCAGGCTGTTCTCGCCAAACTTGGGGTAGAGCTCCCACCCTCTCACTCTCTCCACCCTCACCCCTTGGAATCCTCTTATCCGCCCCTGGGGATGGTCTGGTCTTAGGGTGGAAAGTCCGAGTGTCTCTGGAAGAGGCCGTCAGGTTCTCTGTAGCCAAGTATTTCTCCACACGATCCACAAGACCATCGGCCGTCTCTGGGTCTCCATGGCTTACCCACTTTTGGATGGCAGTAGGAAGAGCTCTCAAAAACCGATCCATTACAACACGTTCCACAATCTTTGGTGCGGACAAAGTCTCTGGCTGTAGCCACTTTCTGCTCAGGTGAATGAGATCATACATTTGAGACCTGGGGGGTTTTCCAAGCTGGAAAGTCCAGTTATGCACACGCTGAGCCCGGACAGCCTGGGTGACACCCAGCCTTGCCAATATTTCAGCTTTTAGCATCGCATAGTCTTTTGCTTGGTTAGGCTCTAGGTCATAGTAAGCTTTCTGCGATTCACCAGTTAACAGAGGAGCCACCAGTCCAGCCCACTGCTCCTCAGGCCACTTTTCTCTTTCAGCGGTCCTTTCAAATGTGGTCAAAAATACCTCTGGATCATCCTCTCCAGTCATTTTTGTCAATAAACGACTCACCCCAAAGGACGCGGTATTAGTGGGACGGCTTTCCTCACTGGTCTGCGGACGTTGCTGCATTGCTGCTTCCATCTGTTGTTGTAGTCTCTGCTCTTGCTTCTGTAACAGGTCTATGAAGCGGGCCTCAGATTGCTGCTGGGCTTGTTGCTGAGCCTCCAGACTCTGTTGCAAAGTTGCGTTTGTCTGCTGCTGGGCTGCAAGGCTCTGTTGATGAGCTTGCTGCTGGGCTGCAAGGCTCTGTTGATGAGCTTGCTGCTGGGCTGCGAAGTTCTGTTGTTGAGCTGCAAGGCTCTTTTGCAAACCTGCATTTGTCTGCTGTTGATTGGCATTTGCTAGAGCCAGCTGCTTCAGTATCTCCTTCATGCTGGCTTAAAAAAAAACTGCCCGCATTCTCCACCAACTGTGAGGGGGTTAGCTCGGCAGCGGGTGTGTGTGACCCCCGAGATGGGCTCCCCACACAAAAACAGGCCCAGCAAACGGTGGTTGTGGTTTTCAAAATCAAAAAGGTGCGGTTTATTTTCTATTTACAGTGACAAAACACAGCAAAGCAAAAGAAACATAAACAAAATAAATCCTGGTCAACTTGACCTCTGACTAAACATACAGGTTTCCTAACTAACAACTGGGATCAGCCTAGTGCTGTCCTAGTCCCTAAGTCCCTGGTTTTAAATGTCCAAGCAAATAGCCACACAGGCTTTGTCTCACCGCACAGGGGTTCACTCTCCCTAGACAGTCCACACAGGTCTGGTTCCAGGCATGAGCTAACATCTAATGAAGCTGGGAGTTCTTATAGAGGCCTAAATGAGCTGACAAGCTTCAGCTGGTCTCATCAACTCCCTGTCTGTACGACGCCCCACACTCTCCCTAGAGGTATGAGTCATCCATGAGCCCACTAGCCTTATACAACTCTCCACCTAGTTGTATAAGTCGGCGTAAAGCCTGAATCTGGGCGAAATATATCTACCCCCCTGGATGCAACCAGGTGACTTTACCTTCCTGCTGTCACACATATTTCAAATCCTTGAGTTTAGGGACAGAGAAGGACACTCGTGCAAATTATCAGTGTGCTATTCTGTGCTAAATCTTGTTTGTAGGGAGGGACAGAGTAGGACAGTGAGGGAAAGTGTCAGTGTGCTATTCTGTTCTAAACCAATTTTGCTGAACCATATTTTCAATCCTTGAGTTTAGGGACAGAGAGGTACAGTGAGTGAAACTGACAGTGTGCTATTCTGTTCTAAACCAATTTTGCTGTTCCATATTTCAAATCCTTGAGTTTAGGGACAGAGAAGGACACTCGTGCAAATTATCAGTGTGCTATTCTGTGCTAAATCTTGTTTGTAGGGAGGGACAGAGTAGGACAGTGAGGGAAAGTGTCAGTGTGCTAATCTGTTCTAAACCAATTTTGCTGAACCATATTTTCAATCCTTGTGTTTAGGGACAGAGAAGGATAGGCAGGGGACAGTTTCAGTGTCATTGTTGCTAAGCCTCCTGCACAGTATACACCTGAAGGTAGCCCTTATTGCTCTTTTTCCCATCTCCCTGCAGGCCATCCATTAAAATGTCTGGAAGGCAAACAAGGAGAGGCAGACAGTCAGGAGGCAAAAAAAGAGGGCAAGCAGGCTCTGTGTCTGGGGGCAACAGTGCTGGTCGTGGACGCGGTGCATTGTCATCAGCACATGGCCATGGGACACGCTTGTCCTTCTTTTCGGCAGCTGGACATGTTGAGCCACATCATGCCGAAGACTTGGTAGAGTGGATGACCAAGCCCACCTCATCCTCCTCATCCTCTCTCACCCAGGCTCAGGGTACTGGCAAAGCAGCTGCCAAAGCGTCCTCTTCTCTGGTATCATTATCTTCATTAGTCAATCCTTCCCTAGACCCACCATGTCCTCCTCCTGAGGAGGCCCCCGAACTGTTTGAGCACAGTGTTGGGTACATGCTCCAGGAGGATGCCCAGCGTTTGGAAGGATCTGATGATGATACCCAGCTAGAGGAAGGCAGCAGCGTGAGAGCAGAGAGAGGGGATGCTCAAGAAGGACACCAATCTGGCAGTCATGCTCCAGCAGCTGCAGCATACTGCCAGATTGGCTCCAGTGATGAGGAGGGAGGGGATGATGAGGTCACTGACTCCACGTGGGTGCCTAATAGGAGAGAGGAGGAGGAGGAGGAGGATGAGGAGGAGGCACATCTCTAACGAGGCAGGATGCCCTTGAGTGGCCAGCGTATGGGCAGCACACCGACGGAATCACACCGCAGAGCTCCGCCTGTGCAGGGCGCTGCCTCTGCCCGTCATTCAAAAAGTTCTTTGGTGTGGGCCTTTTTTGAGGCGAGTGCATCAGATCGCACAGCTGCTGTTTGCAACATATGTCTCAAGCGTATATCGCGTGGCCAAAACATCAGCCGCTTGGGCACCACATGCTTGATCAGACATATGTTGACCTGCCATGCAGCTCGTTGGCAAGCCTACCTTAAAGACCCACACCAAAGAACAAAGCTGACCTCTTCTTGCACCGCATCAGCTGGGATCTCCAACCCCACTATACCTTCACTCCTCTCTGAAACCTGCTCTGAGAGGAATGAAGGTGTAGAATTAGGTGTGTCACAGGCAAGTACTTGCGGGCACTCTGCTAGCAGTACACCAACGTCCGATTCTAGCAGGCAAATTTCCCTGCCCCAGCTGCTGGACCGTCGAAAGAAGTTCACTCCCAGCCATCCACATGCCCAGCGGTTGAATGCTAGCTTGGCTAAATTGCTAGCGCTTCAACTGCTGCCTTTTCAGTTGGTAGACTCGGCCCCCTTCCGTGAGTTTGTGCAATGTGCGGTTCCTCAGTGGCAGGTTCCCAAACGCCACTTTTTCGCACGGAAGGCGATTCCGGCTCTCTACAGGCATGTGGAAGGAAATGTCTTGGCCTCGCTGGACAGGGCGGTCAGCGGTAAGGTGCATATTACCGCTGACTCATGGTCCAGCAGGCATGGACAGGGACGTTACCTTTCTTTCACGGCCCATTGGGTCACTCTTTTGGCAGCTGGGAAGGATGCAGGACAAGGTGCAGTAGTGTTGGAGGTTGTTCCACCGCCACGCCTCCAAAATGCTACTACTGGTTGTGACACACCTCTCTCCTCCACCCCCTCCTCTTCTTCTTCCTCCATGGCCTCTTCCTGTGGTTTGTCCTCGGAACCAGCGGTGCTCCGTAGGCGTTCAAGGGGCTACGCAAGTACGCAGGCAAAAAGATGCCATGCCGTGCTTGCGCTGGTGTGTTTGGGGGACAGAAGCCACACTGGGGTAGAGGTCCTGTCTGCTCTGCAGGGGCAGGCCGAGAGGTGGTTGACGCCACGCCAGCTTAAGCCAGGAATGGTGGTTTGCGACAATGGCACCAACCTCCTCTCCGCCCTCCGACAGGGACAACTGACCCATGTGCCCTGTATGGCTCACGTCCTTAACCTGGTGGTGCAGCGGTTCTTGGGCAGGTACCCGGGCTTACAGGATGTCCTGAGGCAGGCCAGGAAAGTCTGTGTGCATTTCCGCAGATCTTATAATGCCAGTGCTCGCCTGGCTGAGCTGCAAAAGGAGTTGAACCTGCCCAAGAACCGCCTTATATGTGACATGCCCACCAGGTGGAACTCAACGTTGGCCATGCTGCAGCGGCTGCACACGCAGCAGTGGGCCATCAATGAGTACCTGTGCGACTACGGCACCAGGACAGGGTCAGGGGAGCTCGGGTTTTTTTCACCACGCCAGTGGGGCATGATCAGGGATGCATGCACTGTCCTGGCACCATTTGAGGAGGCCACGAGGATGGTGAGCAGTGACAGTGCATGCATCAGTGACACTGTACCTCTTGTCCACCTGTTGGAGCACATGCTGCGTGGAATAATGGACAGGGCACTTGAGGCAGAACAGAGGCAGGAAGAGGAGGACTTCCTTGCCTCTCAAGGCCCCCTTTACCCAGACAGTGTTCCTTCTGTCCCACCCATCGCACAGGAAGAGGAGGAGGAGGAGGAGGAGGAGGAGGATTGTGTCAGCGTGGAGGCTGGCACTCAGCATCATCAGCAGCAGTCTTTTAGGGATGATTTACAGTCCCAAGAAACCAGTGGACTTGTACGTGGCTGGGAGGAGGTGGCTGCGGATCATGTCGTCCTTAGTGACCCAGAGGACTCCGGACTGAATGCCTCAGCTAACCTACGCTGCATGGCCTCCCTGATCCTGCAAAGTCTGCGGAAGGATCCTCGTATTCTTCGGATCAAGGAGAGGGACCATTACTGGCTGGCCACTCTCCTTGATCCACGGTACAAGGGTAAGGTTGCGGACCTTATCGTACCATCGCAGAGGGAGCAGAGGATGAGACAACTCCGGGAGGCCTTGCAGAAAGGTCTGTGCAACGCGTTCCCAGAGACTGGGAGGTTACAAACTCCTGGTCCTGGACAACGAGTTGCTGAGGCTTCGGGCAGTCAAAGAAGGAGCGGTGGGGAAGGTGGCCGTCTGACCGATGCGTTCAGACAATTCTTTAGTCCACAGCCCCAAAGTATGATCGGTTCCAGCAACCATCGCCAGCGTCTGATATACATGGTCCAGGAATACCTAGGGGCAAGGTCAGACTTGGACACCTTCCCCACCGAAAATCCTCTGGCTTACTGGGTCTTGAGGATGGATCACTGGCCAGAGCTTGCACAGTATGCAATTGAGCTACTGGCCTGTCCTGCATCCAGCGTTCTTTCACATTCAGTGCTGCTGGAGGATTTGTCACGGATCACAGGGTGCGCCTGTCCACCGACTCGGTTGATCGACTGACTTTCATCAAGATGAACCAGTCTTGGATCACCACCAGCTACCACACACCTGATGCTGATATAACAGACTAATTGATTTTAAAATGTCACATCCCTTCAAGACTGATGCTGATGCTGAGTGCCTGTGCTGTTATGTTGACTGGCTATCCTCCTCCTCCTCCTCAATGATACGATTAATGATGATAGCTTGGAAGATCATTTTGGTTTATGGGTGACGCCACCAGTGGCTAAGGCCCAATTTTTCAGCCCCTGTTTAACAGGGGCGTGTAATTAAAATTTTGGATGCAATACTTTGCAACAGGCCTCATTGCTGTGCTCCAAGTACAGTATCTGTGAGGGGTTGCAGTGTTGTGCCACCAGTGCCTAAGGCCCAATTTTTCAGCCCCTGTTCAACAGGGGCATGCAATTATAATTATTGATCTAATAATTCACAGCAGAGCCCATTGCTGCGCCCACCAAGAGTAACTGTCAGGCCTTACAGTGTTGTGGCACCAGCACCACCATCACCACCACCACCACCACCAAAGGCCCAATTTTTCAGCCCCTGTTCAACAGGGGCATGCAATTATAATTATTGATCGAATAATTCACAGCAGGGCCCATTGCTGCGCCCACCAAGAGTAACTGTCAGGCCTTACAGTGTTGTGGCACCAGCACCACCATCACCACCACCACCACCACCACCACCAAAGGCCCTATTTTTCAGCCCCTATTCAACAGGGGCATGCAATTATAATTATTGATCGAATAATTCACAGCAGGGCCCATTGCTGCGCCCACCAAGAGTAACTGTCAGGCCTTACAGTGTTGTGGCACCAGCACCACCATCAAAGGCCCAATTTTTACTACCACTGATCAACAATTATATGTTATTACAATTCCTGATATAATAGTTGACAGCAGGGCGTTCCAGCACCCACCAAGAGTAACTGTGAGTGCTTACAGTGTTGTGCCAACACCAACACCTAAGGGGCCAATTTCTGCAGAGTATATACGGCAGGTCCCTACTTTCAAACATCAAACTTACAAACGACTCCTACTTGCAAACGGAAGAAGACAACAGGAAGTGAGAGGAAATCTACCCCTTGGAAGGAAAATTCTCTCCTGTAAGAATTAATATGGGAGAAAGGTGTCTCCTCTCTACTGATGCTTTATCACCAATCCTTGTTTCAATAAAAACACCACATTTCAAAAACAGTTGTCATTGGGACGCAAAGTGAGGTGAAATGTTCTGAACAGGGGCACAGACAGCAAAAAAAATGTGACAGGGGTGATAACCGTTCCCTATGTTTTCCAAAAAGCTAAAAAAAAGGAATTTGGCATGGAGCTACACTTAAACAATGCAGCTGTTCAAAATTACAAACAGATTCTACATAAGAACAAACCTACAGTCCCTGTCTTGTATGCACCGCCTGTATACGGCTGTTCAGAGTATATAGGGGCTTTTTTATTTTGTGTGCGGGGTTCCCCTTAATATCCATACAAGACCCAAAGGGGCTGGTAATGGGCTGGGGTAGGGGGGGGGGGGTTGATGGGGTAGCTATGCCATTTTTCCTAAAGATTTTCATCCATATTACCGGGACCAGACATTGCATTAAAGCCGCAAGCAGTTTTAAATGGCTTTTTTTCCTTTAGAAATGTTATTTTGTGCAGGGACAGTTCTAAACACGGGAAACACGTGGCACTTCACAGGCATACTTTAGACCCCCCCCCCCCCCCCCCAGGTACAATATTTAAAGGAATATTTGACTTTTTTTTTTCACTTTATGCATCATTAAAATGACTGCTCCCGGAAAACGTCCGTTTTTAAAACTTCTTTTTGCATTGATACATGTCCCCTGGTGCAGAACCCGGGTTCCCAAACTCTGTTTCGGACAATAACATGGCAAATAGTCGTTATAATTAGCACTTTACAATCCGAACGTTCGCATCCATTGTATTTAATAGGGTTCTAATGTTTGTGCGAACTTTCGGTCCGTTCGCGGGTTCTGGTGCGAACCGAACCCGGGGGTGTTCGGCTCATCACTATCCTCCTCCTCCTCCTACTACTCCTCCTACCACAACCTCTCCTCCTGATCCCCAGCCTCCAAGGAAGAAACCAACCAAGGCTGCAGAGAAGGCTGGAGAGAAGGCTACAAGGAAGAGGAGAAAATAATGCCTGCTGTAGTACCACAGACTGGGGACATATAGGACTTATCTGCTGTGGCTCCTGACCTCTGGGAGCTCAAGACAAGATTGGGCTCCTTTTTTTGGGGATCTAATCTCTATTTTGGTTTGGACATCTTGGATGGTTGTTGTGGGGTCAAAGGGATGCACAAATGCAAGCAGGCTCTCCAGTGCTGCCTTCCACTTTAATTTGTTAATGTTCTGAAATAAAAAAATTTTTAGTGCCCTTAACCACTTAACGACCGCTCACTGTATATATACGTCGGCAGAATGGCACCGACAGGCACAATCACGTAGAGCATACGTGATTGCCTTTGTACAGTTGGGGGGTCCGATCGGACCCCCCTCCTATACAGTGAGCGGTGGCTAAGTGTCCGGGAGCGTTCCGGGATGAGGGGGCAGCCATTCGTTTCTGGCCACCCCCTCGCGATCGCTCCCGGCGAATGGAAATGCCCCCTCTGTCTGTGTCAGACAGAGGGAGCAGGAGGAAGTGATGTCATCTCTGGTGCGGCGCTCACATATACCGAGCGCCGTACAAGAGAAGATATCAGGTTAGTGCACACAACACTACACTGACACCAGGACACATAGGGACATAAATCGCCCCCCCAGGCCCCCCAGATCACCCCAGATCACCCCCCAGATCACCCCCCAGCCCCCAGTCACAGTGTCACTGATTGCAGTGACCATTTATTTAGTGATCACTGCAATCAGTGACATTTGTGACTGTAAAAGTGTCACCAAAGTTTAGTCTTAGGTCCAGTGTAGCCCCCTAACCCCCCCTAATAAAGGTTTAACCCCCTGATCACCCCCCAGATAACCCTTTCACCGCCTATCACCACTGTCGCTTAGCGATCATTTTTCTGATCGCTGTCTTAGCGTCAGTGATGCCGATCGGCAGCCAGTAAATTTTTTTAGGTTCGCCGCAGGTTTTTATAGCGTCAGGTACCCCAATATATTATCTAATAAAGGTTTAACCCCCTTGATCGCCCCCCAGGTAACCCTTTCACCCCCTATCACCACTGTCACTAAGCGATCGTTTTTCTAAACGCTGTCTTAGTGTCTGTGATGCAGATCGGTAGCCGGTAATTTTTTTTAGGTTCGCCGCAGGTTTTTATAGCGTCAGGTACCCCAATATATTATCTAATAAAGGTTTAACCCCCTTGATCGCCCCCCAGGTAACCCTTTCACCCCCTATCACCACTGTCGCTAAGCAATTGTTTTTCTAAACGCTGTCTTAGTGTCGGTGATGCAGATCGTAGCCAGTAATTTTTTTTAGGTTCGCCGCAGGTTTTTATAG
Source organism: Rana muscosa (assembly GCA_029206835.1). Classification (NCBI taxonomy): domain Eukaryota; kingdom Metazoa; phylum Chordata; class Amphibia; order Anura; family Ranidae; genus Rana; species Rana muscosa. The sequence continues at coordinate 289,580,991 of CM055118.1, forward strand.
CGTCAGGTACCCCAATATATTATCTAATAAAGGTTTAACCCCCTTGATCGCCCCCCAGGTAACCCTTTCACCCCCTATCACCACTGTCACTAAGCGATCGTTTTTCTAAACGCTGTCTTAGTGTCTGTGATGCAGATCGGTAGCCGGTAATTTTTTTTAGGTTCGCCGCAGGTTTTTATAGCGTCAGGTACCCCAATATATTATCTAATAAAGGTTTAACCCCCTTGATCGCCCCCCAGGTAACCCTTTCACCCCCTATCACCACTGTCGCTAAGCAATTGTTTTTCTAAACGCTGTCTTAGTGTCGGTGATGCAGATCGTAGCCAGTAATTTTTTTAGGTTCGCCGCATGTTTTTATAGCGTCAGGTACCCCAATATATTATCTAATAAAGGTTTAACCCCCTTGATCGCCCCCCCAGGTAACCCTTTCACCCCCATCACCACTGTCGCTAAGCAATCGTTTTTCTAAACGCTGTCTTAGTGTCGGTGATGCAGATCGGTAGCTGGTAATTTTTTTTAGGTTCGCCGCAGGTTTTTATAGCGTCAGGTACCCCCATATATTATCTAATAAAGGTTTTAACCCCCTGATTGCCCCTAGTTAACCCTTTCACCAGTGATCACCATATAAGTGTTACGGGTGACGCTGGTTAGTTAGTTTGCTTTTTATAGTGTCAGGGCACCCGCCGTGTATATAACCCAATAAAGGTTTAACCCCCTGATCGCCCGGCGGGTGATATCAATTAGGTTTTAGCGTCAGAGAGGGTCTGAGTCACACCCCAGGCAGCGTCAGGTTAGTGCCAGTAACGCTAACACCCACGCGTGAAGCATACACCCCCCTTAGTGGTATAGTATCTGAACAGATCAATATCTGATCTGATCAGATCTATACTAGCGTCCCCAGCAGTTTAGGGTTCTGTGACAGCAGGAAGGTAAAGTCACCTGGTTGCATCCAGGGGGGTAGGTATATTTCTCCCAGATTCAGGCTTTATGCCGACTTATACAACTAGGGAGAGAGTTGATGAAGCCCAGCTGAGGCTAGTGGGCTCATGGATGATTCATACCTCTAGGGAGAGTGCTGGGCGTCGTGCAGGCAGGGAGTTGATGAGACCAGCTGAAGCTTGTCAGCTCGTTTAAGGCCTCTATAAAAACTCCCAGCTTCATTAGGTGTTTGCTCATGCCTGGAACCAGACCTGTGTGGACTGTCTAGGGAGAGTGAACCCCTGTGCGGTGAGACAAAGCCTGTGTGGCTATTTGTTTGGACATTTACTAAACCAGGGACTTAGGGACTAGGACAGCACCAGGCTGATCCCAGTTGTTAGTTTAGGAAACCTGCATGTTTAGTCAGAGGTCAAGCTGACCAGGGTTTATTTTGTTTATGTTTCTTTTTGCTTTGCTGTGTTTTTGTCACTGTAAATAGAGAAATAAACCACACCCTTTTGATCTTGAAAACCACAACCTCCGTCTGCTGGGCCTGTTTTTGTGTGGGGAGCCCATCCAGGGGGTCACACACACCCGCTGCCGAGCTAACCCCCTCACAGTTGGTGGAGAACCAGTGGCAGTTTTTTTTAAGCCAGCATGGAGGAGATACTGAAACAGCTGGCTCTAGCAAATGCCAATCAACAGCAGACAAATGCAGGTTTGCAAAAGAGCCTTGCAGCTCAACAACAGAGCTTCGCAGCCCAGCAGCAAGCTCATCAACAGAGCCTTGCAGCCCAGCAGCAAGCTCATCAACAGAGCCTTGCAACTTTGCAACAGAGTCTGGAGGCTCAGCAACAAGCCCAGCAGCAATCTGAGGCCCGCTTCATAGACCTGTTGCAGAAGCAAGAGCAGAGACTACAACAACAGATGGAAGCAGTAATGCAGCAACGTCCGCAGACCAGTGAGGAAAGCCGTCCCACTAATACCGCGTCATTTGGGGTGAGTCGTTTATTGACAAAAATGACTGGAGAAGATGATCCAGAGGTGTTTTTGACCACATTTGAAAGGACTGCTGAAAGGGAAAAGTGGCCTAAGGATCAGTGGGCTGGACTGCTGGCTCCTCTGTTAACTGGTGAATCGCAGAAGGCTTACTATGACCTAGAGCCTGACCAAGCAAAAGACTATGTGATGCTAAAAGCTGAAATATTGGCAAGGCTGGGTGTCACCCTGGCTGTCCGGGCTCAGCGTGTGCATAACTGGACTTTCCAGCTTGGAAAACCCCCCAGGTCTCAAATGTATGATCTCATTCACCTGAGCAGGAAGTGGCTACAGCCAGAGACTTTGTCCGCACCGGAGATTGTGGAACGTGTTGTGATGGATCGTTTCTTGAGAGCTCTTCCTACCGCCATTCAAAAGTGGGTAAGCCATGGAGACCCAGAAACGGCCGATAAACTTGTGGATCGTGTAGAGAGATACTTGGCTGCAGAGAACCTGACGGCCTCTTCCAGAGACTCTCGGACTTTCCACCCTAAGACCAGACCATCCCCAGGGGCGGATAAGATGATTCCAAGGGGTGAGGGTGGAGAGAGTGAGAGGGTGGGAGCTCTGCCCAGGGTTTGGCGAGAACAGCCTGGGAAGTCGGGGGCTCAAGAGGCAGCCAAAAGGATTGTTTGCTACCGCTGCCGGGAAGCGGGACATATTGCAGCAAATTGCTCGGTTGTGGAGGAACCCATGCAATGTGACTTTCTGACGGACAGACGTCAGTCGCTGTGTGCGACAGTCGCATGCACTGCCATTCGGGGAACTGAGAAACATTTATGCAAAATGTGTATTAATGGTAGAAATGTTGTGGTATTACTGGATTCAGGTAGCCTTGTGACCCTGATAAAGGCTGAATTAGTTAAAACAGAGGTCTCTGGGAATAGCAAGGTAGCTGTTATTTGTGTGCATGGGGACACCCGAGAGTATCCAGTGACTACAGTGTGTTTCAAGACCCCCAAAGGTACCCTCTCTCATCCAGTGGGGTTAGTATCTCAATTACCGCATGATGCCATTGTGGGAAGGGATTTTCCGAAGTTCTGGGAACTGTGGGATGATCCTGAGCCCCCCACTGGTGCCCCTATGTACAGGAAGGTGATAGCCAGAACTCCTCTGAGAGTGGTGAGGACTCTCCAGAATTTCCCTTGTCAGTATTGGCAGGCGAGACTCAAGAAACTGGAGAGGAGCCCACCTCCTCAGACGAAAACCTACCGTCTGTGGAGTTTTCTGATCTTGAGGTTCACAGGGAAAATTTTGCCACAGAACAGTTAAAAGACCCCGCCCTAATAAAGGCACGGGAAAACGTAGTGGAAATAGATGGCGAGTTAGTGAACCCAGATAATACCTGCACTTACCCATACTTCAGCGTAGAGAAGGACCTACTGTATCGGGTGGCAAAAAGGGCAGAAGAAACCGTTGAGCAGCTTGTGGTGCCCAAACCTTACAGGAAGTTGGTGTTGGAGTTGGCCCATGGGCACATTCTTGGAGGTCATCTGGGGACAGAGAAAACCCGAGAGAGGGTATTACAGAGATTCTATTGGCCTGGGGTGATGAAGGACATAGAAAATTATTGTTCCTCCTGCCCTGTGTGTCAGAGGTCGGCCCCGATGCCACATTTCCGTAGCCCGCTGGTCCCTCTACCCATCATTGAGGTCCCGTTTGAGAGGATCGCAATGGATTTGGTAGGTCCTATAATCAAGTCCGCTAGGGGGCACCAGTACATATTAGTTATAATGGACTATGCCACCCGTTATCCAGAAGCGATCCCTCTCCGAAATACCTCGGCCAAAACCATAGCCAAAGAGCTATCTCTTGTTTTTAGCCGGGTGGGTATTTGTAAAGAACTGCTTACGGACCAAGGTACACCCTTTATGTCCCGGGTTATGAAAGAGCTGTGTAAATTGTTCAAAGTGACGCAATTGCGTACGTCTGTGTATCACCCCCAAACCGATGGGCTGGTTGAAAGATTCAACAAAACCCTAAAACAAATGTTGAAGAAAGTGGTGGATAGAGATGGAAAGGATTGGGACTGTCTACTTCCTTATTTGATGTTTGCTATTAGGGAGGTGCCCCAATCCTCTACGGGATTCTCCCCCTTTGAGTTACTGTATGGGAGACACCCAAGAGGGCTGTTGGATATTGCCAAGGAAACTTGGGAAAGTGAGAGTTCTCCCCACAGGAGTGTGATTGAGCATGTCGCCCTGATGCAAGATCGAATTGCACAGGTAATGCCCATCGTAAAGGAACATTTGGCCCAAGCGCAGTTGGCACAGCAGAGAGTGTACAACCGTGGAGCCAAGACCCGTACCTTTTCCCCGGGGGATAGGATATTGGTACTTGTCCCTACGGTTGAAAGTAAATTCCTTGCCAAATGGCAAGGCCCCTACGAGATAATGGAAAAAGTGAGCAAAGTGAATTACAAGGTCAGACAACCAGGAAGGCGAAAGCCCGAACAGATCTATCACGTTAATCTGTTGAAAGCCTGGAGGGATAGAGAGTCCCTAGTCGCAGAAACTTGGTCACCAGCTCAAACTGGTTGCGTGATTCCGGAGGTTGGAATAGCAGCCACCTTGTCACAACCCCAACAACAGGAGGTTAAGGAGTTTGTGCTTCGCAACAAGGAGGTGTTCTCTGAGCTGCCGGGACAAACATCTGGGGTAGAGCATGATATTATTACCCCGCCCGGTGAAAGAGTGAAGTTAAAACCCTATCGGATCCCAGAGGCCCGACGGGAGGCAATACGGGAGGAAGTACAGAAAATGCTGAACTTAGGGGTGATAGAGGAGTCCCAAAGTGATTGGTCTAGTCCCATTGTGTTGGTGCCTAAACCGAATGGGAGCTGGCGATTTTGTAACGATTTTCGTCAGTTGAACAAAGTTACAAAATTTGACACCTACCCCATGCCACGTATAGATGAGTTGATCGACCGGCTGGGAACAGCCCGATACATGACGACTCTTGACCTCACAAAAGGGTATTGGCAAATTCCCCTGGCCAAGTCGGCCAAAGAGAAAACCGCATTTGTAACCCCAGACGGGGCGTTCCAATATAAGAGAATGCCGTTCGGGTTACAGAATGCGCCGGCCACATTCCAGCGGAAAATGGACCAGATACTGAGGCCCCATCGGAAGTATGCTGCGGCTTACCTGGATGACGTAATTGTCCATAGCACAGATTGGGCCTCACATCTGCCAAAAGTGCAAGCAGTCCTAGACTCTATCCGGGAAGCGGGGTTTACGGCTAACCCCAAGAAGTGTACCATTGGGCAGGAGGAGGCCAAATATCTTGGGTACACCATTGGCAGGGGAGTAATAAAACCCCAACTCAACAAAGTCGAGGCCATCCAGAGTTGGCCACGTCCCAACAGCAAGAAGCAGGTACGAGCCTTTCTGGGAATCGCGGGTTATTATCGGCGCTTCATTCCCCACTTTGCTTCTAAGGCTGTGCCTCTAACCAACCTGACGAAAGGGAAAGGGTCGGTCATGATTAAATGGACCCCCGAGGCTGAGGCAGCATTCCAATTCTTGAAACAAGCCTTATGTAGCCAGCCAGTGTTGTACTCACCCGACTTCTCTAAAGACTTTGTCGTACAAAGTGATGCGTCAGATGTGGGGTTAGGAGCAGTATTGTCCCAGGTCTGGAACGGGGAAGAGCACCCAGTCATTTACCTCAGCAGGAAATTGAAGTCCCATGAGGTAAATTACGCCACGGTTGAAAAGGAGTGTTTAGCGGTGAAGTGGGCTCTAGATTCCCTTCGGTACTATCTGCTAGGTAGGCACTTTGACATGGTTACGGATCACGCTCCGTTAAAGTGGATGGCTCAAAACAAGGAGACAAATAGAAGAGTAAATAGGTGGTTCCTGGCCCTACAGGAATTCAACTTCACAGTAAAGCATCGCCCTGGCGTTCAAATGGGGAATGTGGATGCTTTGTCTCGAGTACATGAATGCCTGATTGCTGGTGTTCCAACCCCAAGGTTAAAACAAGAGGGGGGGGTATGTGACAGCAGGAAGGTAAAGTCACCTGGTTGCATCCAGGGGGGTAGGTATATTTCTCCCAGATTCAGGCTTTATGCCGACTTATACAACTAGGGAGAGAGTTGATGAAGCCCAGCTGAGGCTAGTGGGCTCATGGATGATTCATACCTCTAGGGAGAGTGCTGGGCGTCGTGCAGGCAGGGAGTTGATGAGACCAGCTGAAGCTTGTCAGCTCGTTTAAGGCCTCTATAAAAACTCCCAGCTTCATTAGGTGTTTGCTCATGCCTGGAACCAGACCTGTGTGGACTGTCTAGGGAGAGTGAACCCCTGTGCGGTGAGACAAAGCCTGTGTGGCTATTTGTTTGGACATTTACTAAACCAGGGACTTAGGGACTAGGACAGCACCAGGCTGATCCCAGTTGTTAGTTTAGGAAACCTGCATGTTTAGTCAGAGGTCAAGCTGACCAGGGTTTATTTTGTTTATGTTTCTTTTTGCTTTGCTGTGTTTTTGTCACTGTAAATAGAGAAATAAACCGCACCCTTTTGATCTTGAAAACCACAACCTCCGTCTGCTGGGCCTGTTTTTGTGTGGGGAGCCCATCCAGGGGGTCACACACACCCGCTGCCGAGCTAACCCCCTCACAGTTCCCAAAAACGCAGTGTTAGCGGGATCAGCCCAGATACCTGCTGGCACCTGCGTTTTGCCCCTCCGTCCAGCCTAGGCCACCCAAGTGCAGTATCGATCGATCACTGTCACTTACAAAACAAAAACACACATAACTGCAGCATTCGCAGAGACAGGCCTGATCCCTGCGACTCCAGTGCTGTAGGAGGTGATTTCACCACCACAGTTAAAAAAAAAAAGCAAATATGCCGAAGCATTGGGGCAGCAGGGGCGGAGGAGCGATTTTGCTCCTAATGCCGCGTACATACGGTCGAAATTCCGACGGAGGCTTGCCCGTGGAAAAGTCCGACCATGTGTGTGCGGCATAACTTTTTTGCGGGAGGATGCCCCCATGCTTCGGCATATATAAATGGTGCGTGTATGCCCATCATTGGAAGTGGGTGGATGAAGGGCGGTATTCTAATGGTGGGCATACCCACCGATCAATCTCTTTTTTCGTTCAGCCAACTGGCTGCATGAAATAAAAAGATTACAATACATGTCCAACAAGGACCAGCAACGTACTGGTATGTTGCTGGACTTTGAATGTTTATACCAGAATGATGCCTGCGGGTTTAGGTATCATCTTGGTATCATTCTTTTCAGCCTGCGGCCGGCTTTCATGTAAAAGCAATCCTAGCGGCTAATTAGCCTCTGGACTGCTTTTACAAGCAGTGGGAGGGAATGCCCCCCCGGATATAAAAAGCGCCATTGGGAAATTGGGAAAGCATTTTATCACACCGATCTAGGTGTGGTCAGATGCTTTGAGGGCAGAGGAAAAATCTAGGGTCTAGAAGACCCCAGTTTTTTCAAAAAAAGAGTACCTGTCACTACCTATTGCTATCATAGGGGATATTTACATTCCCTGAGATAACAATAAAAATGATAAAAAAAAAAAATACTTGGAAGGAACAATTTAAAAATAAAATAAAAAAGCAAAATTAATAATAAAAAAAAAAGAAAAAAAAAAAAAGCACCCCTGTCCTGCCCTGCTCTTGCCCAATGGCGAACGCAAGCGTCGGTCTGGCGTCATATGTAAACAGCAATTGCACCATGCATGTGAGGTATCACCGCGAAGGTCAGATCGAGGGCAATCATTTTAGCAGTAGACCTCCTCTGTAAATCTACTGGGGTAACCTGTAAAGGCTTTTAAAGGCTTTTAAAAATGTATGTAGTTTGTCGCCAATGCGCGTTTGTGCGAAATTTTAAAGCATGTCGTGTTTGGTATCTATGTACTCGGCCTAAGATCATCTTTTTTATTTTATCAAACATTTGGGCAATATAGTGTGTTTTAGTGCATTAAAATTAAAAAAAGTGTATTTTTTAACCCAAAAAATGCGTTTGAAAAATCGCTGCGCAAATACTGTGTAGAAAAAAAAATGCAACACCCACCATTTTAATCTGTAGGGCCTTTGCTTTAAAAATATATATAATGTTTGGGGGTTCAACATAATTTTCTTGCAAAAAAAAAAAATGTTTTCATGTAAACAAAAAGTGTCAAAAAGGGCTTTGTCTTCAAGTGGTTAGAAGAGTGGATGTAAGCTTCCTAATGTTGTGTATAAAATGCCAGAACAGTTCAAAACCCCCCCCAAATGACCCCATTTTGGAAAGTAGACACCCCAAGCTATATACTGAGAGGCATGTCGAGTCCATGGAATATTTTATATGTTGACACAAGTTGCGGAAAAACGACAATTTTTTTTTTTTTTGCACAAAGTTGTCACTAAATGATATATTGCTCAAACATGCCATGGGCATATGTGGAATTACACCCCAAAATACATTCTGTTGCTTCTCCTGAGTACGGGGATACCACATGTGTGAGACTTTTTGGGAGCCTAGCCACGTACGGGACCCCAAAAACCAAGCACCGCCTTCAGGCTTTCTAAGGGTGTAAATTTTTGATTTCACTTCTCACTGCCTATCACAGTTTCGGAGGCCATGGAATGCCCAGATGGCACAAAACCCCCCCAAATGACCCCATTTTGGAAAGTAGACACCCCAAGCTATGTGCTGAGAGGTATTGTGAGTATTTTGCAGATCTCGCTTTTTGTCACAAAGTTTTGAAAATTGAAAAAAAAAAAATATATATATATATATATTTTCTTTCTTCATTTTCAAAAACAAATGAGAGCTGTAAAATACTCGCCATTCCTCTCAGCAAATAGCTTGGGGTGTCTATATTCCAAAATGGGGTCATTTGGGGGGGTTTTGTGCGATTTTGGAATTTTATGGCCTTCGAAACTGTGATAGGTAGTGAGGAGTGAAATCAAAAATTTGTGCCTAGAAATCCTGAAGGCGGTGCTTGGTTTTCGGGGTCCCGTACGCGGCTAGGCTCCTAAAAAGTCCCACACATGTGGTATCCCTGTACTCAGGAGAAGCAGAAAAATGTATTTTGGGGTGTAATTCCACATATAACCATGGCATGTGTGAGCAATATATCATTTAGTGACAACTTTTTGTAATTTTTTTTTTTTTTTTTTTTGTCATTATTCAATCACTTGGGACAAAAAAAATATATTCAATGGGCTCAACAGGCCTCTCAGCAATTTCCTTGGGGTGTCTACTTTCTAAAATGGGGTCATTTGGGGGGGTTTTGTGCTATTTTGGCATTTTATGGCCTTCGAAACTGTGATAGGTAGTGAGGAGTGAAATCAAAAATTTGCGCCCTTAGAAATCCTGAAGGTGGTGCTTGGTTTCCGGGGTCCCGTACGCGGCTAGGCTCCCAAAAAGTCCCACACATGTGGTATCCCCGTACTCAGGAGAAGCAGCAAAATGTATTTTGGGGTGAAATTCCACATATAACCATGGCATGTGTGAGCAATATATCATTTAGTGACAACTTTTTGTAATTTTTTTTTTTTTTTTTTTTTTAGTCATTATTCAATCACTTGGGACAAAAAAATAAAAAATTCAATGGGCTCAACATGCCTCTCAGCAATTTCCTTGGGGTGTCTACTTTCCAAAATGGGGTCATTTGGGGGGGGGGGGTTTGTACTGCCCTGTCATTTTAGCACCTCAAGAAATGAGATAGGCAGTCATAAATTTAAAGCTGTGTAAATTTCAGAAAATGTACCCTAGTTTGTAAACTCTATAACTTTTGCGCAAACCAATAAATATACGCTTATTGACATTTTTTTTACTAAAAACATGTGGCTGAATACATTTTGGCCTAAATGTATGACTACAATTGAGTTTATTCAATTTTTCTTATAACAAAAAGTAGAAAATATCATTTTTTTTCAAAATTTTCGGTCTTTTTCCGTTTATATCGCAAAAAATAAAAATCGCAGAGGCAATCAAATACCATTAAAAGAAAGCTCTATTTGTGGGAAGAAAAGGACGCAAATTTCGTTTGGGTACAACATTGCATGTCCGCACAATTTACAGTTAAAGCAGCGCAGTGCTAAATTCTGAATTCACCTCTGGTCCTCTAGCTACCAAATGGTCCGGGGCTTAAGTGGTTAAAATACTTGACTATGTGATTTGTATTTCAAAAGAGAGCTTGCTAGGGAGCAGGCAGGGACATCTCAAATTATATTATTGTTATTATCAGGGGACACAAACCTCCCTGAGGCCAAATGAGACACATTTGGAAGGTTGTTGTGGTAACTTTACACAAGAATAATTTAAGCCAAAATAATAAAAAAAAAGGCCACAAAAAAAAAAACAATAGTAAAATAAAATTTAAAGAAAAAAGGAGAATTACATTATTTTATTATTATTAGTATTATTTAGGAGGGAGGTGCGGCTTATAAATAATATTTTATAATCATTAGAGCAATTTGGAATTACTTTAGAAACAAGTTTGGCATAACTCTCAATGTCATTATCAAAAGAGGGTAATTTTAAAGCATTATCAAAAGAAGAACGGAATGCGCAGCATTAAAACGATGCTATTAATTCCACCGTGACGAATGTGCCATCTCCATTTCCAACATTAGCTTTACCAAAACGAGCGCTCCCGTCTCATAGTTGCTTCTGAGCATGCGCGTTTTTTTTCACGTCGTGAAAGCATACACACTATAGTTTTTCACGTCGTTAAAAAAAACGACATGAAAAACGATGTGAAAAAAGAGAGTATGTCCGGAATTTTTAATGGCCGTTTTTCACGTCGTTAAAAATGCTCTGGAGCATACACACGATCATTTTTCAGGGCCATTTTTTAAAATGGCAGTTTTAACGGCATGAAAAACGATCGTGTGTACGGGGCATTAGGCTACATTCACACTGAATTGAATAAGGGTTGGATTTTGGTCCCCAAACCAAAAACCAAACAAAAGTTGGGTCGGGCAGTTGGACTATTACGGTACGGGTAGGCAATTATAAAAATGCACGTGTGAAAGGAAATATAGTTTTTATTAACACAAAAACAATATACCATAGTACAAACAAAAATACAGTTTAAAATAGTGACAATCCATATGTATCACCACAGTAGTTATCCCCTAGAGGGGGAGGTCACACTGGGAGTAGGAGTCACTGGGGGTGTCTCTACTAGTTTCGCGGCCATTGCCGCTTCGTCAGGAGAACAATCTGCAATTAATTGACAAACAATCAATAAATAAACAGGTGGCAGGCATAGAGATACAGTCAAGCCTGACATGATGATATAATATGTGGAGGGGGACAAGGGTTGAGCTGCTTACCTAAGACCCCCACAGTCCGCAGAGGCAGGAGTTCCAGGTGAGGTCTCCTATGGCGACCAAGGGGGACATGTATGTGAATGGACTTAATATCTAGGGGTATAAGATAACCGAAAATAGGAGTGTGAAGTAACCGTAAATAGTTGTATGGCAAATTAAATTCAAAAGAAGAGTGCACAAATCCGTGATAAATCAGTGGTATAGGGAAATTGGAGAAGGTGAAGTAGTGAGAGTGGTGAAAGTGCATGATGAGAAAGCTGAAAGGGGGGGGGGGGGAAAGGGAAGGAGAGGGGGGGAAGGGAGGGGGGGAAAAGAAGGGGAGGGGGAAGAGGGAGTGGGTGAGTGGAACGGAGGGGGGGGGAGAAGGAGGGGGGAGGAAGGGGACATGGGGAGGACCGGTGGGTGGGGGAAGGAAAGCGGGAGAAAGAAAGGGGGGATGGTAGAAGGGGGGGGGGAAGAGTGGGGAGGTGAGGAAGGGACAATGTGTGTGGGGGAGGTACCTGTATTGGTAAATAACAGAGATAAGGGGTCCCGGGGAAAAGGACCCAGCTGGAGCTGGTGCTTGAAGCAACATAGTGGTTGACAAGAGCAGGAACACTGCTGGTAGCGTAAGTGGGAGGAACAGTCGCACTGAAGCTTCAAATTGTAGCCAAGGTAACCTAAATGAATGGGGGAAGAAAGAGCTATCCCCTGAGTCCTCGGGGAGCACGGGCCGATTGGGAGGCTGGAGTATGGTAAAGAAGTAAATAGGGGTAAATGACGGTAAAACTTACTGTCCAGGTCCTCTAGGTATAGACCGCTCCTGCAGCGCCTCAAAGAAGACTTTTTTGAGCGTCCTGCCAGCGCACTGCTCCAGTGTGGAAGCCCTCGGGCTTTCACACTGGAGTGAGAGAAGAGGCTCTTTCAGGGCGCTTTGCAGGCGGTATTTTTAGCTCTATAGCGCCTGCAAAGCGCCTCAGTGTGAAAGTAGCCAAACATACAAGTCAGATATCAGACATCCCCTGCAACAAAAATGTTATTTTTTTATAAGATGCTCCCAATAGGAAATCACGTCTAAAGGGATGGAGGCCCAGCAGCTTTCCTGTAGGTGCACAGCCTATTGATATTTATGAAACCACTCCCATTAGACCCCTTTCACACTGGGGCGGTTTACAGGCACTTTAGTGCTGGAAATAGCCTCTGCTACGCACCTGAAAACAGCCTCCCATTCAAGTGTGATTTTTCACACTCGGGCAGTGTGCTTGCGGGACGTTCCGAAAAGTCCTGCAAGCAGTATCTTTGGGGCGGGTTGGGAGCATTGCATTAAGCGCTCCCAAAACGCCCTGCCCATTGGAATGAATGGCTCCCGCTGCTATCAATCAAATCCAGTGACGCGGTAGCAGGGGGTGGGGCCAAGTCCAGCTGTCTGTGTTAATAGACGCAGCAGCAGCAGCAGCACTCAGGAGCACACCTGCACGGTTGCCCTCATGGAAAGCAGCTTTCCGTCGGAGCACCTGATGAAGAGGAGGGGCCTGATCTGTCAGCGGGGCACCCCAGAAGAAGAGGATTGGTGCTGCTTTGTGCAAAACAATTGCACAGAGCAGGTAAGATAGGCGTGTTTGTTATTTTTAAGAAAAAAAACGCTGGTTTACAACCCCTTTGATTTACGGATAGATTTATGTTGCAGTTTATGTCTTCTTTAGGGAGATATAATTTATTTTGGGAAGGACTGCAGTCCTGATCACGGACTGATTAATGTTGTTCACGTTTTGTGCACATATGAGATTTAAATTTGCAAGTTAGAAATTATTGTACTGCTGAGGACCAGGGATGCACCACTTCCGGAATTACAGGTAAATATACGAATCCATGTCATGAGGATGTGCCCCTGCACCTTATTACTGCATGGGGCATGTTTGTCCATTTGGGGGAGCGCATCTGCGCATCCGCCGCTCAGGACGTTGCGCGTGTGTCATCTGACACACGCGCACCATGTGACTCGGATCTTTGACGTCAGATGCAGCATCAGCGTCGGTGGGCGGAACCCTCTTTCCCTGCACACAAATAGCAGTCACAACAGCTGACAGTCAGCTGTGTGCTGCTACAGAGGACACATCCACATTCATCTCTCCGGCATGATAAGTAAGTGATCGATTCCATCCCTTGCTTTACAATACTTCCATCAGAGGACATGAATAGATCTCTGATTACTATGTACCATTACTATTGCAGACCTCCTCCCTATCCGGGAGCCCTGATTTAGACATAACCCTGGGATTTTTTATATCCAAATAGACACTATGGTAATTATTTCTTCTTGCCTCTGTGGTAACACATCATCTTCACCTGTTTATACCTATCAACACTTATGCCGCGTACACACGATCGTTTTTCATGCCGTTAAAAATGCCATTTTTAAAAATCGCCATTAAAAATGATCGTGTGTAGGCTCCAGAGCATTTTTAACGACGTGAAAAACGGCCATTAAAAATTCCGGACATGCTCTCTTTTTTCACGTCGTTTTTCATGTCGTTTTTTTTAACGACGTGAAAAACGATAGTGTGTATGCTTTAACGACGTGAAAAAAAACGCGCATGCTCAGAATCAAGTAAGAGACGGGAGCGCTCGTCCTGGTAAAACTAGCGTTCGTAATGGAGATAGCACATTCATTACACAGTAACGGACTGAAAAGCGCGAATCGTCGCTCAACAAACTTTACTAACATGAAGGGTGGCGCCATTCGAACGGAACTTCCCCTTTATAGTGCCGTCGTACGTGTTGAACGTCACTGCGCTTTGCTTGATCGTTTTTTTTAATGATGGTGTGTACGCAAGGCAGGCTTGAGAGGAAACATGAAAAAAAACGAGGAGAAAAACGTCGGTTTAAAAAATGACTTTAAAAACGATCGTGTGTACGGGGCATTATACTCTAGTCACCTAGTTCACAATTTAATTATTAATTAACCCCCTTTCTCTTTTATTTTTCTATCACTTTATATCTTATATATATATTATACTTATTATAAAACTCTTGAATATTGAAGCTTTTCACTTCAACCAATTTTCTTTCTCCTTTTCACTCACCTATTTTGAATACTTTACTTAAGGAAGTAATTAGACACTCTGTATATATATATATATATATATATATATATATATATGTAGTGGGCATCACTCCGTCCCAGCTCCCCTCTATTAAAGTTCTGCTTCTCTGGTCTAGGAGTATGATAGGGGAGGGAGAGGGTGCGCTACGCCAGGCTTACACCACAGGTGTATAAGTGGTATCGGCAATGCCTTTCGTTACCTTCGGGCCTGTGTTGTGCATCGGATCCTCCCTCCAAGAGTCTCCAAGAACCTCGTCTGCCAAGAACTGAGCCCCACACCGTTAAAGTCCAACACTCCTTTATTGTAGAACATAACATGGGCTCCCTTGGCTATAGAACAGAAAAGGGGGTGTGGGTGCGAATAGGCCCAGACACAAATTCGATCCTCCACTTTCCTCCAAAGAGTGGGTTATGGTCTCCGCACGAGGGAAATTCACCTTCCGGACGGTCTCCGACAAGAGACTCACCCGTCACCGGCAGTATGCTGCACCGGGTCTTCAGATGAGGAGCTCTCCCCGGTCCATTACGCCCACCTTGGATTCAGGCATCCATCTCCGGAGTACCTTAGGCTCCTTCCCTCGCGGAACTCAGTGTTGGGCACTGAGCTCCGGACCGCCGTCCGAGTACCTCACCTCAGGCTAAAGGTGCCTGAGATGGAACACGATCTCCGGTGGTCCTCTAGGCCTAGTCTGCCTAGAGGACAAGCACGAACTCCGTCCGCAGGCTAAAGGTGCCAGGGACCAAAGACCCCGTGACCAAGATGGCCGGCCCCTTTATCCCCTCTCCCAGCAAGCACGGTGGGTTCCCCGCCCCACCATACCGCTGCCAAGAGAGGACAAAAAGTAGGCTCAGCGCACAGCGGTATCCGTCCGTCGGCCCATGGTGACAGCGCCACCCAGTGGACCGCCGGAGACACACCACTGGTGTCACTGAAAAATTCAAAAATTACCCTGGGAAAGTAAGTACCCTCTACATACTTCCCCCTGTCTTTTGACACTGGTCCCCAGTGTCTAGAGCAAACCACATCCTCAACAACTGACGTGATCCAGTCCAAAAACCACTAACAATTGAAAAACAAAAAACTTTTTGGGAAACTATTTCCTAACGAAGAAGTTGTGTCTGAGCCCCTGTAACAAAAAGAGGAGTGAAAGACAACATCAACTTTGAAATCACGTTTCAACATTTTACTTTTCCCTCCCCATCCTAACTAAAGACCTCCCCAGAGTAGGTAATCTTGCTGAGATGGTCTCCTGCAGAGGGAAAAGAAATAGAATTAACATGTAAAACCCTGACACATGTATCCGTGTGTGTGAGGAACAGAAACTTCTCCTAAAAGAAATCCCTGTTTCTCCAAAGAGTAAGTGCGTAAAAAAGTGTTTATAACGTTGCGCGACACTGCCACCTGGTGACAGCCTCGCGGTAACTGCACCTGTGGAACTTCTCCTTTCTCTCTAACCCTATCTACCCCAGAGTCTGTGATCTCCTTGCAGGAAGATAGAACAAACAGGAACAGTGTCTTTTCTTTGGGCACACAAAAACACAATTTCTCCAGAAAGTTCAGCAGCATGATAATATTGGAGTCTTTTGCTCCTAAAGGTAAAAGCGTGGATGTGGCAGAATCAGTGGCTTTAAGTGCTGATCCATAGTCTCTAGATGGTACTCTACATCTTCGCCTTCTTTGCGTCTGATCACCACTTTATCTGCGTGGATGCGTCTTCCCACCATCCAGTCTGCCTTGCAGTCTTTGAAGCGCTGTGAAGCCTTTGGAGAACATGTTAAGTATCTGCGGGCGTGTGGAACTTTGAGGTGGGTCCAAACAAAGTCATTGTACCAGCGCTCCCAGCACACTTCCACCTCATATAGCAAGTCCTTCGATAAGTAAGGGTATTCCCATCCGTACTCTGCTGCAACCTTTTGGCTAAATAGGCGCTGTAGTCTTGCCAAAGGAGGCATGGTAGCTCTGTCCCCTTCACCAGGCAAAACAACTGAGTCAGGATGACGAGGTGCCTTGACCACCTCCCTTCTGGGCATTGGGGGCCGCAGCAACAGTCTCTTAACCCCAACGTCAGGTACAGATGGCGCCGGTGATGCAGGGACAAGTTGAAGAAGAGATTCTCCTTCAGGCGTTGACGCCTCCACCCAAGGTGTGCTTTCTCCCATGGACATAGGTGAATTCCGAATCCCACGGAATGAAGTAAGCGGTACCTTGTCCCAGCCCTTCTCGGCAAACAAGTCATCTATCAGGGCATCATCTCCCATATCCGAGAGAGAATCCAGGTCGGAGGTGTCACACTCCTCCGCGGGTATGTAGCCCTGTGTGGAAACAGAACCTCCACACTCCGGGGACTTGCTAGGCCATGCCTTTCCGACACCTCCTCCCTCACACCAAGTCTTCTCTGCCGGCTTACCTCGGCCTTTCCCGGGACGTCTGGAACTCCCTTCAACGGATCCCTCTGGGCCTGGCATAAGCACGCAAGACGGTCCACCACCACCGCTGGTCGGGGCTACCACGCTGGTTCTTTTCTTCAGTGGCAGACGCTGTGAGACAGTGGTGACCGAGTCAGCATCCTCGGATTTCTCCCGTTGATGTTTCACGACCTCCTCCGCAGTCGTTGCAGTGTGCGCAGGGGTGACTCTCACAGCCGCGATTCCTCCCTTCTGAGTAGTGATACCTGAAGCCCGGCCTGGGTAGATGGTTTTCGGCCTCTCAACCTCCCGATCCACCCGAACGTGAACTCCCCACAGGCCTCACAACGTCCGAACGGCTTCAACAGGCACACCAGTCCCGAACACCCGGGGCAAATCATACCCAGGGCCTCAACGTCCATAAACGAGTATAGGGCGAATCGACCCCTCGGCTTCAGTCGGATCCCCGTATCCGTTATGGGGGCAGCAGCAGTCAATGTTGTAGTCGCCAGGTGAACCGGGATCCACGAGGCAGGGCCAAACATGGCGACCTGTTGCTGTTCCATCTCACACTGCAGAGTTTTTGCGCCAATGTCCCACGTGTAGTCCGTCACACGTATTGGACTCCTCCCCTTTTGCTCCAGGTCGCGGGCTTTTCCACCTTGGCTTGCTGAGACACGCCCACAAACTAAGCAGTGGGGGTTGTGTCTGGTGGCGCAGTGCAATTAAAAACCCCCACGTGTAGTCCGTCACACGGCTGAGCTTTCCCCCTTTCACCACTCTTCCTGCGCGGGCCTTTCCCTTTCTGAGGTCATGTCCACGACTTTCGAGTAGGGCTGCACTTTGGCCTATTCGTTTAACTCTGTCCGGCAGACACCTTCTACACAGTGATGCACAACACATATACCGGACCCGAGCCCCCACGTGTAGCGGGCATCACTCCGTCCCACCTCCCCTCTATTAAAGTTCTGCTTCTCTGGTCTAGGGGTATGATAGGGGAGGGAGAGGGTGCGCTACGCCAGGCTTCCACCACAGGTGTATAAGTGGTATCGGCAATGCCTTTCGTTACCTTCGGGCCTGTGTTGTGCATTGGATCCTCCCTCCAAGAGTCTCCAAGAACCTTGTCTGCCAAGAACTGAGCCCCACACCGTTAAAGTCCAACACTCCTTTATTGTAGAACATAACATGGGCTCCCTTGGCTATAGAACAGAAAAGGGGGTGTGGGTGCGAATAGGCCCAGACACAAATTCGATCCTCCACTTTCCTCCAAAGAGTGGGTTATGGTCTCCGCACAAGGGAAATTCCCCTTCCGGACGGTCTCCGACAAGAGACTCCCCCGTCACCGGCAGTATGCTGCACCGGGTCTTCAGATGAGGAGCTCTCCCCGGTCCATTACGCCCACCTTGAATTCAGGCATCCATCTCCGGAGTACCTTAGGCTCCTTCCCTGGCGGAACTCAGTGTTGGGCACTGAGCTCCGGACCGCCGTCCGAGTACCTCACCTCAGGCTAAGGTTGCCTGAGATGGAACAAGATCTCCGGTGGTCCTCTAGGCCTAGTCCGCCTAGAGGACAAGCACGAACTCCGTCCGTAGGCTAAAGGTGCCAGGGACCAAAGACCCCGTGACCAAGATGGCCGGCCCCTTTATCCCCTCTCCCAGCAAGCACGGTGGGTTCCCCGCCCCACCATACCGCTGCCAAGAGAGGACAAAAAGTAGGCTCAGCGCACAGCGGTATCCGTCCGTCGGCCCATGGTGATAGCGCCACCCAGTGGACCGCCGGAGACACACCACTGGTGTCACTGAAAAATTTAAAAATGACCCCAGGAAAGTAAGTACCCGCTACATATATATACATTTTTATATACAGATCACCATCATACTTCGCAGAGATTTTTTCCAAAACAAAAATACTATATCGAACTACCCAGTGGTGTCCACTCTCCAGGAACTTTGAGGTACATTCATGTCCCTGTGTTTTACATGGGTATACATAACAATGGAAGCTATATAGACTCCCCCTATATATATGTACTGCCCTATGTATATGTCTATGAGACTGCATGCATATGTGCAGAAATAATATATGTGTACATACCCACGTGTCCATCTGTTTTTGATATACATTGGTTACATATTCTTACATTATGATACATATTGATTACGTATTTTGCAGATACTTTATCTATATACATGCCCATGCAAAAAACAATATGTGGGACGTACGATCCGAACCTTCACTATAAGGGTGAATGAGCATATTGCCAACATAAAAAATGGGAAAACCAATCATAATGTCCCGCGACACTATCTTGAACACCATGATCGAGACCCCACAGGCACTCAGTTTTTAGCCATAGATCAGTACGTTTCACATTGGAGGGGAGAATCTAGGATTCGGGGAGTATCCCGACTTGAAACGTACTGGATCTATGAGCTTTGCACCTATGCTCCCCACGGAATGAATGTTGAATGGGATATCAATTCATTCATCAATAAGGCTTGAGTGCCCTTCCCTTCTTTCCGTGGATTAATAAGATTTTTCGCTATGTGTGCGTATGCGAATCTTCTTGTATTTGGCTTTGTGTGCGCCCTCTTTTAGGATCTGGTCCATTTTTTATTTATTTTCTCTAGGGTGTCTTAAGTGCTCCCCATATTTGTAGTTTATTTTGGTGTTTAGGTTATTTTATGTACTGTCTACTGATCCATTGACCTGGTAGACTTTTAGATAATTTTATTCCAGCACTTTTCTTTATTTACCACAAGATGGTGCTGTTACTTTAAGGTCTTTTTAGCCTGTTTGATATTACTTGGTGGTGTCCATGCGCTCCAGGCCTCTTTGTGAGAGAGAGGCTTGGCAGACTTTTTAGTGACAGATGAGTGTTTTACATACAGGAAGCAAGGCTTTCCAAGCCTCGCTTTGGTTACATGACACTTCCTGTTTCTACTCATCGTTTGCATGATACTATTTGTCCCGGATTGGATACAGTGCGAGTTGTACCGTGTATGTAAGTGGCGTTTTAGCCACACATATTTGTTTTTATATATTGCATATTATTTATTTTGTATACTGCTGCATGGCATGTTTGGGTGGGCGTTGAGATGTGGTGTGGGCGTTGAACGCCGCACGTCGTCTCCAACCCACTTTCTCATGGCGGGCTTTTTGAACAAAGGTTATTGGCAGTCGCTTGGGTCCATCTCCAGCTCGGCCTATCATGGTTTGCTTCCTGGGAGGTGCGAACCGTATAGCGAACGTGGTAGGTTGACCTGGAGGTGGAGACTACCCACCTTGGATCTGGTGAGCTGTTTACCCAATCATATGTTGTAATCATTTATCTGTCTGATTGGTTGAGAACCTTGTTAGATTGTATTTGTTCACTATATATATTTCTGCAGTGGAAGAGGTTGGTTGATGCCCCTGTTGAAGAACATTTGTTCGAAACGCGTAGGGCTTGGTACACTACCTCATTCACTGCCCCTTTTTAAACGTTTTTATTGTTTGTGATCACTTTTATGTTGGTTGAATAAACCCTCATTGACCTGCACCATTGGAGCATTCCTTCCCTTCTTTTCTCCTCACATGGGTGGTTGGTCAAGTAATAGCTTCCTTTGGCCACTGGTTACTAATATTCACCGTGGTAAAGAGTCTCCTTGCTGAGTGGCGGTTCCAGTTCCATTGGAGGACCACCTGGATTGTTGTGAAACCCAGAGTCTGCTGTCAAGTCGGGGAGCCTACCGGACAGTCTACATTGGGGACCCATCTGATCCAGTTTCCAGACTAACTGATGAGGAGTGCCACTGGGATTTCGTATGCCTATTTGACCTGCCTAAACCACAGGTCTAATGTTCCGGTAAGAGTATTCTACCTCTCTTTTTCTACAAGAGTTATGTGATGACCCTTCAGTGCTACATGTTCTTTCTTCACAACACGAAAAATTTTCTATGGACACTGTATGGACTCATTATATTGATATTATTTATCACTTTGGTTTGATTGGAGGCCCAAATCATTGGGCTTAATTTCTTCACTTAGCGCTACATCTTCATTCCATGTTTATTAATTTTAGTCACATTTTATGTAGCAGCTTTATTTTTATTCACTATTTTAGATTAGCGCAGTATTTTCTTTCTTTATATATACAAAGGATCCAATATTGATCAGAAATCCTTCCCTCTCTACATATACTCTCCCTCATGTCATGTATATATAAGATGTTTGATGGATGTGTCCTCTTGGGAGGTCAGTGACATGCTAATTCTTTGAATTTTCAGTTGCTGGTTATGGCAGCAGATATCTGACATTATCTCTAATATTTCAGATCACTGATATCTCCTGTTTGACTATGTGTCTTCAACGGGATCATTAAATCCCATATGACACATCCGGACTCTTGGTTCATTTTTTTGGTCTCCTGTAGGGATGGGCCCGGTGCTCGATTCGAACCCATGTTCGAATCGAGCACCGGGCGTTCGCTCGCTCGTCGAGCCCAGAACTATTTGGGCCGTTCGCATCACATTCGTGTGATGCGAGCGGCCCCGCAATGCATTGCGGCCGGCGCGGCCGGCGCAGTGCATTGCTGGCTGATGATTGGCCAAGCATGCACTGTGACCCCGCATGCTTGGCCAATCACAGCGCCCGAAACTCGGAGAGCAATAATTGGCTACAGGCAGGACGCCTGTAGCCAATTACAGCTCAGGGGCTTTAGTACATGCCCCACCATTTAAAAGGCCGCCACGCCATCGGCCCCGGTCACATGAGTTCCGGCTTTAGGAGAGATCAGTCTGCTGATTCTGTCTTTGCTTGATACTGAAAGATTTGCTCTTCTTTGCTAAACCATTGGCTATTTCTTTGCTAAACCATTGCTACCTAAGTCATTGATCGTTCATTGCTGCTGATTGCACAGTTAGCGTGTTATTAGCTGCTGCTGGGGATTAGTCTGGTGCGTGCTTACTGTTAGTACAGTATTGCAGTAGTACCAACCGCAGTGCTGTTAGCACAGCATTGCACCCCAACAGCACCCATAGGACTTCTAGTGTGTTAGTGGCAGCAAACAGAGCTCCTATATTTTCTTCTCAGCAGCACCCATAGGACTTCTAGTGTGTTAGTGGCAGCAAACAGAGCTCCTATATTTTCTTCTCAGCAGCACCCATAGGACTTCTAGTGTGTTAGTGGCATCACACAGAGCTCCTATATTTTCTTCTCAGCAGCACCCATAGGACTTCTAGTGTGTTAGTGGCAGCAAACAGAGCTCCTATATTTTCTTCTCAGCAGCACCCATAGGACTTCTAGTGTGTTAGTGGCAGCAAACAGAGCTCCTATATTTTCTTCTCAGCAGCACCCATAGGACTTCTAGTGTGTTAGTGGCATCACACAGAGCTCCTATATTTTCTTCTCAGCAGCACCCATAGGACTTCTAGTGTGTTAGTGGCAGCAAACAGAGCTCCTATATTTTCTTCTCAGCAGCACCCATAGGACTTCTAATGTGTTAGTGGCATCACACAGAGTTCCTATATTTTCATCTCAGAAGCACCCATAGGACTTCTAGTGTGTTAGTGGCATCTAGGGATGAGCTTCGTGTTCGAGTCGAACATACGTTCGACTCGAACATTGGCTGTTCGATCGTTCGACGAAGATCGAACGATTTGGGCCGTTCGCGCCAAATTCGAGTGACGCGAACGGCCCACAATGCACTACGCCATCGCAGTGTCATCCAGGCGCTGTGATTGGCCAAGCATGCACTGTGACCCCGCATGCTTGGCCAATCACAGCGCCGGCAGCGAGGAGAGCAATGATTGGCCACAGGCAGGATGCCTGTGGCCAATTATTGCTGAGGGTGTTTAGTACACGCCCCACACTATAAAAGGCCGCCAGCACGGCGGCCTAGTGTAGTGTGTTCCGGAGCAGGGATAGAGTAGCATAGGCAGGGACAGTGACTGTTATTTCTTTCTTGCTTAACCTGGATTCCTTTAGTTTAGGGAAAGAGAAGGATAGGTAGGGAGAGTGTCAGTGTGTTTTGTGCTTCTGCTATAGTGTGCTTAAAAAAAAACATTTATTCTAGGGACAGAAAACTCTAGGTAGGGACAGTGTCAGTTTCTTTCACTCTGCAAGTCCTTGTTTCCAGGGACCTGGAAGGACAGTGAGTGAATTGTCCTTTTGCTATATTGTGATTAAAAAAAACATTTATTCTAGGGACAGAAAACTCTAGGTAGGGACAGTGTCAGTTTCTTTCACTCTGCAAGTCCTTGTTTCCAGGGACCTGGAAGGACAGTGAGTGAATTGTCCTTTTGCTATATTGTGATTAAAAAAAACATTTATTCTAGGGACAGAAAACTCTAGGTAGGGACAGTGTCAGTTTCTTTCACTCTGCAAGTCCTTGTTTCCAGGGACCTGGAAGGACAGTGAGTGAATTGTCCTTTTGCTATATTGTGATTAAAAAAAACATTTATTCTAGGGACAGAAAACTCTAGGTAGGGACAGTGTCAGTTTCTTTCACTCTGCAAGTCCTTGTTTCCAGGGACCTGGAAGGACAGTGAGTGAATTGTCCTTTTGCTATATTGTGATTAAAAAAAACATTTTTTTCTAGGGACAGAAAACTGTAGGTAGGGAGAGTATTTTTTTTCTTTCACTCTGCAAGTCCTTGTTTCCAGGGACCTGTAAGGACAGTGAGTTAATTGTCCTTGTGCTATATTGTGCTGAAAAAAACATTTATTCCAGGGACAGAAAACTCTAGGTAGGGACAGTGTCAGTTTCTTTCACTCTGCAAGTCCTTGTTTCCAGGGACCTGGAAGGACAGTGAGTGAATTGTCCTTTTGCTATATTGTGATTAAAAAAAACATTTTTTTCTAGGGACAGAAAACTGTAGGTAGGGAGAGTGTTTTTTTTCTTTCACTCTGCAAGTCCTTGTTTCCAGGGACCTGTAAGGACAGTGAGTTAATTTTCCTTGTGCTATATTGTGATTAAAAAAAACATTTATTCTAGGGACAGAAAACTCTAGGTAGGGACAGTGTCAGTTTCTTTCACTCTGCAAGTCCTTGTTTCCAGGGACCTGGAAGGACAGTGAGTGAATTGTCCTTTTGCTATATTGTGATTAAAAAAAACATTTTTTTCTAGGGACAGAAAACTGTAGGTAGGGAGAGTATTTTTTTTCTTTCACTCTGCAAGTCCTTGTTTCCAGGGACCTGTAAGGACAGTGAGTTAATTGTCCTTGTGCTATATTGTGCTGAAAAAAACATTTATTCCAGGGACAGAAAACTCTAGGTAGGGACAGTGTCAGTTTCTTTCACTCTGCAAGTCCTTGTTTCCAGGGACCTGGAAGGACAGTGAGTGAATTGTCCTTTTGCTATATTGTGATTAAAAAAAACATTTTTTTCTAGGGACAGAAAACTGTAGGTAGGGAGAGTGTTTTTTTTCTTTCACTCTGCAAGTCCTTGTTTCCAGGGACCTGTAAGGACAGTGAGTTAATTTTCCTTGTGCTATATTGTGATTAAAAAAAACATTTATTCTAGGGACAGAAAACTCTAGGTAGGGACAGTGTCAGTTTCTTTCACTCTGCAAGTCCTTGTTTCCAGGGACCTGGAAGGACAGTGAGTGAATTGTCCTTTTGCTATATTGTGATTAAAAAAAACATTTATTCTAGGGACAGAAAACTCTAGGTAGGGACAGTGTCAGTTTCTTTCACTCTGCAAGTCCTTGTTTCCAGGGACCTGGAAGGACAGTGAGTGAATTGTCCTTTTGCTATATTGTGATTAAAAAAAACATTTTTTTCTAGGGACAGAAAACTGTAGGTAGGGAGAGTATTTTTTTTCTTTCACTCTGCAAGTCCTTGTTTCCAGGGACCTGTAAGGACAGTGAGTTAATTGTCCTTGTGCTATATTGTGCTGAAAAAAACATTTATTCCAGGGACAGAAAACTCTAGGTAGGGACAGTGTCAGTTTCTTTCACTCTGCAAGTCCTTGTTTCCAGGGACCTGGAAGGACAGTGAGTGAATTGTCCTTTTGCTATATTGTGATTAAAAAAAACATTTTTTTCTAGGGACAGAAAACTGTAGGTAGGGAGAGTATTTTTTTTCTTTCACTCTGCAAGTCCTTGTTTCCAGGGACCTGTAAGGACAGTGAGTTAATTGTCCTTGTGCTATATTGTGCTGAAAAAAACATTTATTCCAGGGACAGAAAACTCTAGGTAGGGACAGTGTCAGTTTCTTTCACTCTGCAAGTCCTTGTTTCCAGGGACCTGGAAGGACAGTGAGTGAATTGTCCTTTTGCTATATTGTGATTAAAAAAAACATTTTTTTCTAGGGACAGAAAACTGTAGGTAGGGAGAGTGTTTTTTTTCTTTCACTCTGCAAGTCCTTGTTTCCAGGGACCTGGAAGGACAGTGAGTGAATTGTCCTTTTGCTATATTGTGATTAAAAAAAACATTTATTCTAGGGACAGAAAACTCTAGGTAGGGACAGTGTCAGTTTCTTTCACTCTGCAAGTCCTTGTTTCCAGGGACCTGGAAGGACAGTGAG
This sequence comes from Rana muscosa, assembly GCA_029206835.1. Taxonomy (NCBI): domain Eukaryota; kingdom Metazoa; phylum Chordata; class Amphibia; order Anura; family Ranidae; genus Rana; species Rana muscosa. Next base: position 289,606,228 of record CM055118.1, read on the forward strand.
TGAATTGTCCTTTTGCTATATTGTGATTAAAAAAAACATTTATTCTAGGGACAGAAAACTCTAGGTAGGGACAGTGTCAGTTTCTTTCACTCTGCAAGTCCTTGTTTCCAGGGACCTGGAAGGACAGTGAGTGAATTGTCCTTTTGCTATATTGTGATTAAAAAAAACATTTATTCTAGGGACAGAAAACTCTAGGTAGGGACAGTGTCAGTTTCTTTCACTCTGCAAGTCCTTGTTTCCAGGGACCTGGAAGGACAGTGAGTGAATTGTCCTTTTGCTATATTGTGATTAAAAAAACCATTTTTTTCTAGGGACAGAAAACTGTAGGTAGGGAGAGTATTTTTTTTCTTTCACTCTGCAAGTCCTTGTTTCCAGGGACCTGTAAGGACAGTGAGTTAATTGTCCTTGTGCTATATTGTGCTGAAAAAAACATTTATTCCAGGGACAGAAAACTCTAGGTAGGGACAGTGTCAGTTTCTTTCACTCTGCAAGTCCTTGTTTCCAGGGACCTGGAAGGACAGTGAGTGAATTGTCCTTTTGCTATATTGTGATTAAAAAAAACATTTTTTTCTAGGGACAGAAAACTGTAGGTAGGGAGAGTGTTTTTTTTCTTTCACTCTGCAAGTCCTTGTTTCCAGGGACCTGTAAGGACAGTGAGTTAATTTTCCTTGTGCTATATTGTGATTAAAAAAAACATTTTTTCTAGGGACAGAAAACTGTAGGTAGGGAGAGTGTTTTTTTTCTTTCACTCTGCAAGTCCTTGTTTCCAGGGACAGAGAAGGACACCTGAAGGTAGCCCTTATTGCTTTTTTCCCATCTCCCTGCAGGCCATCTATTAGAATGTCTGGAAGGCAAACAAGGAGAGGCAGACAGTCAGGAGGCAATAAAAGAGGGCAAGCAGGCTCTGTGTCTGGGGGCAACAGTGCTGGTCGTGGACGCGGTGCATTGTCATCAGCACATGGCCATGGGACACGCTTGTCCTTCTTTTCGGCAGCTGGACATGTTGAGCCACATCATGCCGAAGACTTGGTAGAGTGGATGACCAAGCCCTCCTCCTCCTCCTCATCCTCTCTCACCCAGGCTCAGGGTACTGGAAAAGCAGCTGCCAAAGCGTCGTCTTCCCTGGTATCAATGTCAGACAAATCATCAGTCACTCCTTCCCTAGACCCACCATGTCCTCCTCCTGAGGAGTCCCCCGAACTGTTTCAGCACAGTGTTGGGTACATGCTCCAGGAGGATGCCCAGCGTTTCGAAGGGTCTGATGATGAAACCCAGCTAGAGGAAGGCAGTAGCGTGAGAGCAGACAGAGGGGATGCTCAAGAAGGACACCAATCTGGCAGTCATGTTCCAGCAGCTGCAGCATACTGCCAGATTGGCTCCAGTGATGAGGAGGGAGGGGATGATGAGGTCAATGACTCCACGTGGGTGCCTAATAGGAGAGAGGAGGAGGAGGAGGATGAGGAGGAGGCACATCTCCAACGAGGCAGGATGCCCTTTGGTGGCCAGCGTAAGGGCAGTACACCGACGGAATCACACCGCAGAGCTCCGCCTGTGCAGGGCGCTGCCTCTGCCCGTCATTCAAAAAGTTCTTTGGTGTGGGCCTTTTTTGAGGCTAGTGCATCAGATCGCACAGCTGCTGTTTGCAACATATGTCTCAAGCGTATATCGCGTGGCCAAAACATCAGCCGCTTGGGTACCACATGCCTGACCAGACATATGTTGACCTGCCATGCAGCTCGTTGGCAAGCCTACCTCAAAGACCCACACCAAAGAACAAAGCGGACCTCTCCTTGCACCGCATCAGCTGGGATCTCCAACCCCACTATAACTTCAGTCCTCTCTGAAACATGCACTGAGAGGAATGAAGGTGTAGAATTAGGTGTGTCACAGCCAAGTACTTGCGCCCACTCTGCTAGCAGTACACCGACGTCCGATTCTAGCAGGCAAATTTCCCTGCCCCAGCTGCTGGACCGTCGAAAGAAGTTCACTCCCAGCCATCCACATGCCCAGCGGTTGAATGCTAGCTTGGCTAAATTGCTAGCGCTTCAACTGCTGCCTTTTCAGTTGGTAGACTCGGCCCCCTTCCGTGAGTTTGTGCAATGTGCGGTTCCTCAGTGGCAGGTTCCCAAACGCCACTTTTTCTCACGGAAGGCTATTCCGGCTCTCTACCGGCATGTGGAAGGCAATGTCTTGGCCTCGCTGGACAGGGCGGTCAGCGGTAAGGTGCATATTACCGCTGACTCATGGTCCAGCAGGCATGGACAGGGACGTTACCTTTCTTTCACGGCCCATTGGGTCACTCTTTTGGCAGCTGGGAAGGATTCAGGACAAGGTGCAGTAGTGTTGGAGGTTGTCCCACCGCCACGCCTCCAAAATGCTACTACTGGTTGTGACACACCTCTCTCCTCCACCCCCTCCTCTTCTTCTTCCTCCATGGCCTCTTCCTGTGGTTTGTCCTATGAACCAGCGGTGCTCCGTAGCCGTTCACGGGGCTACGCAAGTACGCAGGCAAAAAGATGCCATGCCGTGCTTGCGCTGGTGTGTTTGGGGGACAGAAGCCACACTGGGGCAGAGGTCCTGTCTGCTCTGCAGGGCCAGGCCGAGAGGTGGTTGACGCCACGCCAGCTTAAGCCAGGAATGGTGGTTTGCGACAATGGCACCAACCTCCTCTCCGCCCTCCGACAGGGACAACTGACCCATGTGCCCTGTGTGGCTCACGTCCTTAACCTGGTGGTGCAGCGGTTCTTGGGCAGGTACCCGGGCTTACAGGATGTCCTGAGGCAGGCCAGGAAAGTCTGTGTGCATTTCCGCAGATCTTATAATGCCAGTGCTCGCCTGGCTGAGCTGCAAAAGGAGTTGAACCTGCCCAAGAACCGCCTTATATGTGACATGCCCACCAGGTGGAACTCAACGTTGGCCATGCTGCAGCGGCTGCACACGCAGCAGAGGGCCATCAATGAGTACCTGTGCGACTACGGCACCAGGACAGGGTCAGGGGAGCTTGGTTTTTTTTCTCCACGCCAGTGGGGCATGATCAGGGATGCATGCACTGTCCTGGCACCATTTGAGGAGGCCACGAGGATGGTGAGCAGTGACAGTGCATGCATCAGTGACACTGTACCTCTTGTCCACCTGTTGGAGCACACGCTGCGTGGAATAATGGACAGGGCACTTGAGGCAGAACAGAGGCAGGAAGAGGAGGACTTCCTTGCCTCTCAAGGCCCCCTTTACCCAGACAGTGTTCCTTCTGTCCCACCCATCGCACAGGAAGAGGAGGAGGAGGAGGAGGAGGATTGTGTCAGCATGGAGGTGGAGGCTGGCACTCAGCATCATCAGCAGCAGTCTTTTAGGGATGATTTACAGTCCCAAGAAACCAGTGGACTTGTACGTGGCTGGGAGGAGGTGGCTGCGGATCATGTCGTCCTTAGTGACCCAGAGGACTCCGGAGCGAATGCCTCAGCAAACCTACGCTGCATGGCCTCCCTGATCCTGCAAAGTCTGCGGAAGGATCCTCGTATTCTTCGGATCAAGGAGAGGGACCATTACTGGCTGGCCACTCTCCTTGATCCACGGTACAAGGGTAAGGTTGCGGACCTTATGTTACCGTCGCAGAGGGAGCAGAGGATGAGACAACTCCGGGAGGCCTTGCAGAAAGGTCTGTGCAACGCGTTCCCAGAGACTGGGAGGTTGCAAACTCCTGGTCCTGGACAACGAGTTGCTGAGGCTTCGGCCAGTCAAAGAAGGAGCGGTGGGGAAGGTGGCCGTCTGACCGATGCGTTCAGACAATTCTTTAGTCCGCAGCCCCAAAGTATGATTGGTTCCAGCAACCATCGCCAGCGTCTGATAAACATGGTGCAGGAATATCTAGGGGCAAGGTCAGACTTGGACACCTTCCCCACCGAAAATCCTCTGGCTTACTGGGTCTTGAGGATGGATCACTGGCCAGAGCTTGCACAGTATGCAATTGAGCTACTGGCCTGTCCTGCATCCAGCGTTCTTTCGGAACGCACATTCAGTGCTGCTGGAGGATTTGTCACGGATCACAGGGTGCGCCTGTCCACCGACTCGGTTGATCGACTGACTTTCATCAAGATGAACCAGTCTTGGATCACCACCAGCTACCACACACCTGATGCTGATATAACAGACTAATTGATTTTAAAATGTCACATCCCTTCAAGACTGATGCTGATGCTGAGTGCCTGTGCTGTTATGTTGACTGGCTATCCTCCTCCTCCGAGTCCTCAATGATACGATTGATGATGATAGCTTGGAAGATCATTTTTGTTTATGGGTGCCGCCACCAGTGCCTAACGCCCAATTTTTCAGCCCCTGTTTAACAGGGGCGTGTAATTACAATTTTTGAAGCAATACTTTGCAACAGGGCTCATTGCTGTGCTCCAAGTACAGTATCTGTGAGGAGTTGCAGTGTTGTGCCACCAGTGCCTAAGGCCCAATTTTTCAGCCCCTGTTTAACAGGGGCGTGTCATTACAATTTTTGAAGCAATACTTTGCAACAGGGCTCATTGCTGTGCTCCAAGTACAGTATCTGTGAGGGGTTGCAGTGTTGTGCCACCAGTGCCTAAGGCCCAATTTTTCAGCCCCTGTTCAACAGGGGCATGTAATTACAATTCTTGATCTAATAATTCACAGCAGGGCCCATTGCTGCACCCACCAAGAGTAACTGTCAGGGCTTACAGTGTTGTGGCACCAGCACCACCATCAAAGGCCCAATTTTTACTACCACTGTTCAACAATTATATGTAATTAAAATTCCTGATATAATAGTTGACAGCAGGGCGTTCCAGCACCAACCAAGAGTAACTGTGAGTGCTTACAGTGTTGTGCCAACACCAACAACTAAGGGGCCTATTTCTGCAGAGTATATACGGCAGGTCCCTACTTTCAAACATCCAACTTACAAACGACTCCTACTTGCAAACGCAAGAAGACAACAGGAAGTGAGAGGAAATCTACCACTAGGAAGGAAAATTCTCTCCTGTAAGAATAAATATGGGAGAAAGGTGTCTCCTCTGTACTGATGCTTTATCAGCAATCCTTGTTTCAAGAAAAACACCACATTTCAAAAACAGTTGTCATTGGGACGGAAAGTGAGGTGAAATGTTCTGAACAGGGGCACAGACAGCAAAACAAATGTTACAGGGGTGATAACCCTTACCTATGTTTTCCAAAAAGTTTAAAAATAGATTTTTGGGCTGGAGCTACACTTCAACAATGTACCTGTTCAAAATTACAAACAGATTCTACATAAGAACAAACCTACAGTCCCTGTCTTGTATGCACCGCCTGTATACGGCTGTTCAGAGTATATAGGGCCTTTTTTATTTTATGTGCGGGGTTCCCCTTAATATCCATACAAGACCCAAAGGGGCTGGTAATGGGCTGGGGTAGGGGGGGGGGGGGGTCATGGGGTAGCTATGCCATTTTTCTTAAAGAATTTCATCCATATTACCGGGACCAGACATTACATTAAAGCCGCAAGCAGTTTTAAATGGCTTTTTTTTCCTTTAGAAGTGTCATTTTGTGCAGGGACAGTTCTAAACACGGGAAACACGTGGCACTTCACAGGCATACTTTAGACACCCCCCAGGTACGATATTTAAAGGAATATTTGACTTTTTTTTTTTCACTTTATGCATCATTAAAATGACTGCTCCCGAAAAACGACCGTTTTTAAAACTTCTTTTTGCATTGATACATGTCCCCTGGTGCAGAACCCGGGTTCCCAAACCCTTTTTAGGACAATAACATGCATAATAGTTGTTATAATTAGCACTTTAGAATTCGAACGTTCGCATCCATTGTATTTAATAGGGTTCTAATGTTCGTTCGAACTTCCGGTCCGTTCGCGGGTTCTGGTGCGAACCGAACCCGGGGGTGTTCGGCTCATCACTAGTGGCATCACACAGAGCTCCTATATTTTCTTCTCAGAAGCACCCATAGGACTTCTAGTGTGTTAGTGGCATCACACAGAGCTCCTATATTTTCTTCTCAGCAGCACCCATAGGACTTCTAGTGTGTTAGTGGCAGCAAACAGAGCTCCTATATTTTCTTCTCAGCAGCACCCATAGGACTTCTAGTGTGTTAGTGGCAGCAAACAGAGCTCCTATATTTTCTTCTCAGCAGCACCCATAGGACTTCTAGTGTGTTAGTGGCATCACACAGAGCTCCTATATTTTCTTCTCAGCAGCACCCATAGGACTTCTAGTGTGTTAGTGGCAGCAAACAGAGCTCCTATATTTTCTTCTCAGCAGCACCCATAGGACTTCTAATGTGTTAGTGGCATCACACAGAGTTCCTATATTTTCATCTCAGAAGCACCCATAGGACTTCTAGTGTGTTAGTGGCATCACACAGAGCTCCTATATTTTCTTCTCAGAAGCACCCATAGGACTTCTAGTGTGTTAGTGGCAGCAAACAGAGCTCCTATATTTTCTTCTTAGCAGCACCCATAGGACTTCTAATGTGTTAGTGGCATCACACAGAGTTCCTATATTTTCATCTCAGAAGCACCCATAGGACTTCTAGTGTGTTAGTGGCATCACACAGAGCTCCTATATTTTCTTCTCAGAAGCACCCATAGGACTTCTAGTGTGTTAGTGGCAGCAAACAGAGCTCCTATATTTTCTTCTCAGCAGCACCCATAGGACTTCTAGTGTGTTAGTGGCATCACACAGAGTTCCTATATTTTCATCTCAGAAGCACCCATAGGACTTCTAGTGTGTTAGTGGCATCACACAGAGCTCCTATATTTTCTTCTCAGCAGCACCCATAGGACTTCTAGTGTGTTAGTGGCAGCAAACAGAGCTCCTATATTTTCTTCTCAGCAGCACCCATAGGACTTCTAGTGTGTTAGTGGCATCACACAGAGCTCCTATATTTTCTTCTCAGCAGCACCCATAGGACTTCTAGTGTGTTAGTGGCAGCAAACAGAGCTCCTATATTTTCTTCTCAGCAGCACCCATAGGACTTCTAGTGTGTTAGTGGCATCACACAGAGCTCCTATATTTTCATCTCAGAAGCACCCATAGGACTTCTAGTGTGTTAGTGGCATCACACAGAGCTCCTATATTTTCTTCTCAGCAGCACCCATAGGACTTCTAGTGTGTTAGTGGCAGCAAACAGAGCTCCTATATTTTCTTCTCAGAAGCACCCATAGGACTTCTAGTGTGTTAGTGGTATCACACAGAGTTCCTATATTTTCATCTCAGAAGCACCCATAGGACTTCTAGTGTGTTAGTGGCATCACACAGAGCTCCTATATTTTCTTCTCAGCAGCACCCATAGGACTTCTAGTGTGTTAGTGGCATCACACAGAGCTCCTATATTTTCATCTCAGAAGCACCCATAGGACTTCTAGTGTGTTAGTGGCATCACACAGAGCTCCTATATTTTCTTCTCAGCAGCACCCATAGGACTTCTAGTGTGTTAGTGGCAGCAAACAGAGCTCCTATATTTTCTTCTCAGCAGCACCCATAGGACTTCTAGTGTGTTAGTGGCATCACACAGAGCTCCTATATTTTCTTCTCAGCAGCACCCATAGGACTTCTAGTGTGTTAGTGGCAGCAAACAGAGCTCCTATATTTTCTTCTCAGCAGCACCCATAGGACTTCTAGTGTGTTAGTGGCATCACACAGAGCTCCTATATTTTCATCTCAGAAGCACCCATAGGACTTCTAGTGTGTTAGTGGCAGCAAACAGAGCTCCTATATTTTCTTCTCAGCAGCACCCATAGGACTTCTAGTGTGTTAGTGGCATCACACAGAGCTCCTATATTTTCTTCTCAGCAGCACCCATAGGACTTCTAGTGTGTTAGTGGCAGCAAACAGAGCTCCTATATTTTCTTCTCAGCAGCACCCATAGGACTTCTAATGTGTTAGTGGCATCACACAGAGTTCCTATATTTTCATCTCAGAAGCACCCATAGGACTTCTAGTGTGTTAGTGGCATCACACAGAGCTCCTATATTTTCTTCTCAGAAGCACCCATAGGACTTCTAGTGTGTTAGTGGCAGCAAACAGAGCTCCTATATTTTCTTCTCAGCAGCACCCATAGGACTTCTAGTGTGTTAGTGGCATCACACAGAGTTCCTATATTTTCATCTCAGAAGCACCCATAGGACTTCTAGTGTGTTAGTGGCATCACACAGAGCTCCTATATTTTCTTCTCAGCAGCACCCATAGGACTTCTAGTGTGTTAGTGGCAGCAAACAGAGCTCCTATATTTTCTTCTCAGCAGCACCCATAGGACTTCTAGTGTGTTAGTGGCATCACACAGAGCTCCTATATTTTCATCTCAGAAGCACCCATAGGACTTCTAGTGTGTTAGTGGCATCACACAGAGCTCCTATATTTTCTTCTCAGCAGCACCCATAGGACTTCTAGTGTGTTAGTGGCAGCAAACAGAGCTCCTATATTTTCTTCTCAGCAGCACCCATAGGACTTCTAGTGTGTTAGTGGCATCACACAGAGCTCCTATATTTTCATCTCAGAAGCACCCATAGGACTTCTAGTGTGTTAGTGGCATCACACAGAGCTCCTATATTTTCTTCTCAGCAGCACCCATAGGACTTCTAGTGTGTTAGTGGCAGCAAACAGAGCTCCTATATTTTCTTCTCAGCAGCACCCATAGGACTTCTAGTGTGTTAGTGGCATCACACAGAGCTCCTATATTTTCATCTCAGAAAATATGCATGGTCGTGCATCGTCATCAGCACGTGGCCATGGGACACGCTTGTCTTTGTTTTCGGCAGCTGGACATGTGGAGCCGCATCATGCCGAAGGCTTGGTAGAATGGATGACCAAGCCCTCCTCATCCTCCTCATCCTCTCTCACCCAGGCTCAGGGTACTGGCAGAGCAGCTGCCAACGCGTACTCAATGGCATCATCAGCCACCCCTTCCCTAGACCCACCATGTCCTCCTGAGGAGTCCCCCGAACTGTTTGAGCACAGTGTTGGGTACATGCTCCAGGAGGATGCCCAACGATTCGAAGGCTCGGATGATGATACCCAGCTTGAGGAAGTCAGTAGTGTGCGCGCAGAGAGAGGGGATGCTGAAGGACAGCAATCTGGCAGTAGTGTTCCACCAGCTGCAGCTTACTGCCAGGTTTGCTCTAGTGGTGAAGAGGGAGGGGATGATGAGGTCACTGACTCCACGTGGGTGCCTGAAGGGAGAGAGGAGGAGGAGGAGGAGGATGCAGCGTCACATGTCCAACGAGGCAGGATGCCCCCTGGAGGCCAGCTAGAGGCCAGCACAGCAACTGTACCACACCGCAGAGCTCCGCCTGTGCAGGGCGCTGCCTCTGCACGTTATCACAAAAGTTCTTTGGTGTGGGCCTTTTTTGAGACGAGTGCATCAGATCGCACCACTGCTATTTGCAATATTTGTCTCAAGCGTATCTCGCGTGGCCAAAACATCAGCCGCTTGGGCACCACAAGCATGAGCAGACATATGTCGACCTGCCATGCAGCTCGTTGGCAAGCACACATAAAAGACCCACACCAAAGAACAAAGCGGACCTCTCCTTGCTCCTCATCAGCTGGGATCTCCATCCCCACTATATCTTCAGTCCTCTCTGAAAGCTGCTCTGAGAGGACTGAAGGTGTAGAATTAGGTGTGTCACAACCAAGTACTTGCAGTACACCGACGTCCGATTGTAGCAGGCAAATTTCCCTGCCCCAGCTGCTGGACCGTCGAAAGAAGTATACTCCCAGCCATCCACATGCCCAGCGGTTGAATGCTAGCTTGGCTAAATTGCTAGCACTTCAACTGCTGCCTTTTCAGTTGATAGACTCGGCCCCCTTCCGTGAGTTTGTTCAATGTGCGGTTCCTCAGTGGCAGGTTCCCAAACGCCACTTTTTCTCACGGAAGGCGATTCCGTCTCTCTACTGGCATGTGGAAGGCAATGTCCATGCCTCGCTGGACAGGGCGGTCAGCGGTAAGGTGCATATTACCGCTGACTCATGGTCCAGCAGGCATGGACAGGGACGTTATCTTTCTTTCACGGCCCATTGGGTCACTCTATTGGCAGCTGGGAGGGATGCAGGACAAGGTGCAGTAGTGTTGGAGGTTGTTCCGCCACCACGCCTCCAAAATGCTACTACTGGTTGTGACACACCTCTCTCCTCCACCCCCTCCTCTTCTTCTTCCTCCATGTCCTCTTCGAGTGCTCTGTCCTCGGAACCAGCGGTGCTCCGTAGGCGTACAAGGGGCTACGCGAGTACGCAGGCAAAAAGATGCCATGCCGTGCTTGCGCTGGTGTGTTTGGGGGACAGGAGCCACACTGGGCCAGAGGTTCTGGCAGCTCTGCAGGGGCAGGCCGAGAGGTGGTTGACGCCACGCCAGCTTAAGCCAGGAATGGTCGTTTCTGATAATGGCACCAACCTCCTCTCCGCCCTGCGACAGGGGCAGCTCACCCATGTGCCCTGTATGGCTCACGTCCTCAACCTGGTGGTGCAGCGGTTCTTGGGCAGGTTCCCAGGCTTACAGGATGTCCTGAGGCAGGCCAGGAAAGTCTGTGTGCATTTCCGCCGATCTTATAATGCCAGTGCTCGGCTGACTGAGCTGCAAAAGGAGCTGAACCTGCCCAAGAACCGCCTAATATGTGACATGCCCACCAGGTGGAACTCAATGTTGGCCATGCTGCAGCGACTGCACACGCAGCAGAGGGCCATCAATGAGTACCTTTGCGACTACGGCACCAGGACAGGGTCAGGGGAGCTTGGCTTTTTTTCCCCACGCCAGTGGAGCATGATCAGGGATGCATGCACTGTCCTCTCACCATTTGAGGAGGCCACGAGGATGGTGAGCAGTGACAGTGCATGCATCAGTGACACTGTACCTCTTGTCCACCTGTTGGAGCATACGCTGCGTGGGATAATGGACAGGGCACTTGAGGCAGAACAGAGGCAGGAAGAGGAGGACTTCCTTGTCTCTCAAGGCCCCCTTTATCCAGACAATGTTCCTTCTGTCCCACCCATCACACAGGAAGAGGAGGAGGAGGAGGAGGAGGAGGAGGATTGTGTGAGCATGGAGGTGGAGCCTGGCACTCAGCATCAGCAGCAGCAGTCTTTTAGGGATGATGTACAGTCCCAACAAACCAGTGGACTTGTACGTGGCTGGGAGGAGGTGGCTGGCGATCATGTCATCCTCAGTGACCCAGAAGACTCCGGACCGAATGCCTCAGCTAACCTACGCTGCATGGCCTCCCTGATCCTGCAAAGCCTGCGGAAGGATCCTTGTGTTCTTCGGATCAAGGAGAGTGACCATTACTGGCTGGCCACTCTCCTTGATCCACGGTACAAGGGTAAGGTTGCGGACCTTATCTTGCCGTCGCAGAGGGAGCAGAGGATGAGACATCTCAGGGAGGCCTTGCAGAAAGGTCTGTGCAACGCGTTCCCAGAAACTGGGAGGTTACAAACTCCTGGTCCTGGACGACGAGTTGCTGAGGCTTCGGTCAGTAGCAGAAGGAGCGGTGGGGAAGGTGGACGTCTGACCGATGCGTTCAGACAATTTTTTAGTCCGCAGCCCCAAGGTATGATCGGTTCCAGCAACCATCGCCAGCGTCTGATATACATGGTGCAGGAATACCTAGGGGCAAGGTCAGACTTGGACACCTTTCCCACCGAAAATCCTCTGGCTTACTGGGTCCTGAGGATGGATCACTGGCCAGAGCTTGCACAGTATGCAATTGAGCTACTGGCCTGTCCTGCATCCAGCGTTCTTTCCGAACGCACATTCAGTGCTGCTGGAGGATTTGTCACCGATCATAGGGTGCGCCTGTCCACCGACTCGGTTGATCGACTGACCTTCATAAAAATGAATCAGTCTTGGATCACCACCAGCTACCAGACACCTGAAGCGGATATAACGGAATAATTTATAATGTCACATCCCTTCAAGACTGCCTATGCTGATGCTGAGTGACTGTCCTGTTATGTTCACTGACTATCCTCTTCCTCCTCCTCAATGATCCATGCCACCACACCAGTGCCTAAGGCACAATTTTTCAGCCCCTGTATAACAGGGGCGTGTAATTACAATTTTTTAAAAAGATGCTTCGCAACAGGTGTGACTGCTGTGCTCAGAGTACAGTATCTGTGAGGGGTTGCAGTGTTGTGGCACCAGCACCAGTGCCTAAGGCACAATTTTTCAGCCCCTGTTGGGGCGTGTAATTACAATTTTTAGGCAATGCTTTGCAACAGGTCTCATTGCTGTGCTCAGAGTACAGTATCTGTGAGGGGTTGCAGTGTTGTGGCACCAGCACCAGTGCCTAAGGCACAATTTTTCAGCCCCTGTTTAACAGGGGCGTGTAATTACAAATCTTGATCTAATAGTTCACAGCAGGGCCCATTCCTGCGCCCACCAAGAGTAACTATGAGGGCCTACAGTCTTGTGGCAACACCGTCCACCACCACCACCACCACCAAAGGCCCAATTTTTCTGCCCTGTTCAACAGGTGCATGCAATTACAAATCTTGATCTAATAACTCACAGCAGGGCCCATTCCTGCACCCACCAAGAGTAACTGTGAGGGCTTACAGTCTTGTGGCAACACCGTCCACCACCACCACCACCACCACCAAAGGCCCAATTTTTCTGCCCGGTTCAACAGGTGCATGCAAGTACAAATCTTGATCTATTAACTCACAGCAGGGCCCATTCCTGTACCCACCAGTCTTGTGGCTACACCAACATCTAATAGGGCAAATTTCTGCAGAGTATATACGGCAGGCCCCTACTTTCAAACATCCAACTTACAAACGACTCCTACTTGCAAACGGCAAGAGAAAACAGGAAGTGAGAGGAAATCTACCCCTAGGAAGGAAAATTCTATCCTGTTAGATTTAATTTGGGAAAAAGGTATCTCCTCTCTACTGATGCTTTATCACCAATCCTTGTTTCAATTAAAACCCCACTTTTCCAAAAACATTTGTCATTGGGACGGAAAGTGAGGTGACATGTTCTGAACAGATGTGCAAAGACAGCAAATGTTACAGGGGTGATAACCCCTCCCTATGTTCTCCAAAAAGCTTAAAAATTGATTTTTTTGGGATGTAGCTACACTTCATAATGTACCTGTTCAGATTCTACTTAAGAACAAACCTACAGTCCATGTCTTGTTTGCACCACCTATATACTGCTGTTCAGAGTATATAGGGTTGTAGGTATAGGGTTTTATTTTGGGTGCGGGGTCCCCCTTAGTATCCATACAAGACCCAAAGGGGCTGGGGTGGGGGGGGGGGTGATGGGGTAGCCATGCCATTTTTCTCAAGGATTTTCAGCCATATGGCGGCCAGGACAAGACATGACATTAAAGCCGCAAGTGGTTTTAAATGGCTTCTTTTTTTCCTTTACAAATGTCATTTTGTACAAGGACAGTTCTAAACACGGGAAACACATGCCACTTCACAGGCATACTTTAGACACCCCCCAGGTACCATATTTAAAGGAAAATTTCACTTTTTTTTTTTTCACTTTATGCATCATTAAAATGACTGCTCCCGAAAAAACTTTAGTTTTTAAAATGTCTTTTTGCATTGATATATGTCCCCTGGGGCAGGACCCGGGTCCCCAAACCTGTTTTATGACATTAACATGCATATTGGCCGTTGTAATTAGCAATTTTGATTTCGAACGTTCGCGTCCATTATAACGAATAGGGTTCAAAAATTCGCGCGAACTTTCGGTCCGTTCGAAGGTTCTGGTTGCGAACCGAACCCGGGGGTGTTCGGCTCATCCCTAGTCTCCTGTAGTGCGGCATTCATGGTAAGATCATGTAACAATGCGGATCTATGGTCTGTGACCAGCCTGATTGTTTTATAATGGATTTTGTACAGATTCTATATCCATGGAAATTGGTTTATTATGTCTTATATTTTATTTTATTTTTCATAGTTATGTGACAATCCAACCTTTCCACCTTCTGTTTATTTGAAAATCTATACATATACACATAGCTCCTGAAGAAGCGGATTCTACTTTTGAATCATAAACGTGAAACATGTAGAGCATAGCTTATGGTGTATATATGGTGGTATTTTTCTATTTTCATTATAATGGTATGACATAGTGTTATGTCACAGAATGATTGTTGTTCCCTATGAAATGTCAAAATAATTGATTTTATACTTGTATTTTTGTAATAAAAACTTTTCTTACTATCTATTCTCAACTGGTCATCAGTTAACATAAGGTGCCGACCTAGTCCGCATTAGCCTCCCCCCTTTCTCTATACAATGTATTGCTGTAGGGTATTTTACATATGTGATATTATTACTTATATACAGTATAGATCCAGTGTTTGAATAGGTTCACGCTTGTGCGGCTCTGCAAGCCATGTTATGCGCACGCACAGCAGCCAATTAATTTCTATGGGCTGCTGTTTCTTCTGAAAATGCAGGGAAAAGGTCCCTGTTCCATTTTTTAAAATGCCGCCCACACAGAAACCGCAAGTGCAGTGCTGTTTCCAATGCGGGGAACACGTGCCACGGTTTCCCTAGCGTGGGGTTGCCATTAGGATTAATGGCACCCGCATGCATCTCCCGAGTGGCAGCGAGTTTTTCTGTGTGGGTGATTGCGGCTTCGGGAACAGATGCGGTCCTCCAGCGGCAATTACAGGTGCAAACCTAGACTTAAAGCAGAGCTCCACCCTAAAGTGGAACTTCCGCTAATCGGATTTCCCCCCCCCCCCCTCCGGTGCCACAATTGGCACCTTTCAGGGGGGAGGGGGTTGCAGATACCTGTCTAAGACAGGTACTTGCTCCCACTTCCGGGCATACACTCTGTGGGAAACTGCGGGTAGTTCGTCAGTCCCCCCCCCCGTTGTGTTCCGGGAAACACACGGCTCCCAGAACACAGCGGGGACCAGTGAGGACGGCGCAGCGCGACTCGCGCATGCGCACTAGGGAACCGGGCAGTGAAGCCGCAACGCTTCACTTCCTGGTTCCCTCACCGATGATGGAGGCGGGGGCAGCCGAGAGACGAGCGATTGCTCGTCTTCTGCTGCCGACATCGCTGGACTCCAGGACAGGTAAGTGTCCGTTTATTAAAAGTCAGCAGCTGCAGTATTTGTAGCTGCTGGCTTTTAAATTTTTTTTACAGCGGAGCTCCGCTTTAAGTCACGTCTGAACGCTGCAGTCTAGCCACCTGTCTGAATGAGCCCTATGAGCCCCTACACACTATACCAGTCCATTGTGGGTGTGTTACAGGATACTTACAGGTTGCATTATGGCAATCCATTTATTTAAACAGGCTGCCAATGCACGGGGGACAAACAATTACAGTGGAACCTCGGATTACGAGCATAATCTGTTCCAGGAGAAAGCTCGTAATCAAAAGTACTCGCATATCAAAGCGAGTTTCCCCATTGAAGTCAATGGAAACAAAAATAATTTGTTCCGCATTGACTTCAATGGCATGCAATACCGCATGCGGCTAGAGGCAGGGGGGGCGCTGGAGAGCCTCGGAAACGGACGAAAAGGCCAGAGGACACCTCGGCTGAACTCGGCAAACCTCGAAAAGACTTTGTTCCCGAGATTTGCCGAGGTCAGCCTGGCTGTCCTCGGGCCTTTCCGTGCATTTCCGAATGGCGCTGATCGGCTGTGATCGGTGACGTTCGGCTCTGCTTGGCTCCGCCCCCCCCACCTCAGGCCAAACGCGGTACTGCACACCGCTTTGGCCTGAATCGTGCTCATTTTGCGAGACAACACTCGCAAACCGAGTTACGATTTTTAAAAATACAGTGCTCGTATTGCGAAACGCTCGTTAACCGCTTTACTCACAAACTGAGGTTCCACTGTACATTGTTGCCAACCACAGTGGTTGTGCGTCGGTCTTATATTAAAAATGAATGGTATCGCAATGTGCCATGTAAAGTGACTCACATTACCATGAGTTGCAGAATAGGGAAGCTAGAAAACAATATTTTTACATGGTGAACAATGTCAAAGCAAGGCAATTGCCCCAAATCCCCCATCCCCATCCAACCCACATGGTCTCATGTCTCCAAATCTGTATAGGGGGTCTAAAAAATTGTTAGACAAATGTGAAAAGCTTTCAAATATGGACTGCATTCTGACCTTAAAGAGGAACTGCAGTCTGCTCACATAATTTGAAATAAAAACATCTTTGCCATTCTGAAGCTTCCCTCCAAACACTTTGCATATTATTTTATATATACTGTGATTCTGTACTTGCCAAATATGCTTCAGAAATCTCCCTTCACTGAGTCTAGCTGCATCCATTTTATCTGTGGGCAACTGAAGCTGCTGCCTGTTCACTTCCTGGATTTACACAGACAAACAGAGGCACACCTCCAGCCCTGCAGCTCTCATTGGCCCTCTTATGACTCATCCCCCTCCCTTCCTGGCAAACTCTCACCAGAGTGAGAGAGAGCCATGCATGATGTCATAAGCCTAGGCTAATGACCAGATAAGAAACAGGAGGTTGGGCTGTATAAGGGATTTACTAGCAGAAAAAAAAAAATTACTATCCAAAGTTAAAACAAACAAAGGCAGAAGATTTAATAGATGGAAAGTTGACTGAAGTTGCACTTTAATTTATTACAGTGATTTCCTATGATCGTCAGCTCCATCTAGTGGCCATAATGGGGTATTTATTCTTAAATACCTCCCCAAATTATCACTGGCTGTGGAAAATGTTGCATTTCATTTGGAAATCAAGGTCCCAGAGTCTGGAGGAAGAGTGGGGAGGCACAGAATCCAAGTTGCATTAGGTCAAGTGTGAAGTTTCCACAGTCAGTGATGATTTGGGGAGAAATGTCATCTGCTGGTCTTGGTCCATTGTGTTTTATCAAGTCCAAAGTCAGCGCTTCTAATATTCTAATTTTCTGAGATACTAAATATTGGGTTTTCAATAGCTGGAAACAATAATCATCAAAAAAAAAAAAAGAAATGCTTAAAAATATATTACTCTGTGTGTAACGCATCTATATAAAAAATACACTTTTTGAATTGAATTACTTTTTTTTTTTTTGAGATGCACCTGAAGATATATATATATATATATATGCACCTATTATATATATATATATATATCTATATATATATCTATATATATATATATATATATATATATACTGTATACAGTGGCGGCTGCTCCAGCAGGGGCGCCGCCCCCTTAATCTATGCGCCTGGCCCCTAATCTACATGCAGGGTGCCGGATTTATGGATTTCTATGGGGTTTTTTTTGTTTTTTTTAAGCACATGATTAGAGCCTGAGGCTCTAGTTGGCTTAAAAAAGAGTGGGCTCGGGGCACAGAGCACTGCACCCTGAGCCCACCCAGTTGTGTGACAATAGCGAATTAATATCACTATTGTCTCCTGCTTCTCCTCCCAGCCAATTAGGAAGCGGGTCTGGACCTGATTGGCCCAGAGGAGAAGCGACCGTATTGACCGGTTCCGGGAGGATGTACGTGGAGATCTAGGAGATGGCCGTCCTCATCGGAGCGATCTTTCTGCTCTGCATCGTCGCCAACACACAAGCCAGAGCCCGACCGTGTGTGTACCACCCACCGAGGTGGGGTCAGGTGGATTGTGTGCCCCCCCACCCAAGAAAAATGGAGCACCAGCCGCCACTGACTGTATATACTGTGTGTATATATATATATATATATATATATATATATAAATTTATATATTACTTTCACTGTTTCCAGGTATAAATTAACCCCTTAAAGTAAGTGATTATCTGCAGTTTTTGTACTATAAAGGGCTAAGTTTTGTTTTTTAACCCCATCATGACAGGTGATACAAAAAGCATGCTGCTGTTACTACGTGTCTTAGTGGCGGCAGGCGCATGCAGCTTGTGTCACGCTACCTGCCTATGACCAGGGAGTCTGTCATGCATAATATTATATTACAGCCCTATCTGAAAATATGCAAAACAGTGTTTTCGGTCTTTTAAAAAAAAAAATCTTTAAATAAAAATTGTGATCTCTGAGTCTGATGATATCTAACAGATTTAACCTCAAATAGTATATGCATTTCTTCTGTCTGTTATTCTCAGAGTGTATTCAATATTTTATTCCCCAACCATATAGCTGGTTATTTATATTTACCACTGCATACAGATATTCAAGAATATTGTGTCTTGTTTTAAAACTTTACATAATAACTAAATCATACCTCCCAACACGCACGGATTCGGGGGAAAAAAAAAGTGAACGCATGTCCCGCAGTGGAATCTTGAAAAGTTGGGAGGTATGACTAAATTATACACCAACAATTTTAAGGTTTTTATCCAATTAATCAATTAATTGAAACAATAATCGCCCAACTAATTGATTATGAAAATAATCGTTGCAGCCCTACACAGCTAGAGCAGACTATCATTGGTAATCATTATATTAGGCAAAATAGGATCAGAATTTGGCAAGGCTTGACAAATGGTTGTCACATTCTGTTGGGATACTGAATTGTATTTTGTGCTACAACTACTGTACATCAGTGTAGCGCCCACTATCTTTTGGTATGTGCTAAATAGTGTTTTTATTATTTTTAACCACTTGAGATCCGCGCTATAGCCGAAAGACGGCTGCAGCGCGGCTCTCAAGTGCCGAGTGGACGTCCCCAGGACGTCCTTCTCTGTTTACATCAACAGCTGTGCGCTCCACATCACGTGATGCCGATGCGCGTGCCTGGCAGACGCGATGTCCGCCAGGTACATGCGATCGGCTGTGACAGAGGCAGGACGTGGATCTCTGTGTGTAAACACAGAGATCCACGTCCTGTCAAGGAGAGAGGAGACCGATGCTGTGTCCCTTGTACATAGGGACACAGATCGGTCTCCTCCCCCAGTCAGTCCCCTCCCCCCCACAGTAAGAATCACAAATAGGGAACATATTTAACTCTTTGATCGCCCCCTAGTGTTAACCCCTTCCCTGCCAGTCACATTTATACAGTAATCAGTGCATTTTTATAGCACTGTTCGCTGTATAAATGTGAATGGTCCCAAAATAGTGTCAAAAGTGTCCGATATGTCCGCCGCAATATCGCAGGCCTGACAAAAATCGCAGATCGCCGCCATTACTAGTAGAAAAAAATATATATAATAAAATGGATATAATATACAATAAAAATGTCATAATTCTATCCCCTATTTTGTAGGCGCTATAACTTTTGCGCAAACCAATCACTATACGCTTATTGCAATTTTTTTTACCAAAAATAAATAGAAGAATACGTATCGGCCTAAACTGAGAAAAAAAAAAAAATTTAAAATTGGGATATTATTATAACAAAAAGTAAAAAAATATTGTGTTTTTTTTTCAAAATTTTCTGTCTTTTTTTGTTTATAGCGCAAAAAATAAAAACCACAGAAGTGATCAAATAGCACCAAAAGAAAGCTCTATTTGTGGGGAAAAAAAATTATAAAAATATTATTTGGGTACAGCGTTGTATGACCGCGCAATTGTCATTCAAAGTGCGTCAGCGCTAAAAGCAGAAAATTGGTCTGGGTACGAAGGGGGTTTAAGTGCCCAGTAAGGAAGTGGTTAAACTGTCAGTGCAGGCAAATTTAGTCAGGCCTTGCATTAAGCTAGGCCTGATTGTTTTGATCTGGGACTGGGAGTGTCAGAGTAGCAGTGGGTTTGGCCACCTGTGCTCAGACTCTGGAACTCCTTCCCCTGCTTCTGGAAGGAATGTTCTAGAAGGGGGCAGAGCTGGAAGCTTTGAGTGACAGGCAGTTTGTATAGCAGCTCTGACCAATCCCCAATGAGGGTTGGCAGGGGGGCGGGACTGCTATATAAGCTGAGGTAACATGCCACTGGGGGGGAGTTGTGAGAGGAAAGAGTATTGGTCAGTAGTGTCTGTGTGACAAGGCCCCGGCCTGAGGGTCTGGGGCCTACCCGGTGCTGAAGAGGACCACCTTTCTTTAATACTGCATAGGAAGAACTAATAACTAAGATGAAGCATCCTGGAACTAATAACTAAGATGAAGCATCCTGGAACTGTTACTGCTGGACTGTGCAGTTGAACCATGGCCCGGGGACCATGGAACAGGTCAGTGGGTACACTTCAGCAAGTGATGGGACCAGAGGAGTCTGTTCAAGGAGCTTGGGAATATCTGCTGTTGCCCCTAGTAACGGAACGACACAAGGGGGTGTCTTTGACGGGATGTTGCACAGTTCCCTCTCCCGTTAAAGTTGCTTATTTTTATAGGGACGTGATTTTTTTTGAGCGTGGGGGGGGAGGCGCCGTGCCGAGGGGTCCGCAAACATGGATATGAGACGAATTAGCCCCCTCCCGCCCAGCCGCCCGGCATACCTGGTGATCACAACCTGCACCTCCCTGCTCTGGGTCCCGCCGACACCTCCCTGCCTGTCGCACTGGCGCGCTCCATATTACCTCCTCCTCCATCCTCCGCCCTCCTCCTCCCTCCTCTGGCTCTGTGCGGGAATACAGTGTCCCGCGCGGGAACGCGGGAAGATGGTGTCCCTGCGGGAAAAACCCGCAGAATCCCTGCGGGTTGGGAGGTATGCAGTTGCTCTCAGACAGTAAACCCATCACAAATCACCAGTCAGACAAATAAGACCAGGTAGAGTGAGAACGTTCAGGCATTAAATGTTTATTAATATTTAATAAATACGTACCAATAAGCAAAAATAAGAATCTAGCAGCACAATAAAAGCAAATAAAAATACTTTTAAACTTTAATAATATGTCAATTGGATTTGTTTTTTCACAGTGACAGGTGGAGAAATCTTAAAGCGGAACTCCAGAAAAAGTTTTTTTTTTCCTGCTGAGGTTACCTCTAATTAGATTTTTATCCTAGGCTTGCATCATTGTTGTGTACTGTAAAAATACTAGTTTCATTGATGCCAGAAAGTACAGCCAGCAGTATGCTTCCAGCGCTGCTCATACACACAGGCCGCACTGTCTGTCCCCTGCCCATCTGCAGAAAGCCTGTTTGATGTGAATTTGATTTACTAAAGACAAATAGACTGTGCACTTTTCAAAGTGCAGTTACACTCTCCAAGTGCAGTTTCTCCAGAGCTTTGTAAATGAGCAGAAGCTCTGCTGACTTCCATCATCCAATCATGTGCAAGCAAAAATGCTGTTTTTTTTTATTTTCCTTGCACATGATTGGATATTCTTGGTAAAGTGAAGCTTTATCTCATTTACTAAGCATTGGAGCAACTGCACTTTGCAAAGTACACAATCTTTTTGTATTAGTAGTAAATCAACCCCAAAGCGCCACTTTGCAAAGAATACCCAATCACATGCAGGGAAAATAAAAAAGCATTTTTGCTTGCACATGAGTGGAAGTGCAAGTGTCCTATAGAGATTTTTAAGGGTCAAAATGTGTCACCATTCCACGGGCAGGCACAACTTTGAAGCATGACAGGTTGGGTATCAATTTACTCTGCGTAACATTATCTTTCACCTCATAAAAAAAAATTGTATTTTTTCCCAAAAAATTGCTCTTGTAAGGCCGCTGCACAAATACGGTGTGACAAAGTAATGCAACGACCATTTTATTCTCTAGGGTGTCTGGAAAAAAATATATAATGTTTGGGGGTTCTAAGTAATTTTCTAGCAAAAAAAAAAGATTTTAACTCGTAAACAAGTGTCAAAAAGAGTCTTGGTCCTTAAGTTAGGTCACTTACCTGTCCTGGAATCCAGCGATGTCTTCACCCCAGCCAATGTTTGTATCGGCTGTTGGGTGCTGCCACCACCATTGCCAGTAAGGGAACCCCTACATCGCATGCGCGGAGCGCGCTGTGCTTTCTTACTGGCCCGGCAGCAGGGGAAGGAGGAGGGAGGCCAAACTTCTGACATACCTTGCCGCAGCGAGGTCCGACGGAAGTGGGGACAGGGTATCTGTGAAAAACAGATACCCGCCCCCCCTGAAAGGTGCCAAATGTGGCACCGGAGGGGGCGAGACATATAAGCGGAGGTTCCATTTTTGGGTGGAACTCCGCTTTAAAATGAATTGTTGATACATTGATAATAGCTTTATTGGGACATGTAAAAAAACAAAAACACTTACCAGCATTTACATAAACCTTTAAAAATGTCTCATATATAAAGGTATGAAAATTTCCCACGTAATGTGTTCTTTATATCCACTGAGCACTCCTGATGTCTGGCACACAAGAAGTATACTAAAATACACACAAGCATTAGGCATTTACACTTCTTTCTACTAGTTGGAAATGAGTGTGGACGTCAGTGTTGGATCACACCTATGTATACGTAAAGGCAAAAAAAAAAATTCATTTTGGATATAGTGGAGAAGGACTAGATCCCCTGTCTGTTTTTATCTCTGTCTGTGGCCCTGTTAGGCCCCTTTCACATGAGTGGTCCGACCAGGTCCGCCTGTCTGTATTTTCGTTTTTCAGATGGACCTGATCAGACCCTCCATTCTCCTCTATGGAGCAGCAGATGTAAACAGACTTGTATCTGTTTACACCCGCCTATATCCAATCCGACATGGCAAAAACAAACGGAAGGGGATCTGTTCTCCTCCATCTGGCCATAGGAGAGTAGTCGGGTATAAACGGACAGCCGGTCTGTTTACATCTAGCTGCCCAGAGAGCAGAGCGGGCTGTGTTCTTGTCTGCTCTGCGTAAGCAGAGCAGGCACAGACCTGTCACCTGCCTGCTCCGCTCCAGCTAAGCAGGGGATAAGTGGCAGATCCCCTCCTGAGAAAAACAGATCCAGCCCATGTGTTGACTTTTATCATTAAAAGTAAAAAAAAATCCCAAATTGTGGGTTGTCACCAGAACAGGAATAGAGGGGAAAGAACGCACCTTAGACTTTTGGTTAGTAGGAGGAATACTCCTTGCTTTGGTGGTCATTAGGGATGAGCCGAACACCCCCCCGTTCGGTTCGCACCAGAACCTGCGAATGGACCGAAAGTTTGCGCAAACTTTAGAACCCCATTAAAGTTCGAAATCAAAAGTGCTAATTATAAAGGCTAATATGCAAGTTATTGTCCTAAAAAGGGTTTGGGGACCCGGGTCCTGCCCCAGGGGACATGTATCAATGCAAAAAAAAGTTTTAAAAACGGACGTTTTTTCGGGAGCAGTCATTTTAACCTTCCTGGCGGTATGATTCTGTCTGGAATTATGTATCAAAAGCGGTACAATTATTTTGCATGGAAATTTAGTGTTATGTATTGTAGGCCTGCAATTCTTAGTAATTACTTACTTAAACCTGACAAAACAAGAGTCTAGTAGACATCCCGGTTATGATAAAGTTTGAAACACAAAATCATAAATTATAATATAATAAGTAACTATAAATAATTATAACAAATAGTAATGTAATTATAATAAAAATGATTCAATAATGTAATCAAATCAAAAACACTGAAATTTGCTCAGTTGCAGAATTGTCGCTGTCATTAGATTTAGTGTTTGATGACGAATTTCCCCACAAATCGCTATCGCTCAATTCTGCAAGAGATTCTAATTTATTGTCGCTGTTTTCTAGCTGGTCTAAAACCACTTTTGACATAAAGGGACACTTTTTGGTTGCTATGGACAATCTCCAGTTTCCAGGCAGAAAGGACAATTTTTATTATATAAAAGTGCAAGCAGGACACAATCAGTAAGATTACAGTAT
The DNA here is from genome assembly GCA_029206835.1 of Rana muscosa. NCBI lineage: Eukaryota > Metazoa > Chordata > Amphibia > Anura > Ranidae > Rana > Rana muscosa. The sequence goes on from CM055118.1 coordinate 289,629,840, forward strand.
ACTGTATGTATACTTTGTGTTTCACATTTTGAATTTGGCGCCGCAAGGTCGCAGGGAACGGAGTGCGGCAGTGTGGATCGAGCGAGACACGGCTCACAGACACTGCGGGAGGACATTGCAGGATCCAGGGAACAAGGTAAGTGACTTACCCTGGATACTGCGTTGCAGCCCGAGTCTGGCTTGGTTTTACCGCTTTTAGCATAAAAAACTCACCCTGAGCCCGACTTGGGAATACCGCTAAGGTGGTTAATGATGAGTAAAGTGAAAAAAAAGAGTGAAATATTCCTTTAAATATCGTACCTGGGGGGTGTCTAAAGTATGCCTGTGAAGTGGCACGTGTTTCCCGTGTTTAGAACTGTCCCTGCACAAAATGACATTTCTAAAGGAAAAAAAGTAATTTAAAACTGCTTGCGGCTTTAACCTCCCTGGCGGTATGATTCTGTCAGATTTTAGGTGCTGAAAGCGGTACCATTATTCTGCATGGAAATTTGGCGTTTTATATTGCAGGCCTGTAATTCTTAGGAATAACTCACTTAAATCTGTCCAAACAAGAGTCTAGTAGACATCCCTGGTATGATAAAGTTCAAAAAACTAAATTATACATTATAATAAAATAAATAACTATAAAATAATTGTAACAAATAATATTATAATAATAATAAAAGTGTTTTTCACTGTTTGATGACGAATTTCCCCACAAATCACTATCGCTTAATTCTGCGAGTGATTCTAATTTATTATCGCTGTTTTTTAGCTGGTCTAAAACCACTTTTGACATAAAGGGACACTTTTTGGTTGCTATGGACAATCTCCAGTTTCCAGGCAGAAAAAAAAAGTTTTTATTATATAAAAGTGCATGCAGGACACTGGGCAGACCACTAGGGACAAAGGGTGTGTGTAATTATTACATACAGTACTGTAATCTGTAAGATTACAGTGTACTGTATGTGTACTGTGTTTTAACTTTTTTGAATTTGGCGCCGATCTCCGCCCCCGTGCGTCGTAACGTCGCAGGGAACGGAGCTCGGCGGCATTCGGCACTGTGTGCATCGAGCGAGATGACGGCTCGATCACACAGCGGGGAAGCATCGCAGGATCCAGGGGACAAGGTAAGTAACTCCTGCCTGGATCACTGCGACGCAGCCCGAGTCTGGCTCGGGGTTACCGCTTTTGGTGCTGAAATTTAACCCCGAGCCAGACTCGGGAATACCGCTAGGGAGGTTAATGTAATGTCTGGTCCACTAACTGAAAATACTGCAGCTCCCTGCCTGTGGTATTAGTATGAGAACACCACCAATTGTATTCAGGTACCTTAAGGTGCACCCTGTGCAAAGGACACAGTAGACTAAGTGAAAATACTGCAGCTAGCACAATCACCTGCCTGTTAGTATAGAGAATAACAGGAACGGATCTAGCTAAACTGAATACAGTGTGAAAATATATATACAACACCTAGGATGCATATATATCCTCTACACACTGTAACTGCAGCTAACTGACTCGCCTGCCTGCTCTATCTAACTCAAATCAAATTACACTGTCTCTCTCTCTCTCTTTCTTTTAACCAACGCCGCAACACACTACACAAGGCCGCCAAGCCGGCGGCCTTATATAGTGTGAGGTGTGTACTAAACCCCCTGATGCCGCGTACATACGATCGATTTTCTCGACGGTGAAAACACCGTCGAGAAAATCGACGGGAAAAACGAGGAACGGCTTGTTCCCCTACACACGGCCGTTTTTCCCGTAATTTTTTCTCTTGGTCGAGAAAAAGACAGTGTGTAGACTCCCCGGCAGCGTTTCCCTATGGGAAAACTGCCGCGGAAAAAAATGCAGTTAATCACGACGAGAAAAATTAGAGCATGTTCTAATTTTTCTCGTCGTGATTAATGCCGTTTTTCTCGTCGGGAAAAATGACCAAAAGCCCACACACGGTCGTTTTTCTCGTCAAATAGAAAAAATGTAATTTTTCCAGACGAGAAAAATGGCCGTGTGTACGCGGCATGAGACATAAATGGCCAAAGCCACCCTGGCTTTGGCCAATTATGGCTCTCCGTTTTTTCTGCGCTGTGATTGGCCAAAGCATGCGGGTCATAGTGCATGCTTGGCCAATCATCAGCCAGCAATGCACTGCGATGCCGCAGTGAATTATGGGCCGTGACACGCCACTCGAATTTGGCGCGAACGCCCCATAATGTTCGAAATTCGGCAAACAGCCGATGTTCAAGTCGAACATGGGTTTGACTCGAACTCGAAGCTCATCCCTAGTGGAAGAACCCCCTTACTGTTGATGGTCAATAAGAGGAATGCTCCCTATATTGGTGGTCAAAGGGAAGAATGCCTCTTACATTGGTGGTCAATCGAAAGAATATCCCTCACATTGGTGGCCAATAGGAAGAAGGCTCCTTGCACTGGTGGTTGGTGGGAATTATGCCTCCTTACATTGGTGGTCAGTGGGAAGAATGCTCCTTGCATTGGTGGTCAGTGGGAAGAATGCTCCTTGCATTGGTGGTTGGTGGGAATTATGCCTCCTTACATTGGTGGTCAGTGGGAAGAATGCCTCCATGGGAAATACCCCTCTTACATTAGTGGTCAATAGGAAGACTTGATCCCCCCCCTTACAGAATGGCACCCTTATAGACAGCAAAAAAGATCATTGGTGTCATGATACTGGCTTTGCAAAGCAGTGTTGGACCAGAAACTACTTGGCACCATCAAATGGGAGGTCAATCAGCCACTTCTTAAGGAACCATTAGCAACCTCTGGGAGAACCCTATTTAAGAACTAATTGTGTAGATCTTTCTACCCAAGACAGTATTATTGGGAAATGATCTTCCTGCATGTAACTGGTTTACCATCTTTTACCCTGATATATATTCAGTGGTTTTAACTGAACGTTTTTGTAAGTTGCTTAAAAGTTTAAATGTTACCTTTTTTATATAAATGTAACTGTGATTAATATTTTATGATCCCTTAATAATATTAAAAGTAATGCTCCAACTGCTTGGGATACCTTTTAACAAACACATGCACAAACCTTCGGTTGTTGGCTGTTATACTACTTCACAGACTGCAGGTGTCACTGTTACTCTTTGTATAAATAAGTAAATATGCTGCATACACAACATAGTTTGATGTAGGCATCATGCCCACAACCCCTGTCAATGTCAGAACTGCTAATTACAAAATAGATGGGACTGCTTAGAAGGGATTAAAAGAGTTTACGTACATTCCTTTCCAAGGTTAATGTTACATCTACATACTTCCAGATAGGGGGGTATACTGTATATGGGTTACCATGTATAATGCATGCATGCTGTGAAAATGATTGTTTTAAAAGTGAAAAATAATAGGATTTTGCCAGTGAATTTTGGGATTCCTTCTTTTTAAGCTCAGTCGAGGCTTGCCTGCGAGCAGGCAGGTAAGTGTTTGTTATTGCAGAAGAGACAAAGTGCATATCTTCTGCGGGCGGGGAAAGCAATCCTTTACGGGAGAAGGCAGTGGTTATCGCTAGCGATCGATCAACTTGGTACATTCAGCCTGCCCATTAACGGTTCAAATCTCAGCTCAGATTCAAACCATGTATGGCTGGCAGTGCCGATCCTGACCTCCCTGGGGCCCTAAGCAAAATTATGCTAAGGGGCCCTCTACCTGACCCGTGATGCTGTGAGCTATGTAAACCATTTGCCATTGCCACACAGTCACACCTGACACTTCAGTGCTCCCAATACAATCCTCCCTCGTTTAAACAAAACAGTCAAAGAATAAGTACAATATAGAACAGAATGAGCACCCAGCAGGGAGACCAGAGGATTAGGATGTGGGCAGAACACAGCACCCAGCAAGGAGACCAGAGGATTAGGATGTGGGCAGAACACAGCATCCAGCAGGGAGACCAGAGGATTGGGATGTGGGCAGAACACAGCACCCAGCAAGGAGACCAGAGGATTAGGATGTGGGCAGAACACAGCACCCAGCAGGGAGACCAGAGGATTGAGTTGTGGGCAGAACACAGCACCCAGCAAGGAGACCAGAGGATTAGGATGTGGGCAGAACACAGCATCCAGCAGGGAGACCAGAGGATTAGGATGTGGGCAGAACACAGCACCCAGCAAGGAGACCAGAGGATTAGGATGTGGGCAGAACACAGCATCCAGCAGGGAGACCAGAGGATTAGGATGTGGGCAGAACACAGCACCCAGCAAGGAGACCAGAGGATTAGGATGTGGGCAGAACACAGCACCCAGCAAGGAGACCAGAGGATTAGGATGTGGGCAGAACACAGCATCCAGCAGGGAGACCAGAGGATTGGGATGTGGGCAGAACACAGCACCCAGCAAGGAGACCAGAGGATTAGGATGTGGGCAGAACACAGCACCCAGCAGGGAGACCAGAGGATTGGGATGTGGGCAGAACACAGCACCCAGCAAGGAGACCAGAGGATTAGGATGTGGGCAGAACACAGCATCCAGCAGGGAGACCAGAGGATTAGGATGTGGGCAGAACACAGCACCCAGCAAGGAGACCAGAGGATTGGGATGTGGGCAGAACACAGCACCCAGCAGGGAGACCAGAGGATTGGGATGTGGGCAGAACACAGCACCCAGCAAGGAGACCAGAGGATTAGGATGTGGGCAGAACACAGCATCCAGCAGGGAGACCAGAGGATTAGGATGTGGGCAGAACACAGCATCCAGCAAGGAGACCAGAGGATTAGGATGTGGGCAGAACACAGCACCCAGCAAGGAGACCAGAGGATTAGGATGTGGGCAGAACACAGCATCCAGCAGGGAGACCAGAGGATTAGGATGTGGGCAGAACACAGCACCCAGCAAGGAGACCAGAGGATTGGGATGTGGGCAGAACACAGCACCCAGCAAGGAGACCAGAGGATTAGGATGTGGGCAGAACACAGCACCCAGCAGGGAGACCAGAGGATTGGGATGTGGGCAGAACACAGCACCCAGCAAGGAGACCAGAGGATTAGGATGTGGGCAGAACACAGCATCCAGCAGGGAGACCAGAGGATTAGGATGTGGGCAGAACACAGCACCCAGCAAGGAGACCAGAGGATTAGGATGTGGGCAGAACACAGCATCCAGCAGGGAGACCAGAGGATTAGGATGTGGGCAGAACACAGCACCCAGCAAGGAGACCAGAGGATTAGGATGTGGGCAGAACACAGCATCCAGCAAGGAGACCAGAGGATTAGGATGTGGGCAGAACACAGCACCCAGCAAGGAGACCAGAGGATTAGGATGTGGGCAGAACACAGCATCCAGCAGGGAGACCAGAGGATTAGGTTGTGGGCAGAACACAGCACCCAGCAAGGAGACCAGAGGATTGGGATGTGGGCAGAACACAGCACCCAGCAAGGAGACCAGAGGATTAGGATGTGGGCAGAACACAGCACCCAGCAGGGAGACCAGAGGATTGGGATGTGGGCAGAACACAGCACCCAGCAAGGAGACCAGAGGATTAGGATGTGGGCAGAACACAGCACCCAGCAGGGAGACCAGAGGATTGGGATGTGGGCAGAACACAGCACCCAGCAGGGAGACCAGAGGATTGGGATGTGGGCAGAACACAGCACCCAGCAGGGAGACCAGAGGATTGGGATGTGGGCAGAACACAGCACCCAGCAGGGAGACCAGAGGATTGGGATGTGGGCAGAACACAGCACCTAGTTATTCCCTAGTCTATTGGCAATCATGGTGGAGCGTGATTTCATTTTGCAGATATCCCACACATTAGTGAATTCTGCATTCAGTTATTTCAGCCTTGCTGTCCCTTGTGATGGTGCATTGTACATACACCACCAAGAGATCTTCTGATTTCTGCTGACTTTAGAATCACCATATCTACCCCCCTGCTATAAACACACACAATACACAGTGCACCTTTTCTGCCTGCCATTTGACACCTCCGTTACTTCAGCAAGCCTTGTAAAAGATTATTGCAGTGGGGACTGACTGTTCACTTTGCATGAAAAGGGCACAGAGGGCTCAAGGATAAGAGGCAGCTCAATGCTTCCAGAGGGAACAGTAATGAGAGGAGAGGGTGAGAGTCACACAGCAGACAGTTAAACAAGCAGGAAGATCAGACTAGAAGAATCCGAAGGTGGTGAGAGTCAAAGTACAGGGAGCATCAGACACGGGGTTTCTACAGACAATGCTTGGGGAAGAATTATGATCACTCACGGTTCCTCAATAATCATATATTGACCCCACGCATCACTTCCCTGCCATCCCACGCTGACACACTGAGCTGTGTCGGCTCTTTGCCAACCCCTGCAGGCTGGAGGGAGGAGAACACACACTCTTCTCTCCAGCTATCTTACCACACTCAACCTGACAGGTGGCAAACCTAGCAGAGCCGATCCGCCCTATGACACAAGGGGGGGCGGGGCCTCGAGTAAGTTGCGGGGCCCTACGCAGCTTGCGTAGTGGGCGTATAGGGCGGATCGGCTCTGATGGCTGGCCTAAGTACACTCAGCAACCACCAACAGATCATCCCTCCTGCCAAGCAGCCACCAACAGATCTCCAATGAATTAGAGTTGCCCTCTGCCCAACTGCTTAGACCAGGGTTTCTCAACCAGGGTTCCACCAGAGGTTGTTTGGGGTTAATTTCTGCATCTCAGATACGTTACTACTGACACCGGTAATCTTTTTAACTATCTGTAAGGGGGCAATTCATCCTCCTAACCACAAGTGTAAGGAGCATTCTTCCCACTGACCATCACACTAATGTATCATCAGTTGTAGATATAGATTTTTTTTTTTAGCAGGGGTTCCCTGAGATCAGAAAGTAATTTCAAGGGTTCCTCTGCGTTGAAAAGGTAGAGAAAGGCTGGCTTACACACTAGCTATTTATACGATATACTAGATATACTAGATATTTATACCTATAAGAGTAAGATATTTGAGCATTTAGGTCAACTGTTTATCAGCAAGATGAGATGAGAGATGTCAAAGATAGCCTGTGGTGGACTAGAGGAGACTGCATGGTAGATGATGATAAACTTTTATCAAGAAATCCATGTCCTCCTTGAAATAATTATCTACTGTTCAGGAGCCTCTGCAGAGGCGCATTGGCGGTGGTATTGTCGCGGTTTCCCATTGCTTTCAATGGGCAGCAGCGTTAAAGGAGCGGTAAACACACCGCTCCTTCACCGCTGCAAAGATGCGGCTAGCAGGACTTTTGGAGCAGTCCTGCTAGCGCACCGCTTCAGTGTGAAAGCCCTCGGGCTGAAGACTGCAGGACACGATTTTTTCAGGCGGTATAGCAGCGCTAAACTGCTTGAAAAACGTGTCAGTGTGAAAGGGGCCTTAGGCCCTTTGCTTGCTTTTATCCAGCCCTTGAGGCAAATTATTCCCCCCATTGTTGGCAACAGTGGGGCATTGTAGAAAAACAAGAAAAATTCAGGATGGCCGCACTCCAGCAGATCCGGTATTATTCATCTTATAAAATTACAACAGGCGAATCACATACAGTGGGGAAACTTCACTGCACCGCCCCCCCTCCCCCCCCGTATGTGATTTTGCCTTCTGGAATTTTATAACACCAATAAAGCAGATTTTTTGGAGTGCGGCCATCCGGGAATTTTCTTGATTATCTACTGTGCAGCTTGCAAAATGGGTAAGCACCCTTTCGGCAGGTTTGTAGGGTGTGGACAGCATGCAATGACCTGGAGCTGCAGCTCTTCAGTGTTGTTGTAACAGTGGTGCATAATTTCTGCCACCGACAATGAGGCTCTAGTCCTCTCACTGACACCAATGATGGGGCACTATTCCTCCCACTGACACCAATGATGGGGCACTATTCCTCCCACTGACACCAATGATGGGGCACTATTCCTCCCACTGACACCAATGATGGGGCACTATTCCTCCCACTGACACCAATGATGGGGCACTATTACTCCCACTGACACCAATGATGGGGCACTATTACTCCCACTGACACCAATGATGGGGCACTATTCCTCCCACTGACACCAATGATGGGGCACTATTCCTCCCACTGACAACAATGGAGGGGCACTATTCCTCCCACTGACACCAATGATGGGGCACTATTCCTCCCACTGACACTGATGATGGGGCACCATTACTCCGCCTAATACCAATGATGGGCATTGTTTACTCTCACTGACACCAGGGCACTTTCTTCTCCCACTGACCATAGTTCGGCCCCCCTAAAGTTTGAAGGACAGTAAAGTGGCCCTTTGTTTAAAAAGTTTGTTCTGGAGCTCTGTTCTCTCCACATCTTGTCTTACCTTTTTATATTACCTCCTTTCCCAGCTTTGATACCTTGCTTAGATCAGTTGTGTAGCCCTATCTCATATACAGCTAGGCTTGTAATCATTGGTCTTTGCTTTTTGTGTTTCATGTATAGTGATGATTATTTCTAGGTATCCCTTTCGTGTTTGCACTAGTCTGCTGTGGTATTTACTGCATATTTTCTACATATTATTTACAAAACATTAGCATTTCATTTGTTCTGTGGCATTGGTTCTCCCCAGTTTGAGAATCCACAAGTTTTATTATTTGATCTGTATTCTAGACATGTGCAATTTGTTTAGTTCCAAATTTGTTTAACGAATTTTGACAAATTAGTCAATTCCGAAATTCCAGAATTTTAAAATTTCCGAATTTTCAGATTTTCGGATTTCTGAATTTTCAGATTTTCGGATTTCCGAAATTTCGGATTTTCGAAATTTCGAATTTCAGAACTTCCGAATTTTTGAATTTCCGAATTACGAATCTTCAAAAAAAAGCAAAAAAAGAAATGAAACGAAAACAACAAATTTTTCGAATTTCCAGAATTTCCGAAAAAAGCAAAAAAAAACGAATGAAACGAAAACAACAAATTTTTTCGGTAGTGCACATGTCTACTGTATTCCCAAACAGGAATCTTTACTACTTCCTATAATACTGGCTCAGATTGTGGGTTCTTAGAAGCCTCCCCATGCACAAGGATGGTGTGCAGTCACCATCTCTCTACCATGGTGGTTTGGAGGTGGGATGCCACATTCATATTAGATCACACAAATGTAATAAATGCTACCACTGACATTTTGATGCTGATCTTTTGATTATCCTGGCAATGTTTTACCAGTGATATATCATGGCATAGGTTGTTTTTATGTAAGGTATTTTTGCTCTGCAATGCTAAGATAGCCACGGTAAATTTTCAATGAGAATGTCATCATGAAAGAATACTGATTGTAGGGGTTAGAGGTTGGGTTGAGGACTGGCACTAATATCAAAGTCTACCAAGGTAATATTTTGGCCAGAAGCGTTATGGTTAACTTGGCAGTTAGGCTATGTTAAATATAGGAAGATCAGCCCAAAACATCATGAAAGTCATACTTTTTTGCTTTAAAAGTAATGCTTACAGCCAGGGTAGGCTACTTCATCTTAGGATTTTGGGTGTGATAACTGCCATGACAAATATATGCAGGGTAAGAATTAGTGCCAAATACAGATCGGCAACAAAATCAGGCTTTGGTGCCAATAACTCTTGAGCCAAAAATGTTGGTGCCGAAATTCCCACACTCAGAACAACTGCTTAAATGTTAAGAAGACCAAAAATAAGACACTGCCCAAGTCCAAACTAGCTTCCCCATTGATGCTCCTGTGCTTCAGACTGGCATAACCCTCCTGCGGAAGCAGTTGCAGGTGATACATTTCAGGAGGTTCAGGCTGAAGTGGAAGATGGAGCCATAATTGAATAGTAGGTTGTAGTAGGACCTGACGGACAAGTTCCCGGTGTTGTCAGCGTACTTCATGGCAGTGAGTGGAGTATACAGAGGATTAGTCTGATGGCGGAACACTGGCTGTGTCATTCCTATCACTTTCACTGTGGCCTGGATAAAATACAAAATGAGTAAGACTGTCACAGTTTGTAGAAAAAAAACAAAACAATCAGTGCTGCTCCAAGCCCTTGAAACATAGGCCTCTGGTCCAATGTTAACGCCAGGTGCCGACCCCAAGAGAGAGCATGCCCCTCTCAAATTAGCACAGATACATGGAAACCGTGGCCGCACTCTGATGATATCAATCATGTTGTTTATTCTGTTTCACTGGCTTGAACATAATCCCCACCCGTGGCCATGCCCTGCTGATGCATTTCACCCAGATTGGGCTGAATCATAGAGGTAGGGGTTGCCTGGATTAAAGGGCTTTTTATATCCAACACACCTTTAACAAATAAAACCTATTAAATGATCATTTAAGACATTATTTACACAACTCAGTATTTCACTCGGGGGAGGGTACAAAAAAACAAGTGGACAGGCAAATGTGGATACAAAACCCACCTACTGCTGCACGTCCAAGTGCCTGCCCATAGAACACATTTAATGTGTGTACCTAAATAAATAAGAATATCACAAGACTATCACAGGACATACCTTTATTTCATTAATCAAGCTCAAGCTGATGATGTACTGTAAAAGTACATAGGTATACATGGAAGTCAGAGTATCCATATACTGTATATAAAAACTCGAAGAATCAAAAAATCTGTAGATTTCATAAGTCATTGGACTAAAAGGGAGTGAATAAGCTACTGATTGGGATTCATTTTTGCTTCTTTTAACTAACACATCCCAAGCCAACTCTAGGAGTGTCAGTTAAGAATGTAGACATGCACATGACAGTCTGTGATAAAAAAATATATATAATACGGTACTTATGAGCCTCTCCCCTTCTCTGGAATTTCTTTCCTCATGCAATTCAATATTCTCCAATTCTCAGAACCTTCAGGGACAGCCTTAAAGCTCTCATATTCAAATAAATATATAACATATAGGTGTTGATTTCCAAAAACTGGAGAATGCAAAATCTGGTGCAGCTCTGCATGGTAGCCAATCAGCTTCTAACTTCAGCAAGCGTTCAATTAAGCTTTGACAGAAAAAAAACTGAAAGCTGATTGGTTACCATGCATAGCTGCACCAGATTTTGCACTTTCCAGTTTTAGTAAAGAAACCCCATAATCTAACTAAATGCTCTGTTTAGTCCTTGATCCAACATTGCTCTTGAATCTATACTCTGACAAGCATACAGTTGTGCTTGCTTTAATTTGAAAACCCTTGTTTGTGTCGCTATGGTTTTGTTCTTACCTATGCAATATAATGTGTTTTTTCGGACTTACACCACAGAAGAGCACTCAGTAGCAAAAAAACATTGTTTTCAATGGTGCCTATTAAGACGCCTGCACTGCACTGCAGTGCAACTTAAAACAAATACATATTAATTTTTTTGCAGTTTTCTTTTTAGCCAGCAGGTGGAGCTTCAGTCTCCTGTTAATATATTTAACAAGTTAAGCTTTCAGCTATGCTGAAAAAAAACTTTTATTTATAAATCAGTGACTCCTTCACTATCATGATCTCAGTTTTAATAAGACAAAGTAACAAACCTTAAAAATAAAAATGATCCCAAACCATGTTAGTTGAACTTAAAGGGGAGAGTTCCCCTTTAATGGCCATTTTTTTAAATCGCCCATGGTTCCAAGCATCCCCAGCAGATTACGTACCACTTCTCTGCTTTCCCCTCTATAAATGTAGGCTGTGTGAAGCCTGCCTAAAAAAAATTCCTTCCTCCTCATCCTGCTTTAACAACAAAATGAGCCAGACAATAGATGTGCGACCACTGTATTTTGTTGAAACAGTGCACTTCCTGTGTAGCAGTAATGGCCAAGCTCAGGCGCTCAGAGCAGCCAACAGAACGCACTGCACATGCATGGCGTTTAAAAGACCCAGAGTGGCCATTGGGGGCATACTTCTAAGATTAACACAGGATAGAGGGAATTCAACTACTATTTATTTTTTCGTACAAGCGGCGCAGGGACTACATGTATAGAGGGGGACAGGAGCAACTATTTAAACAGCAGAGAAGTGGTGTGTAATGTGCTGGGGATGCCAGAATGCATGGGGGATTTGTTGGAAAATGGCCATTAATGGTGAACTAACACTTTAAGCCAACTTAATTTACTAAACCTTTATTCCCTTTGTTCCTAGGGGTATTTTGCTGCATTATGCAAATCTTTATTTTCTTCTTGAGTGGTTTCAAAGTGCTAGGGAATAATATAGCAGTCTGTTTATATCTGTACCTTGATAGTAAGATGCAAATGGAGATTAATTTTTATGAGGCACTCTGCTTTGTCACGTGGCCACTGTCAGATGACAGAGAGACCCAGAACCCAGACTCACTATTGCAAACATTCCAACCAGAGCTTAGGCACACGTCAGATTTAGTGGTCCACAGGGAGGTACTGGGTGGCAATACGAGGGGCCAATGTGCATCTGTCCAAACTTTGAATTTGGATAATGGCCCTCTGGGTGTTTAAGATCTGAAAATAAACTGAAGAGGACTATAACAGTCTAATGGTCAGTTCACCATATCGGCAAATGCCTTACGTAATTACTAACCTTTGCTACAGCATCTGGTGTCTGCCCCAAGGCGACAAAGATCTCATGAGCAGCAGGTACGTAGACCTCTTTAAAGTATCTTATGGTTTCAGCATCAGCTCCAGGAAAGTCAGACTTGGATACTTCCTCCATCAGCTTCATCTCGAACTCTGTGTTGACGGGGCCTGGCTCTATCATAGAAATGCTGTAGACATACAACATGCATTAGATGGGCTCAAAATTGAGATCTTTGGGGGATTTCTCAGAAAATACAGATGTCCCCATCTTTCATGCATAAAAATATAGTAATTTTTACTTACAAGATATTAAACGTTAAAAGTTGAACAGCCAGACTTTCACAGAAACCTTCAATTGCAAACTTTGAGGCAGCGTAGACGTCATTGAATACAATACCTGTGAAATAAAGAGTTGGTTGCTGCAAAATGATCATGCAGAAAAAAAGGGCAACAAAAACCTCAGGGCCTGAGCTTCCCACATACCAAACATTTATTGCCCACATTTAGAGGAATTAGGGAAAGTCTATGTATAGACAAACCTCTTGTTTTTTTAAGTTTTTGGATATAGCATGGAAGGTTTAGAACAGGGAACAGCAGCCCCTGGCACACATGCCAGGGTGGGCACACAATGCCTCCTCTGCTGGCACACAAAGGCATTGACTGTAATTGACAGCTCCCTAGGCTGTCAATTACAAAGCCTTACTGACATCAGTGAAAACAGCTGACGACTGATGACGTTGCCACACTATAATAAGGAAGCAAGACAGGCAGCCAACCTGAAGGGACCATCTGGTTATAGCCTATTCTCTGCTTTACCAGTGTCTTGACTTCTACAAAATGGCTTTTACTAGCTTCTCTACCTTGTTTGTGTGTGTTCTGCCTAGATGGGAGCAGGGTCACTCACCTATAGGCAGCAGTGGTAAATAGGAAACACCTGCTGCCGCTCAAGCTGGGAGGAAGGGGATGTCAGCAGCAAGGTAAAACTGTTTTACCTAATGAAATATTTGTAATATGTGCAACCCTTCTTATTATTTACATGCACCCATATATCCAGTGTAACATGGGGTAGTTAGCTCTCATGAGTTAGTGTGAGTGAGTGAGAACTTGTATAGCGCAGCAAATGCGAACTCAATCGCCTCAAGGCGCTTGCCATCCAGTGTCGTTGAGATCCTTAGAAGAGATGAGTCTTTAGTTTTTTCCGGAATAGATGGTAGATGTGTTTATACAGTGAGTACACGGCAGACAGGAGCTATTTTTAAAAGAGAAGTATGTTTTTTCCCCAGAATCTAACACTGAGAACTGAGCGATCAAACACCGCAGATCGCTCAGGGCTCCCTGAGCGGAAATCTGGTGACTGTCAGTCACCACTGTCTGCTCTTCCCTCTCCCTCCATGCTCACTGGGGGAAGGCGAGAGGAGATGGGAGTGGCCAGCTCAGGTTCTCAGCGGCTCGCTGAGAGTCTGAGACGGGTGCAAGTCCATGCATGTGGGCGGTTCCCGACTGCATTGTGCGATTTTGTCCGAGCCTGTTTCGGCTCTGTGACGTCAGCCGACAACGGGCTTCAGCTCGCTGTCTGCTGAAAATGGGTCACAGGAGTGCAGAATGAACTGAGAAGGAGAAGTACTGAGAAGGAAAAGATCCACAGAAGTACAGCCAAAGCTTCTCCTTTAAGGGCTTGGTAGCCCACTTTTCTTTAAAAGTAAGCAAAAGTAAGCAAAATAATTACTTTGCACGCAGGGGATCTTTTTTAGCTTCAGCAGAATAAATACATTGTAAAAAGCTCGCTCAGCTTCAAATGTAGTACCACGGTGTACCTCTTACCAGTCTCTCAGGCTGTGTTGTCCAACTCTCTTGGATACTTGGCTCTCTAGCCTTTAGTCCCATCACCCTGCTGCACGACCCACCTCTGGCCTATGGATTGGAGTTCTCCTAAAACCCCAATAGGAGCCGACCTAACTCCTGGAGCTGAGACCCTTTGTCTCTTGGCTTCCAGCTGGGCCCTCTGACCCCCTCGATGAGACCTTCCTTCTCCCTCACTGGGAGTGCTCTCCAAACTGGGAGCCCGGAGCTATCCCCAGACCTGAGTATATAACGACACTGCACACTTGTGTACTCAGCCAGGTTGCAAGTGTCTAGCAAAATCTGGACACAGGATTAAATGTTCAGATCCAGAGCTGCAGAATCCAGAGAAAGCCAAATACACAGCTTTCTCTGCCCAGAAACACTAGTCTGGAATATTGCGTTTACCCAAAATGTGATTCCTGTGTCACATTTTCCTATCTTCTCACCATGACAGAGTTTTGTTCTGTTACACAAGCTATAGTGTGGGTGAGCAATCTACAGTTTCACATGCTACTGCTGCTTCTCCAGCCTGCTATGTGAAATATAGACTATAGTACTTTGGCTCCTAGTAAAAATACATCTGATCAGGATGGAGGCTTTGGGAATCAGGCAACCAATTTCTTGGCTATGTGAAATGCCTTGCCTATTGGGGCTGATCTGAGGTCTGAAGTGCATGCGTGCATAGCTTCTGATCTGAGGTCTAAGGAAAATGCATGCATTGTTGCCAATCTGAGGTCTGCAATCTATGCGTGCATTGGGTCTGACCTGAGGTCTGAAGGTGCAGAAATTGGGGCCGATCTGAGGTCTGAAAGTGCAGGAATTAGGGCTGTTCTGAAGTCTGAAGATGTAGGAATTGGGCCTAATCTAAGGTCTGAAAGTGATAAAATTGGGGTTGATTTGAAATATAAAGCTGCAGATTTGGGCCTAATCTGAGATCTAAAGGTGCTGAAATTGGGAATGATCTCAGGTCTAAAGGTACAAAAATCATGGCTGATCTGAGGTGTGAAGGTGCAGAAATTGGGGCTGATCAGAAATATGAAGGTGCAGAAATTGGGGCTTTGTATGAGGTTTGAAGGTGCAAAAATTAGGACTGATATGTAATTTTTATGTGCTGCTGTAGCATTGTGTACAATTCATTTTAATTTAAATGGGTTGTAAACCCTCCTGTTTTTTCACCTTAATGCATCCTATCAATGAGCATGCTGGAAAACCAGCATCTAAGCAAGCTGCTGTACACATGGTCAATAAAATTAATTAGATCAGTGCCGTGCGATACTTATCCCTAAAAAATATGTATTAAATAAATATCCTGTGATGAAAATTATATTTCAACAATAAAAAATCATCAAATGAAAATCGAATGTGCTGATGTACTGTATTCACATTATACGTAACTCCAAAAACTTGACTGTTCATAAAACATTTGGGCCAAAATTTCTTCAACAAAACCTCTTCTGAATTTCCACTGCGAGTTAGTTTTTGTTGAAGAAATTTTGGCCCATTTTACTATAATTAAGAATCAAGTTTTTTGAGTTACGTATAATGTGAATACACAGACACATTGGATTTTCATTTGATGATTTTTTTTATTGTTGAAATATCATTTACATCACAGGATATTTATTTAATATGTATTATTTATGGATAAGTACTGCACTGATCTAATTCATTTTATTCACTGCACTTGTGGGAACATAGGAAGTGTGGGCAGCAGTACTGACATTGTCACATCACAAAGTATTATTTTTCCATCATTGAGATCATATTTATGACACTAATATATTAATATATATATATATATATATATATTTATATTTATTTATTTATAATGGATAAAATAATACTTTGTTATGTAACAAATCTCCAAAGAAACCTATTCACACTATATATATATATATATATATATTGTGAGGGGGTTAACTCGGCAGCGGGTGTGTGTGACCCCCGAGATGGGCTCCCCACACAAAAACAGGCCCAGCAAACGGAGGTTGTGGTTTTCAAAATCAAAAAGGTGCGGTTTATTTTCTATTTACAGTGACAAAACACAGCAAAGCAAAAGAAACATAAACAAAATAAATCCTGGTCAACTTGACCTCTGACTAAACATACAGGTTTCCTAACTAACAACTGGGATCAGCCTAGTGCTGTCCTAGTCCCTAAGTCCCTGGTTTTAAATGTCCAAGCAAATAGCCACACATGCTTTGTCTCACCGCACAGGGGTTCACTCTCCCTAGACAGTCCACACAGGTCTGGTTCCAGGCATGAGCTAACATCTAATGAAGCTGGGAGTTCTTATAGAGGCCTAAATGAGCTGACAAGCTTCAGCTGGTCTCATCAACTCCCTGTCTGCACGACGCCCAGCCCTCTCCCTAGAGGTATGAGTCATCCATGAGCCCACTAGCCTTATACAACTCTCCACCTAGTTGTATAAGTCGGCGTAAAGCCTGAATCTGGGCGAAATATATCTACCCCCCTGGATGCAACCAGGTGACTTTACCTTCCTGCTGTCACAATATATATATATATATATATATATATATATATATATATATATATATATATATATATATATATATGTGTGTAGCGGGGTCTTCAAAGTTAGTGGGATACACCTGGGGGTAGAGAGACCCAGGTGTGTAATTATGTCAGGGATTAGACCCCTTTTTGTTATTCGTGGAGGATTGGGTGGTGCAATATTCTCCTTGGCCTGTGGGTGGCGGGGGTACCTACAGGCTCGAGGTAGAATCACTACCACAGTGTTACCTTTTTTTTTTCCCTTCCTGGAGATGGTACGGCTGGGGCGGGGAACCCGCCGTGGTGTCGATGGGAGGAGATAAAAGGGGGAGACGCCCTCGCCACGAGGTCTTTTTGGGGGATCATCTCTTCACGCACCCAGGCACCTTAGGCCTGGGTGCGGGCGGTTCAAGGTTCCGGCCTAGGCGCCCTAGGCCTGGCCGGAATGAAGATGGAGTCCATCCCAGGCACCTTCAGCCTGGGGTGAGGTACTATTGAGGAGACCTGGGACCCGGTGACTCCGACTGGGTCCCGCGAGGGTGAAGTTGCTCCAGGGCGCCCCTTGCGAGGGGACCCGCATCTGAGGTGAGGAGGCTGGGGAGGTCACCCGTCCGAAGACCCGGTGCAGTGTCAACCCGGTGACGGATGGGCCTTCGGTAACTCCCTTGGAGGACATCTTCCCCTGATAGGGGCTACAGCGCAGCGGAGGAGCTTTAATCAAGACTCCTGCAACCCCTGGTCATAGCACAGGGAGTGTAGGGACTAGGAACCTGTACAGTGCCTCGACCTGCTCCTCCATTGTATCATGCCGTTGCATTTGACTGTATGTGGAGATACGCAATAAACCTGAGTTTGGACTTTGATGGGTGTATGGACTCTGTTGATGGGAACAAAGGGAGATTCTGGCACGGAAGGACTGACCCTCTCAACCAGCACACATTTGGCCCGAGGAAAAGATTGGTACTGGCCTTCACCTCACCCACAGCCATGGGGAGGACATGGGCCGTAGCGCACCTCACTCTGTCGCTCGACATACCCCTAGCTAAAGAGGTCGGGGTGAGGCCGCTACATGTGGGGGCTCGTCCGGGATGAAATGTGTGTTGACCCTGAGGTTTGGAACGGCTGTTTTTGAACTTTGCTGCCCGGAGGAGGTCCGAGCAGGTCGGCCATGTGATTGGCCAAAGTGTGTCCCTGTGCTCGAAGTCGTGGAAATTTCTCTGAAAAACCGGGAGAGGCCCATGCAGAAAGAGCGGGAAGAGGGAGGAGTCCAGCCGTGTGACGAACTACATGTGGGGACTTTTGCTGCACTGCGCCACGAGGCACCCCGTGACTGTACAATTCGTGGGCGGAGACTGAAGGAAGCCAGCGAAAACGTGCAAGTCGTGGGAGGAGTCTGGCCACGTGTGGAGATACACGTGGAGACTCCGGCGCGAGGTGAGCGCGTGATGGAACAGCAGGTGGTCGGGATGGCCTCAAGCTCCCCGTGGATGCCGGTACCTTACCCCACGAAAATGACTGCATTTGCTGCGCCCATTACAGACACGGGGATAAGGCTCAGGCCCCGAGGACAGTTGGCTCTGTATTCATGCAGAGACACGGAGGCCCTCGGTGTGATCTGTCCCGGATGCTCGGGACTGGTGGTCCAACTGAAGCCGTTCGGGCGATGTGAAGCGTGCAAAGAATTTCTTTTTGAGGTCGAATCATCCACAGTAAGGCCCCGGGCCCTTCGCCTCAACTGCATCACAGGAACCGCCACTCCGGAGGGAGAGATCCAGGCCTTTGCGGAGGTTCCCGTACGCGCTGACCAGGGCGACGTGACTGCCCAACCAGAGACTGAGAGAGAAAAATCCGAGGACACTGCTTCGGTCACCACAGACTCCCTGCTGCCACCCCCAAAGAGGAAAATAGGCCTGGTGCGGGCCTCCTGTGGTCGTGGTCGAGCTTCGCCCCGCTGCTTGCTGGACCTGGATGGATCCGGTCGGAAGAATCCTGGACATTCCAGTGCTGAAAAAGGTCCAGGTGAGCCAGGGGCTGGGACTGTGGTGTTGGTTGGAGGTGTCGGGGGTCCACAGTCGGTGGAGCCCGCAAGGGAGGGTAGCCTTCCGTCTACTAGAGACTACCTTCCCGCTGAGATGTATGACACCTCCGACCTAGAGTCATTGTCAGAAGACAGTACGCTCCGGGCGCAGGCCCCGGAGTTCCCGAGGAAATCTAGTCCTCGGGCCAACTTTCCTCATTCAACTACATCACCCGCTCTGATGGTGGGGATGCAGCGTGCTTCGTTGCGGGCACCAAAGACAAAGCAACCCGAGATGGTGAAGGTACCTCGGCACCCGGAGGCCATCGTGCAGCCAGGAGAAGGTGAGCGAGATGTGATGCCGCCTCTAGCCAGGTTGCAGAGACTTTTCTCCCAGAGAGTCGCCCGTGAATATGGGTGGGAGTACCCCTACTTGCCTCGGGACTTATTGTATGAAGTCGAGGTCCTGCGACCAAGGTGGTATGACGAGTTTGTATGGGAAAAGCTTAAAGTGCCCCATGCCAGGCGATACTTGTCATGTTCGCCGCCTGTGTCTAAAAAGTTCAAGGACTGCAGAGCTGATTGGAGACTTGGGCGCCATATTCATGCCGATAAGGTGCTCATCTGCAGGAAAGAAGGAGAGGATGTCGAGTATTCGGTGGAAGTGTTTGACGGGCACCTGAAGCCCCTGTTTCTGCCGGATCCAAGGTTCTACTTATAGGAGAAGTGAGCTCCTATCTTGTTGCTGTTGAAACTTTCTGGAAGAGACATTCCCAGACGCCTAGAACTGTGCCCTACTTTTGATTTGATTTGGGCTTTTCTTTTACTCACTAGAGACTTGGGAGCTGTTGTTTTTTTCTCCCTTTTCTTCATGTGCCAAAGGCAGAGACTTTTGGGGTAGAGTCAGAGTAGGAAAGCAGGAAGAATGAAGATCTCACCAAGTGTCATTACCGCAGCGCTGTCACCAGGTGGCAGTGTTGTGCAACGGTTGTTTGAAATGTTCCACATGCATTACTTACTTATTGGAGTGAGTGGGTCTCTCGGCTGACGGACCCACTCATGCCAAGTTAACATAGAGTGTTAGGATGTGTTTTTTTTTGTTTCCCTTCTGCAGGAGATTCGTCGGTCAAGACTACTGAGTATGGGGTGGTTCTTAGACAGTGACGGGAGGGATTGTATATGTGTACATGACAGATGTTTTATACAAAAGTTTTAATGTTTTATAGTTCCCTTTCCCTGGAGCAGGTCTTGGCACACACAGTATCCAAAATTTGAGGGATAGCCTCTGGGGCCCACTTCATGTCACCACTCCTTGGGAGACATGGGTGTGCACCTGACGCTGGGGACCAGCGTCAAATCACAAGGGGGAGTGTGTAGCGGGGTCTTCAAAGTTAGTGGGATACACCTGGGGGTAGAGAGACCCAGGTGTGTAATTATGTCAGGGATTAGACCCCTTTTTGTTATTCGTGGAGGATTGGGTGGTGCAATATTCTCCTTGGCCTGTGGGTGGCGGGGTACCTACAGGCTCGAGGTAGAATCACTACCACAGTGTTACCTTTTTTTTTTCCCTTCCTGGAGATGGTACGGCTGGGGCGGGGAACCCGCCGTGGTGTCGATGGGAGGAGATAAAAGGGGGAGACGCCCTCGCCACGAGGTCTTTTTGGGGGATCATCTCTTCACGCACCCAGGCACCTTTGGCCTGGGTGCGGGCGGTTCAAGGTTCCGGCCTAGGCGCCCTAGGCCTGGCCGGAATGAAGATGGAGTCCATCCCAGGCACCTTCAGCCTGGGGTGAGGTACTATTGAGGAGGCCTGGGACCCGGTGACTCCGACTGGGTCCCGCGAGGGTGAAGTTGCTCCAGGGCGCCCCTTGCGAGGGGACCCGCATCTGAGGTGAGGAGGCTGGGGAGGTCACCCGTCCGAAGACCCGGTGCAGTGTCAACCCGGTGACGGATGGGCCTTCAGTAACTCCCTTGGAGGACATCTTCCCCTGATAGGGGCTACAGCGCAGCGGAGGAGCTTTAATCAAGACTCCTGCAACCCCTGGTCATAGCACAGGGAGTGTAGGGACTAGGAACCTGTACAGTGCCTCGACCTGCTCCCCCATCGTATCATGCCGTTGCATTTGACTGTATGTGGAGATACGCAATAAACCTGAGTTTGGACTTTGATGGGTGTATGGACTCTGTTGATGGGAACAAAGGGAGATTCTGGCACGGAAGGACTGACCCTCATAACCAGCACACATTTGGCCCGAGGAAGATTGGTACTGGCCTTAACCTCACCCACAGCCATGGGGAGGACATGGGCCGTAGCGCACCTCACTCTGTCGCTCGACATACCCCTAGCTAAAGAGGTCGGGGTGAGGCCGCTACATATATATTGTGACAGCAGGAAGGTAAAGTCACCTGGTTGCATCCAGGGGGGTAGATATATTTCGCCCAGATTCAGGCTTTACGCTGACTTATACAACTAGGTGGAGAGTTGTATAAGCCCAGCTTAGGCTAGTGGGCTCATGGATGACTCATACCTCTAGGGAGAGGGCTGGGCGTCGTGCAGACAGGGAGTTGATGAGACCAGCTGAAGCTTGTCAGCTCATTTAGGCCTCTATAAGAACTCCCAGCTTCATTAGATGTTAGCTCATGCCTGGAACCAGACCTGTGTGGACTGTCTAGGGAGAGTGAACCCCTGTGCGGTGAGACAAAGCCTGTGTGGCTATTTGCTTGGACATTTAAAACCAGGGACTTAGGGACTAGGACAGCACTAGGCTGATCCCAGTTGTTAGTTAGGAAACCTGTATGTTTAGTCAGAGGTCAAATTGACCAGGATTTATTTTGTTTATGTTTCTTTTGCTTTGCTGTGTTTTGTCACTGTAAATAGAAAATAAACCGCACCTTTTTGATTTTGAAAACCACAACCTCCGTCTGCTGGGCCTGTTTTTGTGTGGGGAGCCCATCCCGGGGGTCACACACACCCGCTGCCGAGCCAACCCCCTCACAGTTGGTGGAGAACCAGTGGCAGTTTTTTTTAAGCCAGCATGGAGGAGATACTGAAGCAGCTGGCTCTAGCAAATGCCAATCAACAGCAGACAAATGCAGGTTTGCAAAAGAGCCTTGCAGCTCAACAACAGAACTTCGCAGCCCAGCAGCAAGCCCAGCAGCAAGCTCACCAACAGAGTCTGGAAGCTCAGCAACAAGCCCAGCAGCAATCTGAGGCCCGCTTCATAGACCTGTTACAGAAGCAAGAGCAGAGACTACAACAAATGGAAGCAGTAATGCAGCAACGTCCGCAGACCAGTGAGGAAAGCCGTCCCACTAATACCGCGTCCTTTGGGGTGAGTCGTTTATTGACAAAAATGACTGGAGAGGATGATCCAGAGGTATTTTTGACCACATTTGAAAGGACTGCTGAAAGAGAAAAGTGGCCTGAGGAGCAGTGGGCTGGACTGGTGGCTCCTCTGTTAACTGGTGAATCGCAGAAGGCTTACTATGACCTAGAGCCTGACCAAGCAAAAGACTATGTGATGCTAAAAGCTGAGATATTGGCAAGGCTGGGTGTCACCCAGGCTGTCCGGGCTCAGCGTGTGCATAACTGGACTTTCCAGCTTGGAAAACCCCCCAGGTCTCAAATGTATGATCTCATTCACCTGAGCAGAAAGTGGCTACAGCCAGAGACTTTGTCCGCACCAAAGATTGTGGAACGTGTTGTAATGGATCGGTTTTTGAGAGCTCTTCCTACTGCCATCCAAAAGTGGGTAAGCCATGGAGACCCAGAGACGGCCGATGGTCTTGTGGATCGTGTGGAGAAATACTTGGCTACAGAGAACCTGACGGCCTCTTCCAGAGACACTCGGACTTTCCACCCTAAGACCAGACCATCCCCAGGGGCGGATAAGAGGATTCCAAGGGGTAAGGGTGGAGAGAGTGAGAGGGTGGGAGCTCTACCCCAAGTTTGGCGAGAACAGCCTGGGAAATCAGCGGCTCAAGAGGCGGCAAGAAGGATCGTTTGCTACCGCTGCCGGCAAGCGGGACATATTGCAGCCAATTGCCCGGTTGTGGAGGAACCCATGCAGTGTGACTTTCTGACGGGCAGACGTCAGTCGCTGTGTGCGACAGTCGCATGCACTGCCATTCGAGGAACTGAGAAACATTTATGCAAAATGTGTGTTAATGGTAGAAATGTTGTGGTATTGCTGGATTCAGGTAGCCTTGTGACCCTGATAAAGGCTGAGTTAGTTAAAACAGAGGTCTCTGGGAATAGCAAGGTAGCTGTTATTTGTGTGCATGGGGACACCCGAGAGTATCCAGTGACTACAGTGTGTTTCGAGACCCCCAAAGGTACCCTCTCTCATCCAGTGGGCTTAGTATCTCAGTTACCGTATGACGCCATTGTGGGAAGGGATTTTCCGAAGTTCTGGGAACTGTGGGATGATCCTGAGCCCCCCACTGGTGCCCCTATGTACCAGGAATGTGATAGCCAGAACTCCCCTGAGAGTGGTGAGGACTCTCCGGAATTTCCCTTATCAGTATTGGCAGGGGAGACTCAAGAAACTGGAGAGGAGCCCACCTCCTCAGACGAAAACCTACCGTCTGTGGAGTTTTCTGATCTTGAGGTTCACAGGGAAAACTTTGCCACAGAACAGTTGAAAGACCCCGCCCTAATAAAGGCACGGGAAAACGTAGTGAAAATAGATGGCGAGTTAGTGAACCCAGATAATACCTGCACTTACCCATACTTCAGCGTAGAGAAGGACCTACTGTATCGGGTGGCAAAAAGGGCAGAAGAAACCGTTGAGCAGCTTGTGGTGCCCAAACCTTACAGGAAGTTGGTGTTGGAGTTGGCCCATGGGCACATTCTTGGAGGTCATCTGGGGACAGAGAAAACCCGAGAGAGGGTATTACAGAGATTCTATTGGCCGGGGGTGATGAAGGACATAGAAAATTATTGTTCCTCCTGCCCTGTGTGTCAGAGGTCGGCCCCGATGCCACATTTCCGTAGCCCGCTGGTCCCTCTACCCATCATTGAGGTCCCGTTTGAGAGGATCGCCATGGATTTGGTAGGTCCTATAATCAAGTCCGCTAGGGGGCACCAGTACATATTAGTTATAATGGACTATGCCACCCGTTATTCAGAAGCGATCCCTCTCCGAAATACCTCGGCCAAAACCATAGCCAAAGAGCTATCTCTTGTGTTTAGCCGGGTGGGTATTTGTAAAGAACTGCTTACGGACCAAGGTACACCCTTTATGTCCCGGGTTATGAAGGAGCTGTGTAAATTGTTCAAAGTGACGCAATTACGTACATCTGTGTATCACCCCCAGACCGATGGGCTGGTTGAAAGATTCAACAAAACCCTAAAACAAATGTTGAAGAAAGTGGTGGATAGAGATGGAAAGGATTGGGACTGTCTACTTCCTTATCTGATGTTTGCTATTAGGGAGGTGCCCCAATCCTCTACGGGATTCTCCCCCTTTGAGTTACTGTATGGGAGACACCCAAGAGGGCTGTTGGATATTGCCAAGGAAACTTGGGAAAGTGAGAGTTCTCCCCACAGGAGTGTGATTGAGCATGTCGCCCTGATGCAAGACCGAATTGCACAGGTAATGCCCATCGTGAAGGAACATTTGGCCCAAGCGCAGTTAGCACAGCAGAGAGTGTACAACCGTGGAGCCAAGACCCGTACCTTTTCCCCGGGGGATAGGATACTGGTACTTGTCCCTACGGTTGAAAGTAAATTCCTTGCCAAATGGCAAGGCCCCTACGAGATAATGGAAAAAGTGAGCGAAGTGAATTACAAGGTCAGACAACCAGGAAGGCGAAAGCCCGAACAGATCTATCACGTTAATCTGTTGAAAGCCTGGAGGGATAGAGAGTCCCTAGTCGCAGACACTTGGTCACCAGCTCAAACTGGTTGCGTGATTCCGGAGGTTGGAATAGCAGCCACCTTGTCACAACCCCAACAACAGGAGGTTAAGGAGTTTGTGCTTCGCAACAAGGAGGTATTCTCTGAGCTGCCGGGACAAACATCTGGGGTAGAGCATGACATCATTACCCCGCCCGGTGAAAGGGTGAAGTTAAAACCCTATCGGATCCCAGAGGTCCGACGGGAGGCAATACGGGAGGAAGTACAGAAAATGCTGAACTTAGGGGTGATAGAGGAGTCCCAAAGTGATTGGTCTAGTCCCATTGTGTTGGTGCCTAAACCGGATGGGAGCTGGCGATTTTGTAACGATTTTCGACAGTTGAACAAAGTTACAAAATTTGACACCTACCCCATGCCACGTATAGATGAGTTGATCGACCGGCTGGGAACAGCCCGATACATGACGACTCTTGACCTCACAAAAGGGTATTGGCAAATCCCCCTGGCCAAGTCGGCCAAAGAGAAAACCGCATTTGTAACCCCAGACGGGGCGTTCCAATATAAAAGAATGCCGTTCGGGTTACAGAATGCGCCGGCCACATTCCAGCGGAAAATGGACCAGATGCTGAGGCCCCATCGGAAGTATGCTGCGGCTTACCTGGATGACATAATTGTCCATAGCACAGATTGGGCCTCACATCTGCCAAAAGTGCAAGCAGTCCTGGACTCTGTTCGGGAAGCGGGGTTTACGGCTAACCCCAAGAAGTGTACCATTGGGCAGGAGGAGGCCAAATATCTTGGGTACACCATTGGGAGGGGAGTAATAAAACCCCAACTCAACAAAGTCGAGGCCATCCAGAGTTGGCCACGTCCCAACAGCAAGAAGCAGGTACGAGCCTTTCTGGGAATCGCTGGGTATTATCGGCGATTCATTCCCCACTTTGCTTCTAAGGCTGTGCCCCTAACCAACCTGACGAAGGGGAAAGGGTCGGTCATGATTAAATGGACCCCCGAGGCTGAGGCAGCATTCCAATTCTTGAAACAAGCCTTATGTAGCCAGCCAGTGTTGTACTCACCCGACTTCTCTAAAGACTTTGTCGTACAAAGTGATGCGTCAGATGTGGGGTTAGGAGCAGTATTGTCCCAGGTCTGGAACGGGGAAGAGCACCCAGTCATTTACCTCAGCAGGAAATTGAAGTCCCATGAGGTAAATTACGCCACGGTTGAAAAGGAGTGTTTAGCGGTGAAGTGGGCTCTAGATTCCCTTCGGTACTACCTGCTAGGTAGGCACTTTGACATGGTTACGGATCACGCTCCGTTAAAGTGGATGGCTCAAAACAAGGAAACAAATAGAAGAGTGAATAGGTGGTTCCTGGCCCTCCAGGAATTCAACTTCACAGTAAAGCATCGCCCTGGCGTTCAAATGGGGAATGTGGATGCTTTGTCTCGAGTACATGAATGCCTGATTGCTGGTGTTCCAACCCCGAGGTTAAAACAAGAGGGGGGGGTATGTGACAGCAGGAAGGTAAAGTCACCTGGTTGCATCCAGGGGGGTAGATATATTTCGCCCAGATTCAGGCTTTACGCTGACTTATACAACTAGGTGGAGAGTTGTATAAGCCCAGCTAAGGCTAGTGGGCTCATGGATGACTCATACCTCTAGGGAGAGGGCTGGGCGTCGTGCAGACAGGGAGTTGATGAGACCAGCTGAAGCTTGTCAGCTCATTTAGGCCTCTATAAGAACTCCCAGCTTCATTAGATGTTAGCTCATGCCTGGAACCAGACCTGTGTGGACTGTCTAGGGAGAGTGAACCCCTGTGCGGTGAGACAAAGCCTGTGTGGCTATTTGCTTGGACATTTAAAACCAGGGACTTAGGGACTAGGACAGCACTAGGCTGATCCCAGTTGTTAGTTAGGAAACCTGTATGTTTAGTCAGAGGTCAAATTGACCAGGATTTATTTTGTTTATGTTTCTTTTGCTTTGCTGTGTTTTGTCACTGTAAATAGAAAATAAACCGCACCTTTTTGATTTTGAAAACCACAACCTCCGTCTGCTGGGCCTGTTTTTGTGTGGGGAGCCCATCCCGGGGGTCACACACACCCGCTGCCGAGCCAACCCCCTCACAGTATATATATATTGTGACAGCAGGAAGGTAAAGTCACCTGGTTGCATCCAGGGGGGTAGATATATTTCTCCCAGATTCAGGCTTTATGCCGACTTATACAACTAGGTGGAGAGTTGTATAAGGCTAGTGGGCTCATGGATGACTCATA
This sequence comes from Rana muscosa, assembly GCA_029206835.1. Lineage (NCBI taxonomy): Eukaryota > Metazoa > Chordata > Amphibia > Anura > Ranidae > Rana > Rana muscosa. The sequence goes on from CM055118.1 coordinate 289,656,780, forward strand.
CCTCTAGGGAGAGTGTGGGGCGTCGTGCAGACAGAGATGAGGAGACCAGCTGAACCTTGTCAGCTCATTTAGGCCTCTATAAGAACTCCCAGCTTCATTAGATGTTAGCTCATGCCTGGAACCAGACCTGTGTGGACTGTCTAGGGAGAGTGAACCCCTGTGCGGTGAGGCAAAGCCTGTGTGGCTATTTGTTTGGACTTTTACTAAACCAGGGACTTAGGGACTAGGACAGCACCAGGCTGATCCCAGTTGTTAGTTTAGGAAACCTGCATGTTTAGTCAGAGGTCAAACTGACCAGGATTTATTTTGTTTATGTTTCTTTTTGGCTTTGCTGTGTTTTTGTCACTGTACATAGAGAAATAAACCGCACCTTTTGATTTTGAAAACCACAACCTCCGTCTGCTGGCCCTGTTTTTGTGTGGGGAGCCCATCCCGGGGGTCACACACACCCGCTACCGAGTTAACCCCCTCACAGTTGGTGGAGAACCAGTGGCAGTTTTTTTTAAGCCAGCATGGAGGAGATACTGAAACAGCTGGCTCTAGCAAATGCCAATCAACAGCAGACAAATGCAGGTTTGCAAAGGAGCCTTGCAGCCCAGCAGCAAGCTCATCAACAAGCCCAGCAGCAATCTGAGGCCCGCTTCATAGACCTGTTACAGAAGCAAGAGCAGAGACTACAACAAATGGAAGCAGTAATGCAGCAACGTCCGCAGACCAGTGAGGAAAGCCGTCCCACTAATACCGCGTCCTTTGGGGTGAGTCGTTTATTGACAAAAATGACTGGAGAGGATGATCCAGAGGTATTTTTGACCACATTTGAAAGGACTGCTGAAAGAGAAAAGTGGCCTGAGGAGCAGTGGGCTGGACTGGTGGCTCCTCTGTTAACTGGTGAATCGCAGAAGGCTTACTATGACCTAGAGCCTGACCAAGCAAAAGACTATGTGATGCTAAAAGCTGAAATATTGGCAAGGCTGGGTGTCACCCTGGCTGTCCGGGCTCAGCGTGTGCATAACTGGACTTTCCAGCTTGGAAAACCCCCCAGGTCTCAAATGTATGATCTCATTCACCTGAGCAGGAAGTGGCTACAGCCAGAGACTTTGTCCGCACCAGAGATTGTGGAACGTGTTGTAATGGATCGGTTTTTGAGAGCTCTTCCTACTGCCATCCAAAAGTGGGTAAGCCATGGAGACCCAGAGACGGCCGGTGGTCTTGTGGATCGTGTAGAGAAATACTTGGCTACAGAGAACCTGACGGCCTCTTCCAGAGACACTCGGACTTTCCACCCTAAGACCAGACCACCCCCAGGGGCGGATAAGAGGATTCCAAGGGGTAAGGGTGGAGAGAGTGAGAGGGTGGGAGCTCTACCCCAAGTTTGGCGAGAACAGCCTGGGAAATCAGCGGCTCAAGAGGCGGCAAGAAGGATCGTTTGCTACCGCTGCCGGCAAGCGGGACATATTGCAGCCAATTGCCCGGTTGTGGAGGAACCCATGCAGTGTGACTTTCTGACGGGCAGACGTCAGTCGCTGTGTGCGACAGTCGCATGCACTGCCATTCGAGGAACTGAGAAACATTTATGCAAAATGTGTGTTAATGGTAGAAATGTTGTGGTATTGCTGGATTCAGGTAGCCTTGTGACCCTGATAAAGGCTGAGTTAGTTAAAACAGAGGTCTCTGGGAATAGCAAGGTAGCTGTTATTTGTGTGCATGGGGACACCCGAGAGAGGGTATTACAGAGATTCTATTGGCCTGGAGTGATGAAGGACATAGAAAATTATTGTTCCTCCTGCCCTGTGTGTCAGAGGTCGGCCCCGATGCCACATTTCCGTAGCCCGCTGGTCCCTCTACCCATCATTGAGGTCCCGTTTGAGAGAATCGCAATGGATTTGGTAGGTCCTATAATCAAGTCCGCTAGGGGGCACCAGTACATATTGGTTATAATGGACTATGCCACCCGTTATCCAGAAGCGATCCCTCTCAGAAATACCTCGGCCAAAACCATAGCCAAAGAGCTATCTCTTGTTTTTAGCCGGGTGGGTATTTGTAAAGAACTGCTTACGGACCAAGGTACACCCTTTATGTCCCGGGTTATGAAAGAGCTGTGTAAATTGCTCAAAGTGACGCAATTGCGTACATCTGTGTATCACCCCCAAACCGATGGGCTGGTTGAAAGATTCAACAAAACCCTAAAACAAATGTTGAAGAAAGTGGTGGATAGAGATGGAAAGGATTGGGACTGTCTACTTCCTTATTTGATGTTTGCTATTAGGGAGGTGCCCCAATCCTCTACGGGATTCTCCCCCTTTGAGTTACTGTATGGGAGACACCCAAGAGGGCTGTTGGATATTGCCAAGGAAACTTGGGAAAGTGAGAGTTCTCCCCACAGGAGTGTGATTGAGCATGTCGCCCTGATGCAAGATCGAATTGCACAGGTAATGCCCATCGTGAAGGAACATTTGGCCCAAGCGCAGTTGGCACAGCAGAGAGTGTACAACCGTGGAGCAAAGACCCGTACCTTTTCCCCGGGGGATAGGATATTGGTACTTGTCCCTACGGTTGAAAGTAAATTCCTTGCCAAATGGCAAGGCCCCTACGAGATAATGGAAAAAGTGAGCGAAGTGAATTACAAGGTCAGACAACCAGGAAGGCGAAAGCCCGAACAGATATATCACGTTAATCTGTTGAAAGCCTGGAGGGATAGAGAGTCCCTAGTCGCAGAAACTTGGTCACCAGCTCAAACTGGTTGCGTGATTCCGGAGGTTGGAATAGCAGCCACCTTGTCACAACCCCAACAACAGGAGGTTAAGGAGTTTGTGCTTCGCAACAAGGAGGTGTTCTCTGAGCTGCCGGGACAAACATCTGGGGTAGAGCATGATATTATTACCCCGCCCGGTGAAAGGGTGAAGTTAAAACCCTATCGGATCCCAGAGGCCCGACGGGAGGCAATACGGGAGGAAGTACAGAAAATGCTGAACTTAGGGGTGATAGAGGAGTCCCAAAGTGATTGGTCTAGTCCCATTGTGTTGGTGCCTAAACCGGATGGGAGCTGGCGATTTTGTAACGATTTTCGTCAGTTGAACAAAGTTACAAAATTTGACACCTACCCCATGCCACGTATAGATGAGTTGATCGACCGGCTGGGAACAGCCCGATACATGACGACTCTTGACCTCACAAAAGGGTATTGGCAAATTCCCCTGGCCAAGTCGGCCAAAGAGAAAACCGCATTTGTAACCCCAGACGGGGCGTTCCAATATAAGAGAATGCCGTTCGGGTTACAGAATGCGCCGGCCACATTCCAGCGGAAAATGGACCAGATACTGAGGCCCCATCGGAAGTATGCTGCGGCTTACCTGGATGACGTAATTGTCCATAGCACAGATTGGGCCTCACATCTGCCAAAAGTGCAAGCAGTCCTAGACTCTATCCGGGAAGCGGGGTTTACGGCTAACCCCAAGAAGTGTACCATTGGGCAGGAGGAGGCCAAATATCTTGGGTACACCATTGGCAGGGGAGTGATAAAACCCCAACTCAACAAAGTCGAGGCCATCCAGAGTTGGCCACGTCCCAACAGCAAGAAGCAGGTACGGGCCTTTCTGGGAATCGCGGGTTATTATCGGCGCTTCATTCCCCACTTTGCTTCTAAGGCTGTGCCCCTAACCAACCTGACGAAAGGGAAAGGGTCGGTCATGATTAAATGGACCCCCGAGGCTGAGGCAGCATTCCAATTCTTGAAACAAGCCTTATGTAGCCAGCCAGTGTTGTACTCACCCGACTTCTCTAAAGACTTTGTCGTACAAAGTGATGCGTCAGATGTGGGGTTAGGAGCAGTATTGTCCCAGGTCTGGAACGGGGAAGAGCACCCAGTCATTTACCTCAGCAGGAAGTTGAAGTCCCATGAGGTAAATTACGCCACGGTTGAAAAGGAGTGTTTAGCGGTGAAGTGGGCTCTAGATTCCCTTCGGTACTATCTGCTAGGTAGGCACTTTGACATGGTTACGGATCACGCTCCGTTAAAGTGGATGGCTCAAAACAAGGAGACAAATAGAAGAGTGAATAGGTGGTTCCTGGCCCTACAGGAATTCAACTTCACAGTAAAGCATCGCCCTGGCGTTCAAATGGGGAATGTGGATGCTTTGTCTCGAGTACATGAATGCCTGATTGCTGGTGTTCCAACCCCAAGGTTAAAACAAGAGGGGGGGGGTATGTGACAGCAGGAAGGTAAAGTCACCTGGTTGCATCCAGGGGGGTAGATATATTTCTCCCAGATTCAGGCTTTATGCCGACTTATACAACTAGGTGGAGAGTTGTATAAGGCTAGTGGGCTCATGGATGACTCATACCTCTAGGGAGAGTGTGGGGCGTCGTGCAGACAGAGATGAGGAGACCAGCTGAACCTTGTCAGCTCATTTAGGCCTCTATAAGAACTCCCAGCTTCATTAGATGTTAGCTCATGCCTGGAACCAGACCTGTGTGGACTGTCTAGGGAGAGTGAACCCCTGTGCGGTGAGGCAAAGCCTGTGTGGCTATTTGTTTGGACTTTTACTAAACCAGGGACTTAGGGACTAGGACAGCACCAGGCTGATCCCAGTTGTTAGTTTAGGAAACCTGCATGTTTAGTCAGAGGTCAAACTGACCAGGATTTATTTTGTTTATGTTTCTTTTTGGCTTTGCTGTGTTTTTGTCACTGTACATAGAGAAATAAACCGCACCTTTTGATTTTGAAAACCACAACCTCCGTCTGCTGGCCCTGTTTTTGTGTGGGGAGCCCATCCCGGGGGTCACACACACCCGCTACCGAGTTAACCCCCTCACAGTATATATATATATATATATATATATATATATATAAATGTAGCGGGTATTTGAATTTAAGGGAAGCATCTGGGTGGTAGTGTAACCCAGTTGCACTGATTGCTAGGGAATCCGAGACCCTCTTATGGTTCTTGGAGTACTGTGGTGGTGTGAGGTTCCCTGCGGGTGGCATTGTTGCCCTGGGCCGGAGTTGAACCTACACCGCAAGACTGTGCCTTTTTGTCCTCCCCTGGCGCTGGTACGGCGGGGCGGGGAACCTGCTGTGACGCAAAGGGAGAGGAGATAAAAGGGGCGGACGCCCTTACCACGGGGTTCAGAGTTCGGAGTCGGAGGACACAGCCGCACCCAGGCACCTTCAGCCTGGGTGCTGGCGTTCCGGAGTTCCGGCCCAGGTGCCCTTGACTTGGCCGGAGCGGGAGATGGAGTCCATCTCAGGCACCTTTAACCTGGGGTGAGGTACTATGGCGGATGCCTGGGGCTCAGTACCTTTGACTGAGTTCCGCGAGGGTGGAGGAATCCGAGGGGGCCCAAACTCCTTGGGTGCCCGTGTCTGAGGCCGAGGAGACTGGTGAGCGGAACTTCTCTGGAGAGTCCGGCGCAGCATTGCTGGTGACAGAGAGGCCTCCGGTGACTCCCTTGGACGGATATCCTTCCCCTGACAGGGGCTGTGCTAGTAAAGGTAATTCATGTTCTACCTCACATAGTCAGTGGCAGTGACTATTCGCCACTGGTGACACCACAGTGGTTAGCGATACTTTAAAGGATTGTGCCTCGACCTACTCCCATTAATACTGAACTGTTGCAAAGGTCCCAACTTGACTGTGCTGTATATTTATTCGCTGAGAAGAATAAAACTGTGTTGGACCTATTCAGTGTGTGGAACTCTGGTTACTAGGAGCAAAGGAGGAGTCAAGGACGAAGGAAAGGATTTGACTCTAGGACACCTACACAAAGCCCAATCTTTCTGGCCTTCACCTCTTCACTATGGAGGACATGGGCCGTGGTGTATCTCATCCCTCCCCCCGGTACTAATACCCCTAGACAAAGACAGACAAGCCGAGAATGAGAAGGGGTGAGGTCACTATATATATATATATATATATATATATATATATATATATATATAGCGGGGTCCCCTTTAAGACTCCCAGGACTACCTTACCCAGAACCCCCTTCTGCAATGTTTCCACCCCAGAGACTCATGGGTGGAGCTTTATAAGGAGGAGGCGAGGCTAGGCTCGGCCTCTTTGGGACACGAGACTTCAGTGAGAGATCCTCCTGTGCGGACCTGCTGCTGTGCAAGGCCTGAAGCCTGGGGCCTTGCGCAGTTACCAAAGAGCCTTCCACCCTACCGCGAGCCTGGGTGGCATCTAACTCTGTTTTCTACAACCGTGGTTGGATCGGGGACCCGATCGCTGCAGACGCTGTGTGTGGAGACACAGTCGGTGGAAGTCCCGGACTGGGATCGCGCGTCCGGAGGGGTGAGCGAGCGTATGCTCAGACCATATGCGGTTTATTGTTGATGTGCCTACAGAGTGCCGTGGCCCACCAGTTCATATTTGAGACTCTCACTGGAGATCCATAGCAGAAGTGAGTCAGAGGATCTCCAGTGTAGTGTTTGCTTCATTCCATTAACCCTTGGATTACAAATGTTGTTCTTTCATGTGCAGCACCTTTAAAGACTTGCCGGTGAAGAAATTATCATCCCTAGAGACTGAGTTGTAGTATTATGAGTCAGGCCTGACTCGCTAGATAGTTTATTTAGTTGCTGCGCCACAGGGCGCCTAGTTAACGGTCGCCCCATGTGGCACACCATTACTGTTCCATTAATACATAGTGTGTTTATTGCTGCAGGGCTCTGCAACCAATTTCATGTGAACTGTTACCACTGTTGATTCTTTTATGACAATAGAAAGTAAACTGATTATTTGTTTATTATTGCCTTGGTGTCTGAGTTTGATCATAGAGTATAAGAGATATATTGTTACCCTAGACTAGCTGTGCCAGAGTGGGTCGAGTAGATTGCCGGGGGTTGGCGGAGCTGTATTCAGGGCCCAAACTAAATCTGCGGCCCTCTTAGCTGAGGGTATCACTACATATATATATATATATATACTGTATATTATAGAAATTTGGTGATGATTGGTGAAGTGTTAGTTTATTGAGTTTTGTTCTAATTTACACTCTCCCTGATAGTGATTGCGCTTAGGTATTTTTGATTTATTTTTTGCCTAAAGGGGTTTATGTACAGTTCGCTGAACAAATGTGATCCACTCAGATATGAAACTTGCTGATTTTGTTTTATAGAACTATTTTCTATAATCAAAGCACCATCTAGTGGCCATCAGAGTGTGCTCACATCAGAGTCTGTTTACACGCGTGTTTTAAGTTGGGACAGAGCGCCTTTAAGGAACTGCTTGGATTAGGGTTGTTACTTATTACATAAATATAGCTATGTCCCACCTTGTAGCCCCAAAACACTGCTGATCACCACAATATGGCCGCTTCCACGCTTCTTCATGGATGGTAGAAGCTCTTTGACCAAGTGCACAACCCCAAAAAAGTTTGTCTCAAAGATCTTCCTCATGTCATCCATGGAATGGCTTTCAAGGGGGCCAATGTGTCCAATACCAGCGTTGTTCACTATAATGAGATATTATGTATTTACAGCAAATGAAACAGAAGAACAAAAAGAACATTTATTAAAAATAGAACACATAGAATTACAAAGCTAAATGCAGAGAGAAAGTAAACAATAGTAGCAGTGAGCTCTTATTGATGGAAATTTTCCCTCTAGTGGTCAGTAGCTTCTAGTAGCTTCTCCTACACATTAAAGCTTTAAGCCTCGTACACACGATCGGATTTCCATCGGACAAAGCGTAGGACTTTTGTCCGAAGGGCGTTGGCCGTGAACTTGTTCTGCATACAGACAAAACGTTGTCAGCCAACAAATATGAAACTACGTGTTTTTTCAGCTCTTTAGAGCCACCCTTTGGGCAACTTCTGCTAATGTTGTGCTATGATTAGCATTGCTTCTGAGCATGCGTGTTTGTACTTTGGATTTTTTTCCGACGGACTTGTGCATACACGATCGTATAATCCGACATCACATATTTGTTTTCGGAAAATTTTAAAGCATGCTATTCAACATTTGTTGTCGGAAAATCCGACAACAATTGTCCGATGGAGCATACAAACGGTCGGATTTTCCGACAAAACCCTGCCATCACACAATTCCCGTCGGAAAATCCGATCGTGTGTACGAGGCTTTATTGTTCCCCCTATTTGTATAGAAACATAGAAGAGTGACTGCAGAAAAAATAAGACTAAGTGGTCCATTGAATCTACTACATTTTTTTTTCATATGTGTTAACTTTTTTGTCTGAGTATAGATCTATATTTGTCCCAAGCAGGTTTAAATCCACTTACTGTTGACTGACTCACTGGTGGAAGTCTGTTCCAAGCATCATCTACTCTTTCCGCAAAATATTACTTTCTAAGATTAGTTTTAAACTCTCCTCCTGCTAGTTAGAGGTCATGTCCCCGTGTTCTTGATCTTAGCTTCTGAAGTCTCTGCTGATATGTTTTATCCCCCAGACCTTTCACCATTCTTGTTACCCATCTCTAGACTCATTCTCTCTTATCAACATCTTTTTGTAAGTGAGGTCTCCAGAACTGGACACTGTATTCTAAAATGAGGTCTCTCTAAGGATTTACATAGGGGAATTAGGACCCCCTCCCTCCTGCTAGTGACCCCACTAGTGGTTCATTATTGTTTTATGAAGTCAGACTTTCTAAAAAGTTAAGTGTTACCCACTTACTGACCGCCTCACTAATGAGTACGGCGGCAGAGTGGCTCTCCTGTGCTGGAGCACGTACCTAGTACATGCTCCAGCACTTCTGGGTAGGAGGGGCGTGCCGGCTGTGCTGTAATTAGACCAAGCACAAGCCAATCTGTGGGTGGCAGCCAATGGATGACCGCCGGCACCCACAGATCGGCGGGGAGAAATACAGGAAAGAGCTCTGTAAACAATACAGAGCTCTGTCCTGTCAGCGAGGATGTGCTGGTTTTTGTTTCCCTTACTAAAAGCACCTCAAAGTAAACACACCAAGTACTGTTAGGCGCACATTTAACCCTTTGATCGCCCTAGATGCTAAACCCTTCCCAGCCAGTGCCATTAGTACAGTGACAGTGCATATTTTTAGCACTGATCACAGTATCGATGTCACTGGTTCCCACAAAGTGTCAGTTAGTGTCAGACTGCCCGCATTACTATCACAGTCCTGCTAAGTTGCTGATCACCGACAAAATTTTGTATTTTTTTTTTTTAAATCCAGTATATATTGCATAGTTTGTAGACGCTATAATGTTTGTGTAAACCACTCAATGTACGCTTATTATGATTTTGTTTAGGAAAATCTATGAATATGGCCTAAATTGATGAAGAAATTAAATTTTTTACATTTTGTTATTGGATATGTTTCATCGCAAAAGGAAAATATATTGGGGTTTTTTCAAACATTTTTGACTTTTTGTTATAGTGCAAAAAAAAACAAAAACAAAAAAAACCCAGTTGTGATCAAATACCACCAAAAGAAAGCTCTATTTGTGGGTAAAAAAATATATAAATTTTGTTTGTGTACAGCATTGCATGACCACGCAATTATCAGTTAAAATAAAGTAGTGCCAAAAAGCAAAAAATGGTCTGGTCATGAAGGGGGGTAAATCTTCTGGAGGATAAGTATTATTATTTATGCAGCCCTATGTCAAACCCCTCTTCCACAGTAGCGTGCTTAAGATTGTGAGAGAAGAGGACCAGATTGCCACCAGTCCCACTTGTCCCCTTATCCTTGCAATTTATCCTTGGCCCTGTTTATATCTTATGTAGCCTTCCAATGCTGATTACTGCGATGGCCAGCTATAGATGGGGGCAGTGGTGTCTTTTTTGTATCACTGTCGTGTATATTGGTTTGCAGCCATTGAGCTACATGCTGGGTGCTCAGTGTGCTTCTGTACCTTTTAAGAAGGGGTGGGCTCCCCTTCAGTCCACCTGCCCTCCCCTATCCATCAGAACGCATGTGCCTCCACTGTGGGGACACTTATAAGTTAGTGTTAGGTACCACAGATACCAGGGTGCCATGGCGAGGCTATGTGGCTTACGCATGCATTTGAAAATGCGTCCAGACTAAACCCCTGCTTTTAATGCATACTGTTAGACAGGTTTAATTGGTTGTCTGCGAGCTGGTCGGTAAGTAAGCTTTGTTTTTTCGCTTGGATTTATCCTTGGCCCTGTTTAACCACTTAAGCCCCGGACCATTTGGCTAGCCAAAGACCAGGCCACTTTTTGCGATTCAGCACTGCGTCGCTTTAACTGACAATTGCGCGGTCGTGCGACGTGGCTCCCAAACAAAATTTACGTCCTTTTTTCCCACAAATAGAGCTTTCTTTTGGTGGTATTTGATCACCTCTGCGGTTTTTATTTTTTGTGCTATAAACAAAAAAAGAACAAAAATTTTGAAAAAAATGCAATAATTGTTTCCTTTTTGCTATTATAAATATCCCCAAAAAATATATAAAAAAATATTTTTTTCCTCAGTTTAGGCCGATACGTATTCTTCTACATATTTTTGGTAATTTTTTTTCGCAATAAGCGTTTATTGATTGGTTTGCGCAAAAGTTATAGCGTCTACAAAATAGGGGATAATTTTATGGCATTTTTATTACCGGTAATATTTTTTTTTTACTGGTAATGGCGGCGATCAGCGATTTTTATTGTGACTGCGACATTATGGCGGACACATCGGACACTTTTGACACCATTTTGGGACCATTGTCATTTTTACAGTGATATAAAAATGCACTGATTACTGTAAAAATTACACTGGCAGTGAAGGGGTTAACCTGTAGGGGGCGCTGAAGGGGTTAAGTGTGTCCTAGGGAGTGATTCTAACTGTTAGGGGGCGTGGCTACGAGTGACACATCACTGATCGCTGTTCCCGATGAGAGGGTACAGACGATCAGTGACATGTCATTAGGAAGAATGGGGAGATGTGTTTACACTGACATCTCCCCGTTCTTCAGCTCTGTGTCCCGATCGCGGGACACCGGCGAACATCGAGTCCATGGGTCCTGCGGGCAGGGTCGCGAGCAGGCCGCCGGCGGCGCCGGTGACCCCAGCAAGAGCACAATTTCGGCTGAAGGCATCCAATGCGCCCGAACAATAACTAGACTTGTGCACAACGGAAACATTTGTTTAGTTTAGTTTAGTTTCTTTTCGGTCCTGTTGATTCGTAATCATTCGTAATTTTTCTAAACGGGATTTTTCGTGTTCCGACTAATTCGTATTTTCGCAAGCGACATTTTTCATTGAATCGGAATAATTCGTATTAATTTAAGCCTTATTTTTAGTTGATTTATAATTCGTACTTTCGGTAGAGTACATCGTTTTTCGTTGATTCTGGACACAACTTCTACTTTCGTAACTTTTTTTTGGTTCGATGATTCGTGATTTTCCGTGTCTCTCTCTCAATGGCGCTGCCTAACGTGCTTCAAATGGATTCGTACATTCGTAACTTTTTTTGGTTTGTTGATTTGTGATTTTCCGTGTCTCTCTCACAATGGCGCTGCCTAACGTGCTTCGAATGGATTCGTACTTTTCCAAATACATTGCGGTTATTTGTAACGATTCAAAAACTCTCGTATTTTACTTTTGTTTTTGACATGCGGCTATAGCCTCCGCCCCTGTACACCATTTTGAGAGGGAGTTCAGCACGGTGAGGGAGGAGCAGAGAGCAGAGCAGAGTGTTATTGTGCTTCGAATGGATTCGTACATTCGTAACTTTTTTTTGGTTAGTTGATTCGTAATTTTCCGCGTCTCACAATAGCTTTGCCTAACGTGTTTCTAATGGATTCATACATTCGTAACTTTTTTTTTGGTTCGTTGATTTGTAATTTTCCGTGGCGGATCACAACAAGTCGACTTGCTGTTGCATTAGGCCGCATTAACACAACAACAAATTATGCCGAAGGCATTCGGGCATTCACTATTTGCAATATAATTTATTTCGGATTCGGTTTTATTCGTAATTACTTTGTTCGGAAATTCGAATGCTTCCGAACGTCCGAAAGTTGCTAAATTCGTACGAATTTCCAATTCGTCACAAAACGAATTGCACAAGCCTAACAATAACATCACTCACTTGATTATGTGAAAGTACTCAGGCCAACAGTTTGGTTCTAAAGCCAAGTAATTCCACTGGGGAGGAGGTCACATGCTTCACCATGCTCAGAAGTGCCCGGTTGCCAGTTGTGGAAGAACAAGAAGCCACCGGGCAGCACTGGCAAGGTGAGTATAGGGACTTGGGGGGGGGCTGGATTGGCAAGGTGACAGTGTCTCTTTAATAAAAACATTTCAAATCCATTTACAACGTAAAATGTAAGACAGTTGGATCTCTTATGACTTCTACCTGATATACTCTTTATCGGTCTTGTTAAATCTGCTCTGTAACCCTATAATTGTGATTATGTATGGTGTTTCCTATAACAAGACAGATACCCGATTTTACACATAGACAGGTCCCCTACCTAGAATGTCCACCGTCTGACCAGGCAGGGCTGCTAGACACTTCTTCACAGAGTCTTCACTGGTCACATCCAGCTGTCTGATCTCCAGTGTTTTATTGAGATGCTGTCCAGCTTCTTCCTCCAGTTTGCCACTCTTCCGCAAATCCCTCATGGTGGCGAAGACTACACGGAGAGGGCACAAATATTCCAAATCAATGTTAACAGATGAAAAGATCATATTTAAATGCCAGACTATTAAACCATTTATAGGATTTAAATTGTGTGACCACATTAAATCTTCAGTTTCTTTAAATGTACCTGTTTTGAAACTATGTAGGTTGCCATTGCTAATAAAAGGTAAAAAACTGCGCTAGTACTAAAATTAATAAAAAACCTAAATATAGGCAGCAGTGATAGTGTGACAGGCACCAAAAGCAAATAAAAGAATAGACAACCATCCTACTCCTATAGGAGGACGCTCAGTGACGTCACCACGCTCGAGGAGTGAGGCTCCTGGTATGCCGGCCGGCAACTATACTGTTACATGCTGTTTTTATTGTTCTATTCTGTAAGTATAACTTACGTTTTTTAGTAAATTTTGATAAACGGAGTTACGCTATTGGTCTGCCCTTTTTATCTATTCTATGTTTGGGGGCTTACGATCTGGATGTGTGTGGGGTTAACCCGAACGGAGTTTGCCTGCTGATTAAGGGAGGATTACTGCTACAGTATCAAAGGCCGCGGCTGGGTTACAGTCGAATGTCCCAAACCGCTTGCCTTCTGGTAAGCTGCTTCCCTATTTTGGTGGTGGATACCTCACATTAAGATTTGAGTAGTCACTGTGGTGCTGTACTCAGTGTTTCCCTGACATAAGGATTTGTGGACCTTTTTCCAGACCATTCACTGTGCAATATTTGTTGGACTCTAATTGGTGCAATATCTGTTGGACTTTTTATCCTGATTACCTACCAAGTTAACATCTTTTGGTGTTGGAATGGGTTTGGGCTAAGAGGGTTGGCGCAGTTTTTTTTCTTTTTTTTATTTTCTTTTATTTAGGTTGCCATTGCTGACCTTTTTAAATAAGAATCTTTATGTCTTAATGAATTAAGCTTCTATTTTTTTCTTTCCAGTAGATATTGTTACATAGTTAGTCAGGTTGAAAAAAGACACAAGTCCATCTAGTTCAACCATAAAAATAAATAAAATAAAAAATATACAATCCCATATACCCAATTCTATACCCACAGTTGGTCCAGAGCAGTGGTCTCCAAACTGTGGCCCGGGGACCAGATGCAGCCATTTCCTTGCTTTTATCTGGCCCTTGAGGGGCTATTTCAACCACTGATACCAACCATTGGACATAATCCCGCTGCCCCCACTGACCCCAATGAAGGGGCACAATTCCTCCCAATGACTCCAATGATAGGGCACAATTCCCCTACAGACACCAATGATGGAGCACTGTTTTTCCTACGGACACCGGGACCTTTTCTACGTCCAATGGCCATAGTTCAGCCCGCCAAAAGTGTAAAGGCCAGTAAACTGCCCTTTGTTTAGAAAGTTTGGAGACCCCTGATGTATGCCGCGTACACACGATCGGACATTCCGACAACAAAACCATGGATATTTTTCCGACGGATGTTGGCTGAAACTTGTCTTGCATACACACGGTCGCACAAATGTTGTCGGAAATTGCGAACGTCAAGAACGCGGTCACGTACAGCACGTACGACGGCACATCAAAAGGGAAGTTCAATACCAAGTGCGGCACCCTTTGGGCTCCTTCTACTAATTTTGTGTTAGTAGAAGTTTGGTGAGAGACAATTTGCACTTTTCAGCCTCGTGCTTTTCAGTCCGTGACATGTTTGCAGCGTGACGAATGTGCTATCTCCATTACGAACGCTAGTTTTACCAGACCGAGCGCTTCCGTCTTATACTTGATTCAGAGCATGCGTGGAATTTTGTGCGTCGGAATTGTCTACACATGCTCGGAATTTACATGTACGGATTTTGTTGTCGGAAAATTTGAGAACTAGCTCTCTAATTTTTGTTGTCGGAAATTCCGACAGCAAATGTCCGATGGGGCCTACACACGGTTGGAATTACGGACAACCACCCTACTCAGATAAAAGTGATTTGCAATCCCAAACCCAAACTTTCAGAGCCTCTGTGCTACCCTACTTTCTGTTGTGAATATTATAATGTTTTTTACACCCTCAGACAGGAAGCCATACGATCTGAGCTAATCCAGTGGACTCCTGCACTTTCTTCTCTATTCTCCTCACTATTCTATTCTTCCTTTTCTTGTGTATCCCTTTTTCTGTGTGTTCTTTTCTTTTATATATATATTTTTTTTCTCTTCGGCTCTATTTTTTATTATTTTACTGAACAGTAATGAAGTATTATTCTATTTAACACATTTTAACAGCTCTGGTCCAAGCTAATACTCTATATGGTAGCATTATTTCAATCGTAGTTAATTATTCTTAGTTATATTAACTAATTTACTTTTCTTTTCTGTAATGGTCAAATAACCTACCTAACAGTAGCTACTTAGTGGACCTTAAAATTCTACCATTTATGTTAAACATGATTTGTTTACTGTTGTATTATTTATTACAACTGCTTGTATTTATTTGTTGATCCAATCAATAAAATATTTTGACAAGGAATTACGGACAACCAGCTCCCATCGAACATTTGTTGTCGGAAATTCCGAGCGTGTGTAGAGTACTGGCAAGCTACAACACTTTACAGAATACCGTTCATATCAGTCACTTCCCCAAGGAGCTTTCAATCTGAAATCCCTAATGCATCCCTGTATTTATTTAATGTTCCATATTTCATTTAGGTGACCATCCACATAATTCTAAGTATGCAGATTTCAGAACCATACATAAGTCTTGTTCCAGAAAAGATGCTTGCAATTGAGTTTCTGTGCCATACTTTTACACACCATAAGGCCAATGAAACTATATATATATGTAGCAAAGTCTCTAGCCTCCTCCAGTCTAATGAGAATCTTCAGGGCCAAAGATAGCTGACATCCTTCTGCATGTAGTGGGTTGTGAGGCATAGTGGGTGTAAGGTGGATAAAGTTATTGGGCGCCAGACACTTCTTGGATGTAAAAGAGGTTTTTATTTTTCTTAACAGTTCTTTTTATATTTTAAGGAGGGAAAGAGGGTTAGGGCCAGGACACCCTTGATCAGTTGCAATTTCAATTGGCAGACTCCGAGACTTCAATAGGAGGACAGCCGTACAGGGAAAGGCCCCCAGCAAGGCGCACATCTGCATGTGCAGGATTGCTGTCTCCTATGGCAAAGGTCTTTAACAGTTCCTAACACAAATCGTTACAGTCTTCTTTGCTTCACTACAACTTCTACTTGTAGTTCTTCAGTCCCTTGAGCTCCTGGTCTCTCACTGGACCCTCTGATTCATTGACTCTGAATCCATGGAGCTCCTCAAAGCTTTGCGGTGGTATCTCCCTCAAGCGTCACCCATGCTTCCCTGCTGGGTCCCTAGCTTAGCACTCCAGATACTTCTCAAGCTTCCCCCCTGCTAACCGGCTCGGTCCCTGGCTTGACTTACAAGGCTGCTCTGCAAGCGTCAGTTCCGCTGGCTGGGTCCCTGACTTGATCACCGCCTGAAGTCTCCGGATTCTCCACCGTGCCCGTTTGGTGAGAATGCTGCTCCGGTACTTGCTTTAGTTACTCACTGTGGTCCCTGATAAAGATGGTTGGTCCCTTAGTGGCGACAGCTTTCCTTCTACCTTTGAACACGACAGGTTCTCCGGCCAGCAGAACCATCACTTATGGTTGGACTGCAAGCCGCAATCCCAACCCTGTGCTGCCCTCTTACTTCTGGATAGGCCCTCACACAGCCTGGCAGCCAGATGCCCCCAGGATAGGCCCAATCTCCGGCCTAGCAGCCCGGGGTGTACGACACACGTCCATCCAGACAGCCGTCCAGGTGGCACAGAACATAGATCACTTGACCTCACCCGAATCTATAGGTTCTCCCAGCAGGCCAAGGGATTAAAAAAAAAACCCTGCCCATTGGCTGAGATACCCCATATACCCATAACCTGACCTTGGGTTGCCCTTCTCGTATCCAGTACCACCAAGTACCTGGCCACCTAGCGGTAGAAGAGAAAAGTGCAACAAGGCCAAACTTAGGGAGAAATCAATGGATCTCAAGCAATTGACCAGGATAACTACTGGCAAGCAAATTTGTGAGGAGCTCCCTGACTAAATCCCTGGGTACTGCATATATTTCTGGATTGTTGAAGAAGACCCCCTTAACAGAGTGGAAAATATTTAAAGCTGATCTCCAGCTCTATGTTTCGTCTTGCACAATTGTACAGGCTCCTCTCCTGTAATGAAATAGCTTACTCTGATTTCACTGAACACTGTGAGCTTCTCACAATGTGCATCAGAAGCTGCAGCAAGTCAGATGGACCCTTATTATCTGGCTAAAGGACACCCAGCATCATCTAGCCCAGCCATTCTCAACTAGAGTTCCTCAAGAGGTTGCTAGGGATTCCTTGACCTGTTGCTAATTGACTTTGCATCTGATAGTGTCTACATATTTTCAGGTCCAACACCACTTGGCAGTGCTATCAGTATGACTGCAGGGTTGGTGATCCGATCACACCTGTAAAGGGGAAATTTCTTCTCACTGATCACCAATGTAAGGGGCATTTTCCCGATGCCCTTGATGTCTTAGCTGGGGTTCCTTGAGACCTGAAAATTATTTCCAGTGTTCCTTTGGGCTAAAATGGATTGTAGCGGTCTTCCCCCACTTTCTCCCCTCTCTTTATGGCTAGTTTTACTCGTCTAGGGGTATCTGGGAGAAGGGGGAAAGATGCACACCACCAGCTCGGCTCTCTGATGTAGTATGCAGAGATATGAGCTAAACCGTTTACCTTCGGGTCTGGGTTTTAGGCCGGAGCCTCAGCTTCTCCATGGAGGATGATTGTCACTGTCACTGACAGGGACACTTAGCTTCCAGTAACACGAGTTCCACACCAATAAAAAGTCCAACTCTATTTTATTGCTTTGATCAATAGGTAGGCTGGTTGAACTTTAAAAGAACAGACAGGGTGTGGGAAGGAGTAGGTCCAGGCACAACACAATGAATAAAGTTTCTCCTGTTCCGTTTAGTGCAAAGAAGCTTGGCAAACAGTCGCTGCCACCGACTGTGAATTTGGTCCCTGCCACTGACCTTGGTGAACGTTGAGGCCCCTGCCACAGGCCTTAGATGAGGCCTGCCACTAACCTGGGTGAAGATGGGTCTCTGCCACAGACCATGAGAACATGAAATACCTCCGTTAGAACAAACGACCCCTGTGAGAGGAAGACATCCATCCGGACGGTCACCAGAGGCCTCCACCATCACCAGCAAATGCTGCGCTGGCTCTTCGGGGAGGTCACCTCTCCGGTCCCTTACGCCCTGGATTCAGGCACCCAATACCGGGGGCACCTTAGGAATGCTTCGCCCTCGCGGGACCCAGTCAAAGGTACTGGGCTCCAGGCCTCCTCGTAAAGTACCTCACCCCAGGCTGAAGGTGCCTGGGATGGAACTCTACTCCACGCGCCCAGGCCGAGGGCGCCTGGGCACAGACGAAGCGCAGCAGCCCCCAGGCTGAAGGTGCCTGGGGAATGGACCTTGTGCGCAAGATGTCCGCCCCTTTTATATCCTCTCCCAGCAGGCACAGCAAGTTCCCCGCCCCGCCGTACTACTGCCGCTAGAGAACACAAAGGGTAAGGCTCTAGAATGGCAGTTCAACCCCGGTCACAGGCAACAGCGCCACCCAGGGACCGCAGGGAACATGACACCATTCATACCTCCCACACTCCAAAGTGTCCATAAATCCCTAAAAATTCATGTATCTGGGCCATCTATAGCCCAGATACACCCCACTCAATTTGACACCCGCTACACTCTCCCCCCAGAAATTTGACAGTGGTCCCCAGTGTCTGGATCAAGTCATGCCCCAAAGGGAGCCAATATAACCTCCATCCAGAGACTGCTTCAAAATGCACAAAAAAAATTAAATTTGAAAAAAATGGTAGTTGTGCCTGAACCTGGCATGGAAAGGAAAGGGAAAAGGGAAACAACACACAACAGCATACATATCACAATAACACCATTGACATTATTTTTCTTTCCTCCCCCCCCCCCACATTACTAAGACCCGCCCCATTTTCAGCGGTCTTGACAGACGTTCTCCTGCAGAGGGGACAAAAAATAAATCAAACACACAATTTCCGTGACACATGTGTGGAAGTATGTGGTCTAAAGTGAATAATGTTGCGCAACACTGCCACCTGGTGACAGTTCCACGGTAAAAGCACTTGTTGAATCCTTGAACAAACTTTTTTTTTCTTCTGTAGTTTGGCTCTAACTACACCCCAAAGTCCATGATCACTTTGCGGGAGGGAAGAAGGGAGAAACAACAGCAACAGTCCCCCATTCCTCCAAAGAGCACAACACCCGTTAAACTCGGGTACAGTTCCTGGGTTTCCGGGAGGGAAAAAAAAAACGGAAAGTTCAGCAAACTTGCAAGGCACAAAGAAAGGAGTCTTTTCATCCTACAGGTAGAACCTGGGATGCGGCAAGACAAGGGGTTTAAAATGTTGATCCACAGTCTCTATGTGATATTCAACATCCTCCCCTTCTTTCCGTCGAATCAACACTTTGTCAGCGTGAATGTGCCGACCCAACATCCACTCTGCTTTACAGTCCTTGAACCTTTGAGATGCTTTTGGGGAACAAGCGAGGTACCTGTGTGCATGTGGGACTTTCATGTGTGTCCACACAAAGTCATTATACCTGCATTCCCTGCAGACTTGTACTTCATAAAGTAGCTCCTTAGATAAGTATGGGTACTCCCACCCATACTCGTTGGCAACTTTCTGGCAGAATAAACGCTGTAGCCTAGACAAGGGAGGCATGGTAGAGCGGTCTCCCTCGCCCGGCAGGACGATCGAATCCGGATGGCGTGGTGCCTTGACCACCTTTGATTTGGGCATAGGCACCCGCAGCGTCAGTCTCTTGTCCCCGGTGGTAGGTGCAGGAGGCACCGGGGATTGAAGGGCAAGCAGGGGACGGGGTCCCTCCTCAGGCGCAGGTGCCTCCACCCGGGGTGTACTATCCCCTGTGGACATAGGTGGATCCCTGGCTCTACGGGATGAGGAGAGAGGCATCTTGTCCCAGCCCTTCTCAGCAAACAATTAGTCTATTACGACGTCGTCTCCCACATCGGAGACTGACTCCAGGTCGGAGGTGTCACACTCCTCCGCGGGCAGGTAGTTGGTAGTGGACACCGAATCACCTCCGTCCCAACACCAAGTCCCGTTCCCTGGCTTACCTCAACCCAAACTTGTGAAGGGATGTCCAGGACTCTTCCTACCGGATCCATCCGGGCCAGGCAAGCGCAGGGGTTGTCTTCCATCTCGGCCGCTGGAAGCTCTCACAGGACCGACCTTCCTTGTTGGCGCTGGGAGTAGGGAAGCTGTGGTGACTGAAGCAGCATCTCCGGATTTTGCATTCTCCATCTCTTTGCTCGCGACCCCCACGGAGGTCTCTACAGTGCGCGGAGGGATGGCTGTCCAAGCATCGATTTCTCCTTGTTGAGTGGTGGCGCCTGATGTAGGGCTGAGGTGGAAGACCCGAGGTCTCTCTATGGATTGCTCCACCTCAAATGTGAACTCCCCGCAGGCCTCACAGCGCCCGAATGGCTTTAACTGTACCACCAGTCCCGAACATCCGGGACAAATCATACACAGGGTCTCAACATCCTTGCAGGTGTACAAGCCGAATTGTCCCCGGGCTTGAGCCGAATCCCTGTATCTGTAATCGGAGCAGCAGTTGAAGTCATCCTCGTAGTATTTGAGACTGGAACCCAGGAGGCATTGCTGAACATAGTCACTGATTGCTGCTCCATTGCGCACTGCATAACTGGCGCCCAAGTTTCCACGTGTACCTCTTCACATGGCCGGACTCCTCCCCTCTGGCACACCATTTCGCGGGCTTTCTCCATGTCACGCCCACGAACTGCAGGGAGGGTGTGCCTGCTGGCGCAGTGGCCAATATGGCCGACCTACTCTGAACTCTTCTGGGCAGCAAAGTTCAAACTCCGATAGCTTCGGCTCCATTGCATAAACACAAATCCCGGACTTGGAGCCCCCACGTGTTGCGGTCTTCCCCCACCTTCTCCCCTCTCTTTATGGCTGGTTTTACTCGTCTAGGGGTTTTTGGGAGAAGGGGGAAAGATGCACACCACCAGCTCGGCTCTCTGATGTAGTATGCAGAGATATGAGCTAAACCGTTTACCTTCGGGTCTGCGTTTTAGGCCGGAGCCTCAGCTTCTCCATGGAGGATGATTGTCACTGTCACTGACAGGGACACTTAGCTTCCAGTAACACGAGTTCCACACCAATAAAAAGTCCAACTCTGTTTTATTGCTTTGATCAATAGGTAGGCTGGTTGAACTTTAAAAGAACAGACAGGGTGTGGGAAGGAGTAGGTCCAGGCACAACACAATGAATAAAGTTTCTCCTGTTCCGTTTAGTGCAAACAGGCTTGGCGCACAGTCGCTGCCACCGACTGTGAATTTGGTCCCTGCCACTGACCTGGGTGAACGTTGAGGCCCCTGCCACAGGCCTTAGATGAGGCCTGCCACTGACCTGGGTGAAGATGGGTCTCTGCCACAGACCATGGGAACATGAAATACCTCCGTTAGAACAAACGACCCCTGTCAGAGGAAGACATCCATCCGGACGGTCACCAGAGGCCTCCACCGTCACCAGCAAATGCTGCGCGGGCTCTTCGGGGAGGTCACCTCTCCGGTCCCTTACGCCCTGGATTCAGGCACCCAATACCGGGGGCACCTTAAGTATGCTTCGCCCTCGTGGGACCCAGTCAAAGGTACTGGTCCCCAGGCCTCCTTGTAAAGTACCTCACCCCAGGCTGAAGGTGCCTGGGATGGAACTCGACTCCACGCGCCCAGGCCGAGGGCGCCTGGGCACAGACGAACCGCAGCAGCCCCCAGGCTGAAGGTGCCTGGGGAATGGACCTCGTGCGCAAGATGTCCGCCCCCTTTTATATCCTCTCTTAGCAGGCACAGCGGGTTCCCCGCCCCACCGTACTACTGCCGCGAGAGGACAGAAAGGGCACGGCTCTAGAATGGCAGTTCAACCCCGGTCCCAGGCGACAGCGCCACCCAGGGACCGCAGGGAACATGACACCATTCATACCTCCCACACTCCAAAGTGTCCATAAATCCCTAAAAATCCATGTATCTGGGCCATCTATGGCCCAGATACACCCCACTAAATTTGACACCCGCTACAGGATGAAAAAAGCTGATCTAGTCCCTTACTCCCCTGTCTTACTATCCCTGGCCTGCCCCTTTCATTTACTCATATGCAGTTCTTTCATTTATGGAGACTTAGCATCACATCTAAATGCAGTTACTCCTCCAGAGTGACATCCACTCTTCATGACATTGATATGTACATAACTCCTTACAAGTAGAGAGCCCCTGGCTTGCTTCAGGGCTCTTGAGAGGAGTACTGAGACAGGGCGTTACCATGTTTTCGGGAAGCCATGTACACCACCCTGCATGCCCATCCCTGGTAAGACTTGAACCCGAGGCCCAGCATTACAAGGAAGGTGCACCAACAATTTAGCCAACACACAGAGACAGGGCTTGGGATAACCATTGTCGTCTTACCTTCTTGCACTTCAAAAGACTGGAAAAAATCCTCTGTACTGAAATTAGCTGAAGTAAAACTGTGTTGGATTCAATGTCTGTGTCTTTTGGAAGAGTTAAAGTGGCTGTAAAGTGAGAAGGTTTTTTATCTTAATGCATTCTATGCATTAAGATAAAAAGCCTTCTGTGTGCAGCAGCCTCTCATACTTTCCTGAGACCCATCTCTGTCCAGCGATGTCCACGAGTGCTTCGGTCATCCGGGACTCTCCCTTTTGATTGGCTGAGACACAACAGTGGTACCATTGGCTCCCGCTGCTGTCAATCAAACTCAGCCAATCAGGAGAGAGAGGGGCCGAACTGCAGCTCAGTGTCTGAATGAATACAGAGAGCTGCAGCTCGGCTCGGGTGCCCCAATAGCAAGCTGCTTGCTGTGGGGGGAACTCAACAGGAGGGAGGGGCCAGGAGCTCCAGCCAGGGACCCGAGAAGAGGAGGATCTGGACTTCCCTGTGCAAAGACACTGCACAGAGAAGGTAAGTATAAAATGTTTGTTATTTTAACCTCCCTGGCGGTATGATTATGTCTGATTTTGAATGTCAAAGCGGTACATTGTTTTGCATAGAAATTTGTTGTTTTGTATTGTAGGCTTGTAATTCTTAGGAATAACTCACTTAAAGCAGGGTTCCACCCGCGATTTAAATTTTTTAAAAAGTTAGCAGCTACAAACACTGTAGCTGCTGACTTTTAATAAGGACACTTACCTGTCCTAGGTGCCCGCAATGTCGGTCCCCCGAGGCCGATCCCTCGATCCTGGCAGGTCAGTAAGGGAAACAGGCAGTGGAGCCTTGCGACTTCACTGCCCGTTTCCTACTGCGCATGCACGAGTCTCGCGGTGCTTTTGAATGGGCGGCTGCTTTCTGTGATACACACAGTTCCCAGAAGGCAGCGCGCCCCGTTCACAAGAGGACAATGCGAGGAGGACGAGGAAGAAGACCTGCCGTGGACTAGGAAGAGGCAGATTAGGAACATCCGCATAGCAACCGCCATTTCTGGTAAATAGAAAAAAAAATTGAATTTATTTTTTTTTGCAGGATTTTGGTGTATTTTTTTTTAAATTTAGGGTGGACCTCCACTTTAAATCTGTCCAAACAAGAGTCTAATAGACATCCCGGGTATGATAAAGTTTGAAACACGAAATTATAATATAATAAATAACTATAAATAATTATAAAAAATTATAATATAATAATAAATTTTATTCAATAATGTCGTAGAATTGTCTCTGTCGTCACTTTCAGTGTTTGATGACACATTTCCCCATGAATCACTATCGCTCAATTCTGCAAGTGATTCTAATTCACTATCGCTTTTGACTTAGAGGGATGCTTTTTGCAGGCCATGGACGTTCTCAAGTTTCCAGGCAGAAAGAATGGTAGAAAGAATGGTAAAAGTGCAGGCAGGGCACTGGACAAAACTGATGTGAAATGATTTGATACAGTAATGTAATCTACAGATTACAGTGTATTGTGTGTGTTATGTTTTTTGTACTTTTTTAAATTTGCCGCCGGGCTCTGCTCCCGTGCGTTGCGTTGCGACGCTCCCAGTGAATGGAGCCCGGAACAGTGATACATTGGGTGGAGGATCTGGCGGAGGACACAGCGCAAGGACATCGAAGGATCCTAGGGACAAGGTAAGTAACCTTGTTGCAATCCCGAGTCAGGCTCAGGGTTACCGCTTTTGGTAATGAAAATTAACCCTGTGACGAACCCTTGTCCTCAACTATGTCTGCCGTAAATGCTTCCTCAAGAACGTTTATTAGAACAAGAATACAGTCTTATATACAGTTGAAGAGGAGGTTCCCCCCTCCTGCTCATATTACTCTAACAATACACCTGTAACCAGAAACATAAATTAACATAAGCTAATTAACTAATCATTTCCAGACTAGGTGACTCCGAGATATGACCTTTCAGGTCCTAGCCTTGCTGTCTCCTAGCTCCCTAACTACAACTACAATACACATTATCATAAATATCAACACAGCACTCCTTCACATAATAGCAGAGTTAATTACCACAAACAACAATGGGTGAAAGACTCTGAAGCCCTGTACACACAATCAGTCTGATGGACTTTTTTCATCGGACAAACCGATCGTGTATGGGCCCCATCGGTCTTTTTTCCATCGGTGATTAAAAATAGAACATGTTTTAAATTTATCCGATGGAAAAAAAACGATAGCAAATTCCGATCGTCTGTGTGGCACTCCATCGGAGAAAAAACCCACGCATGCTCAGAATCAAGTCGACGCATGCTCAGAAGCATTGAACTTAATTTTTCTCGGCTCGTCTGAGTGTTTTACGTCACGGCGTTTGGGACGGTCAGATTTTCGACTGATGGTGTGTAGGCAAGACTGATGGAAGTGTCAAGGTCACCTGTGGCCAGGTGACAGATGCACACCGTAGGGGGACAGGAGTGCACCGCAAGGTAGTGAACCCTATGGCTGACTGCTGCGGATAGGAAACTGGGTGGTTGTGGAAAGCGGGACCAGAGGAGCACAACCGGGATCCTAACGGAAGCTAGAGCCAAGATTCCCCAGGGCGCGGAGTCTACGACCCAGCAGGTCTTCTCCAGGGCCTCTAGTGGTGAGGATGTTATGCTGCAGGCTGGGACCAGGTCGCGGCCCCTGGAGTTTCCTAGCTCACACCCCGTAGGATAAGGGGAAAAGAGGGGAAGCAGCAGCACAAGATATGAGAGAACCGAATAACAAGCTGAAGGTCAGGGGCCACAAGCAGACAAGGATAACGAAAGAACGAGCCGAAGGTCAAGGGTCACGAGCAGACAGGGATAGTCGGGGACAAGCCAAATATGTAACAGAGAGACAGACGTAGCACATGGCAGGCAGGAACCCAAACACACAATGCCTAACAAACACGTTGATCAGCAAAGCAGGCTTGCAGTGCACAGGTTAATATAGTGTTCTGTGATAGTCTGGCTGGGAGGAGATTATAAAGGAAGCCAGGTGAAAGGGCTCAGGCCTCTAAGATGAACACATGGGAAGGAAGGTAAGCTGACAGACAAACACTACTGCATATCCATGACAGTACCCTCCCTCTTATGGGCCCTCCCCCGCCTGGGCCCAGGCTTAAAGGGAAATCGCTGATGAAACCTTCTCAACAGATGAGGTGCAGCGACATCAGATGCAGCGATCCAAGACGCCTCCTCAGGACCAAAACCTCTCCAATGCACAAGGTACAGAAGAATGCCTCTGCAGAGCCGAGAATCCAGAACTTGTCTAACCTCGTACTTAAGATTATCCTCAGAGACTGAAAACGAGGTAGGGAGATGACAAGAAGATCTATTGAGGACCAAAGGCTCTCTAGGAATAAGCAAGGGCATGAGAGGATCAACAGGAATCTGAGGAGGGTCCCCTAGACCCTTAAAGGGGAACTGGTCATCTTGCACAGGACCATCAAACTGGGCAGATGTCAGTGGAACCCTGAAGTCAGGTTGGTTAGAGGGTGACATGTCACAGGAGTCAAGCTGAATAGCTGAAAGACAAGCAGAATGTCCTGAACAAGAAAAAGTAGGAGGCTCACTGGGCATGGGCTGGACTGGCATAACTAGTACAGAGGCAGAGTGAATAGCTGAGTCAGGTGTAGCGACTACCTGAATCGCATCGCAAGACGTAGCGACTGCAGGACTTGTAGACAAGCTAGCCTGGCTGTGCGTCCAAGGGTGGTTAGGGACAGAGAAATGTAAATGGTTATGCAACCTGGAATGAATGACCGGCTCAGATTCACAGGGGGCAACCTTGGGTAGGCAGGACGAGGAACAGGAGGGACCCCAAGCCAGGATCTGTCCAGTAGTCCAGTCCACATGAGGAGAATGGAGCTGTAACCATGGGAGACCCAAAATTATAGGCGTTGAGGCCTTGGGTAAGATAAGGAAGGATATCCACTCCTGGTGGAGTGTCCCTACCGACATCTTAACAGGGAGGGTCTGGAAGCGGATAGGTCCCCCTGGGAGAACAGTACCATCAATCGCCAAGACCACCAATGGTGTGGTGAGGGGCAAAAGAGTAAGTCTCATGGACGATGCGATTTCCCAGTCCATAAAATTACCAGCGGCTCCGGAATCCAGATATGCTGAGACCGAATGAAAAGAAGCACCAACATGAAGGAACACAGAAAGCAGAAGACGAAGGTGATATTTCTGGGTCCAATACTCCACTTTGCAGATGAAGTGGACCCGAACGTTTTTCTGGACAAAGAGAGCAAGTGTCACGAAAATGACCTTTGCCCCCACAGTAAAGACACAGACCAAGAGTTCTGCGCCTAGCACGTTCCTCGGGGGATAGCCTGGTCCGACCCAGCTGCATGGGTTCCTCAGCTGGTAGGAGATGCTCTACGGGTCGAAGAGAGGGGAGCTCAGGCTGACTAAGAACCAAGGAGTGCTGGCGTTGCTTTTCTAAGGTCCTCTCCTGAAAGCGAATATCGATCTGGTTACACAAGGAGATAACGCCGGCCAGATCAGTGGGGATGGTTCTTCCTGCTAATTCATCCTTCACTCTATCAGACAGGCCATGCAAAAAGGTTGCGACTAAGGCCTCATTGTTCCAGCTCAACTCAGCCGACAGTATGCGGAAATGAAGGGCATACTGTCCCACAGAAGCAGACTCTTGGCGGAGACGTAAAAGGGCACTGGCCGCTGAAGAGACACGAGCCGGTTCTTCGAAGATATTCCGAAAAAGTTTCAAGAAGCCAGACAGGCTAGAAACCACTGGATCATTCAGTTCCCACAGAGGGGCTGCCCAGGCTAAAGCTTCACCAGAGAGGAGGGAAATGATATAGGCTACCTTAGCCCGATCAGACAGGAAGTTTTGGGGCTGGAGCTCAAAATGAATTGTGCATTGGCTAAGGAACCCCCTGCAAGCCTTGGAGTCCCCAGAGAAACGGGACGGAGCTGGCAGTTGTAGTGAGTGTGTGGCTGCGACTGGTGCAATAGGTGCAGCCGCTGGTTGTATTTGAGGTTGCGGATCCAGGGTTCCCAAGGAGGCCTAAAGCTGCTCAAAGCGAGAAGCCAGATCCTGGAGGAATCGCATCACCTGAGTCTGATTCGATTCCTGGGTTTCAAGTCTGCAAACTATGCCCTGCAACGGATCATCCACGGGTAACGGGATGTCAGCCGGGTTCATGGCTGATCAAACTGTCAAGGTCACCTGTGGCCAGGTGACAGATGCACACCGTAGGGGGACAGGAGTGCACCGCAAGGTAGTGAACCCTATGGCTGACTGCTGCGGATAGGAAACTGGGTGGTTGTGGAAAGCGGGACCAGAGGAGCACAACCGGGATCCTAACGGAAGCTAGAGCCAAGATTCCCCAGGGCGCGGAGTCTAAGACCCAGCAGGTCTTCTCCAGGGCCTCTAGTGGTGAGGATGTTATGCTGCAGGCTGGGACCAGGTCGCGGCCCCTGGAGTTTCCTAGCTCACACCCCGTAGGATAAGGGGAAAAGAGGGGAAGCAGCAGCACAAGATATGAGAGAACCGAATAACAAGCTGAAGGTCAGGGGCCACAAGCAGACAAGGATAACGAAAGAACGAGCCGAAGGTCAAGGGTCACGAGCAGACAGGGATAGTCGGGGACAAGCCAAATATGTAACAGAGAGACAGACGTAGCACACGGCAGGCAGGAACCCAAACACACAATGCCTAACAAACACGTTGATCAGCAAAGCAGGCTTGCAGTGCACAGGTTAATATAGTGTTCTGTGATAGGGCCTGGGGTGGAGTCTGGCTGGGAGGACATTATAAAGGAAGCCAGGTGAAAGGGCTCAGGCCTCTAAGATGAACACATGGGAAGGAAGGTAAGCTGACAGACAAACACTACTGCATATCCATGACAGGAAGTCAGCTTCATCGAAAATCCGATCGTGTGTACAGGGCTTTAGAGCCCACACTAGCCTTATTTACAATAAACACATTATAGCAGACAACATACAGACAGGTGGCTGGAGTTGATGACATCAGCATCTTCTATGAGCCCCAACATTATGAAGCAGTCACTATTTATAATATGGCAGAGTCTGTGTGTTTTGGGGGGACATGGACTTGAATCCAAAGTAACATTACTTCAAGGCCCCCAGGCATACACCTTGCAAAGTGTATTGTTCCCTTAAAATCCAGGGCCCATAATCAGTAGGCAAGAGGCTAGCATTCAGTCCTCTCCAAAAGCCTCTGTCCCAGGGAGGTCTCTCACAAACCCTGAGCCACACTCCGGAATACCACTAGGGAGGTTAAAAGAAAAAAAGAGACTTTTATTTAAAAATAACAAACATGTTATACTTACCTCCTCTATGTAGTGGTTTTGCACAGAGAAGCCCAGATCCTCCTCTTCTCGGATCCCTCTTCGGCGCTCCTGGCCCCACCCTCATGCCGAGTGCCCCCACAGCCAGCAGCTTGTTATGGGGCATCTGAGCAGAACCGTTGCTCTGCGTCCATTCAGACACGGAGCCGTGGCGCACCCCTGCCCCCTCTTTCCTCTGATTGGTTCACTGACTTTGATTGACAGAAGCTGGACCCAATGGCGCCCGCTGTGTGTCTCAGCCATTCAGGACAGCCGAGTCTCCTGATTTTGCTGAAATTTTGTCAGACCAAAAAAAAAAAATGTATTTATTATTGTCTTATTTCTGAAGCACCATTGCTGCATGAATCTGCATGATGGCCCAATCAAGAGTTTTTTTTTCCACCATCTGTGCAGCAGCCATCCAATTCTCAGTAACACATAAACCTGCGTGATTGGGCTTGGATGGAAGGTTCCATTCCTCCACTCATAGTAGTTCTGGGACAATGAAGCTGAATCTACCTACTGAGCCAACGCCCTGGAAGAAGTATGTGACACATAGGGGGGAACTGACTAATATTGGTGCACACAGAATCTGTTGTAGCTGTGCATAGTAACCAATCAGCTTCTAAATTCAGCTTGTTCAATTAACCCCATTAACAACCGCTCACGTCATATATACGTAGGCAGAATGGCTCGTACAGGCACAATCACGTACCTGTACGTGGCCCTTTAAGTGCCTGCCGTGTGGCCGCGTGCGCGCCGCCGGCGGCGCAATCGCGACCCTGCAGTCATCCCCGTGAGTTGGACAGCGGGTCCCGCGGACTCGATCGCCGCCGGGATCCCCGCGATCATCTCACGGAGGCATGGAGCGGGGAGATGTTAGTGTAAACACAACATCTCCCCGCTCGCCTACTGACACTGTCACCGATCTCCGCTCTGTGTAATCAGAGCGGAGATCGGTGACGTGTCACTCATAGCCACGCCCCCAAACAGTGAGAATCACTCCCTTAGGCACACTTAACCCCTTCAGCGCCCCTAGTGGTTAACCCCTTTACTACCAGTGTATTTTTTACTGTAACCAGTGCATTTTTATTGCACTGATCGCTGTAAAAATTACAATGGTCCCAAAAATGTGTCAAAAGTGTCCGATGTGTCCGCCATAATGTCGCAGTCATGAAAAAAAAAAATCGCAGATCGCCGCCATTACTAGTAAAAAAAAAATTGAATAAAAATGCCATAAAACAACCCCCTATTTTGTAAACGCTATAACTTTTGCGCAAAGCAATTAATAAACGCTGATTGCGATTTTTTTTACCAAAAATATGTAGAAGAATACATATCGGCCTAAACTGAGGAAAAAAAATGGTTTTTTTATATATTTTTTGGGGATATTTATTATAGCAAAAAGTAAAAAATATTGCATATAGCGCAAAAAAGAAAAACCGCAGAGGTGAACAAATACCACCAAAAGAAAGCTCTATTTGTGGGGAAAAAAGGACGTCAATTTTGTTTGGGAGCCACGTCGCACGACCGCGCAATTGTCAGTTAAAGTGACGCAGTGCCGAATCGCAAAAAGTGCTCTGGTCTTTAGCCAGCCAAATGGTTCGGGGCTGAAGTGGTTAATGGTCAATGAAAGAAGGACACTCTCATATTGTTCACCAGAAACTCTTCATTGCTTAAGTAACCCCTAGCAACCTTTGAAACCCTAGTTGAAAAACCCAGCTCTAGGGAGACTAGTTCATCAAACGTGTAATGCCATGAAAATTATGGATTTAGTGTCTGTGTCTATTTGTGTGGTGATTACGTCATCATAGTGATTTCCTATAGGCCAGCTATGGAAAAGCTTTAATTTTCTACATTTTGGCCTGAGATTGTGCCAAACCTTTTTGTAATACAATAAAAATTTAAGATTTTTAACTCCAATATGATCTGATTCCTGTTGCCATAAGTAACCCTTTCCCGGTGTCTCCTGCCGGGCCACCATTTGTGATTTGAAATGATGGTTTTAGCCTCACTCCACTTTGAGCAGTCACATATTTTCAAACCACAAATTGTGGGGCCAAATTCTGCCTAAATTTGTCCCAATTTTTATAAATATAGCTTCTAATCTGACTATGAACACATTTTTGCGGCTGGTCTTTTATAATGCTTAGGTCTGATCTTTGCATAGATAAGTAGTCAGTCATTAGGATTATCATATATGGGTACCCAACTCTTGCTGTCAGTATTACAGCACAAGTAGTGATGTGCTCTGCAATGAACCGTGCATCACTTGCAGTATCTGTTATATTCAGCACCACTTAAAGCGTCTGTAAGAAGCTTCATGATCGTAGGAAATAAGAAGTAAAGCTTCTTAAGGATAAGGAGATTTACTTGGAGCAATAGGTCAGTGTCTGTGTGTGTTTTATAAGCAAAATCTGAAAATGTTTAATGGTTTGCCAAGGGTTAAAATTGCTGCTGAAGATGTGTTTTTTTTTTTTTAATCTCTCCTCACATGTAAGCTGACATAGGAAACAGGACGAGAAGCGTCATATTGGAATAGGCAGCAGTGCTGTAAAACAGTATGCATACATTTGGAAATTATAATCGCTCCATTATACAGTAACTCTACCTAAAAAAAGCTCAGTGCTCCCAAAATTCTAATTTTTTTTGCTTATTTAAAGGAGCAGTCCACCCAAAGGTGACATTTTTTTTCCTTATAAGTAGAGTCTGCTGGTCCGAGTCGCGTGACTTCTTTTCGTCTTGGAAGCTCCAAACAGTCAGATTTGGTTGCCAAAATTCTGAACTCTGTTCCTGTTCTTCTGGGAGTTTTCGGTGTTCCTGCCCACCTACTGTGGTCCAGTTCCTCCTATTGAATTATTACTATATAATAAACTAAAGGATTTTAGCAGACAGAGTGGTTGCCCTCATAATGGGAAGAGCAGGTGATCAGACCTGGGGACTCAGCACAGAATCTCTAGAGATATAAGAAACTGTCAAGAAGTTTCTCTCTCTATAGTTGACATACAGTACACCCCTCACATTTTTGTAAATATTTTATTCTATCTTTTCATGTGACAACACTGAAGAAATGACACTTCGCTACAATGTAAAGTAGTGAGTGTACAGCTTGTATAACAGTGTAAATTTGCTGTCCCCTCAAAATAACTCACACAGCCATTAATGTCTAAGCCGTGATTTCGGGCTGCGATTTACTGTATATACTCGAGTATAAGCCGACCCGAGTATAAGCCGAGGCCCTAATTTTACCACAAAAAACTGGGAAAACGTATTGACTCGAGTATAAGCCTAGGGTGAGAATGCAGCAGCTACTGTTAGCGGAAAAGAGGGTCAACAATGCCCATTTTCAGCCTCACTGTGCCCATTTGCACGCCTCACTGTGCCCATTTGCAACCTCACTGTGCCCATTTGCAACCTCACTGTGCCCATTTGCAACCTTACTGTGCCCATTTGCAACCTTACTGTGCCCATTTGCAACCTCACTGTGCCCATTGCAACCTCACTGTGCCCAACCTCACTGTGCCCTCTGCAGCCTTACTGTGCCCATTGCAGCCTCACTGTGCCCAAGTCAGTGTACCTGTATTCTTGACAGGCTGCGGGCGTCTATTTTTCAAAAGTCGCAGCTTCCTCCTGGTCCCGTTTCGTTCCGAGATAGGCGTTTGACACTGTGTTCCGCTACCGCCTATCACGGAGGTCCTCTCATCCTTGGACTCAGTTTCCCAGCAGACACTGTGTTCAGTGTTTCGCCTATCACGGACCTTCTTTCATCCTCGGACAAGAGGACGTCCGTGATAGGTGAAACACTGAACACAGTGTCTGCTGGGAAAGTCCAAGGATGAGAGGACCTACCATATATACTCAAGTATAAGCCGAGTTTTTCAGCCCTTTTTTTAGTGCTGAAAATAGCCCCCTCAGCTTATACTCGAGTCAGTGTACCTGGAGGACTGCAGGTGTCCACTTTTCAAAAGTTGCGGCTTCCTCCTGGTCCCGTTCCGTTCCGTGATAGGCGTTTGACACTGTGTTCCGCTACCGCCTATCACGGAGGTCCTCTCATCCTTGGACTTTCCCAGCAGACACTGTGTTCAATGTTTCACCTATCACGGACGTCCTCTTGTCCGAGGATGAAAGAAGGTCCGTGATAGGCGAAACACTGAACACAGTGTCTGCTGGGAAACTGAGTCCAAGGATGAGAGGACCTCCGTGATAGGCGGTAGCGGAACACAGTGTCACGGAACGGAACGGGACCAGGAGGAAGCCGCAACTTTTGAAAAGTGGACACCTGCAGTCCTCCAGGTACACTGACTCGAGTATAAGCTGAGGGGGCTATTTTCAGCACTAAAAAAAGGGCTGAAAAACTCGGCTTATACTTGAGTATATATGGTAGGTCCTCTCATCCTTGGACTTTCCCAGCAGACACTGTGTTCAGTGTTTCACCTATCACGGACGTCCTCTTGTCCGAGGATGAAAGAAGGTCCGTGATAGGCGAAACACTGAACACAGTGTCTGCTGGGAAACTGAGTCCAAGGATGAGAGGACCTCCGTGATAGGCGGTAGCGGAACACAGTGTCACGGAACGGAACGGGACCAGGAGGAAGCCGCAACTTTTGAAAAGTGGACACCTGCAGTCCTCCAGGTACACTGACTCGAGTATAAGCTGAGGGGGCTATTTTCAGCACTAAAAAAAGGGATGAAAAACTCGGCTTATACTTGAGTATATATGGTACATTGACATTTGTGCAGAAACCTGCGCAGATGTCTCTGAAATCGCGGCCGAAATCGATACTGACAGGCGGGAGTGAAATCGTGTGAGTTCAGCTGAACTCGCACGGCTTCATTCCTGCAGCTCAGTGTGAACCTGGGCTAAAGGGATCAACAGCAGGAGGAAAGAGGTTCTGATTTCCCTAAAATAGGCCTCATTTAGATTACTGAGTGTGTATAGTTCTGGAGATCCCACTTACAGAAAGATATTGATAAAATAAAAAGAGTTCAGAGACGGGTAACAAAAATGGCCAAAGGTTTGGGGAATAAAACAAATCGACTTCAGGAACTTAATATGTACAGTCTAGAGGAAAGAAGGGAAAGGGGAGACATGATTGAAACCTTTAAATTCATCAAGTGGGTGAATAAGGTTCAGGAGGGCAGTTTTTTTTTATGTGAAATCAAAATCGAGAACATGGAGACATGTCCTCAAACTAACTGAAGGAAAGTTCAAAACTAATCTTAGAAAGTATTATTTTACTGAAAGGGTAGTTAGTGATTGGAATAAACTGCCAGCAGAGGTAGTGAGACAGTCAACAGTAAATGGCTTCAAACATGCTTGGGACAAACATAGATCTATACTGAGACAATAAAGTAACGAAAAACAAAAAAACAAAAATAATGGGCAGACTCGATGGACTACTCTGTCTTTTTCTGCTGTCACTTTTCTATATTTCTATGTTACTACCTGGATGTGAAGAAAACTGTCTCTGAATGTTGGACTTTGTAATGCCTTTTTCACTTTTTCAAGTAAAGTTTTGAAATCTTGTTTCCGCCTGGTCTGAAGTTACTGAAAGGGGTGTAATGTAGGCTTGTGCACAACGGAAAAATTTGTTCCGTTTCGGTTCGTTTCTTTCCGGTCCTGTTGATTCGTAATCATTCGTAATTTTGCTAGACGGGATTTTTCGTGTTCGGACTCATTCGTATTTTTGCAAGCGACATTTTTCGTTGAATTTTTTGTTGCGTTATAATTCGTACTTTCGGTAGAGTACGTTGTTTTTCGTTGATTCTGGACACAACTCCTACTTTCGTAACTTTTTTTGGGTTCGTTGATTCGTAATTTTCCGTGTCTCTCTCACACCGACGCTGCCTATTATGCCTAATGTGCTTCGAATGGATTTGTACTTTTCTAAATACATAGCGGTTATTTGTAGCGATTCGAAATCTCGTATTTTACTTTAGTTTTTTACATGCGGCTATAGGCTCCGCCCCTGTACACCATTTTGAGAGGGTTCAGCACGGTGAGGGAGAAGCAGAGAGCAGAGCAGAGTGAGTGTTATTGTGCTTCGAATGGATTCGAAATCTCGTATTTTACTTTCGTTTTTTCATGCGGCTATAGCCTCCGCCCCCTGTACACCATTTTGAGAGGGAGTTCAGCATGGTGAGGGAGAAGCAGAGAGCAGAGTGAGTGTTATTGTGCTTCGAATGGATTCGTACATTCGTAACTTTTTTCATAACGAATTATGCCGAAGACCTTCGGGCATTCGCTATTTTGCGGTATAATTTATTTCGGATTCGGTTTTATTCGTAATTGCTCTGTTCGGAAATTCGAATGCTTCCGAATGTCCGAAAGTTGCTAAATTTGGACGAATTTCGATTCGTTACGAAACTGATTGCACAAGCCTAGTGTAATGTAAGTAACCAGCACCATCCTATGGTTAAGGTCACTAAGGTACTTTGAGATATGAAGACATCAGTATGGAAGACAGTATGAAGACACAAATGGTTACCTAAGGTAACTGAAGTCTAATAAGCAAGCAGCCTATCAGTAGTGTGTCCAGTAAAAAAAGAGGAAAAAGGCGCGTGATCTAACGCATGGATCAAATGGATAGAGTTTATTAAAACCCATGCAAGGGCAGATGCTTAGTGGTAGGCTGACACATTCTGTCAGGAGGACCGCAGTGCCCCAGAGGAGACAGTTTCCAGCCTGCAGCCGACATCTTTTCTCTGCCGCTTCCTTACAAGCCAAAACGCAGGCACTGGTGACAAACATAAATAACAACAAAACGATCAAAAACCAACAACAAACAAACTATCTACTCCATGGTGTGTAGAGCGCTGGGATGTGGACACCTTTTAAGCAAAGGAGAATTTAACATCCATTATGTGATACAACTCCCAATCAGGCGCTCTTCTATGTATGAATCTATAAATCAATTACACTATGCAGACATTTGTTCTCATTCTCCAAGGCTCCGATGAAGAGGGAACCCCTCGAAACGCGTCAACCTACCACTAAGCATCTGCCCTTGCATGGGCACTACTCATTTTAAATGAACATTTTGTAACCTAGTCTCTATGAATACGTAGTAATTTATTTTTATTTATTTATCTACTTGGTTTTAATAAACTGTATCCATTTGATCCATGCGTTAGATCACGCGCCTTTTTCCTCTTTTTTCACTTGGCTATCTACGGACCACCCCAGGTCAGTCTAGGCAGCGGGATTCGCATGTTTATCCTACACAAACTCACCATCTGAAATTACTACCACTTCACACCAATACCGCCTTTAGGCTGCTTTCACACTGAGGCGCTTTGCAGGCACTATTGCGCTAAAAATAGCGCCTGCGATGCACCCTGAAAGAGCCACTCCTTTGTATCCAGTGTGAAAGCCCGAGGGCTTTCACACTGGAGCGGTGCGCTGGCAGGAGGGTAAAAAAACTCCCGCCAGCCGCATCTTTGAGCGCGGTAGGAGCTGTAAAAATACCGCTCCTATAGCGCCCCTGCCCATTGAAATCAATGGGGTAGCGCTTCCAAAACACCGAAAAGCGGCGTTTTTGCGGGCGGGTTTAACCATTTTTCAGCTGCTAGCGGGGGTTAAAATCACCCCGCTAGAGCCCGCAAATCGCGGCAAACACGACGATAAAACGCCGCTAAAAATATCGGCGTTTTACCGCCAGCGCATCTAGCGCTTCAGTGTGAAAGTAACCTAACGAGCGCAGAAGAAAAATACTTTCTATTCATACCTATATCAGTAGTGTGTACCTGCTGCAGGTGGAATGGCCTCTAGCAGGGAGGGAGATATGTTTGCACTCCTTCCACCAGTTGTCTGTTTCCCGTAACATCAGGAGCGGATTTACGCCACAGAGGTTCCCATCCTGTGAGATACGGAAGCTCAGGAGTTAGGTTAAGTGCACATATGGAGCCTGCCTAAGGTTCATGGCGCGGCCCACTCCACTACTGGGGAATGGTAGTGGAAAACTATGGACCGGTGGTTGTGGACAAGGCTCAGCGTGTCCCTCCTAAATGCAAGTTACAGAGAAGGTGTACATTGTCACAGGGACTTGAGAGTTAACTGGAGAATAGTTATGGTGCAAGTGTACACGGTGTATGTTCATCTCTAATAGCCAAGGCCCGCCTTAAGGTCAAGTATTCCCCCATGGCAGCCTCAGCCTTGTCCCATGACATTGATGAAAACAGCACAGAAGTAAAGGTACCCCATGTGTAGTAAAGAGCTCCTGTTACAAATGCCTAGCGTAGCCCAGAAGAACCCACCCCAGGGTAGACCTCTCATGTGATGCATGCTTGGCACCCAATGAGGAGGGAGACATGGAAGGCGTGAAGACCACCCTATCACCCTACCCCATACAAGCCTGTTGGATTTTTTTCATGCGATCACTGCCAGTGGCTATAGCCGCAAGCAGTGATTATTGTATTCTGATGGTGGGGAAATCTGCGGCAGGTCGGCTCTCCTGCGCGTACCGAAGTAACTGTACTGTAACTGTCCGATAGCGGGGGCGCTCCCGCTGGTCCCGCAAACTCGATGTCCGCCAGTGGCCTGCGATCGCCTAGTACAGAGGCAGAATGGGGAACTGCCTTTGTAAACAAGGCAATTCCCCGTTCTGCCAGATGACATGACAGAGATCTACTGTTCCCAGTGATCGTGAACAGTGATCTCTGTCATGTCCCAGTTAGCCCATTCCCCCTACAGTTAGAACACGCTGAGGGAACACACTTAACCCCTTGATCGCCCCCTAGTGTTAACCCCTTCACTGCCAGTGTCATTGTTACGTTGATCAGTCCATTTTTATAGCACTGATAAATGTAATAATGTCCCTGGTCCCCAAAAAGTGTCAGATTTGTCCACCACAATGTCGCAGACCCGCTAAAAATCGCAGATCGCCGCCATTACCAGTAAAAACAATAAAAAAATAAAAGTCCCCAAATCTATATCGTAGTTTGTAGACGCGATAACTTTTGCGCAAAACAACCAAAATATGTAGAAGAATATATATCGACCCAAACTGTTGAATAAATTAGTTTTTTTTTGAGTATGTATTATAGCAGAATGTAGAACTTTTTTTTTAAAATTATTGGTCTTTTTTTGTTTATAGCGGAAAACATAAAAACCGCAGAGGTGATCAAATACCACCAAAAGAAAGCTCTATTTGTGGATAAAAAAGGATGTCAATTTTGTTTGGGTACAGCGTTGCACGACCGCGCAATTATCAGTTAAAGCGATGCAGTGCCGTATCGCAAAAAAATGGCCTGGTCATTAAGGGGGAAAATCCTTCCGGGGCTGACTGGGTAGACTGGCCCATAAGCATGGTCGGGACAAGGGGCGGGCAGTAAAGGCAGCTGTCACGTACCTGGTACTAGAGCCCAACGTGTAGGGAGCTCTTCTCGTATACCTCTGGCTCAAGAACCCCTAGTAGAGCAGACAGGAGCTCGAGAGTGCAAAGGGGCACAAGTGCCTGGCAGGTAAGCTGATGTAGAGGGCTGGATGCAGCAGCAGGGAGGTGTACTGTAGTCCAAGCAGGATGCAGACAGCAGGCTGAGAACTGCAGACAGTAGCAAGGTACCCGTGGATCAGGAGATTGGCAGGTGAAGACAGGCCGGGTCAAACACAGGCGGGCAGATCAGGTACAGACGCAGAATCCAGAGAATGGTCAAAGTTCAGCCTGGGTCAGTTTATCAGGCGGGCGGCAATCAGGTTTGAAGGAGAAGCAGAAGCGAAGTCGGGACAAGCCGGGATCAGAGACAGGCAGCAAGCAGGAGTAGTCAAGGGAGAGCCGGATCAGGTAACAAGTCAGTAATCAAGATCACAGATAGCAGGGGTCTCAGGAATGCTTTAGACCGGACAGCAAGGCAGCAAGGTGTCTGACCTCTTTAAATAGCCTATTTTGGCGCCAAGTGCTGTCACAGCGCGCGTGTGCGTGCTCCTGCGCGCGCCGTTCACGCTATTGCGCATGCACGTGCGCCGAACGGCTCTTCCGCGCACGGGCATTCTTCTGACACACCTGTTGCTAGGCAGATTGCTAGAATGCCTTTCTTGACAGCAGCCGCCTAGTGCACAGCGGTAGGGGAGGGTGCCCCCTTACTGCACACAAGCTCCAGGTCAGTGGCTGACAACCAGTGGGCTGCAGCATTATGTCTACGTTGACAACTACTGCTGTCATGTTGTGCTTCAACATACCCGCTTTCCACCCCATCCACCAACAGCTGACACAAAAACACACTGTGCATGGGAATCCTCATGCAAAGCACTTCCAGCGCTACAAATCAGTTCTGTGTGAACCCGGGCTTACTGCAAAGAAGCCTGTCCATACCGAGATAAGAACTCTTTTCCTCCGGGGATAGAAAGTGCCACCTTGTCATTTGCAATGACCCCCTAAAGTGAACAATATTTTACATGCAGTATTATCATAAAATTTTTTAGTTCAGAATTTTTTTTCTGTTTTTGATAGATTTCTTTATCATTTTTTGGTTGTTAATTCTGGAACATGCATAATGCATCCCCGCCCGGCTATTACCCTGTCCTAATATTGTGCAGCTTGTCTCCAGCTGGTCCAAAATCATTTAATTACATGATTCTGGCATGTGATCTATACTGCATCTGTTTACATAGAAATATGCAAATCTGCCATTCTTTTTTAACAAAATGTCTCATTAAAGCAATATTAAACCCAAAATCAAAATTGTAATATATTGCAGCTTACCAATCATTAGATATGGTGGCTGCATTTGTTTTCTTTTCTTTGCCTCTTTTTTCCCCTCTGTTTTCTCCTGGTAATTTGGCCAGCAACACACCTCCTGTATTAGTGAGGCACAACTCTGGAAAAAGGAGCACAGGAGGCACAGTGGGCAGCAGCATTGTCGGTCTTAAGCCCCGTACACACGATCGGATAACCTATGGATTTTCGTCCGATGGATTTGTCCATCGGAAATCCGATGAAACTGTTTTTCATCAGTCTTGCCCACACACCATCAGTCAAAAAACCGACCGTTCCAAACGCGGTGACGTAAAACACTCCGATGAGCCGAGAAAAATTAAGTTTAATGCTTCTGAGCATGCGTCGACTTGATTCTGAGCATGCGTGGGTTTTTGAAAATTTAAAACATGTTCCATTTTTTCCAACCGATGGAAAAAAGACCGATGGGTCCCATACACGATCGGTTGGTCTGATGAAAACCATCCATCGGACGATTTTCATCAGTCAAACCGATCGTGTGTACAGGGCTTTAGATGTGTTAAATGGAATAGCAGATTTAAACACACTAACAAATTAAAGCCAAACCCCAGCTCACACTTGATAATCAGAGCAAACAGTTTTTTTTTCCTTTTGGGACAAAGGTTTTACATAAATAAAAAGCTGATCATTTAAACCACCCCTGCCAGTGTTAAATGGTTTGTTTCATCCCTGTAAACTGATACATTCTGCTAGAGAGCTTGTGCCTTTGAGAAACAACAGATGAAAATAGAATAAAAGAAAACGAATGCTGCCATCACATCTAAGAATTGGTAAGCTGCGATATAATAAAATGTTTGCTTTTGGGTTTAATACTGCTTTAATTGTGTGTATATGCTTAGGTTGGCCACACAGGTCGAAATTTGATCGTATAATCTCTGTACAATTGAATGTATTAAACCCTTCTAATTTGAGGGCAAGCCCATATAGTCCATTGAGCTTTTATACATCAAGCCGGACCTAGGTCTACAGTGGGTTGTGGGGCATAGTGGGTGCAAAGATGGTGAAAGTCATTGGGCACCAGATACTACTTGGATGCAAAAGAGGTTTTATTTCTTTTAACAGTCCTTTTTATATTTTGAAGGGAAAGAGGGTTAGGGCCAGGACACCCTTGAGTAGTTGCAATTTTAATTGGCAGACTTTGAGACTTCAATAGGAGGACAGCCGTACAGGGAAAGGGCCCAGCAAGGCGCCACTTCTGCACGTGCAGGATTGCGGTCTCCTATGGTAACAGTACTTAACGGTTCCTAACACAAAGTTCAACAGTTCTCTCAGATTCACTACAACGTCTACTTGTAGTTCTTCAGCCCCTTGAGTCTCTCACTGAACGCTCTGATTCACCGACTCTGAATTCTGTGAGGCTTTTGCGGTGGTATCTCCCTCAAGCGTCCCCCACGCTTCCCTGCTGGGTCCTTAGCTTGGCACTCCAGATACTTTTCAAGCTTCACCCCTGCTAACCGGCTCAGTCCCTGGCTTGACAGCGTCACCTCCGCTGGGTGGGTCCCTGACTTGATCACCGCCTGAAGTTTCCCAATTTTCCACCGGGCCCGTTCGGCGAGAATGTTGCTTCAGTACTTGCTTCAGTTACTCACTGTGGTCCCTGGTAAAGGTGGTTGGTCTCTTGGTGGCGACAACTTCCCTTCTACCTCCGATAGGGTGACCACGTGTCCTGGATTGCCCGGGACAGTCCCGCATTTTGCAGGTCTGTCCCGGGCACATTCATTCCAGGACAATACAGTGTCCCGGAATGAAACTGACACAGCCACCCCCCGGGCCAATCTGATGCCCCCAAAAAAGGCCACCACATCACCGCTTTACTCACTGACAGTACTTGTCCTGGCCGGGAAAGCCTGGAGGAGCACAATCTCGCCCCCTGCTTGTGATTGGAGAAATCATAAATCCCGCCTCTTGTGTTAAATCACTGTGCTGTGATTCGTTACAGCACAAGCTGATTTTTGGGAAGGAAGGGTGTCCCTGAATGGTAGTTTGGAAATGTGGTCACCCTAACCTCCGACCATGACAGGTTCTCTGGCTGGCAGAACCATACACTAACCAGCCACTTTATTAGGTTCAATTGCTTGGTAACACAAATTGCCAATTAGCCAATCACATGGCAGCAACTCAATGCATTTAGGCATCTACGTAGATGTGGTGAAGACGACTTGCTGAAGTTCAAACTGAGCATCAGAATGGGGAAGAAAGAGGATTTTAGTGACTTTGGTCGTGGCATGGTTGTTGGTGCCAGACGGGCTGGTCTGAGTATTTCAAAAACTGCTGATCTACTGAGATTTTTACGCGTGTAGCGGCCTCACCCCTCTCTCTAGTTTTATTGGTTATATGGCTGTTGTCTAGGGGTACCTGGGAGAGAGAGATGAGATACACCACGACCCATGTCCTCCATAGCTAAGAGGTGAAGGCCAGAAAGATTGGGCCTTGTGTAGGTGTCCTAGAGTCAAGTCCAGTACTTCATCCCTGACTCCTTTGCTCCTAGTAACCAGAGTTCCACACAGTGAATAGGTCCAACTCAGTTTTATTCTTCTTGGCGAACAACAAACAGTTTATTTTACTGAGTAATAATGGGGGATAGATCGAGGCACAATCCTTTCCCTTCTGTTGCTAACCACTGTGGTATCACCAGTGGTGAATAGTCACTGCCACTGACTATGTGAAGTAGAACGTGAATTACCTTCGCTAGCACGGCCCCTGTCAGGGGAAGGAGATCCTTCCAAGGGAGAAACAGGAGGCCTCTCTGTCACCAGTGATGCTGCGCCGGACTCTCCAGAGAAATTCCACACACCAGTCCTCACGAACTCAGACACGGGCACCCA
Organism: Rana muscosa; assembly: GCA_029206835.1. Taxonomy (NCBI): domain Eukaryota; kingdom Metazoa; phylum Chordata; class Amphibia; order Anura; family Ranidae; genus Rana; species Rana muscosa. Next base: position 289,698,775 of record CM055118.1, read on the forward strand.
AGGAGTTAGGGCCCCCCTCGGATTCCTCCACCCTTGCGGAACTCAGTCGAAGGTACTGAGCCCCAGGCATCCGCCATAGTACCTCACCCCAGGCTAAAGGTGCCTGAGATGGACTCCATCTCCGCTCCAGCTAGGCCAAGGGCACCTAGAACTGGAGCACTGGAATGCCAGCACCCAAGCTGAAGGTGCCTGGGTGCGTCCGCATCCTCCAACTCCGAACTCTGAACCCCGTGGTAAGGGCGTCCGCCCCTTTTATCCCCTCTCCCTTTGCGTCACAGCGGGTTCCCCGCCCCGCTGTACCAGCTCCAGGGGAGGACAAAAAGGCACAATCTTGCGGTGTGAGTTCAGCTCCGACCCAGGGCAACAGCGCCACCCCTGGACCGCAAGGAACCTCACACCACCAGAGTCCTCCAAGAACCAGAAAAAGGTCTCGGATCCCCTAGCAATTTGTGCATCTGGGTTACACTACCACCCAGATGCCTCCCTTAAATTCAAACACCCGCTACACGCACAACCATCTCTAGGACTTACAGAGAATGGCCCAAAAAAGGGAAAATATCCAGTGAGTGGAAGTTGTGTGGAGGAAAATGCCTTGTTGATGTCAGAGGTCAGAGGAGAATGGGCAGACTGTTTGAGATGATAGAAAGGCAACAACACTCAAATAACCACTCGTTACAACCAAGGTATGCAGAATACCAGCTATGAACGCACAAGACATTGAACCTTGAAGCAGATGGGCTACAGCAGCAGAAGACCACACTGGGTGACTGTCAGCTAAGAACAGGAAACTGAGGCTACAATTCGCACAGGTTCACCAAAATTGAACAATAAAAGATTGGAAAAACCGTTGCCTGGTCTGATGAGTTTCGATTTCAGCTGCGACGTTCAGATGGTAGGGTCAGAATTTGGCATAAACAACATGAAAGCATGGATCCATCCTGCCTTGTATCACCGGTTCAGGCTGGTGGTGGTGTAATGGTGTGGGGGATATTTTCTTGGCACACTTTGGGCCCCTTAGTACCAACTGAGCATCATTTAAATGTCACGGCCTACCTGAGTATTGTTGCTGACCATGTCCATCCCTTTATGACTACAGTGTACCCATCTTCTGATGGCTCCTTCCAGTAGGATAATGCACCATGTCACAAAGCTCAGATCATCTCACCACTGGTTTCTTGAACATGACAATGAGGTCACTGTACTGCAATGGCCTCCACCCTCACCAGATCCCAATCCAATAGAGAACCTTTGAGATGCGGTGGAACGGGAGATTTGCATCATGGATGTGCAGCCGACAAAACTGCGTGATGCTATCATGTGAATATGGACCAAAATCTCTGAGGAATGTTTCCAACACCTTGTTGAATCTATGCCACGAAGAATTCAGGCAATTCTGAAGGCAAAATGGGGTCCAACCCAGTACTAGCAAGGCGTACCTAAAAAGTGTCCAGTGAGTGTAAATCCTGTATAATAATAATAATAATAATAATAATAACAATACCTGTATCTACTATATGATGGTGTTTTATGGTATCAGTCATTTATAGGATCAGTCCACCCATAACTGACATCTTTGAGTTTGTAGTAGGTGATGAGGAGTTAAACCGTATGACAATTTCTTATATCTCTCAGGGGTAGGGTTGCCACTTTTTCTTCAAGCCAAATCCAGACACTTTAGCGGTGCACAGACAATTTTTATTTTTATATACATACTATAGGATTGTAGCAGACCTGGGACACCTTTGGGCACTCCAAAGAGAATAGTAATGTGGTACACATAGTGCCACCTTACCCTCCTACCAGGCCCTGTTCCGAGGCACATTCCTGTTTGAATAATGTGTCCGGGTTTCAGGTAGACTGAAACCCGGACATATGATTCAAAACCCGGACTGTCCGGGTGAATCCCAGACAGGTGGCAACCCTACTCAGGGGTATAGGGGATTGAGTTTCTGGGCTCATACCCCTGATGTAGTCATTATGAGAGGCTCTCACTCTGCCTGTTGGATTTATATTATTTATTTTATATGATGGAAAATGTAACAAGAGGAGCTGGAGCACACAAAGATGGGTGAGAAGCCTCATGAGCAGAGTTTGGATGTATGGAAGGGAGACCTCACGGTCGTAGTATAAGAGACATACAACGTATAAGACAAGGGCTGAATTATCCCACCATGTTCTACTTATATTTAAAATATCCCATTGGGGTAGAATGACCCTTTAGATCCAGTGAGAGGAAACAGAACATTAACTGCATTGTAAAGGAAATTTATTTACTGAAACTAAGATCAGCAATACACGTTCAGATGTCTCCTGTTTAGTGTGGATGGAGCAATCTTATCCAGTGGCTATTGTATGCTGACAGCCATGGAACCCACAGCTGAATACCTGAACAGTGACTGCACCTGATTGGATGCCCACACTGCTTGGCTCCTTTGACAAAAGTCAACTTATGTCGAGCCTGGTGGTCAACATGGCCACCCATGGCTAAAAATCAAGTCATGTATTGCATATGTAGGCTAGGTTCACACTTCTGTGATACGATTTTGATCCGACTTTCTGTGTGATTATGTGCTGTATTGTTACTTGGATGCAACTTTGATAGGGCTTGTATATTCAATAGGGCCAAAAGCGCACTAAAGTAATACAGGAATCTTTTCCAAAATTGATCCTTAATGATTGGCTTTGATGTGATTGGGTTTGAAACCATGAGATTTCCATTGTCATGCGATTCTGTGTGACTCACGTCACATCTAAAATGAACCGGGCCTCAAAAGGAGACCAAAAGTCACAGCATACACTTTCATTTTAAAACATCAGTATTGTAATAGCAATACAAACAATAGTTATATTTGAAAATCCAATATAAGCTTACTTGAAACATTTTTTTAATGTTGTGAGTGCTGCCTGTCTACTGGTTGTCTATTTCCACAATTTCCTGGATTCCCTGCATTCTTTGCAGCCTCTTCTCTGATGTTTCCATTTCTAAGGACTATATATCCCATGATACCTTGCTCCCTGCAAGCAGTGATTTCTGTACTGACTCCGCCTCCTGAAACTCCTTCTTTCTGTACCTCTGTAGATCAGAAGGCAGGCTCTGTGAAATGTGTGAGACAGCAGTGCCTACCCACAGGGAATAGTGATTACATATCACAGTATTCAAGGACATCATTGTGAGGGGATCTTTACAAAGTACTGTGAGTTTACAAACTTCCAGATGATTTAGATTAACCACTTGCCGACCAGCAGTTTAAAGAGGAAGTAAACCCTGATGGGTGTTACTTCCTCTTTGTTTCCCTGTAAAGGTAAAGCATAATGGGCTACTATGCATCGCATAGAAGCCATTATGTGACACTTACCTGCAGGAGAAGCCTGCGATGTCCCCGTCTTCCTCGCTAGTAGCGAGCGTCCATTGCTCACCCCTCTTCCTTCCGGGGCCGCAAACTCGGGCTCTGTGACTGGCGTGACGTCGAGTGACTTCACTCCCGCGCATGCCCGCGGGAGCCGCCTTTAGCGCCATGACCCGAGCTAGAAACGGCACTGCGTGCCCTTTCTAACTCTGGCGCATGCGCAGAAGAAATCGCTGTACGGCGATTTGCAAATATCTGCTAGACCGTGCAGGTCTGGGAGATATTTCATGCACCTACAGGTAAGCCTAAATCTAGGCTTACCTGTAGGTTAAAGTGGTTGTAAAGGGTTTACAACCACTTTAACATTTACTGCTGGCCGGCGGCTTTGTTGTTCCCCCACTTCCTCTGGTTGAACGCAGCACAAGATTGTCAGCAGACTTGCAGCTAGACATGTGCGGTTTGTTTCGTTCCGAATTAAAATTCGGATGAATTTTCGTTATTCAGGAAATTCGGCTGTATCCGAATTTCAGAAATAGAATAGTACCGAATTTAAACGAATCCGAAATAACGAAATTCGAATTTGGATGAATTTTGGTCAAACATTCCCATAGAAACACTCCTAAACATTGTGGACAGCCTTCCCAGAAGAGTTGAAGCTGTTATAGCTGCAAAGGGTGGGCCAACTCAATATTGGACCCAACGGACTATGACTGGGATACCATTAAAGTTCATGTGCGTGTAAAGGCAGGTGTCCCAATACTTTTGGTAATATAGTGCATTTTGGCCTAAATTTATGAAGAAATTTTATTTTATTGGATATGTTTTATAACAGAGTAGAAATTATTATTATTATTTTTTTCATTTTCATTTTTCTTTCATTTATATATGAAAAATAAAAAAACCCAGTGGTTGATATAAATTTTATTTGGGTACAGTGTGGCATGAACGAGAAATTGACAGTTACTGTAAAGTAGCACAGTGCTAAATAGACAAAAATACCCTTGTCACGAAGAGGGTAAAACCTTCCAGAGGTCAAGTGGTTTAAAAATAGTAGGCTAGAAATTACTGAAATTCAATGTGGAAACAAATATATGATTATAGATATATTTTACAGTAATTCTGCAGGGCACATGAACCAGCAGTATGTGGGAACGTCTCTACCCTTTTTCTATCTGCCTTTGTTATTGTGTGTATTGCAATCTTCACAACAGGTAATCAGGATAGAGATAGATAGATACACAGATAGATAGATACAGATAGATAGACACAGATAGATACAGATACAGATAGATACAGATACAGATACAGATAGATAGATAGATAGAGAGAGAGAGAGAGAGAGAGAGATAGATAGATACAGATAGATACTTACATAGATACAGATAGATAGATAGATAGATAGATAGATAGATAGATACTTAGATAGGTACAGACGTAGATAGATAGATAGCAGCGGCGGCCGGTCCATAAGGGGTTCCGCCCCCTAATCTCCATGCGGGGAGCCGGACGCATAACGTTTTACAAGTTTTCTTTATTTTTTTTGAAGCATGTGATTAGAGCCAAAGGCTCTAATTGGCTTCAAAAAGGTTTGGCTCAGGGCACAGAGCACACTATTGAATAAACATTCGCTATTGTCTGTTTCTCCTCCCGGCCAATCAAGACAGGAAGCGGGTCCTAAGACCAGATTGGCCGGGAGGAGAAGTGACTGGATTGGCCGGGAGGAGAAGCCAGGGAAGCCGCCAAAGCCGCTTGCGAACTGGATGGGGTAAGTGCGGAGCTAGTGGGCTGGGGAGCGGGGCTGGCGAATGGGCGAGCGGGGCAGGGCTGGCCGAGTGGGCGAGTGGGGGGTTCGTTTTCTGCCCCCCCCAAAAAAATGGAGCACCAGCTGCCGCAGATAGATAGATAGATAAAATACAATAATTGGTCATCATAACTACAAACCACACACTGTAAGGCCCCATACACACTATTAGATTTTCTGCAGATTTTTGTCCTCGGATTTACCAAAACCATGTAATATGAGGTCAAGAGAACAAAAAAATTGTAGCGCTATTACAAATGAATTAGCAAATGCATAACACCCAAGCGAATGAATGAAATAAATATCAATCAAAAATTCAACACATGATATGTTAATGTACAAAAAGTCTCTAATGTGAATATATTGGTAGATGAAACAAACAATCCAAAATGAGAAAAAATAATGAAACAATGATGATTGATAGAATTGTCCAATCAGTCTTGACAAGGTGAGTATAGGATGACCACCACCGACTCAAAAGAGGCTTACCGGAATAAGTGGACCCAAGTAAACATACGTCTACAGGGTCAACTCAAGCTGTATCATGTATCCCTGTTAGGGTAGGATCCTCTGCTGGAAATACCAAGATGGAACTCTTAAAGGGGTTGTAAAGGTTTGTTTTTTATTTCCTAAATAGGTTCCTTTAAGCTAGTGCATTGTTGGTTCACTTACCTTTTCCTTAGGTTTCCCTTCTAAATATTTTTTTTCTTTGTTTTCTTTGTCTGAATTTCTCACTTCCTGTTCCTCCTCAGTAAGCTGTTCAGTAAGCTGTTCTGGATGACTCCACACCACTCGGATGATGGTGTGAAGTTTACTGAGGAGAAACAGGAAGTGAGAAATTCAGACACAGAAAAAAAACATTTAGAAGGTAAATCAAAGCAAAAGGTAAGTGAACCAACAATGCACTAGCTTAAAGGAACCTATTTAGAAAATAAAAAATGAACCTTTACAACCCCTTTAAGTAACTCAAGACAGATAATTGAACCGAATCTCGCAATCCAATGACACAGTAATGGTAGCCCAGGATAAACCAATGTTATATTGAGAAAAGAGAAGGAGGGCACATAGCGTGATACAGTCTTACAACAATTTATTAATGTAGGTAGGAACACTTACATCACAGCAATGAACAAGCGCTTTTGGATATAATCAGTGGCAGCAGTGGAGTCGCCCGACGCGTTTCGCAATAGATTGCATCGTCTGGGGTATATAATATGAGGTCAAACCTTAAGAGTTTCAATTTGTATGCAATCAGGCAGGCCTTTGCACTACATGGTTTTGGTAAATCTGAAGACAAAAATCTGCAGAAAATCTAATAGTGTGTATGGTGTCTTAAGCCCCGTACGCACGATCTGAAAATCGTACGAAAAATGCCGCTTTCGAAGCGATTGTATGATAATCGGATCGTTAGTACAGAGCTTTCGAGAGCCGATCATGACAGTTCATCCGATATTATTCTATCGGGCATGCACGGAAATTTTTTGTTTAATCAGTACAGCTGTCGTTCAAAAATGCAATACAAATGCATTACAACACATGACATCACTTCCGAATTTTTATTCTGTCGTACGAGAATTTTCGTGACTTTAGTAAACTCATCAGATTCGACGTGAGATTAGCATGCAAAAAGAAACTGACGATCATTCGCCTGATAATCGGATCGTGTGTACGGGGCATTAGTCTGGCCATACATTGTACAATTTTCCTTTAGATTTACCAAAACCATCTAATATGAGGTCATACCTAAACACTTTCAATTTGTGTGCAATCAGGCAGGCCCTTGCACTACATGGTTAAAGGTAAATATAAAGGAAATTGAATAAGAAAATTGTATAATGTATGGTCAGCATTAGATAAGGAAGATTGTTGCGAAGCAAGATTTGAGAAGAGTGACCATTGTGACACTCTGGATACACACAAAATCACCGACAATGGATAGAAGTCAGGGCTATGTGTCTGATATTATTCTCTAAGCTGAATGGAGATTGGTTGTCTGCAGGCAATACAATGAAGAAATGTCCTGATACAATTGCAGGGTGCGGGTCACATCCAATCTATGAGATACCTGCACTGCTCAAAGGGCAACAACCACAAACAAGCACTGATAGAACCGCACGAGGAGCATAAACAGACTGCAAATCAATACTTCTCTCCATCACATGTGATATTTCTAATAAATCGAATGTGACCTCTCATGAACTCCCCCCCCCCCCCTGTAACCTCTTATCACCTCCTACATAACGACTCTCACCTCTTCTCACGCCATCCAACTTATTTATATAACGTACAGCAACCAATCATAGTTCATATTCCCCCAAAGTGAAATCAGGTTGCTATGGGTTACCGCAGCGCACGCATCGTTTTGCTGCTGTACAGAATAAGCCCACCGTCTTCTGTCACCTCCTTTTAGAACTTGTACTACTCCTCGGAATTCCTCCTCCTATCACTTCATCTAACCTGTCCCACTCCATACAGTTCCTTAGCAACTCCTCCATAGTGGCCCAGGACTTCTCACCATGGTAGCGTTGCTCGGGGTCCTTGGCCAGCTGGACGGCAATCTTGAGGCCGATGCCCGAAGAGCACCCGGTTATGAGGACAGTCTTCTTGCTGTTATTAGCCATTGTGCCTTGTTCTGTCTGAGCTGCCAACCCTCCTCTGTGAGAGATCCCGGATTATCATATTACCACGTGACAATCTACTGTCCCTTTTAACCTCTTCACTCCCTCCAGGGTCAAAGGTCCGCTCTACACTCGTTACGCCAGTGTAATTGTAATTTTTTTTTTTTATACTGAGAGGATATGTCAGATTTCATTACTGACAGAATAGAAAATATACATTTCATCGATCAAAAAAAAAATAAAATAATAAAAAATAAAAAACATTGCCTGTCTGAGTGCTACCAAATATATATGAGATTGGTCTGCATTTATTTAAGTGTCTGAAATATGTACTGTCTGTCCTACCCCAAAGCCAACCAATGCACCCAACTAATCTAACATAGTTATCTCTGGTCAATGCAGCAATTAGTTCTCATACGCATGTCCATAGATTGTTTTGCAATTCACACAAAAATTTATTTTTCATTTTTTTAACCACTTTCCTACTGGGCACTTTTACTCCCTTTCTTTCCAGGTCAATTTTCAGCTTTCAGTGCTGTCGCACTTTGAATGACAATTGCACTGTTGTGTAACACTTTGCCTATATGATATTTTTATAATTGTTTGAAACAGATAGAATGTTCTTTTGGTGGTGTTTGATCACCACTGGGTTTTTTATTTTTTGCTAAACAAACGAAGACTGAAAATTTTGAAAAAAAATAAACGTTTTCTTTGTTTATGTTATACAATCTAGCAAATAAGTAATTGTTCTTCTTCACTGACGTGCGCTGATGAGGCTGCTACTAATGGGCACTGATGAGGCTGCTACTAATGGGCACTGATAGGCGCCACTGATGTGCACTGATGAGGCACCACTGATGGGTACTGATAGGCACCACTGATGGGCCCTGATAGGCTGCACTAATAAACACTGATGAGGCTGCTACCTGCTACGAATGGGCACTGAGAGGCCGCACTGATGGGAACTGAGGGGCTGCATTTATGGGCACTGATGAGGCTGCACTGATGGGCACTGAGAGGCTGCACTGATGGGCACTGAGAGGCTGCTACTAATGGGCACTGAGAGGCTGCACTGTTGGGCACTGAGAGGCTGCACTGTTGGGCACTGAGAGGTTGCACTGATAGGCACTGATGAGGCAGCACTGATGGGCACTGATGAAGCTGCGCTGATGAGGCTGCACTGATGGCCACTGATGAGGAGGCACTGATGAGGCTGCACTAATAAAGTGGCACTGATGGGCACTGATATACTGTACTGATGGACACAGATATGCTGCACTGGTGGGGCTGTACTGATCATTAGGGCCCTGATTTTCAGTGTAAATGTGCCCAGTCACAGGATAGCCGGTTATTGGCTTTCCTTTCCTCACACAACACTGAGGAAAGTAAAGGCCGATAACTTGTGTAGCGGGGTGTTGCTTGAAGAACCCAGAGACTACCATACCCAGGGTGCATTGCCCCGCGCAAGGACTGCTGGGGTGGGCTATTTAACCGAGGGGCGGACGGGAGTACGGTCTCTTTGGACATCGCCCACCCAGCAAGTGGAACTCTGTGCTGTCTGTTGTTCCTGACAGGGCCTGAAGTTTAGGCCTTGTGCTTCCAAAGAGCCTTCCGTTTCCACTGAGAAGCCTGAGGGACGTCTCATCCTGCTACCCATCTACTACTTCCAGGAGGACTGAAGACCCAGGTGTCGTGGAACCTGTGTACCGAGACACAGCGACGGAAGATACGGACGTGGACTGGTCCGGTTGGGTGAGAGAGCACCTGCTCAGGAATTAGTACAGGATCTCTAGGCCCAGTGTTTGTTGTTCGGGACCCACCAGTTAGAGTTTGCATCCACACACTGGAGGGACAGTGCATTGAGTAGCATTAGTGACTTTACTTTATTCCTCAAGTTTATTTAAGTACCTATTCCTGTGGATTACAATTTTGTCTTCAAAAGTGCACCACCATTTGCTAGCGAAGATCCATCTCCACGGAACCTACTCATAGAAAAGTCAGGCCTGACTTCTAAATTTACACATTGCTGGGCGCCATCTTGCCCACGAGGGAGGGGAGCTGCAAGCGGGGTCTGCTAGTTGTGTGTGTACAGAATTGTATATCTGTCTATTTGCTGAATACCTTTTATTGCAAGGCTCTGCATATGCTAATGTATACAGTTTATCTGCTTAACCATTTCGTTCAGTAAAAGTACCAGGATTAAGCAGACAAGTTGTTGGTGTAATTACTTTATTGAGGGGACGGTCAGTGTCAGTTATACCATATCACTGTGTGCATTTATTGCCGGATTGCGTGACCTAAAGTTACAGGTCTCACAATCCTATTATCCCCTACTAAATGTGCCAAGGGAGGGTAGAGCCAATTGCTGGGGGTTGACAGCGGTGTATTACAGGCCCGAAACATCATACGAGCGGCTCTCTTAGCTGGGGGTATCGCTACACTTGCATGAAGAGCATGTAAACACATGTAAACAAGAAGAGAGCATCTTGCATTTGTTAAAAGGTCACAAGACCCACTGCAATCTGTGTACTCCAATCAAAACTGTAATGCCCCATACACACGGTCGGAATTTCCGACAAGAAAAGTCCGATGTGAGCTTTTGGTCGGAAATTCTGACCGTGTGTAGGCTCCATCGGACTTTTCCTGTCAGAGTTTCCGCCAACAAAAATTTGAGAGCTGGTTCTCAAATTTTCAGACGGAAAAAATTCCAATCAGAAATTCCGATTGTCTGTAGCAACTCCGACACGCAAAATTCTGACTAATGCTCGGAAACAATTTGACGCATGCTCGGAAGCATTGAACTTCATTTTCTCGGCTCGTCGTAGTGTTGTACGTCACCGCGTTCTTGACGGTCAAAAGTTCAAAGAACTTTTGTGTGACCGTGTGTATGCAAGACAAGTTTGAGCGGAATTCCGTCAGAAAAACCATCCAAGGTTTTTCAGACGGAAATTCCGATCGTGTGTACGTGGCATGAGCGCAGGCTGTTCTCCACTGACTGCATCGTACAGGGTTAGTGAAAGTCAGAGATAAAGCCTGGACACGTAGGACACACTGCATTCATGTGGATTTATTTTTACAGTGCACATGTAAAGAAAGAATTCAGCTCTAATGAGTGTTTTAGGTTTTAATACAGCAAAAGTCATTTTTTTATTTGGGGGGGGGGGGTTTCCTTTTTCTGGTTACACTAGGTGCGTTGGTTAATTTACCAACCACAGTACTACCTGCCTGGAGTTTGCATGTTCTCCTTCTGCCTGTGTGGGTTTCCTCCAGGAACTCCGATTTCCTCTCACACTCCAAAGACATGCTGGTAGGTTAGTTGACTCCTGTCTAAATTGGCCCTAGTATGTGTATGAATGGGAGTTTGGAACCTTAGATTGTAAGCTCCTTGAGAGCAGGTACTGATATGAATATATGATATACTGTATATCAGTGGCGGTCAGTGGAAAACAATGCACGCAAAGCCACCCTCCCCCCGGTCGGTCGGGTCACCCGCATACCCCCCCCCCCCCCCCCGTCGGTCGGTCACCAGCCCCGCACTCACCTCATCTACCGGGCAGCGCTTCCTCCAGGGGAACTTCCCCTGCGTCTCCTCCTCGGCATCACAGCGGCTTCCGCCATGCCTCTCCTCCCTCCCCCTCATAGGCGGCCAATAGGATCGCTTCTCCTTTCGGCAAATCGGGGTGACGGGTCTCAGGACCCGCTTCCTGATTGGCCAGGAGGAGAATCGGGAAGACAATAGCGAATATTCATTCGCTATTGTCATACAACTGGGTGGGCTCTGGGGGCAGTGCTCTGCGCTCCGAGCCCACCCTTTTTTGAAGCCTTTTAGAGCCTCTGGCTCTAATCACATTGGAATCAGTGTGTTCAGCACCCTGCATGTAGATTAGGGGGCCGGGCGCGTGGATAGGGGGGGCCCCTGCGCCCTGCATTATGCGCCACTGCTGTATATGTAAATCGCTGCGTAAATTGATGGTTCTATATAAGTACCTCTGATTAATAAATACAAGTATGTTGTATGAAATGAACTACTCCAGTGGAGACCAGACACGCCACTAATTACAGGGTGCAAATACAACCTCCTATAAGCAGTTCAGAGCTCCAGAAAAGTGATAGACTGACCCCAGATATACAACTGACGGGTGCAATTTAAAGTGGTTGTATATATATATATATATATATATATATATTTATTAAGGCTTACCTGTAGCTAACAAGGATATCTCCTAAACCTGCATGGTTTAGGAGATATCCCTGTATTTGCATTTGCCGACTTAATGCGGCACATGCGCACTTAAGCCAACTGAAGCAATGGAACTATGTGCCGTTGCTTCAGTTGTACTGTGCCATTCCCGCGCGCATGCGCAGGAGTGACGTCATCACGTCTCCGGCCAATCACAGCGCCGGAGCCGCGATACACGGAAGACACTGCGGGACAACATGTCGGCGGCCAGAGGGGGAGACGTCGACGGCTGCGGGGGCTTCGATCGGAGGTAAGTACTACATATTGAGCTAGTATACTATGCATACTAGCTCATTATGCCTTTGTCTTGCAGGGTCTTTTCTTTTTTTTTTTTTTTTTTTGAGGAGGGTTTACTTCCTCTTTAAAGAGGAACTGCAGTCTGCTCACATAATTTGTAATAAAAACATATTTGCCATTATGAAGCTTCCCTCCAACCACTATTTTATATATACTGTGAATCTGCACTTGCCAAATATGCTGCAGAAATCTCCCTCCACTGAGTCTGGCTGCATCCATTTGAACTCTGGGCAGCTGAACTGCTGCCTGTTCACTTCCTGTAGTTAGACACAAAGAGGCACACCTCCAGCTCTGCAGCTCTCATTGGCCCACTTTTGACTCCCCCCCCCATCCTGGCAAACTCTCCCGAGAGTGAGAGAGAGCTGCGCATGATGTCATAAGCCTAGGCTTTTTACCAGACAAGAAACAGAAAGTGGGCTGTATAAGATATTTACTGGCATGAAAAAAAAATATCTTATACTATCCAAAGTTAAAACAACAAGGGCAGATTTAAGATTTAATAGATGGAAAGATGAAAAAATGACTGAAGTTTAGCTTTAAGTTCAGTATTAATCTATGAAAATAGATGTATTTTTCTGGGAAGGTCCTTTAGCAGAAACATTTTGGTAAGTGTGCTGTTATGTTCTTCTATGTACACTTTATCATGGTTATATCGCTGGTTAAACTAAAAGAACACTTTCATTAGAAGCTGTTGACTCTGCAATAGAAGATACAAGTAAACAGTAAGGTCACAAATTCCTAACTCCATATCCAAACCCAGCGTAAAATGGAACTAGGCAACACCAGCTGAATACAAATATGGAACTGTAGCGCCCCCCCAATATTTGGGGGCGCTATGTGTAAATTTAGGGGCAGTCTGTGCCAGTAGTTGGGCTCAGACCAAGTTATGATTCAATTCTGCTCTTTTCTGGATGTGATACTGCCTGGCAGTAGTGTTCTCCTTTGCCTGTAAGTGGCACTGTCACCGCTGGCATGGGTTGAGCTACGGGGGTATCACAGCACCTTGGGTGTCCTCTCTCGGCAGCCGTGCAGTGCGCGTGGTCTACTTGCTGTGCATGCTGGAAGAGGGTACAAAAGGGGAAGACGCTGTTTGGCGTGAGGCGATTCCAGGGGGACCCCAAGGCATTCAGGGGGAACCTCTGGTCCAGTGAGTGTGCCTCGTGGCCCGCATGTCACGAGGTGCGCGAGTGTGTTTAGGCCTCGGGCACCTTCAGCCCGAGGTTCTGTTGCATCGTGGGCCCAGCTCCACTGACAAGGGCCTACGCTTTCAGAGAAGGATCCCAGGCTGCCCATTTGTAGGGGGCCCATCTTTAGGAAAAGTGGTCCAGGGGAAGATCAGTCCCAGCGAAGATTAGCGATGGTACTGCTGTCTCGGGGAGAAGCCTGGAGGCTTGCCTAAAGGGGGATTCATCGTCTCTGATATCCGTGCTCCATCCCGGCTGCTAGGACTGCTCTCATAGGGACTATCCGGGTGAGCAATACCCACTCAGGCTTGAGTGGCGATGAGTGTATATACTGAACTTAAGTGTTGCGTGCCTGAACCTTTCCCTACTTCCTTTCAACTTCCTGCTCTCTCTCTTCAAGTTGACTCAAAGAGAAAAAGAATAAAGCCTTGCTGATTAGGGTTTACTCATGTGTGGACATTGGCCTTATTCCTGGATATTTTTGTTTGCCTAGACAACGGAGCCAAAGGATCCACTCTGGAGAGGTAATTGCTGCAGACCCAAAACAAAACCAGCCGGTCACTTACATGTGACTAAGTGCTACAGAACATATAAACATATACTGTATAGGGGGTGATTTACCATAACTGGAGAGTGCAAAGTGTGGTGCATGATAGCAAATCAGCTTCTAACTTCAGCTTGTTCAACTAAGCTTTGACAAAAAAACCTGGAAGCTGATTGGTTTCTATGCAGAGCTGCACCAGATTTTTTATTTTTTTTATTGTTTTTTTATTGAAACATTTTCACAATACAATATAGAGTACAAGTAGTACAAAGTATTAAGATATACATTCAGCTGTCTGTAGTAGTGAAGGTATCCTCATAAGGCACAGATAGATGGATATTCAACAGCCATTGAATTACCTATTTTTTAGACCAAATAGTTGCAGAAGTTACATCAACCTATAAGTAGGAGACCAATGGTCTAAAGAGGATCTATACTGAAAAATTATAATCTCAGAGTATCAATAGCTGAGTAAATTTTAGATATAGAGTGGATAAAGAAAAATAAACTTTACATAAAATAAAACATAGGGTGGGATATAAAGAAGGTTAAAAGGGAAATACACTTTGGTCTGACCTTTACATGAGTACAAAGAAGTAAATGGGGATGATAAATATTATCACCAAACAATGAGTCATCAGTTTACCTTAAACCAGTTTTTCCATATTTTCCGGCTATAATGAATTGTCGGGTCCCGGCAATACAGATAAAATTCATTGAAAAAAAAACGCATGGGTTCCCCCCCAGTCCATTACCAGGCCCTTTGGGTCTGGTATGGATATTAAGGGGAACCCTGCGCCAAATTAAAAAAAAATGGCGTCTGGGTCCCCCTAAAAATCCATACCAGACCCTTATCCGAGCATGCAACCTGACAGGCCGCCGGAAAAGAGGGGGGGGGCGAGAGAGCGCCCCCCCTTTTGAACCGTACCAGGCCACATGCCCTCAACATGGGGAGGATGTCCCCATGTTGATGGGGACAAGGGCCTCATCCCCACAACTCTTGCCCGGTGGTTGTACGGGGTCTGCAACGGGGAAACCCGTGTTGCATCAGAGGAGGCGGGGTCACCCATACATGTCACTGGGTAACCCCGGTGTTTCCCCGTTGCGTCAGAGGGGGGCGGGGTCACCCGCACATGTGACTGGTGGCCCCGCCCTCAGCTGTTTAACCACTGTCAGGCTGGAGAGCCTCATTGGTCGGCTGCCTCCCATGGAGGCAGGATCGTGTCGTTTTTTTTTTTTTCCTTCGTATCATCGCTGGAGATCGAGAACGGATTACATCGTTGGAATTTTTTTTTGCTCTTTTTTTTTTTTTCTTTTTAACCACTTAACGACCGCTCACTGTATATATACGTCGGCACAATGGCACCGACAGGCACAATCACGTAGAGTGTACGTGATTGCCTTTGTACAGTTGGGGGGTCCGATCGGACCCCCCTTCTGTACAGTGAGCGGTCGGAATTCGTCTGGGAGCGTTCCGAGATGGGGGGGCGGCCGTTCGATTCCGACCACCCCCCCGCGATCGCTCCCGGTGAATAGAAATGCCCCCTCTGTCTGTGTACTGTTTACACAGATAGAGAAAGCAGGAGGAAGTGATGTCATCTCCTGTGCGGCGCTCACATATACCGAGCGTCATACAAGAGAAGACACACAGGTCAGTGCACTAACACTACACTAACACCAGCACACATAGGCACATAAATCGCCCCCCAGGCCCTCCCAGATCACCCCCAGCCCCCCCAGATCACCCCCCAGCCCCCAGTCACAGTGTCACTGATTGCAGTGACCATTTATTTACTGATCACTGCAATCAGTGACATTTGTGACTGTAAAAGTGTCACTACATTTAGTTTTAGGTCCAGTGTAGCCCCCTAACCCCCCCTAATAAAGGTTTAACCCCTTGATCACCCCCCAGATAACCCTTTCACCCCCTAGCACCGCCGTCGCTTGGCGATCATTTTTCTGATCGCTGTCTTGGCGTCGGTGATGCAGATCGGTACCCAGTATTTTTTTTTAGGTTCGCCGCAGGTTTTTATAGCGTCGGGTACCCCCATAAATTATCTAATAAAGGTGTAACCCCCTTGATCGCCCCCCAGGTAACCCTTTCACCCCCTATCACCACTGTCACTAAGCGATCGTTTTTCTGATCGATGTCTTAGCGCCGGTGATGCTGATCGGTAGCCAGTATTTTTTTTTAGGTTCGCCGCAGGTTTTTATAGCGTCGGGTACCCCCATAAATTATCTAATAAAGGTTTAACCCCCTTGATCGCCCCCCAGGTAACCCTTTCACCCCCTATCACCACTGTCACTAAGCAATTGTTTTTCTGATCGCTGTCTTAGCGTCGGTGATGCAGATCGGTACCCAGTAATTTTTTTAGGTTCACCGCAGGTTTTTATAGCGTCGGGTACCCCCATAAATTATCTAATAAAGGTTTAACCCCCTTGATCGCCCCCCAGGTAACCCTTTCACCCCCTATCACCACTGTCACTAAGCGATCGTTTTTCTGATCGATGTCTTAGCGTCGGTGATGCTGATCGGTAGCCAGTATTTTTTTTTTAGGTTCGCCGCAGGTTTTTATAGCGTCGGGTACCCCCATAAATTATCTAATAAAGGTTTAACCCCCTTGATCGCCCCCCAGGTAACCCTTTCACCCCCTATCACCACTGTCACTAAGCAATTGTTTTTCTGATCGCTGTCTTGGCGTCGGTGATGCAGATCGGTACCCAGTAATTTTTTTAGGTTTGCCGCAGGTTTTTATAGCGTCGGGTACCCCCCATAAATTATCTAATAAAGGTTTAACCCCCTTGATCGCCCCCCAGGTAACCCTTTCACCCCCTATCACCACTGTCGCTAAGCGATCATTTTTCTGATCGATGTCTTAGCGTCGGTGATGCAGATCGGTAGCCAGTAATTTTTTTTAGGTTCGCCGCAGGTTTTTATAGCGTCAGGTACCCCCATATATTATCTAATAAAGGTTTTAACCCCCTAATTGCCCCTAGTTAACCCTTTCACCAGTAATCATCATATAAGTGTTACGGGTGACGCTGGTTAGTTAGTTTGCTTTTTATAGTGTCAGGGCACCCGCCGTATATAACCCAATAAAGGTTTAACCCCCTGATCGCCCGGCGGGTGATATCAATTAGGTTTTAGCGTCAGAGAGGGTCTGCGTCACACCCCAGGCAGCGTCAGGTTAGTGCCAGTAACGCTAACACCCACGCGTGAAGCATACACCTCCCTTAGTGGTATAGTATCTGAACAGATCAATATCTGATCTGATCAGATCTATACTAGCGTCCCCAGCAGTTTAGGGTTCCCAAAAACGCAGTGTTAGCGGGATCAGCCCAGATACCTGCTGGCACCTGCGTTTTGCCCCTCCGTCCAGCCCAGGCCACTGAAGTGCAGTATCGATCGATCACTGTCACTTACAAAACACAACACACATAACTGCAGCGTTCGCAGAGACAGGCCTGATCCCTGCGACTCCAGTGCTGTAGGAGGTGATTTCACCACCACAGTTAAAAAAAAAAAGAAGCAAATATGCCGAAGCATTGGGGCAGCAGGGGCGGAGGAGCGATTTTGCTCCTAATGCCGCGTACATACGGTCGAAATTCCGACGGAGGCTTGCCCGTGGAAAAGTCCGACCATGTGTGTGCGGCATAACTTTTTTGCGGGAGGATGCCCCCATGCTTCGGCATATATAAATGGTGCATGTATGCCCATCATTAGAAGTGGGTGGATGAAGGGCGGTATTCTAATGGTGGGCATACCCACCGATCAATCTCTTTTTTCGTTCAGCCACCTGGCTGCATGAAAAAAAAAGATTACAATACATGTCCAACAAGGACCAGCAACGTACTGGTATGTTGCTGGACTTTGAATGGTTATACCAGATTGATGCCTGCGGGTTTAGGTATCATCTTGGTATCATTCTTTTCAGCCAGCGGCCGGCTTTAATGTAAAAGCAACCCTAGTGGCTAATTAGCCTCTGGACTGCTTTTACAAGCAGTGGGAGGGAATGTCCCCCCCCCCCAGATATAAAAAGCGCCATTGGGAAATTGGGAAAGCATTTTATCACACCGATCTTGGTGTGGTCAGATGCTTTGAGGGCAGAGGAAAGATCTAGGGTCTAGACCCCAGTTTTTTCAAAAAAAGAGTACCTGTCACTACCTATTACTATCATAGGGGATATTTACATTCCCTGAGATAACAATAAAAATGATAAAAAAAAACATGGAAGGAACAATTTAAAAATAAAATAAAAAAGCAAAATTAATAATAAAAAAAAAAAAAAGCACCCCTGTCCTGCCCTGCTCTTGCCCAATGGCGAACGCAAGCGTCGGTCTGGCGTCATATGTAAACAGCAATTGCACCATGCATGTGAGGTATCACCGCGAAGGTCAGATCGAGGGCAGTAATTTTTGCAGTAGACCTCCTCTGTAAATCTAACGGGGTAACCTGTAAAGGCTTTTAAAGGCTTTTAAAAATGTATGTAGTTTGTCGCCAATGCGCGTTTGTGCGAAATTTTAAAGCATGTCGTGTTTGGTATCTATGTACTCGGCCTAAGATCATCTTTTTTATTTCATCAAACATTTGGGCAATATAGTGTGTTTTAGTGCATTAAAATAAAAAAAAGTGTATTTTTTCCCCAAAAAATGCGTTTGAAAAATCGCTGCGCAAATACTGTGTAGAAAAAAAAAATGCAACACCCACCATTTTATTCTGTAGGGCCTTTGCTTTAAAAATATATATAATGTTTGGGGGTTCAACATAATTTTCCTGCAAAAAAAAATATGTTTTCATGTAAACAAAAAGTGTCAGAAAGGGCTTTGTCTTCAAGTGGTTAGAAGAGTGGATGTAAGCTTCATAATGTTGTGTATAAAATGCCAGAACAGTTCAAAACCCCCCCAAATGACCCCATTTTGGAAAGTAGACACCCCAAGCTATATACTGAGAGGCATGTCGAGTCCATGAAATATTTTATATGTTGACACAAGTTGCGGAAAAAAGACAATTTTTTTATTTTTTATTTTTTTTGCACAAAGTTGTCACTAAATGATATATTGCTCAAACATGCCATGGGCATATGTGGAATTACACCCCAAAATACATTCTGTTGCTTCTCCTGAGTACGGGGATACCACATGTGTGAGACTTTTTGGGAGCCTAGCCGCGTACGGGACCCCAAAAACCAATCACCGCCTTCAGGCTTTCTAAGGGTGTAAATTTTTGATTTCACTTCTCACTGCCTATCACAGTTTCAGAGGCCATGGAATGCCCAGATGGCACAAAACCCCCCCAAATGACCCCATTTTGGAAAGTAGACACCCCAAGCTATTTGCTGAGAGGTATTGTGAGTATTTTGCAGATCTTGCTTTTTGTCACAAAGTTTTGAAAATTGAAAAAAAATAAAATAAAAAAAAATAAAATTCTTTCTTCATTTTCAAAAACAAATGAGAGCTGTAAAATACTCACCATGCCTC
Organism: Rana muscosa; assembly: GCA_029206835.1. Taxonomy (NCBI): domain Eukaryota; kingdom Metazoa; phylum Chordata; class Amphibia; order Anura; family Ranidae; genus Rana; species Rana muscosa. The sequence continues at coordinate 289,718,284 of CM055118.1, forward strand.
TCAGCAAACAGCTTGGGGTGTCTACTTTCCAAAATGGGGTCATTTGGGGGGGTTTTGTGCTATTTTGGCATTTTATGGCCTTCGAAACTGTGATAGGTAGTGAGGAGTGAAATCAAAAATTTGTGCCTAGAAATCCTGAAGGCGGTGATTGGTTTTCGGGGTCCCGTACGCGGCTAGGCTCCTAAAAAGTCCCACACATGTGGTATCCCCGTACTCAGGAGAAGCAGCAAAATGTATTTTGGGGTGCAATTCCACATATAACCATGGCATGTGTGAGCAATATATCATTTAGTGACAACTTTTTGTAATTTTTTTTTTTTTTTGTCATTATTCAATCACTTGGGACAAAAAAAAAAATATTCAATGGGCTCAACAGGCCTCTCAGCAATTTCCTTGGGGTGTCTACTTTCTAAAATGGGGTCATTTGGGGGGTTTTGTGCTATTTTGGCATTTTATGGCCTTCAAAACTGTGATAGGTAGTGAGGAGTGAAATCAAAAATTTGCGCCCTTAGAAATCCTGAAGGCGGTGCTTGGTTTCCGGGGTCCCGTACATGGCTAGGCTCCTAAAAAGTCCCACACATGTGGTATTCCCGTACTCAGGAGAAGCAGCAGAATGTATTTTGGGGTGCAATTCCACATATAACCATGGCATGTGTGAGCAATATATCATTTAGTGACAACTTTTTGTAATTTTTTTTTTTTTTTTTGTCATTATTCAATCACTTGGGACAAAAAAAAAATATTCAATGGGCTCAACATGCCTCTCAGCAATTTCCTTGGGGTGTCTACTTTCCAAAATGGGGTCATTTGGGGGGGTTTTGTACTGCCCTGCCATTTTAGCACCTCAAGAAATGAGATAGGCAGTCATAAATTTAAAGCTGTGTAAATTCCAGAAAATGTACCCTAGTTTGTAAACGCTATAACTTTTGCGCAAACCGATAAATATACACTTATTGATGTTTTTTTTACTAAAGACATGTGGCTGAATAAATTTTGGCCTAAATGTATGACTAAAATTGAGTTTATTCGATTTTTCTTATAACAAAAAGTAGAAAATATCATTTTTTTTCAAAATTTTCGGTCTTTTTCCGTTTATATCGCAAAAAATAAAAATCGCAGAGGCAATCAAATACCATTAAAAGAAAGCTCTATTTGTGGGAAGAAAAGGACGCAAATTTTGTTTGGGTACAACATTGCATGTCCGCACAATTTACAGTTAAAGCAGCGCAGTGCAAAATTCTGAATTCACCTCTGGTCCTCTAGCTACCAAATGGTCCGGGGCTTAAGTGGTTAATAAAGGACTTGTCCCAAGCTGTGTACTGTGGTTTTTAACTTTTGACACTTTTTTTTGTGAAATGGTAGGGGTACAATGTACCCGTTACCAATTCACATAGGGGGGGCGGGTTCTGGGGGTCCCCTTTGCTAAAGCGGGCTTCCAGATTCCGATAAGCCCCCCCACCCACAGACCCCCACAACCACCGGGTAAGGGTTGTGGGGATGAGGCCCTTGTCCCCATCATCATGGGGAAATCCTCCCCATGTTGAGGGCATGTGGCCTGGTATGGTTCAGGAGGGGGGGGGGGCCCTCTTTTCCTGCGACCTGCCAGGTTGTGTGCTCGGATAAGGGTCTGGTATAGATTTTTGGGGGGAACCCCACGCCATTTTTTTTATTTTGGTGTGGGGTTCCCCTTAAAATCCATACCAGACCTGAAGGGTCTGGTATGGATTTTAAGGGGGACCCCTACGCCATTTTTTTTTAAATTTGGCGCAGGGTTCCCCTTAATATCCATACCAGACCTGAAGGGCCTGATATGGAATTTGGGGGGGACCCCCACACTTTTTTTTTTAATTTTGGTTTAGGGTTCCCCTTAATATTCATACCAGACCCAAAGGGCCTTGTAATGGACTGGGGGGGGGGGGGAACCCATGCCGTTTTTTTCAATGAGTTTTATCTGTATTGCCGGGACCTGACAATTCATTATAGCCGCAAGTAGTTTTAAATGACTTTTTTTCCTTTAGAAATTTCATTTTGTGCAGGGACTGTTATAAACACGGGAAACATGCGCTAATTTACAGGCATACTATAGACATATGTAAAATGGGGGAACTAAGGGGGGGTGGATAACAATAAACGAAAAAGTAGCAGCCACCTGAAGAGTGTTCACACACTAATAACAGTATAAAAAGAGCGAGGAGTAACAGGGGCGCTTACTAAAAATTATAAAAAAACGAACTAAGTGATTAAAACGTGCAAAAAGTCATCAAATACACATACTATAGACACCCCCCAGGTACGAAATTTAAAGGAATATTTCACTTTTATTGTTTCACTTTAAGCATTATTAAAATCACTTTATCAAAAATGGCAGTTTTTAAAACTTATTTTTGCATTGATACATGTCCCCTGAGGCAGGACCCAGGTCCCCAAACACTTTTTATGACAATAACTTGCATATTAACCTTTAAAATTAGCACTTTTGATTTCTCCCATAGACTTTTAAAGGGTGTTCCGCGGCTTTCGAATTGTTCGCTATTCGGCGAACGGGCAAACAGCCAATGTTTGAGTCAAACTCATGTTCAACCCGAACATAAAGCTCATCCCTACTTATCAGTTTTCCAATATTTCACTATCAGAGTTCTAGCGACCAGAAGAATGTGTGTAATCACAATGCGAAATTCAGGGGGGGGAAGTTTTCAATGCCTGTGTTCAGTACTGCTAAACTTGGATTGAGGGGTGTCAGGATCCCTGTAATGCTTGAAATTGAGCGAAATATGCTATCCCAAAAGCTAGTCAAATGTTTGCAGGTCCAGAACATATGAAGGAGGTTGCCTACTGTGCCGAAATTTCTCCAGCATAGTGGGGAGTTGGTTTGGCAGAATTTGGATAGTCTGTAAGGCGTAAGATACCACCTAAGGGCTATTTTTTTTGATAGTTCCTAGTGGTTAACACATTTAGAGGCTTTGTAGGTTGATTTAAGTGCATATTTCCACTGTGAGTCTGTGATGGGTATGCCTAGATCAGATTCCCATTTTCGGTAAGGGTGGGATTTGGTGAAGTTGAGTTTTTGTTGGAAGAAACTGTAGAAGAAGGATATACCCTTGAGAGGTGTGGGAGTTGTAGTGTAGAACCGCCATATCTTTTCTGTGAGATATCTGTGGTGTGCTTTGATGGATCTCAGGAGATGGGAAACTTGGTTGTATTTATAGTAATCTGCGGGTATTAAGTTGAATTGTTTTTGGAGTGTGGTGAATGGTTTAAGGGTGTCATTGTGGTATAGATCTGCGGTCCACTTTATGCCTTTATTGTGCCAGTCAGTGGTTGTGAAGTTCGGGATCACATGTTCAAGGATATTGAAGGGTATGGGGATTTCCACCTTGGTAGAGGTTGGGGGTGTTAGTTTGCAAAGGTCCCTCCAAACCGACAGCGAGGCTTGTATAGTGAGTGGGAGGTGTTTGGGGAATGGTTGCCATGCATCCAGGAGCAAGAGGGACACTCTACAGTTTTAGTTAATCACCACCACAGTGTGTATAAATATATACAGAGAGCAAAAGACAAGAATTAGTAATTCTGTTCAGCTAGTATTGTGATTTACACAACCCTGCCATACTGTATAGGCATGACAATAACACCTCTTCATCCTTACAGAATCTTGCATCACCTGCCTGCTCTTCAAACAGAAAATTAGTGGTAGGATGATGAGTAGAGTTGGGCAAACGGTTCGAGCTGAGCATGAGTTTGGCCCAAACATCGCCTATATGTCCTTTCGGCGAACACTCGAATTTGCAGGGCGGAAAACCTGTCAAACACCCTGCAATGCACTGCACATTTTGCCCAATCAGGGCACAATGAATAGCTGGTTGTTAAGGAGCGGGTCCGGGAAGCCGGCCACCGCGTCCTTAACAATCGATGAGTCATCAGCAGTCAATGGGCTTCCCCGCTAACAACTGAATAAAAAGGAAAATTGTTGGCAATAAAAATGTGAAAAAAAAAATGGCTTGGGGGTCCCCCACAACGGTGTTAATTTTGTTATATTTAAAATAAATGCAGCGCTGTTACAAATATAAAAATTGCATAAAAATATATACGTAATGTAAAGTGCTATCCCCCGAGGAAGTCACATCACATTTCCCAGAGGAAGTCACAAGGAGTAGGAGGGGCTTGGGAGGTTGACGTGGAAAGAACCAGTAAGTAGAGTTGAGCGGACACCTGGATGTTCGGGTTTGACGGGTTCGGCCGAACTTCGGAAAAAAGTTTGAGTTCGGGACCAAACTTGACCCGAACTTGAACCCGAACCCCATTGAAGTCAATGGGGACCCGAACTTCTGAGGACTATTCGCGCTTGTTTCGCGTGCTTAGAACTGTCCCTGCACAAAGTGTCATTTCTGAATGATCACGTGATCAGCCGTGTCCAATCATGGCTGATCACGATGTAATCAGGAAAAGCCGGTGATCGGCTTTTCCTCACTCGCGTCTGTCAGGCGCGAATAGAGGAGAGCCGATCAGCTGCTCCTCTGACAGGGGGGGTTTGTGCTGATCGATTATCAGCGTAGCCCCCCCGAGGATGCCCACACTGGACCACCAGGGATGCCACCAGACCACCAGGGATGCCCACCATAAGGTATGTTACCCTAGACCACCAGGGATGCCAATCAGAAATGCCTAATGGATGCCAATCAGTGCCCACAATGGATGCCAATCAGTGCCCACAATGGGCACCACTGATTGGCAGGCATTAGTACAACACATTACAGTACATCAGTGCCCATCCATACCCATCCATGCAACCTATCAGTGCCCATCCATGTCGCCTATCAGTGCCGCCTATCCGTGCCAATCCATGCCGCCTATTTGTGCCCATCCGTGGCCGCCTATCTTTGCCCATCCGTACCACCTATCAGTGCCCATTAGTACCCATCATCAGTGCCACCTCATCGGTGCCCATCAGTGCCGCCTTATCAGTGCCCGTCAGTGCAGCCCCATCAGTGCCCATCAGTGAAGGAGAAAACGTACTTATTTACAAAGCTTTGTAACTGAAACAAAAAGAAAAGGTTTTTTTTTCAAAATTTTCGGTCTTTTTTTAAATTTTTTGAGAAGAAAATAAAAATCCCAGAGGTGATCAAATACCACCAAAAGAAAGCTCTATTTGTGTGAACAAAATGATAAAAATTTAGTTTGGGTACAGTGTAGCATGACCGCGCAATTGTCATTCAAAGTGCAACAGCGCTGAAAGCTGAAAATTGGTCTGGGCAGGAGGGTGTATAAGTGCCCTGTATGGAAGTGGTTAAAATCCATACCAGACCTGAAGGGCCTGGTATGGATATTTGGGGGAACTCCACGCATTTTTATTTTTTAAATTTGCGGCAGGGTTCCCCTTAATATCCATACCAGACCTGAAGGACCTGGTAATTGAATTTGGGGGGACCCCCACGCTTTTTTTTTTATCAATGACTTTTCTATGCATTGCCGGGAGCCGACAATTCATTATAGCCGCAAGTGAGTTTTAAATGACTTTTTTTCCTTCAGAAATGACACTTTGTGCAGGGACAGTTCTAAGTACGGGAAAAAAGCGCGAGTTTACATGCATACTATACACACACCCTAGGTACGAAATTTAAAGGACAATTTCACTATTATTGTTTCATTTTAAGCATTATTAAAATCACTGCTCCCGAAAAAACTCAGTTTTTAAAAAAAAAATTTGCATTGATACATGTCCCCTGGGGCAGGACCCGGGTCCCTAAACACTTTATGACAAAAACTTGCATATAAGCCTTTATAATTAGCACTTTTGATTTCGAACGTTCGAGTCCATTGTATTTAATAGGGTTCTAAAGTTCACGCAAACATTCTGGCTGTTCGCAGGCTCTGGTGCAAACCGAACAGGGGGGTGTTCGGCTCATCCCTAGTCTTAAACACATGCACAGTCTCTCTCACATGTAATAGGAACAGTCTTACCATTTCAGGTGGCAGGTGTTGAAAACTTCAATTGAGTGTGTTGTCCCTTCTCTGCTGCACTCTTGCAGGCTAATGCCCCCACATAGCCTTCTTGGACTCTCCAACAACTCCTGCAGGCAAAATGGATTCCCATTTTGCCAGCGGTAACAGCCAACACTTTGGAACAGGAAACCGCACTTGCAGGTAAAGGCTTTTCTGTAAACATTTTGTATCCAGCTGTATTACAAAATTTGGGGCAAGAAAAGATCCTGTGCCCACAATTGACAACATTCTCGTACAACTCACACACAGGGCTGGTGAAAGGATTTTTTACACCCCAGGCAAAACCTAATTATGCAGCGCTGCCCTTGGCTCCACCCCTGAAACCACCCCCTTTGCCCGAGCATCAGTGTGACAGGAGTTGGCGCTAGAGGAAGAATGCGGCTGCAGTAGAGAGCACTGATCATAGAGGTGCACAGGGGATGCTTGCTTCAGTTCCATCAGGGCATGTCCTCCAGCGCCTCTATATTGACACTACAGAGTGACTGCCTGAATAACATGCAGCAAAGGTATCTCCTGCATCCCCCTAGATGTGCACGCTTTATCCCAGCAGTGCCCACTAAAGGTTTTAACATTTATTACAGAAGTATTTAAAATACAGCACCAAAAACTTGCATAGCGCAGAGACGGAGAGTAGAAAAACCAGCGGTCAGGCGCCCTAGACAGCAGTGCATCCTAGGCGGCCGCCTAGTTTGCCTAGTGGTAGCACTGGCCCTGCTCACACACTGGCAGACTCTCATGCCTTGGTGAACTTTGTTCAGGCATGTATGGGGCTTGCCCTGGCACTAACAACCCCTTCAGCCAAAGAGATCTGCCTCTCATTTCAGCATACCTTGCCTCATTTTTGCGTTTTGACCGCCCCATCTCTGCAGTCAGGAACAGAGCAACTTTTTAACACAGTTATTTTGAATAAATCATGAAAATTTTGGTGAACTGTCTCTTTCAGACTTGAAAGACAGTACACTTCCCCATGCAGACTTCACTGCCTGCAATCACATCAGCTGCTGTACACAGCAGAATACAAAGTCTCTGGCAACTCTCGGTTTTTGGTATGCAAGGTTCTGGGAGTTCTCACCATCAATACAAACAAACCATACCATTCAGCCTCCTGGCTCTCTTGGCAGCTTTACTGCTCAGCATAGTACCTTTTAGTCCTCCTGATCATCAAACACATCCTAGTGTTCGCACACAGATGATGCACCTCAGCTCTGTGTCTTTCCTTGCAGCTTCCCAGCTGCTCTGTCCCTCAAGGACTCTCTCCCGGGATCGAGCCTTGGTCTGTCCTGACCTGGACAGCATGGTGCTAACGAGCTCCTCTGACAGCTCCCTTAACACACTGACCCCTTCGGGAGGGTGGGGCCCCTTAGCTCTAACTCTGGCTCTCATATGACATTAGTGTTCCTGCTTCTTACACAATTTGGCTTAAACCACCATATTAGACAGTGGCACAGACTTGCCCTGACACTATATATATATATATATATATATATATATGTATATATATATATATATATATATATATATATATATTTATATATATATATACACACACACACAAAGCTGCCACTCCACTTGAAGACCCACTCAAATAAATACAGGCCGGTCCAGGGGCTTACTGCCTTGGCCTACAACCACCTCACAGTCCACGCAGACCCAAGCTGTCTAAAAACATTTTGTACAGATGCTGGGTTGGAAAACCTCATATACAACACCCCCCCTGGTTCACCAAACCACCAGCCTCTAAGTGGTTTGGAGTACTCACATTGCAGGGCCCTATGTTTCTTCTTGATTCCAGGTCAGGATTCCTACAGCCCAGCCAAACACTTGGGGCTCATACCACCTGGTGTTTGTTCTTTAGATGGGTCTGCTCTTTACCTCCGGAAGGGTGACTTCTTCCCCTGACCACCACCAATCATGATCTGACCGAGATTACATTTTGTACTTGTGCATTCAGGACCCTGTCAACCAGCACCAATGAAATGCACTATGAATTGCACCTGTCCAGCAACTGTGGCCAAACTGTGTACTGGTCCACCTCACATACCTCCACTCAAGTGTGAAGCATCCTCTTGAATGACATCACTCCAGGCCATTATCCTTATTGAACACTAGCTGGTTACAACTCCAATATGCAGTAGACATGTGTGTTTCCGAATTTCCAAATTTTTCAATTTTCGAAATTTCAAATTTCGGAAATTCGAATTTCCAAATTTTCAAATTTCGGAAATTCGAATTTCCAAATTTTCAAATTTCGGAAATTCGAATTTCCAAATTTTCAAATTTCGGAAATTCGAATTTCCAAATTTCCAAATTTTCGAAATTCGAATTTCCGAAATTTCGAAAATTCAAAATTGCAAAATTCGAAAATTCAAAAATCTAAAATTCTAAAATGGGAAAATTCTCGTTTTCGTTTTTTGCTTTTTTCGGAAAATCGAAATTCAGAATTATGAATTTCCGAATTTCCGAAAATCGGAAATTCTTTTTTTTTGCTTTTTTCGGAAAGTCGAAAAATTCATTTTTTTCGTTTTTATTAGTTTTTTTGGAAATTCGAATTTCCCGAATTTCCGAAAAAAGCAAAAAGAAACGAAAACGAAAACATTTTTTTTTTTTAGAATTTCCTTAATTTCCGAAAAAAGCAAAAAAAAAAGAATTTTTCGTCAGTGCACATGTCTAATATGCAGCATCGGGTTCAATAGGCATACATTGGGGTAACAATCACAGCAGTATTTATCAATCTTCAGTGGCATGATACTAGATTCTTATTTCTGAGGTCAAGGGTGCACTTCAGAGAAAATCCATTCATGAGGAAGCATGAAGCATGAGTATTACAAGCCATTGACTAAACTTCACCCACCTATTTATATTGGATGCTTGCAGAAAGGGAGGAGTAGGACCATCACTTCCTGGGGAGGTACCAGGAGGAGCGTAAACTAAGGTAAACACATTAACTCTTTCCTACACAGTCAATAATCAAACAACATTCACCCAATTGACAAATGTCAAAAATCAAACAGTCGACCACCAAACATTCTGCCGAGTAGACTAAGGCCCCTTTCACACTGGGGCGTTTTTCATGCGGTTTAGCGCTAATATTAGCGCTATTATACCGCATGAAAAAATCATGCCCTTTAGCCTTCAATGTGAAAGCCCGAAGGCTTTCACACTGAAGCGGTGCGCTAGCAGGACCGCTCCAAAAGTCCTGCTAGCCGCTTCTTTACAGCGGTGAAGGAGCGGTGTGTTCACCGCTCCTTTACCGCGGTCTGCCATTGAAATCAATGGGACAGCGCGGTAATACCGCCCGCAAACCGCGGCAATAGCCGCGGTTTGCGGGCGGTATTAACCCTTTTTCGGCCGCTAGCGGGGGTTAAATTTACCCCCCTAGCGACCGCATACCGCGGTAAGAACGACGGTATAGCAGCGCTGAAAATCGCGCTGCTATACCGCCACCGCTCCTGCCCGCCCCAGTGTGAAAGGGGCCTTATCAACATCTCAACCAACAATCAACAACTCAATTTAGCACTAACCACCAAAGATTTTACAACATTCATTTTTCATTCATGGGTAAGCCAATATTTACATTAAAACAAACATTCAAAATTGTGCCATTCACCCAACAGTAAAGTTCACATGGAACCAAAAAACATTTGATTTTTACCCCATTCACACAATAGCTGCAGCTTTATTGTGTGAAAAATCCCTAAAACTAAAATGCGAATGGAAGATAATTCTCAAAGAACAAATGCACAGGTAGTTTCACTGGACAAATATCTATGGGAATTTTTTATAAATAGACTCCTATATATTAGGGGTGATACAAGGACACATGAGAAACTGATTTATACATTCCATCTACAATAGAATTCACAGATCTCTCCTCCCCTTACATATTTAATGATGGCCTGGAGAAATTGAGTCTTTGCCTCCAGTGTGTGTGACTAGAGGAGAATCTATTCCAATAAATATACTCATTACAAAAAAAAGACATTAAAGCATAAATCAGGAATATCAGCCAACTTTCTCTTGCCCCCCCCCCCCCCCGAAGGCCTAATATCAGGATGTCGCTTTTAATTAAAATCCTCTGCCTGAAATTTTTATAAAGTCTGGCCACCTGAAGGCTGTGATGTCAGTATAATACATATATTGTCTACCTGTGGCTATAAGAAATCCAGGTGTGACAAGTACAGTATTATAACCCTGACTTTCACAGACAGTCTCAGGTTTTGGAGAATTGCTTTGACGAAGCAGTCAACACCAACTATCCATGAGATTGAATGAAGAATGCAGAGAGCATCAACAAGCACAAGTGGCAAGTGGCACCAGCAAGCTGCACAGCGAATATCTTATTATGAGTGTAGCGCTACCTCCAGTTAAGAGAGCCACTGGTTTTGTTTTGGGCCCTGTAGTGCACCGCTGTCAACCCCTGGCAATCGGCTCTAACCTCCCGTGGCACAGCTAGTGATAGTGGGATAGGACCGCGTGACCGCAACTGTTGGTGACGCAGTCCTATAACAAACATTCACAGAATATACTTTAAAACTCCTATTAAAGTAAGCAAAACTGACACCAAATGTACTTTACCCAGATACTTTACTGATGCTAATGGGCAAGTAATTAAATAACAGTATAACATGTTGCAGATCCCTGCAATAAACATTAATAAAGATAAACAGAGTAATCAGCATAATAAAGTATTGCTATGCAACTCTAGCGCTGCCCTTTTTCAGCTACTTCCCCTCATGGGCAGACTAACACCCAGCAATGTCTACCTATGCAGTCAGGCCTGACTGATCTAAATGGAAGTTCAGTGAAACAATATTCGCTAGCAATCTTTCGGTGGTGCACTTGAAGAACAACTTTGTAATCCCAACCGATAGTAAAGATAAAAGTATCTGTCTTTAAACAGCTCTCACCACCCAGACAAATTCCCATCTAGGAACAGGAATCCACCAACATCCGAGTCTTTAGTCCTCCTAGTGTAGTGCAACAAGGAGGAGAAGATGTCTCTAAGGCTCTGCTAGGCTGGCAGAGGGCTCTTTGGAAAAGAGCACAAAGCCCAGGCTTCAGGCCTTGTGCATACAGCAGTTCAGCACAGAGATCCTCTTGCTAGGAGAGGGGGTGTCCAAAAGAGGCAGAACAAACTCCACCTCCCCTTTATAACGTCTTCCCCAGCAGTCTCTGTTCCGGAGCAATGCACCCTGGGTGCTGCAAGATGTACTGGGAGATGTAGTCTCTCTGTATTAAAGGGGAATACCCCGCTACACACTCCCCCCACTTTGAATCTTTGGTCCCCAAAGACATCTAACATTTTTAGCTCTGCAAAACATTTTAGCTTCAATGCGGTTGCATAGGATTGACAGAGGAGCCTCCCACCAATCATCATATGATGGTGAGCTGTCCTGTCCACAGGTCGCTTCAGTGGGGGCGACCTGTCTAACTGTGCCAGGAAGTGAGTTGGGGTTGCCCTCCACCAAATGTACAGTGGAGGGACCAGATGTGGGCATGGTCCTTCTTGAGGTTAGGACCGTGTCTTAGGAACTTTCTCCCATCTGATTATGAGTTAGTTTCCGGGGAGGATGAATGACTCTCTTCCTTCTCTTCTCCCGGGGAGTCACAGTCTCAGCTAGTCTTGGTTCTTCCTCTGGTACTGAAGCAGGAACCTCTTCCGGTAGTGAGGGTATGGGATCACATCTGGGGACAGCAGGGGCTAAAAGCCGTTTCACCAGATCGGTATTGGTCCCAACGATGAGAGAGCTTCTTGAGGGCCCTGGCAGCCAGGGACAGACAATGGCCAGTGTCTCAAAGTTCTGGGGCTCCCCAGCCCTCAATGGATCACACGACAACTTGATCTGCAAACATCCATCACAAGAGTACTATTCTGCTTGGATAACCTGAATCTTGGTGTCTCCCATCTCTTCCAGGGGCAGGTATGATAGGTACTTCTTGTAAAAGTCTCTGGTCATTAGGGTAACCTGAGCACCTGTATCAAGGATGGCTCTGGTGTAGATCCCTTCGATCAGAACAGGCACTACAGGCACAGGACCTACCAATTGGGTAGCAGTCCTTTTGGAAACACCTGTAACAGCAGGCTGGCATACTTGGACTTGTGCTCTCTTCAGCTTCCGGTGCTGGGAATGCCGTTTCTGGCGTTGTTTGGAAGGTTGATAGGCGTTGTTCACTGAGACGGCATAAACTGCAGGTGTCCTCCACCGTTCCCTCGCAGGTTCAGGGAAAGTTATTTTTGAAGGCCCAGATCTTCTCTCCATTCTTGGGTCACTTCTCTGAGGCCTCCGCCAGCCTTCTGTCTCCATTCGTGGACTTGGACATACTCGCTGGTAGTGGCCTACACCTCCACAGTTTTGACAGATGTCTTGCTTCGTGGGCTTTTGGGCGGACAATCCAGTACTTTCTGACATCAATTTGTTCATCATCTCCGCCAGCTGGGACACTTGCACCTTTAGTGTGTCTATCTCAGACCTGACATCCAGTGACCCGGTCACCATCTCCATTATTTTGGACATCTGAGTCTTCAGAACCCCAAACTCTGGATCTCTGTCGGTTGTGCTTGCTGCCAGTACACTGAGTTCCCGAGTGTCTGAGGGGACATCTATCTGCTGTACTTTGGCACTTGTGGTACTAGGAGGTTGAAGTTTCCTCTGTTTTTGGTCCCTCTCAATCTCCATCTTATCTGCTTCATTCACTTTCTCAATGAGGACCTCATCCGAAGTTGAAGGGTCTTCCAAATGCTGCTTCAGTTGTAGCTTGATATAGTCACTCCTCAATCCCGTAGTCACAGATCTCCAGAATTTCTTTTGGACTAGCTCGGCTCCAAAATGCTCCCCAGTTCCTTCTTCCTTGGATGTGGACAACAGGCGGTCCTTGAGCTCAATGGCCCGGAATAGGAAGTTCTGAGGAGTCTCTCTACTATCCTGGGTCATATTTATCAGTCGATTAAATAACTCCGCGGCATCTTCCTCCTCATAATAGCTTTTCAGTATCCTCTTTAGCTGGTTCAGGGTCAATCCAGTCTTCCTCTCTAACATGCTCCTGACACTTGAACCTGGGCTGATGGCATGGATTACAGCCTCTCTAATGTCAGATTCCTGATATCCTTTCTGTAGCCCCAACTCTATTTGGTGTAGGAGGCTGGTGTAGGACAGTTTGTCCTTCTGCCCTCTTTCTCCTATCTGGCCGTCAATGCGGAAATCCTTCCGAATGGTTACTTCCTGCAGGCGGCCCTGAGCTAGTTTCTTCAGTACCTTCCCAGGTTTGGGCGTTATCTGACCATCTTTCTGATCCTCAAAAGCGACACGTAACCCATTAATGCGTTCAGCTATCATACTGGAAGTCTCCTGAAACCTCTCTTGTATGTCACGGTACTGTCGTTTCAGATCAACCAGCTGTTGTTCTGCCTGCGATTTAACAGCAGCCCCTGCTTTCCTGTCCAAGGATTCTAACTGCTTCTGACTGGGATGTGTCAGGTGGAACTCAGTCTTTTCGGACAACTTTATACTGGCACCGTGGAAGTTTTCTGGGACATCCTGTCCCCACTCTATCAGTGCATAGGTGCAGTTGGTCCTTGGGTCTGGTCTCACTGCGACCACGTAAGCCTTTCTATCCGGGGATAATGTTTGTACCACCTCTTTAATTTGTTTCTCTCCCCAGTCACTACCTGGAAGTTCAATGGCCACGCTCGCTTCTGAGCGTGTCCCTTCTGCTTCACACCATTGGACTACTTTGATGGGGTCCATGCTGGTACTTCTGACCAGCTTGATTGCAGCGTGCAACATACAGGGATCCCAGACGAGCCCCCATGTGTAGCGCTACCCCCAGTTAAGAGAGACGCTGGTTTTGTTTTGGGCCCTGTAGTGCACCGCTGTCAACCCCTGGCAATCGGCTCTAACCTCCCGTGGCACAGCTAGTGATAGTGGGATAGGACCGCGTGACCGCAACTGTTGGTGACGCAATCCTATAACAAACATACACAGAATATACTTTAAAACTACTATTAAAGTAAGCGAAACTGACACCAAATGTACTTTACCCAGATACTTTACTGATGCTAACGGGCAAGTAATTAAATAACAGTTTAACAAGTTGCAGATCCCTGCAATAAACAGTAATAAAGATAAACAGAGTAATCAGCATAATAAGGGTATTGCTATGCAACTCTAGCGCTACCCTTTTTCAGCTACTTCCCCTCATGGGCAGACTAACACCCAGCAATGTCTACCTATGCAGTCAGGCCTGACTGATCTAAATGGAAGTTCAGTGAAACAATATTCGCTAGCAATCTTTCGGTGGTGCACTTGAAGAACAACTTTATAATCCCAACGAATAGTAAAGATAAAAGTATCTGTCTTTAAACAGCTCTCACCACCCGGACAAGTCCCAGTCCGTTTCCTCCGCCGATTCGTCTAGGAACAGGAATCCACCAACATCCGAGTCTTTAGTCCTCCTGGTGTAGTGCAACAAGGAGGAGAAGATGTCTCTAAGGCTCTGCTAGGCTAGCAGAGGGCTCTTGCTAGGAGAGGGGGTGTCCAAAAGAGGCAGAACAAACCCCACCTCCCCTTTATAAAGTCTGCCCCAGCAGTCTCTGTTCCGGAGCAATGTACCCTGGGTGCTGCAAGATGTACTGGGAGATGTAGTCTCTCTGTATTAAAGGGGAATACCCCACTACATGAGTATAATACTGGCAGAGAGGGCTGGAAGCAAAACAACATACACTATATTACCAAAAGCATTGGGGCGCCTGCCTTTACACATACATGAACTTTAATGGCATCCCAGTCTTAGGGTTCAATATTGAGTTGGCCCGCCCTTTGCAGCTATAACAGCTTCAACTCTCATGGGAAGGCTTTCTACAAGGTTTAGGAGTGTGTCTATGGGAATGTTTGTCCATTCTTCCAGAAACGCATTTGTGAGGTCAGGCACTGATGTGAACGAGAAGGCTTGCAGTCTCCGCTCTAATTCATCCCAAAGGTGTTCTCTTGGGTAGAGGTCAGGACTCTATGCATGTCAGTCAAGTTCCTCCACCCCAAACTTGGTCATCCATGTGTAGCGGGGTATTGCCTTTTAAAACCCCAGAGACTACAGTACCCAGTGCGCAACGGAACACCCAGGGTGCCTTGCCCCGCACGGAGACTGCTAGGGCGGGTTATTTAACCGGAGGGCGGGGCTGAATTCGGTCTCTTTTTGGACACCGCCCGCCCAGCAAGTGGAACTCCTTTCCGAGCCTGCTGGGATACAAGGCCTGAAGCCTGGGCCTTTCTCTAAAGAGCCTTCCGCTCTCACCGAGGAACCTGAGGGACGTCTCCATACTGTTGCTGCATCGTTGCCAGGAGGACCAAAGACTTGGATGTCGTGAGACCTGTGTGCCGAGACACAGCAGCGGAAGATACAGACACGGACTGGTCTGGTTGGGTGAGAGAGCACCTGCTCAGAGAACTATATAGGATCTCTAGGCCCAATAACTATTATCCAGAGTTATCACTAGTGTTGCACTGCGCACCAGAGAGACAGTGCATCTGAGCAACTTTAGAGATTGCCTTTAATTCACCAAGTTATTCAAACCCCTTTTACCCTGTGGATTACAGTTGTTTTCTTCAGAAGTGCACCACCGTTATGCTAGCGAAGATCTTCCCCTACAGAACTTCTACCCAGTACAGTCAGGCCTGACTTAGCGTAGACTTTGCTGTGTGCCATTTTTTTGCCCACAAGGGAGAATAGCTGCAGCAAGGACCGTTAGCATTATGCACAGTACTGTATATCTATCTGTTTATTGAGATAATCTTTTATTGCAGGGCTCTGCACATATATGTACACTGTTTATTACCTGCTCACTTAACAAATCTAAGTAAAAGTGCCAAGGTTTAGTATATTGGTGTTTGTGTCATTTACTTTGCAGACGGGTAAGAATAGCTGTGCCTATTGCTGTGTGTGTGTGCTATTATAGAATTGTGTCCCAGGGAGTTACAGGCCACGCAATCCTACTCTCCCCTACTAACTGTGCCAAGGGAGGTTAGAGCAAATTGCCTGGGGTTGACAGCGGTGCACTACAGGGCCCAAAAATTATACCAGCGGCCCTCTTAGCTGGTCTTTATGGACCTTGCTTTGTGTACTGGTCCAAATCATTTTGTGGAGGGGGGTTATGGTGTGGGGTTGTTTTTTAGGGGTTGGGCTTAGCCCCTTAGTTCCAGTGAAGGGGAGCTAAAGTTAAAGTATTTGTAAATTCAGAAGGTTTTTAATCTTAATGCCTTCTATGCATTAAAATAAAAAACCTTCTGTGTGTAGCAGCACCCCCTAATACTTACCTGAGCCCCATCTCTGTCCAGCGATGTCCACGAGTCCCTCAGCCATCTAGTACTCTCCCCCTGATTGGCTAAGACACAGCAGTGGCGCCATTGGCTCCCACGGCTGTCAATCAAAGTCAGTGAGCCAATCAGGGGAGAGAAAGGGTGGGACCGGACGGCAGCTCCATGTCTGAATGGACACACAGAGCTGCAGCTCGGCTCAGGTGCCCCCATAGCAAGCTGCTATGGGGGCACCCTTTAAAAAAAAAAAAACAAGACTTTACAATCACTTTAAGGTGTCAGCATATGAAGACTAGGGATGTGCCGAATGACCCCCTGTTCGGTTTTCACCAGAACTTTCGAACATCAGGAAAGTTCGGAACCGAATAACATTTTTTTTAACCACTAGCCGACTGCCGCACGCAGATATACGTCGGCAGAATGGCACGGGCAGGCAAAAGGACGTATATATATGTCCCCTTTAACAGGAAGTACCACTGAAAACTAAGCACCCACTCCCCCCCAAAAAAAAAATGACATGCCAAATGTGGCATGTAAGGGGGCGAGGAGTGATTAAAGGGGAAGTTCAACTTTTGGGTGGAACTCCACTTTAAAGCGGAGATCCGCCCAAAAAATTAAATAAATAAAAGTCAGCAGCTACAAATACTGCAGCTGCTGACTTTTAATATTAGGACACTTACCTGCCCAGGGCTCCCGCAAGCCCATCTGTCCCTCGGCTCCGGGTGTAGGCGCCGCCATCTTTGTAAGGGAATCAGGAAGTGAAGCCTTGCGTCTTCACAGCCTGCTTCCCTACTGCGCATGCGCGAGTCGCGCTGCGCAATCTCACTGGTCCCTGCTGTTTTCTGGGACCCGTGTGTCTCCCAGAAGACAGCGAGGGGAAGCAGAGGAGGAAGTGTGAGCAAATACCTGTATTAGACATGTATCTGCTTCCCCCTCCCCCTGAAAGGTGCCAAATGTGACACCGGAGGGGGGGGGGAGGATTCCGAAAAGCGAAAGTTAAATTTTTGGGTGGAACTCCGCTTTAAGCAGAGGTGACTGGTTAAATTTAGTTCTGCTGGGTAGTAATCTGCCCAGGCTAATTTGTAGTTTAGAAACCTAAGAACAGGGATATGGGGGCAGCAATCATGGGACTGGAAGATAGAGCTATAGAGGCAATATTAAAAAAAAAGAGATGCAGCATACAAGGTGGGTCATTACATGAAATGTTAAAAAATTGTGTTTAATATCACTTTAATTCTTCTGAACAGCTGTTGAGATAAGATATAAACTTCACAGAGTAATATTGTTTTCTGGGGTCTGCTGACTCCTGGGATACTGATATCAAGCATCCCAGAGAGTTCAGCTTCAAGCAATCGAAAATGTGCATGCATGTTGACGTGCCATCCAGGAGTGGGCTACTAGGATCTGAAAAGGGTGTGTAGCGGGTATGAACTTTCCCGGGTGTAAATTTGAACTTGGCAGAGACATCAGTGATGTGTAATTCCCTGCAGCCCAGCAGGTGGCGCTGTCGCCCTGGGCTGGAGTTGAATCATTGCTGTGTGCCGGGCTCTCTTTTTGTCCTCCCTCGGCAGCGGTATGTTGGGGCGGGGAACCCGCCGTGCTTGCTGGGAGAGGGTATAAAGGGGCCGGCCATCTTTGTCACGGGGTCGAGTCCCAGGCACCTTCTGCCTGTGGGCGGTGGTTCGTGTCGGTCCTCTAGGCGGCCTAGGCCTAGAGGACAGCCGGAGGTCGTGTTCCATCCCAGGCACCTTTAGCCTGGGGTGAGGTACTCAGATGGAGGTCCGGAGCTCAGTGCCCAACACTGAGTTCCGCGTGGGAAGGAGATCCTAGGGAACCCCGGGAGTGGGTACCCGAATCCGGAAGGCGTAATGGACCGGGGGGAGCTCCTCACTCGAAGACCTGGTGCAGCATATTGCCAGTGACGGATAAGTCTCTCATCGGAGACCGTCTGGAAGGAAATTCCCCCTCGCTCGGGGACCGCAACTCACTTTCAGGGAGGAAAGTGGAGAATACATTGTGTCTGGGCCTATTCGCATCCACACCTCCTTTTCTGTTCTGTTTCTACCAAGGGAGTTCAACTGATTGTGTTCATTCGAGAAGAATAAAGGAGTTTTGGACTTTAATGGTGTGGGGCTCATTTCCTGACAGACATCGTTCAAGGTAACTCTTGGTGGAGGCTCCAGGTGCACAGCACTGACCCGAAGGTAAAAGAACTTTGCTTACATCACACTGACACCTGTGGTGAAAGCCAGGCGTGGTGTCCCCGCTCCCTTCCCCTCTAAGGTACCCCTAGACAAGAGAAAGACGAGCTGAAGAACAAGAGGGGAGTGAGGAGGCCGCTACAGGTGTTTTCTGCATTTTGCAGATAAAGAAAAAAAGTGCCAATAATGGCAAAGAAAATGCATGCGATTTTGCCGCAATTTTACTTTACAAAAACGGATGCGTTCTTGCTGGGTTTTCAATGCATTTCAACAGGGAGGAACATTTTTGGTGCGTTTTTTTTTTAACTGATCAAAAATGCAGCAAGCAAGATTTTTAACACAAGGAAAGCACAATGTACTGGTGTGAAGATATACATAGAATTTAAAGTGATTAATTTTTCTTGAGCTTTTCCTTGCATTAAAGGTGCTAATAGTGGGTGACAATAAATGCATTTTCATTTAAATTCATGATATTAATTAAAAAGTCAAATACAATACAATTATATATAAAAAATATGCATTTAAAAAAAAAAAATTGTGTTTTCGGTCTTCAACAAAGTGCATCCTGCATTTTAGGTTTCAGCACTAATTTCTGTTCAGTGCCCCTCTAGTGAGTAGGTTTGTTGAGTATAACCCAACAAACCAGGTAAGAGAGGTTAAAAATAAATAAAAAACTGGGGTACAAGTCTGATTAAGCACGTGGCCTTGTGTATTAGTCCATTCCATAGAGCTACTATACTGCAAAGCATATACAGTACAGTTTGCATTTAGGCCTCATGCCCACGGGCGTTTTTTCAGCCGCGTTTTTGAGCGTTTTTTACAGCTTAAAAACGCCTGTCCATGTTAGTCTATAGCTTCATGCCCACCTAGGCGTTTTTGAGCTGTAAAGAGCATAGGCGTTTGTAAGCTGTAAAAAAAACCCAGGGCCAATGCGTTCCTCAGCGTCAGAATTAGGCAGAAAAAACCGCGAGCGTCAAAAAACGCGCAAAAACGCGCACTAACGCGCAAAAAAAACGCGCACTAACGCGCGGTCGCGTTTTTAGCTCCGACGTGTTTTTTTTTGTTTTTTTTTTCAAAAAAAAAAAAATAAAAAATATTTACAATAACATGGACAGGCGTTTTTAAGCTGCAAAAAACACAGCTGTAAAAACGCCAGTGGGCATGAGGCCTTATAATGTGACAGCAGCTGGCGATGACTGCAGAAACATTTGACTGTATTGTCAAAAATGGCCAGCAGGGGGAGCAACACACCAAGAAAAGGTTTTGTGCTTGTGCTGAAGCTCAAATCTATAGATCAACAGCTTTATATCTAATTCTATTAACAGAAAAAAAAAAAGAAGTGTATCAAATCTGCAGAGAACATATCCAACCCAGACTGGGTCTATTTGAGTACAGCCAGATCAAACAAAAAAAAAAGTACAAACTGAGCCGCGCAGAGTCTTGATTGCTTTATGCAGCACTATCAGTTCATCACATAAAAAGGCCAAGTTTAGATTTATTAAACTGATATTTTTTAAAATAATAAATATCTTTATTGAAATAAAAAAGACACCTCCTCTCTGTCTCCCACAAACCGACCTGCTTTGTGATCCACCATTGGTTCTCTTACCGGCTGAATAATGGCCACTTGCATCATTTAGCCCACTTTCAGGTCGCGCATGCGTGGTGCTCCCTATGCATTAATGAAGGCCCAGAAAAAGGCAAGTATAAAAAAATACATGCTTGAGGGCAGGCCCAGACTGGGACAAAAAATAGGCCCAGGCATTTTACACTAAGCAGCCCATGACATAATACCCGGCCCCTTCCCCACTCTCCATCCTGAAGGATCCCCTGCAGCAGCCGGTGGGAGAGGGTAACATGGCATAGCTGAGGGGAGCGAGGGCGGCCAGGAAAGAGCATGGGGGGGGGGCGGATAGGAGGAGCAGCGGGGGCGGCTGCATATAGAAGAATCAACCTCTCCATTTTCCTCCTGAAACCACTGAATGCCTGCTCCCCCCCCCCCCCCAAGGTATTCAGTGGCTGCAGGAGGAAAATGGAGAGACTCCCTGGCCAATAGGGACTTCCTGATTGGCTGGGAGGAGAATGAGGAAGAATAGCAAATATTTATTCGCTAGTGTTACAGATCTGGGTGGGCTCGTAGCGCAATGCTCTGCGCCCCGAGCCCACCCTATTTTGAAGCCTATTAGAGCCTCTGGGTCTAGTCAGGTGCTTTAAGAAAACACCCACCCTGCATTGAAATCCATGTGCCCGGCGTCCCAAAAAGGGGCCGGATGCATGAATAGGGGGTGGCGGCGGCGATGGACAGGGGAGGCGGCGCCCGTGCACCCTTAATGGACGGCCGCCCCTGGGTTGCACTCACTTTCTCTCTGGACCAGCTCTGTAGTGTCTGCGGCAGGTGTTTCCTCCAGCTCCTCCCCTTCATGGTCATAAGTTAGCTAACCTGTAGATTCCGCCCCCGACAGCTGAACTGTCAGCCGGTCAGCCGCAGAGAGGCCAGGTGAGCCTTGGGTCCCTCAAGGACATGTGACCCCCTGGGCAAGTGCTTGGTGTGCCCTATGGCCAGTCTGTGCCTGCTTGGGGGGTAAGGAGGATCTCAGGGTTGGAGGGCAGAGTTGGGTCTTAAATGTGAGAGAGATGAGTTAAAGCGGCAGTAAAGTCATTAAAAAAAAAAAACTCCGGTCCCCCTGCAAGGTCATGTCATAATGTAGTAGTATGCACAACATACTAGCACATTATGAAACACTTACCTTAAAATGAAACCCTCCAGCAGCGTGCTGTCACCGCTAAGAGGGCTTCCAACTTCACCTGGTCTGTCTTTCGGGTTCACGGGCTCCGACCGTTTAAATGGCTGAGCCGCGATGATGTCACATGCATGGCACAGAGCTTTGCGCCAGTGATCTCATTGGCTGCCAAACAAGAAAATATCTCCTAATAAGCTTTATTATAAGCTTGCCTGTAGGTAAAAGTCACAAAGTGGAGTTAACTACAGCTTTAAGCTGGCCATTCATTCGACAAAAGTCAATAGTTTGATCGACCGTAAAAAAAAAATTGGCAAACCATCGGCTGTTCGGGGATTAAACCTTTCCTTCCCGCTATGGCCCTTCAACTGGGTTCTAGGGCATACCTCCCAACTCTGAGATGGGAATGAGGGACACCCATAAGCAAAAGTATGTGTTAATACAACGCGCCCCCTGCCAAGCCCCTTACAAGGAGAATTAATACGCAAAATATGATTGATTAAACCCACAAGTGCTTTTTTTTACCAATACTTTATATTATATTATTTATATTATTATACCTTTATATTGGCTTTTGAAATGTACAAATGCAGCAATTTAGAAATGGGATGAAAGGTTTAACACTGTAAAATACTTTTTGATAGACAAATAGTGCATTTTTAATACAGGTATATACATCAGACCAAAATGAGGGACAAATGAGGGACAAATGAGGAGGAATGAGGGACAGAGGGACATTATTCCAAATCAGGGACAGTCTCTCGAAATAAGGGACAGTTGGGAGGTATGCTAAGGCAAAGGGATGGGATGGATTTGTCGATCACATGACCACTATGATTGGCTGTCACAGTGGTCACATTATCAAAACCCGATGGCTCATGATCATACCTATAGACTAGAAGCTATTGTGACAGCTCAGTCACTGTGCTGGGAGCGGGCTTTCGGCACATAAACCTCAGCCGCCATAGGTGTGGCAATGGGCACTGGACCCACTCTTATTTTTGCTGCATATATGTTACAGAGCTGGCAACAGGGTTAAATAGCCAGCGGTAAAAATACAGTAGCCACAGCAGGAGAATAGATATAAATTACAAGAGCTGCATGATGAACAATAAAAAAAAACGATCAGTGTATGGCCAGGGTGTTGAGCTATGTATATGGACAATGCTTGGTTTTAACCACTTGCCGACCGCCACACATATACGTCGGCAGAATGGCACAGGCAGGCAAACGGGCGTACCTGTACGTCCCTTTGAATTTGCCGCCTAGCAGGCGCGCGCCCGTGTGTCCCGCAAACTCGATGTTCGCCGGCTGCCCGCGATTGCGGCGAGGAGAGGCAGAACGGGGAGATGCCTATGTAAACAAGGCATTTCCCTGTTCTGCGTAGCAACATGACAGGGATCTACTGCTCCCTGTCATCTGGAGCAGTGATCACCGTCGTGTTGTACTGAGCCCATCCCCCCCACCGTTAGAATCACTCCCTAGGACACACTTAACCCCATGATCGCCCCCTAGTGTTTAACTCCTTCCCTGCCAGTGTCATTTATACAGTAATCAGTGCTATTTGTAGCTCTGATCACTGTATAAAAGACACTGGTCCCAAAATAGTGTCAAAAGTGTCCGATGTGTCCGCCATAATGTCGCAGTCCTGATTAAAAATCGCAGATCGCCGCCATTACTAGTGAAAAAAAATAAAATAAAAAATGCCATAAAACTATCCCCTATTTTGTAGACGCTATAACTTTTGCACAAATCAATCAATATACGCTTATTGCATTTTTTTTTACCAGAAATATGTAGAATACATATTGGCCTAAACTGTGGAAGAAATGATTTTTTTTATATATTTTTTGGGGACATTTCTTATAGCAAAAAGTAAAAAATATAGCTTTTTTCTCAAAATTGACGGCCTTTTTTTGCTTATAGCGCACAAAATAAAAACCACAGAGGTGATCAAATACCACAGAAAGAAAGCTCTAATAGTGGGAAAAAAAGGACGCTAATTTTGTTTTGGTACAACGTCACCGTCGCACGACCGTGCAATTGTCAGCTAGAGCGACGCAGTATCGAATCGCAAAAAATGCTCTGGTCAGTAGACATGTGCATTCGTTTTCGTCCGAATGCATTTTCGTCCGATTTTGTGGGATTTTCGCGTTTGTTTTAACAAACAATAACGAACGCGCAGAATCCGAAATCCGAAAGATCCGACATAAAAAAATGCTTAATTTTTATTTTGTTGCGACAACAGTTCGATATAGATAGAAGATTCGACATGACGGTGACAATAGCGATCTGTGTCTATCGAACCTGCGGTTGAATGTGCCTAACCTAACTCTATTAGTCCAAGATTATTCGACATAGAGAGAAAAGATTCGACATGAAGATTTGACAAAGCAGTCGCCGCGAGCGGACATTTATGGTCAATTCCTCCTCCCCTAGGCTATAGAAGAATTCTAATGTTGGTTGACTAGTAGTGATGAGCCGAACACCCCCGGGTTCGGTTCGCACCAGAACCCGCGAACGGACCGAAAGTTCGTACGAACATTAGAACCCTATTAAATACAATGGATGCGAACGTTCGAATTCTAAAGTGCTAATTATAACGACTATTATGCATGTTATTGTCCTAAAAAGGGTTTGGGAACCCGGGTTCTGCACCAGGGGACATGTATCAATGCAAAAATAAGTTTTAAAAATGGTCGTTTTTCGGGAGCAGTCATTTTAATGATGCATAAAGTGAAAAAAAAAAAAGTCAAATATTCCTTTAAATATCGTACCTGGGGGGTGTCTAAAGTATGCCTGTGAAGTGCCACGTGTTTCCCGTGTTTAGAACTGTCCCTGCACAAAATGACACTTCTAAAGGAAAAAAAAGCCATTTAAAACTGCTTGCGGCTTTAATGTAATGTCTGGTCCCGGTAATATGGATGAAAATCTTTAAGAAAAATGGCATAGCTACCCCATGACCCCCCCCCCCCCCACCCCAGCCCATTACCAGCCCCTTTGGGTCTTGTATGGATATTAAGGGGAACCCCGCACATAAAATAAAAAAGGCCCTATATACTCTGAACAGCCGTATACAGGCGGTGCATACAAGACAGGGACTGTAGGTTTGTTCTTATGTAGAATCTGTTTGTAATTTTGAACAGGTACATTGTTTAAGTGTAGCTCCAGCCCAAAAATCTATTTTTAAACTTTTTGGAAAACATAGGTAAGGGTTATCACCCCTGTAACATTTGTTTTGCTGTCTGTGCCCCTGTTCAGAACATTTCACCTCACTTTCCGTCCCAATGACAACTGTTTTTGAAATGTGGTGTTTTTATTGAAACAAGGATTGGTGATAAAGCATCAGTACAGAGGAGACACCTTTCTCCCATATTAATTCTTACAGGAGAGAATTTTCCTTCCTAGGGGTAGATTTCCTCTCACTTCCTGTTGTCTTCTTGCGTTTGCAAGTAGGAGTCGTTTGTAAGTTGGATGTTTGAAAGTAGGGACCTGCCGTATATACTCTGCAGAAATAGGCCCCTTAGTTGTTGGTGTTGGCACAACACTGTAAGCACTCACAGTTACTCTTGGTTGGTGCTGGAACGCCCTGCTGTCAACTATTATATCAGGAATTGTAATTACATATAATTGTTGAACAGTGGTAGTAAAAATTGGGCCTTTGATGGTGGTGCTGGTGCCACAACACTGTAAGCCCTGACAGTTACTCTTGGTGGGTGCAGCAATGGGCCCTGCTGTGAATTATTAGATCAAGAATTGTAATTGCATGCCCCTGTTGAACAGGGGCTGAAAAATTGGGCCTTTCGTGGTGGTGGTGGTGGTGTTGCCACAACACTGTAAGCCCTCAGAGTTACTCTTGGTGGGTGCAGGAATGGGCCCTGCTGTGAATTATTAGATCAAGAATTGTAATTACATGCCCCTTTTGAACAGGGGCTGAAAAATTGGGCCTTAGGCACTGGTGGCACAACACTGCAACCCCTCACAGATACTGTACTTGGAGCACAGCAATGAGCCCTGTTGCAAAGTATTGCTTCAAAAATTGTAATTACACGCCCCTGTTAAACAGGGGCTGAAAAATTGGGCGTTGGGCACTGGTGGCGGCACCCATAAACAAAAATGATCTTCCAAGCTATCATCATCAATCGTATCATTGAGGACTCGGAGGAGGAGGATAGCCAGTCAACATAACAGCACAGGCACTCAGCATCAGCATCAGTCTTGAAGGGATGTGACATGTTAAAATCAATTAGTCTGTTATATCAGCATCAGGTGTGTGGTAGCTGGTGGTGATCCAAGACTGGTTCATCTTAATGAAAGTCAGTCGATCAACCGAGTCGGTGGACAGGCACACCCTGTGATCCGTGACAAATCCTCCAGCAGCACTGAATGTGCGTTCCGAAAGAACGCTGGATGCAGGACAGGCCAGTAGCTCAATTGCATACTGTGCAAGCTCTGGCCAGTGATCCATCCTCAAGACCCAGTAAGCCAGAGGATTTTCGGTGGGGAAGGTGTCCAAGTCTGACCTTGCCCCTAGATATTCCTGCACCATGTTTATCAGACGCTGGCGATGGTTGCTGGAACCGATCATACTTTGGGGCTGCGGACTAAAGAATTGTCTGAACGCATCGGTCAGACGGCCACCTTCCCCACCGCTCCTTCTTTGACTGGCCGAAGCCTCAGCAACTCGTTGTCCAGGACCAGGAGTTTGTAACCTCCCAGTCTCTGGGAACGCGTTGCACAGACCTTTCTGCAAGGCCTCCCGGAGTTGTCTCATCCTCTGCTCCCTCTGCGACGGTAACATAAGTTCCGCAACCTTACCCTTGTACCGTGGATCAAGGAGAGTGGCCAGCCAGTAATGGTCCCTCTCCTTGATCCGAAGAATACGAGGATCCTTCCGCAGACTTTGCAGGATCAGGGAGGCCATGCAGCATAGGTTAGCTGAGGCATTCGGTCCGGAGTCCTCTGGGTCACTAAGGACGACATGATCCGCAGCCACCTCCTCCCAGCCACGTACAAGTCCACGGGTTTCTTGGGACTGTAAATCATCCCTAAAAGACTGCTGCTGTTGATGCTGCTGAGTGCCAGGCTCCACCTCCATGCTGACACAATCCTCCTCCTCCTCCTCCTCCTCCTCCTCGTCCTCTTCCTGTGCGATGGGTGGGACAGAAGGAACACTGTCTGGGTAAAGGGGGCCTTGAGAGGCAAGGAAGTCCTCCTCTTCCTGCCTCTGTTCTGCCTCAAGTGCCCTGTCCATTATTCCATGCAGCGTGTGCTCCAACAGGTGGACAAGAGGTACAGTGTCACTGATGCATGCACTGTCACTGCTCACCATCCTCGTGGCCTCCTTAAATGGTGCCAGGACAGTGCATGCATCCCTGATCATGCCCCACTGGCGTGGAGAAAAAAAAACAAGCTCCCCTGACCCTGTCCTGGTGCCGTGGTCGCACAGGTACTCATTGATGGCCCTCTGCTGCGTGTGCAGCCGCTGCAGCTGGCCAACGTTGAGTTCCACCTGGTGGGCATGTCACATATAAGGCGGTTCTTGGGCAGGTTCAACTCCTTTTGCAGCTCAGCCAGGCGAGCACTGGCATTATAAGATCTGCGGAAATGCACACAGACTTTCCTGGCCTGCCTCAGGACATCCTGTAAGCCCGGGTACCTGCCCAAGAACCGCTGCACCACCAGGTTAAGGACGTGAGCCACACAGGGCACATGGGTCAGTTGTCCCTGTCGGAGGGCGGAGAGGAGGTTGGTGCCATTGTCGCAAACCACCATTCCTGGCTTAAGCTGGCGTGGCGTCAACCACCTCTCGGCCTGGCCCTGCAGAGCAGACAGGACCTCTGCCCCAGTGTGGCTTCTGTCCCCCAAACACACCAGCGCAAGCACGGCATGGCATCTTTTTGCCTGCGTACTTGCGTAGCCCCTTGAACGCCTACGGAGCACCGCTGGTTCAGAGGACAAAGCACAGGAAGAGGCCATGGAGGAAGAAGAAGAGGAGGGGGTGGAGGAGAGAGGTGTGTCACAACCAGTAGTAGCATTTTGGAGGCGTGGCGGTGGAACAACCTCCAACACTACTGCACCTTGTCCTGCATCCTTCCCAGCTGCCAAAAGAGTGACCCAATGGGCCGTGAAAGAAAGGTAACGTCCCTGTCCATGCCTGCTGGACCATGAGTCAGCGGTAATATGCACCTTACCGCTGACCGCCCTGTCCAGCGAGGCCAAGACATTGCCTTCCACATGTCGGTAGAGAGCCGGAATAGCCTTCTGTGAGAAAAAGTGGCGTTTGGGAACCTGCCACTGAGGAACCGCACATTGCACAAACTCACGGAAGGGGGCCGAGTCTACCAACTGAAAAGGCAGCAGTTGAAGCGCTAGCAATTTAGCCAAGCTAGCATTCAACCGCTGGCCATGTGGATGGCTGGGAGTGAACTTCTTTTGACGGTCCAGCAGCTGGGGCAGGGAAATTTGCCTGCTAGAATCGGACGTCGGTGTACTGCTAGCAGAGTGGCCGCAAGTACTTGGCTGTGACACACCTAATTCTACACCTTCATTCCTCTCAGTGCATGTTTCAGAGAGGACTGAAGTTATAGTGGGGTTGGAGATCCCAGCTGATGCGGTGCAAGGAGAGGTCCGCTTTGTTCTTTGGTGTGGGTCTTTAAGGTAGGCTTGCCAACGAGCTGCATGGCAGGTCAACATATGTCTGGTCAGGCATGTGGTACCCAAGCGGCTGATGTTTTGGCCACACGATATACGCTTGAGACATATGTTGCAAACAGCAGCTGTGCGATCTGATGCACTAGCCTCAAAAAAGGCCCACACCAAAGAACTTTTTGAATGACGGGCAGAGGCAGCGCCCTGCACAGGCGGAGCTCTGCGGTGTGATTCCGTCGGTGTACTGCCCTTACGCTGGCCACCAAAGGGCATCCTGCCTCGTTGGAGATGTGCCTCCTCCTCATCCTCCTCCTCTCTCCTATTAGGCACCCACGTGGAGTCAGTGACCTCATCATCCCCTCCCTCCTCATCACTGGAGCCAATCTGGCAGTATGCTGCAGCTGCTGGAACATGACTGCCAGATTGGTGTCCTTCTTGAGCATCCCCTCTGTCTGCTCTCACGCTACTGCCTTCCTCTAGCTGGGTTTCATCATCAGACCCTTCGAAACGCTGGGCATCCTCCTGGAGCATGTACCCAACACTGTGCTCAAACAGTTCGGGGGACTCCTCAGGAGGGGGACATGGTGGGTCTAGGGAAGGAGTGACTGATGATGAGTCTGACATTGATACCAGGGAAGAGGACGCTTTGGCAGCTGCTTTGCCAGTACCCTGAGCCTGGGTGAGAGAGGAGGAGGAGGAGGAGGAGGGCTTGGTCATCCACTCTACCAAGTCTTCGGCATGATGTGGCTCAACATGTCCAGCTGCCGAAAAGAAGGACAAGCGTGTCCCATGGCCATGTGCTGATGACAATGCACCGCGTCCACGACCAGCACTGTTGCCCCCAGACACAGAGCCTGCTTGCCCTCTTTTATTGCCTCCTGACTGTCTGCCTCTCCTTGTTTGCCTTCCAGACATTCTAATGGATGGCCTGCAGGGAGATGGGAAAAAAAGCAATAAGGGCTACCTTCAGGTGTCCTTCTCTGTCCCTTTACTTAAGGATTTCTAAATATGGTTGAGGATGATTGCTTTCGCACAGAATAGCACAATGACAATTTCCCTGACTGTCCAAAAAACAAGGATTTCAAAGATGGTTGATGAGGAATGCTTTAGCACAGTATAGCACAATGAGAATTTCCCTCACTGTCCTTCCCTGTCCCTACAAACAAGGTTTAGCACAGTAAAACACACTGACACTCTCCCTACCTATAGTTTTCTGTCCCTATAATTTTTTTTTTTTTTAAAGATGTTGATGAGGAATGCTTTAGCACAGTATAGCACAATGAGAATTTCCCTCACTGTCCTTCCCTGTCCCTACAAACAAGGTTTAGCACAGTAAAACACACTGACACTCTCCCTACCTATAGTTTTCTGTCCCTATAATTTTTTTTTTTTTAAAGATGGTTGATGAGGAATGCTTTAGCACAGTATAGCACAATGAGAATTTCCCTCACTGTCCTTCCCTGTCCCTACAAACAAGGTTTAGCACAGTAAAACACACTGACACTCTCCCTACCTATAGTTTTCTGTCCCTATAAAAAATGTTTTTTTAAAGATGGTTGATGAGGAATACTTTAGCACAGTATAGCACAATGAGAATTTCCCTCACTGTCCTTCCCTGTCCCTATAAACAAGGTTTAGCACAGTAAAACACACTGACACTCTCCCTACCTATAGTTTTCTGTCCCTATAAAAATTTTTTTTTTTAAAGATGGTTGATGAGGAATGCTTTAGCACAGTATAGCACAATGAGAATTTCCCTCACTGTCCTTCCCTGTCCCTACAAACAAGGTTTAGCACAGTAAAACACACTGACACTCTCCCTACCTATAGTTTTCTGTCCCTATAATTTTTTTTTTTTTAAAGATGGTTGATGAGGAATGTTTTAGCACAGTATAGCACAATGAGAATTTCCCTCACTGTCCTTCCCTGTCCCTACAAACAAGGTTTAGCACAGTAAAACACACTGACACTCTCCCTACCTATAGTTTTCTGTCCCTATAAAAAATGTTTTTTTAAAGATGGTTGATGAGGAATGCTTTAGCACAGTATAGCACAATGAGAATTTCCCTCACTGTCCTTCCCTGTCCCTACAAACAAGGTTTAGCACAGTAAAACACACTGACACTCTCCCTACCTATAGTTTTCTGTCCCTATAATTTTTTTTTTTTTAAAGATGGTTGATGAGGAATGCTTTAGCACAGTATAGCACAATGAGAATTTCCCTCACTGTCCTTCCCTGTCCCTACAAACAAGGTTTAGCACAGTAAAACACACTGACACTCTCCCTACCTATAGTTTTCTGTCCCTATAAAAAATGTTTTTTTAAAGATGGTTGATGAGGAATGCTTTAGCACAGTATAGCACAATGAGAATTTCCCTCACTGTCCTTCCCTGTCCCTACAAACAAGGTTTAGCACAGTAAAACACACTGACACTCTCCCTACCTATAGTTTTCTGTCCCTATAAAAAATGTTTTTTTAAAGATGGTTGATGAGGAATGCTTTAGCACAGTATAGCACAATGAGAATTTCCCTCACTGTCCTTCCCTGTCCCTACAAACAAGGTTTAGCACAGTAAAACACACTGACACTCTCCCTACCTATAGTTTTCTGTCCCTATAATTTTTTTTTTTTTAAAGATGGTTGATGAGGAATGCTTTAGCACAGTATAGCACAATGAGAATTTCCCTCACTGTCCTTCCCTGTCCCTACAAACAAGGTTTAGCACAGTAAAACACACTGACACTCTCCCTACCTATAGTTTTCTGTCCCTATAAAAAATGTTTTTTTAAAGATGGTTGATGAGGAATGCTTTAGCACAGTATAGCACAATGAGAATTTCCCTCACTGTCCTTCCCTGTCCCTACAAACAAGGTTTAGCACAGTAAAACACACTGACACTCTCCCTACCTATAGTTTTCTGTCCCTATAAAAAATTTTTTTTAAAGATGGTTGATGAGGAATGCTTTAGCACAGTATAGCACAATGAGAATTTCCCTCAATGTCCTTCCCTGTCCCTACAAACAAGGTTTAGCACAGTAAAACACACTGACACTCTCCCTACCTATAGTTTTCTGTCCCTATAATTTTTTTTTTTTTAAAGATGGTTGATGAGGAATGCTTTAGCACAGTATAGCACAATGAGAATTTCCCTCACTGTCCCTACAAACAAGGTTTAGCACAGTAAAACACACTGACACTCTCCCTACCTATAGTTTTCTGTCCCTATAAAAAATGTTTTTTTAAAGATGGTTGATGAGGAATGCTTTAGCACAGTATAGCACAATGAGAATTTCCCTCACTGTCCTTCCCTGTCCCTACAAACAAGGTTTAGCACAGTAAAACACACTGACACTCTCCCTACCTATAGTTTTCTGTCCCTATAATTTTTTTTTTTTAAAGATGGTTGATGAGGAATGCTTTAGCACAGTATAGCACAATGAGAATTTCCCTCACTGTCCTTCCCTGTCCCTACAAACAAGGTTTAGCACAGTAAAACAGACTGACACTCTCCCTACCTATCCTTCTCTTTCCCTAAACTAAAGGAATCCAGGTTAAGCAAGAAAAAAAAATGTCACTGTCCCTGCCTATGCTTCTCTTTCCCTGCTCCGGAACACACTACACTAGGCCGCCGTGCTGGCGGCCTTTTATAGTGTGGGGCGTGTACTAAACACCCTCAGCAATAATTGGCCACAGGCATCCTGCCTGTGGCCAATCATTGCTCTCCTCGCTGCCGGCGCTGTGATTGGCCAAGCATGCGGGGTCACAGTGCATGCTTGGCCAATCACAGCGCCTGGATGACACTGCGATGGCGTAGTGCATTGTGGGCCGTTCGCGTCACTCGAATTTGGCGCGAACGGCCCAAATCGTTCGATCTTCGTCGAACGATCGAACAGCCGATGTTCGAGTCGAATGTATGTTCGACTCGAACACGAAGCTCATCCCTATTGACTAGTAATAATTAATAAATATAATTATTACTAGTCATAGAACATTAGAATTCTACTATAGCTTGTGGGCGGAGCATTCGACCTGAAATGTACGATTGCGGCATCGTACAGTTTAGCTGCTTCATCGACTCTTCTTAGAACATTCGACAGACACCATAAGCGTTCAATTGACAGATTCGACCTTAATTCGGCTTTTCGGACGAATGCATTTTTTAACAAAACAAAATAAATAAAAACGAATTTCGGGAGTAACTAAATAAATGTATTTTTCGAACGAAAACGAAATTCCAAAACAAAATATTTCAGTGTGCACATGTCTAGTGGTCAGGAAGGGGGTAAAATCTTCTGGGGCTGAAGTGGTTAAAAATGACCTCAAGTATATTAAGTGAGGAATATATGATTGGGATTCTGTGATTATTTTTGCTTGAAGCTTTGCTTACCAAAGTGTCAGCCCGGGTACAATGACCACACACTGAGCATATGGGATGTCGGGAGTTTTCCATGCTGTCAATGGATCAATTGCAGTTAATAAATGAGCATATTGTTTAGGCATGGACACATTTTTCCAAACATCTTAACGCTTGTCAGTATTTTGACAGTAGACAGTGTGACGTACTGATGATTTCTAGATGTGGTTTTTATTTCCTTATTAAACAATTTTTTTTATTCCCCCAATATTGTGGTTATCTTTTTTTAATTATTATTGTGCAATATACGGCTACGTCAGATATAATTAACAATTGAGCTGTGTGAAGGAGATCTGTGTGGGATTACAATTTTTTCCCATCTCCAGTGCTGCAGTTAATAAAATCCTTTCCCAGTTCAAATAAAACACAATGACATTAATAACCACACATAGCGTGTTTCGTCTGCTGACAATAGTCTCTTTCACTTTCAGCCTCATTGCACAACATAGTGCAGATGCACTACTTTTGGGCAAGGCAGCACATCACGATGTACGAGTATTTACATGTGTGCATTGTAGTGTACTGTAACGCTCGGTTCACACTATGAACCGCATGTGAATCGCACAGGAAGCACACTGCATTCCTGTTCAATTCACATGCGATTCACTGCGCTACGATTTTAACCCATTCATTTGAATGGGTTTAAATTGCACCGTATTGCACCAAAGACGTGCATGCTGCAATTTTGAAACCGCATTGCAACTGTATCACATGGTGGTTATGTACCATGCGATCTGGTGATAGCAAAAGCACTATGTTTGCGATCTGCATTTGGGGTGTTGGTAAGGATGCACTGACACCCGCTGTGAAACACAAGGGCAGTGCAATTTGAATGTTGTACGGGAAAGACGCACGGATTGATGCGTATCCCGCACCAAATTGGTGTGAACCTAGCCTAACACAGGTGCTTATTTTTTCTGAATATCCACTGCACTGATGGGCTGCACTGATGGGCACCGATAAGTTGGCACTGGTGGGCACTGATAGGCGGCACTGGTGGGCACTGAGAGGTGGCACTGATGGGTGGCATTGAAGGACATTGATTGGTGGGCACTGAAAATTGGCACTAATAGGTGGCACTAATAGGTGGCTCTGATAGGTGGCAGTGATGGGCACTGATAGGTGGCAGTGATGGGCACTGATGGGTGGCAATGATAGGCACTGATCAGCACTGGTAGGTGACACTGATAGGTGGCACTGATGAGGCACTTATTGGCACCACTGGTGGGCATTGATAGGTGGCACTGTTTTGCACTGTTTGTAGTGTCCGTGCGGGAAGTTCCCGCAGAATCCGTGCGTGTTGGGAGTTATGGGTGCAGGGGCACCGGTTAGGTGGTGATTAGCGTCATTCGCGCTGTTCAGGAAGCCATCCAAGCACTAGAGGCCAAAACCCCCTCCAAAATGGCCGCCGGACGCCTCAGAGAAAAGAGCGCGAACCACAAGAAAATGGCCGCCCACAATGCAGACCTGCGTCACAGCACGGCCACTGCAAAATGGCCGCCAATGAGATTTTCAATGCAAATCACAGGCACCTGAAAAATGGCACCTGTGCTTCCAAAATGGCGCCCAAACATGAGGTGGACGAGAAGGCCGCAGCGGAGGCTTCCTAAGCAAACAGCTACCCCCCCCACAGAGAGCGTGCCTGGACACCCCCACAGCCCCCAGCCAGGACCTGGAGCCCCCCTACAGGTATAGCCCGGGCGCAGCGAGCCCCGCAAGGGGAGGAGGAAAAAGGGGGTGACAGAGGGAGAGAGGGGAGGGCAGGAGAACCCCCTAACAACCCTCTTAGGA
Organism: Rana muscosa; assembly: GCA_029206835.1. Classification (NCBI taxonomy): domain Eukaryota; kingdom Metazoa; phylum Chordata; class Amphibia; order Anura; family Ranidae; genus Rana; species Rana muscosa. The sequence continues at coordinate 289,752,385 of CM055118.1, forward strand.
ATGCCCAGCTGTTCCATCCTACTGAGGCAGGAGGAACTGTACTTACCCGTCCTTGCGAGGACCTGCTGGTGCGTTCTTGACAGACCTACAACCGAGCAGTACAAAGTAGCTGTCGGCCCGGTCCACTGTGACTGAGACAGCAAGCATCCCGGTCATATGTGAACCCTGGAGCAAAGCTCACCGGCCATCCCTGGAGCCATGGGGTATGTCGTGGCCGACCCCGCACGTAGCTAAGGCCTGCTCACGCTCGATGGCCGGACTGGGGGGGGGACTACAAGGATCTATAATATCCAGCCTGATGCCCAGCCGGCAGTTGATAGAAGATTTCTTAAAAGAAAATCAAAAAATAATAATAAAAATAAAATTTCTTCCGGACCCTGGGCCCAAAGAGAGCCAGGTCCTTCTCCTTTACTAGGCAGAAAAAAACTGAGCTGCTGACTGCAGGGCGGAGGGTTATGTCCGGAAGGACCGCCCCCTGGGCGGGGCTGTTTAACTCTGTTAAAGTAACATGTATTTAAATATCTAACATGTTCTGCCTAGTCCTCTCCTATAGAACAGGAACATAACCCAACTGTCAAGACTTAAGAGGCTGTGTCCGTCCATGGACAAAAAGAGAAATCTATTTTTTCCGCGTTTAGTTTACAGGCTTTTGACTATGTGAGAAAAAAAAAACACTTCTAAATGCAGAGGCGCCTAAACGCAGCATGTAAACGTGGCAAAATGGACATTTTTAAACCTCAGTTACTATCTGTCAAGGAGAGGTTGTAAAACGTCCCGTGTACATTAAGCCTTAAGCCCCATACACACGGTCGGACTTCCATCGGACTTTTCCCTGGATTTTTGTCAGAACGGAGTTGGCCGGCCACACCCATAGCATACACACCACAGGACTTTTCTGCAAACTTTCCCAAAACTTTTTGCAACATCACGTGGTTTTTCTGCTCTTTTCTGCTCTTTACCGCCACCCTTTGGTCAACTTCTGCTATTGTTGGTTGATTTTAACATTAGTTGTTTTGTCCATCGGACAAAAGTCCTATGGTTTTCTGTACACACGATCAGACTTTGCTCCATCGGACTTGTTGGCCAAAAGTTTGTCCGTTTGCAGACCCAACTTTTGTCCGATGAAAACAAAAAAACAAAAAGTTTGTCCGATGGAGCGTACACACGGTCGGATTGTTGGTCCAACTTGCTCAAAATGAAGTTTGTTGGCCAAAAGTCCGACCGTGTGTACGGGGCTTTACACTCACAGACCTGTGTTCTGTGAGACTCATCGCTGGGTGTCAGCGGTCAATCATTGCGCAGGACCTGAATCACAGCACAGCCAGAAGGGCGAGCGGGCGGGCAGGCACGCCCGTGCGTGCCCCCTACACAGAAATGCAGAATCGCATACATATACAGTATGTGATTCTGCACAGAGTGCCCGCCCTGTAGCAGTAAAGTGGATATGTGCATTGAGGTGGCATTCAGAATAAGCGGCAATCCAGAGCAACATATTCAAACATATGCAATTGGCTGGCTCTTGGGAGGAGTTATTCAGCTATCAAAATGATTTGGTGGGGGGGGGGGGGGGGTGCCAGCCTGGAGCATTAGGTATTCCTGAGCAGGCTGCATTTGCATGTAGACCTCCCTAGGTAATGTCCACATGATATCATGAGCTTCCATGATTGAAAAAAACTAATATCCAATCAATAAAAGAGACCAGGGAGTCTGGGGACAGTAAGGCTCAGAAGGAAAGAGAGGTCCGGAGTGTGACCGCAGGGATGCAGGGAGGGCCGGCATGACAGGGGTTAACTTTGTTCCCTGGTGTACGTGCCAGTGGGATGGCTTAGGGGGAGAGCAGGGAGCCTTGGGATTGGCTAATAATGTCAGAAGCAGGGAGGAAGTTATCAGCAGGAAGTGAAGGGGACAGTCCACACGAGGGAGAGCAGAGAAGAACTTCCCACCCGCCCGCCCTACATATTGGTGGGTATTGTGTTGGTATTGAGTGGGGTTACAGGATTTAAGGGTTGGTTGCTGCATTTGGCGGGGTTCAAGGTCCTTTGCCAATTTCCCCATTCCAGTGTTGTGTGGTTCTTAACTACTTCCCACCCGACCACTGTATATATACGGCCAGGTGGGCGCTCTCTCCTGAGTGGACGTTCAGGAACGTCCCTCAGAAGGAGGGGGATCACGCGCGCGCGTTCCCGCGCAGCGGCGCGATCCTGATGCACGCGTGTCACCCAGACACGGCGCATCTCGATTCGGCAGGAGGGCTCTGTGATTGGCCCTCCTGAGAACATGACGGCTGTGTCCAATCGCAGCCGTCATGTGATGTAAACAGAGAGCCGGTTGCTAGGCAATCAGCTCTCCTCTCCTCACACAGAAGTCGTCGGTGAGGAGGGGAGAGCGGATCGCTGCAGCTGGCTGGTTTTCAGTGAGTATGAGCTGTTTTTTTCAGCTTTTTACTCACTGATCACCAGCCTAGTGTCCCCACACAGTGTAAACACAAACATGTCCCCAAAATACATGTCCCCACACACACACACATGTCCCCACATAGTAAAAACACCTGTCCCCCACATATGTGACAGTAAAATCATATGTCCCAATGATCATTTGCACACATATGTCCGTGATCACCTGCGCACATCTGTACATGATCATTTGCGTACATATGTCCGTGATCACACAAACCAATTATTATACACTTAACAGAATTTTTTTTACCAAAAACATGTAGTAGAATACATTTTGGCTTAAATTTATGACAAAATTCGATTTTATTGTATTTTTTTAAAAATAGAAAGACGAAAATATATTTTTTTTTCCAAATTTCCGCTTTTTTTTCGCAAAAAATGAAAAACATAGTCGTGAATAAATACCACCAAAAGAAAGCTCTATTTGTGTGAACAAAATGATAAAAATGTCATTTGGGTACAGTGTAGCATGACCGCGCAAATGTCATTGAAAATGCGAGAGCGCTGAAAGCTGAAAATTGGTCTGGGAAGGAAGGGGGCTAAAGTGCCCAGTATTGATGTGGTTAAGGGGAGGTATGGGGTCTGCAGGAACAAGACATAGTTAATACCATAGTCAAGAACTAGATGTCCTCCAGCCAGGAAATGAAATGAGGTCTAACTCACTTGCTGCAGCTTATAAGGTCTCATGCACAATGGGCATCAAAAATGCCACCTTTAAAGGTGTTTCACTTTTTTCTGCCTCTAAACACCCCTCTGTGTTAGCCTATGTGTCCATGCATACATACGCATGCAGAGGCAGCAGCATTTAGAGGCAGGAAAAAAAAAAACACCTGACGCACCTAAACGATGGGTATATTTAGCACTGGAGTGCACATTCATTTCTATGACCAGAATACATTTTCTGACCAATTAAATGAATGAATGCCAAAATTCTTGATACACCTGAATGCACTTGAACAACGTGGGTTCGGGCGTGTTTTTCATGCTGCTTTACCCCTGCCAGGTGAAAGGCATTTAGAAGAGCTGGGGCAGTAGCATGAGACCTAATACACACTGTGAGGACCACACAGTGTGCTGCAAAGTCAGGCAGGGCTGGTGTTCAGCTTTATCATGCAAAGATATAAATCCTGGCCAAAGAGTCAAAGTCCACTTTAAATTGTATTATATTCAATGGTCCCCTATACAGCTTCAACTCTTCTGGGAAGGCTGTCCACAAGGTTTATGTTTGACCATTCTTCCAGAAGCGCATTTGTGAGGTCAGGCACTGATGTGGACGAGAAGGCCTGGCTCACAGTCTCCACTCTAATTCATCCCAATGGTGTTCTATCGGGTTGAAGTCAGGACTCTGTGCAGGCTAGTCATTTTCCTCCACCCCAAACTCGCTCATCCATGTCTTTATGGACCTTGCTTTGTACACTGGTGTGCAGTCATGTTGGAACAGGAAGGGGCCATCCCCAAACTGTTCCCACAAATTTGGGAGCATGAAATTGTCCAAATTGTCTTGGTATGCTGATGTCTTAAGAGTTCCCTTCACTGGAACTAAGGGGCCAAGCCCAACCCCTGAAAAACAACCCTACACCATAACCCCCTCCACCAAATGATTTGGACCAGTGCACAAAGCAAGAACCATAAAGACATGGATGAGCGAGTTTGGGGTGGAGGAAGTTAACTGGCCTGCACAGAGTCCTGACCTCAACTCGATAGAACACCGTTGGGATGAATAAGAGCGAAGACTGCGAGACAGGCCTTCTCATCCAACATCAGTGCCTGACCTCATAAATGCGCTTCTGGAAGAATGGTCAAACATTCCCATAGACACACCCCTAAACTTTGTGGACAGACTTCCCAGAAGAGTTGAAGCTGTTATAGCTGCAGAGGGTGGGCAAAATCAATCTTGAATTCACATATGAACATAGTAAGGACACCATAAACTTTTTAGACATTACACTTATAGACAGCCAGGAAACAGGGAGTATTGATACCAGCGCTTTCTGCAAACCAAGTGCAGGAAATTCCCTGCTCCTGGCTGCCAGCTGTCACCCCTCCCACACTATCCGCTCAATCCCAGTTGGGGAATTTATTAGGGCTAGGAGAAACTTCTCCACCTTGGATAGCTTCTATAATGAGTGTGAAAATATTTCTAAACGTCTTAGAAATCGTGGCTACCAACAGTGGCATCTAGATAGAGCTATTGCCATTGCCTCCAATATAAATAGAGACAATTTGATCACCAAGAGAAGTAAATCCAAGACTAAATATATGAGAGACAATGGCAATCGTCCTGCAACATTTGTAACTACCTCCTTCAAGGAATACAATCAAATTAAACAAATAATTAATAAATATCTCCCTGTTTTAAATGGAAATGGTGATTTGGTGAAAGCTTTGACCAATGGCTGGAGTTTTTGCTGCTGCCGGGCATGCACCCTGGGCAATTTACTGTCCCCCAGTTTATACAGGTCAGTCTTACCTCCCAAAACCTGGCTCAGTACCACAGGCTCATACAACTGTGACCTGTAGATACTGCAGTAAACATAATAATAATAATCATAAGTCCATTACTTCATATCACAATGGCAAAACATTTCCTATTAAGGATTTTATTAATTGCAGTTCAAAATATGTGATATATGTAATTGATTGGAGCCTCTGCAGGTTACAGTATGTAGGATGCACTACAAGGTCTCTGCGCACTGGGATAGGTGAGCATTATAATGGTACTACCTCAAGCAATATAAAAAAGATGTCTAACGTATCAAAACATTTTAAAACAATGCATGATGGCAATATGACCTCATTTTCCTTCTGTGCAGTGCAGAAAATTAAACAAGCGGCACATGGAGGGGATACACATAGAAGAGTTCTAGAACAAGAAGTGGGATGGATCCTTTCCCTGGGGACACAGATCCCCACTGGAATGAAATACAGATGGGATGTGGATTTATTCCGTAAATAATGTATAGCGCACCAACCCCAGACTTTACCTGCTTGTCTTCTGCTTGGCTCCTCCACAGGAAAAGAATGAGACACTGCACCACAAGCCCATACCCTCCTGGATGGGGAGGTTGAGCGGTGTTAGTTTCTCGGGCCTGCTTGCAGCCAGTGTTTAAAAACCTCCAGGGCTGACCCTGTTTCTGCGGTAGTCAGAAACATGTCTTTAGTTCTCCCCAGTAAGCAACTGTCCACACCAACTGAAAGGTCCAACTCTTATTTATTCTTCTCAGCACAATAAACAGTCTCTTAGAGAGCAGACAGGTTGGGACAAGACACAGGTCAGATAAGGTGGGGGGAGGTCCAGGCACAAACTTGAATTTGGGTTTTCTCCTATTCTGATTAGCACGAACAGGCTTGGCGGACGGTCTCTGCCACAGACCATGAAGTTGGTCACTGCCACTGACCGGGTGAAAAAGATGAAAGTCACTGCCACTAACCTTGGGTGCGTAGTGTCACCGCCACTGTGACCTAAAGAACACGCACTTCCTTCCGTTAGTGAACTAGCCCTTTATAGGACAAGAACATCCCTCTGGAGAGTTACCAGAGGCCCCATCTGTCACCACGACTCTGCGCTGGGTCTTCAGAAAGGGTCACCTCCCTGGCCTCCTAGTCCTGGATACGGGTCCCCTCGCAAGGCAGATCCCTGGAAGTCTCGATCCCTGGCGGATCCCAGCCGAAGGCTGCTGGGCTCCGGGCCTTTCTCCAAAGTACCTCACCCCAGACTGAAGGTGTCTGAGATGGAACAGCAGCTCCGTCTCCGGGCCTAGGGCACCCAGAGACAACCCGACCAGGCCTCCGGGCCTAGGGCACCCGGAGGCGACACACATGCACCTAAGCCTAAGGTGCCTGAGCGCGGAACCGACCCCTCTGGAAGATGGCCGCCCCCTTTTATATCCTCTCCCAACAGGCACAGCAGGTTCCCCGCCCCGCTGTACTGCTGCCAAGAGGGGACAAAAAAGGCACAACTTTGCACTGCGGTTCAACGCGGGCCCATGGCAACAGCGCCACCCATAGGCCCCAGGGAACTACACACCAGTACCATCTCCCAGGGACAGAAATGGTCCATGAAACCCAACAATCAGTGCATCTGAGCCTAGTTACCACTCAGATGCTTCCCCCAAATGTAACCACCTGCTACACATCCCCCTCACTTGTGAACACTGGTCCCCAGTGTCTGAAACCAATTTATGCCTCCTCAATCAGAGTCAACATAAGCCAGATCCAGAGATAAACTAAAAAAAAATTACAATTTAAAATTTTTGTTTGTTTGTGCTGGAACCTAACATGGGAAAGGAAAGAAACAGAGATGGGAATGAGGGTGTACACGTGTATAAAACATTTTAAGATCACTTAAATATTACAGTAAAAATTTACAATTCCCTCCCGCAGAACTAGCTAAGACCCACCCCATACTCAGCAGTCTTGCTTGTCGTTCACCTGCAGAGGAGAAAGAAAACACATAATCTAACAACATGTAAATTAGAATGAACAGGTTCCTCCCTAAAGGAAAAAAACCTCTTCGCTCCAAAAATAAGTGCAGTGTAAGGCTTACAATATAACAGTTGCGCAACACCCCCACCTAGTGGTAGTGCCGTAGTCAGAACACCTGTTCATGGTGAGGAAATTCTCTTCTCTGTGAACTGTGGCCCTCAACTAACTACAACCCCAAAAGTCCTTGTTATCTTTGCAGTGGGAAGAGAAGGGAGAACAACAAACAGCAACAGCTCCCGCTCCCGCTCCTCCAAAGAGTAAAATACCCTTTAACATGGGGCAAAGTTCCTGGAGAAGGAAAAATAAAGTTCAAGCGCAAAACACAAGAGTCTGGTCTCTTACAAATAATAGTGTGGGTCAGGCAACACCAGCGGCTTCCAATGTCTATCGAAGGTACCTATGTGATACTCCACATTGTCCTTGTCCTTCCGGCAGATAAGCACTTTGTCCGCATGAATGTGCCGACCCAACATCCAAGCAGCTTTGCAATCTTTAAACCGCAGAGTGGCGGCGGGTGAACATGAAAAATACCTTCTGGCCTGGGGTACTTTAATGTGTGTCCACACAAACTCCGAGTACCACCGATCTCTACAGGCCTCAACCTCAAACAAAAGTTCTCTGGGCAGGTACGGATACTCCCACCCATATTCACTGGCAACCTTCTGGTTGGAGAGTCTCTGTTAACGGGATAGCGGTGGCATAGTGGCACAGTCTCCTGTGCCAGGCAAAACAACAGCATCTGGATGTCGAGGCACTTTAGCTGCCTCCGGGCCAGTTGCAGGGGCCTGCAGTGACACCTGTCTCGCAGTAGCAAGAGTGGCGGAAGCAGGTGCTCCCGACGGTGGAAGGGCAGACAAGGAGACAGATCCCTCCTCAGGCTCGGAAGCCACCACCCGGGGTGTACTTTCCCCAGTAGACATGGGTGGGTTCCTAGGCTTACGGAACAAGGACAGGGGCATCTTATGCCATCCCTTCCTCTCAAATAGTTTGTCAATTGCGGCATCATAACCCGCATCTGAGACGGACTCTAGGTCAGAGGTATCGTACTCCTCCGCAGGGAAGTAATTCCTGGTGAAGGACGATTCCCCCCCGCTGGCCAACTCACTAGCATGTGAATCCCCAGGGGTAGGGGCCTTTAACAAAGTCTCTCCCCCTGGCTTACCTCGGCTTGAAGAAGGACTCAGGCGTCTGGGACTTTTCCCTTCAGAGACATCCGTTCCGGGTAAGCGCTGGGGCGTTGCTCCACCACGGCCACGGGAAGCTTTCACAAGACCCATCTTCCTCTTGGGCGGTGGGAGAAAAGACTCTGTTGTTACCGAGGCAGCATCCTCCAGTTTCTCACTCGCCAAAGCGATCTCCTCTGTGACTTCCTCCGAAGTCTCGTCAGTGCGCGCAGGGGTGGCTGTACAAGCTTCGATTCCTTCTTCCAGAGTGGTGGCGCCCGTAAGACAATTGAGGTTTAAGGCCCGAGGCCTCTCTGTAGGTTGCTCCACCTCAAACAGAAACTCCTTACAGCTTTCGCATCGCCCGAATGGCCTCAGATGAACCACTAGTCCCGAGCAGCCGGGACAAATCACACAGAGGGCCTCCACGTCCTTGCACACATAGAGGGCAAATCTTCCCCGGGGCTTAAGCCGAATTTCTGTATCCGTAAGCGAAGCAGCGAATGAGGTCATCTTCACGGTTGCTGGAACCCATGATGCATGAGACGACATGCTGACCATCTGCTGCTCCATCGCGCACTGACCTTTTCGCGCCAAAGTCCCCACGTGTAACTCCATACATGGTCAGACTCCTCTCATCTCCTGCATCGCTCGCGGGCTTTTCTGAATAGACACGCCCACGAACTACGCAGTCAGGGTTCTCCTCATGGCGCAGTTCTAAACATGGCCGACCTCCACGGAACTTCACTGGGGAATAAAAGTTCAGCTTCTGGGGGGGTTTTCACTCTGTGGCCGCAAACACATCCCGGACTCGAGCCCCCACGTGTAGCGCACCAACCCCAGACTTTACCTGCTTGGCTCCTCCACAGGAAAAGAATGAAGCACACCGCACCACAAGCCCGTACCCTCCTGGATGGGAGGTTGAGCGGTGTTAGTTTCTCGGGCCTGCTTGCAGCCAGTGTTTAAAAACCTCCAGGGCTGACCTCGTTTCTGCAGTAGTCAGAAACAAGTCTTTAGTTCTCCCCAGTAAGCAACTGTCCACACCAACTGAAAGGTCCAACTCTTATTTATTCTTTTTAGCAAAATAAACAGTCTCTTTGAGAGCAGACAGGTTGGGACAAGATACAGGTCAGATAAGGTGGGGGGGAGTCCAGGCACAAACTTGAATTTGGGTTTTCTCCTATTCTGATTAGCACGAACAGGCTTGGCGCACGGTCTCTGCCACAGACCATGAAGTTGGTCACTGCCACTGACCGGGTGAAAAAGATGAAAGTCACTGCCACTGACCTTGGGTGCGTAGTGTCACTGCCACTGTGACCTAAAGAACACGCACTTCCTTCCGTTAGTGAACTAGCCCTTTATAGGACAAGAACATCCCTCTGGAGAGTTACCAGAGGCCCCATCTGTCACCACGACTCTGCGCTGGGTCTTCAGAAAGGGTCACCTCCATGGCCTCCTTGTCCTGGATACGGGTACTCTCGCAAGGCAGATCCCTGGGAGTCTCGATCCCTGGCGGATCCCAGCCGAAGGCTGCTGGGCTCCGGGCCTTTCTCCAAAGTACCTCATCCCAGACTGAAGGTGTCTGAGATGGAACAGCAGCTCCGTCTCCGGGCCTAGGGCACCCAGAGACAACCCGACCAGGCCTCTGGGCCTAGGGCACCCGGAGGCGACACACACGCACCCAAGCCTAAGGTACCTGAGCGCAGAACGACGACCCCTCTGGAAGATGGCCGCCCCCTTTTATATCCTCTCCCGTCAGGCACAGCAGGTTCCCCGCCCCGCCGTACTGCTGCCAAGAGGGGACAAAAAAACACAACCTTGCACTGCAACAGCGCCACCCATAGGCCCCAGGGAACTACACACCAGTACCATCTCCCAGGGACAGAAATGGTCCATGAAACCCAACAATCAGTGCATCTGAGCCTAGTTACCACTCAGATTCTTCCCCCCAAATGTAACCACCCGCTACAAATGCAATTCAATTCCCTCATTCCTTTTAGACATTATGCCTCTCTGTCTCAGTTCCCACATTTCTAGCTAACTACCTATTATTACTTTTGACCTTTGTTGAAACATGTTGTATGAGGTCCTTTTGTTTTTCCTGTCTTATACACAGTGGTATACCATGATGCCAAATGGATCCTTACACATGGGCTACATGCACCAGCATACTGAAATATAATTGACTATAATATATATATATATAATTTATTTTTATTTTTTGCTCGTGTGTGTAGGGTGAGCATGTATATTATTCCACTGTGCTTTTATATCTTTTGAAACATGTCAGGCAGGGGTCAAGTCCTGGGGAAAAAGTGTGGGAACTCCCACCCAAGATGCACTCCCCCACCCAAAAGAAAAAAAATGATACGATCATATGCATATATATTTCACAGAAAATACAGTGCAACATTTATTGTAAAGTGGCAGTTTAAAAATTAAAAAAACAAAAATTAAAAAAAACAAGCAGCACACAGATATCGCTTATTTTTACATATTACCCCCATCAAGCAAGTAATAGCTCCCCTTATATATTTACTTACAGTACTTACAGTTCTGAAGACTTGCTCAACTTGAGTTGAAGACTTGGCTCATCCTTGACTCAACGATCAGTGCTGGCCTGGCTGGCCTCAGGGTGCTGGCCTCAGGGTGCTGGCCTGGCTGGTCTCAGGGTGCTGGCCTGGCTGGTCTTACGGTGCTGGCTGGCTGGCCTCAGGGTACTCCGTACTGGCCCGGCTGGTCTCAGGGTGCTGGCCTGGCTGTGTGAGGAGAGGAGACGCAGGCTCATCCTAGCATTGCTGTGTGACTCCACCTCCGCGTGATGTCACACGCAACCGGCCGCGTACTGAAGGACAGGTGGCAGGCGAGGTCGGAGCCTAGAAGAGGAGCTCCGAGTCTGCTCTGCTCAGTTCGCCTGCCCCTGACAGTGACTCCTTCACTATGTCGAGTCCTTCACTATGTGGCGAAGCTGGGCATCGCTGCTTAGTGAAGTATCGGCTCGGGCGGCTCGGCTGCTCTAGTCCTGCAAAGGGAACGGCGTTCCTGCTGTGAAAAAAGTCCAGGGACGCCGTTCCCACAGGTGCCCGCAGGACTCGAGCCCTGATGTCAGGTGATGTGTATCTTTTGTCTCAGTCATTTTCCTGCATTTTGGCATCTTGATATTAAGCTCTGAATTGCTCAGTTAATTACTTCAATTTACCATGCAAATTGATTTTGGGGTGGAGCTTATATTAGTATAAATGTATTGCCATTTTTATGTTTAACATGCTACGGCTAAGGCTGTTACAAAAACGCGTCAGCTTTGCTTGTAACCAACCATTAAAACCGATATATGGACTATAGAGTTGCCAGCTCAATCCTTTTACTAACTCAATATTGAACCCTACGGACTGAGACTAGGATGCTATTAAAGTTCATGTGCGTGTTAAGGCAGGCGTCCTAATACTTTGGTAATATACTTGTAGCACTGACCCCCGAAGGAGCTGCTGAATTTGATTGGGCCTGTACTCTGCTTTTACACCCCCAATAACTTGGCTCAATCTTCTTGACGCAGCTGTGGTGCTGGTGCAATGTTGGTGTGGAGCTAATGGTAAGGTGACCAGATTTTTTAAATGAAATCCGGGGACATATGTTTTTTACTAGTAATGGCGACAATCAGCGACTCTCTGCCCGTCAAGTCTTACTCTCCGGGCCCCAGCTACTACTGTTTGGGGTGCGGAGGAAGATCACTCCGCCAGGGAAGGCAAGAAGATGGGCAGGTGGCTGGCCGGGACTTAAGCCAAGGCAGAAGAACATGCGAGTGGAGCTGAATGGGCATGCACCCGAAACTGAAGAAATATTCCCTCCGCGGCCGACCAGCACATAATCATCAGAGAGGGGCACAGATAATGAAAAAAAATACACCCCCCCTAAGCTGTAGGAGTGGCAGAGCGGGGGGGGGGGGGAGGGTGTAATTCAGAATCTTTTCTTTTAATTCTGCACTGACTGTCTTTAAAATTGCCTCAGCCCCTGTTCAAATCCAATCCGGGGACAAAACTGGGGACAGACTTGGTCCGGGGACAGTGTACTCAATCCGGGGACAGTCCCCTGAAACCGGGGATGTCTGGTCACCCTAGCTAATGGTGAAGGATAACCCCACAATATACAATATAATAACAGTATACTATTACCTGTGTATCCAATGGCTCCACCTGCTGCTGAAAAGTAAACACTCCACACCAAAGTACTTAACCAAGAACGTATTTTTACTGAGGTTAGTGTAAAGTAATAATTTCAGCAGTTGCACTGTCACATAAACATAACGTAACAGTACAGTAGGTACACACAACAGATTGTATCTGTACAGTTATCCTAGGTGACCTCTGAGAATGTAGCTCCAATTGGGACTAATGCTCAGAGTGATTACTCCTTACTCTGGGCACCTTCCCAATTCCAGCACACTCTGGTGAATACCTAAATACAAATGATAAATATGGTACAACACTACTACTTTAATAAAGGTGCAAGGCCTTGCAATACAAGATGCAGTCTTTTATCTTCTTTCTTCTGCTAGCTATTTGAGTTTGTAACAATTTGTAATCCAACAGTGGAATAACAAGGGTTAGCTTGAGATGAATATTGGAACTGTTCCTGTAGTTAGTGTGATCCACTTGTAATTACCTCTGGTGTAATTGCTCAGGAATAACAGTGTTAAAGTGAAGTGAAGGATAGGCTTGAGGCCTGCTTAAACTCAGTCTATATTATATTCTCCTCCGTGGGACTACAGGTCCCAGCAACACTGTGTTAAAGTCTAAAGCCTCGTACACACGGCCGAGAATCTCGTCGCAAAAAAAAACGTTGTTTTTCTCGACGGGTTTCTTGTCAAGCTTGACAAGATTCTTGTCAAGCTTTCCTTGCATACACACTGTGAATCCAAATTCTCGGCAGTATAAAGGGGAAGTTCAATTCTCATGGCGCCACCCCTTGGGCTGCTTTTGCTAATCTCGTGTTACCGCATGTTAGTAAAAGTTTGGGAAGAGACGATTCGCGCTTTTCAGACTTCGTGCTTTCAGTTCGTTACAGCGTGACGAATGTGCTATCTCCATTACGAACGCTAGTTTTACAAGAAGGTGCGCTCCCGTCTCATACTTGTCTGACCATGCGCATACACACGAACGGTTTTCTTGTCCAAAAACAGTCTGACGAGAATCACGCCGAGAAAAAATGAGACTCCGATGAGAAAAAAAAATGCAAGTCTTCTTTTTTCTTGTCGAGATTTTGGCCAGTTTTCTCGACGAGAAAGCATACACACAAACGGTTTTCTCGGCAAGAAAGCTCTCCCAACAGTTTTCTTGTAGTTTCTTGCTGAGAAAACCGGTCGTGTGTATGCGGCTTAGGTGTATGCAAGTGCGTAAGAAACTGGGCAACAGCCCTCTCACCAAACTCGGTATGAAGGGATGGAACAGCTCCACTCCGCTGGTCACAGTCTTACTTCTCACCGGCCGGCTTCCGTCACACTGCACCGCTCCGCAAGATGAACCGGACCCTCTGATGGCTCCAACAGATGTCTCTGGATCCTTCCCGATCCAGTCACTCAGTTTCTCCAGCGATCAGATGAATGGCAGAGTCTTTAAATGTTCCGTTCCGCAGTGGCAGCAGGCCACACCCTCTGGAGACCTCCTCACAGGTCCTTACAGGCAGGCCATGCGTCCAGAAGAGACCTAAGATGGCCAAGCGGGGCCTTTTTATATCCTACCCAGCATGCAATTCAGTACTGAGTGTTCCTGAGTAGGTCAGTCAGCATTGTGGGTAGGTCACTTGTATAATATAAACAAAACAGTCATTTGTATAATATTTCTCCATGTTCTTGAAAAACTGAAAATATTTTAGCCACTAGATGGTGCCAAATTCCAATTTATAACATTAGTCATAGATTAACATTACATTAGAAAGCAAAAATGCCAGCGCTACATACTGTATGTGAACCCAGCCTGAAGGTAGGGCTGGAGTTCAGCTCTATCATGCAAAGATATAAATCCTGGCCAAAGAGTCAAAGTCCACTTTAACATGCATTGTATTAAAGGTCCCCCTATACACCAAGGCAGGGCATAAACCCCATGTCCCTGTTAAGGGAAGGTAAGTTGCACATAATCACCTATCCCCAACATTCTGACAATTTCACCTGACTACTGGAGGTATGGAAGAGTCCACCCCATGCTGTTATTTGTGGGTGTTGATATTGCTGGCACGTGATATATTAATATCAACATATCTGCCTGTCGTGCTAAGCTGTTATCTTTCATATACTGTATCATGCCATGTATCATTCTATGTATCATGCCATCACCAAATAAGGAAGCAAACAAACCAGTACAGCTTGGAAAGTTAACTGGTTTCACACAAGGTACCACAATAATAAAATGTTATTTCAATATTACTTTAACAAATTTTTTCCTAGCCGAGTCAGACTTCTCATTGCAGTGAAAAGCTCATAGTCCTCAGTGTTTTGCACTGTACCATGGCACTTGGCTCTACCACAGTTTCTTCCATTATAAATTATTATGCCACCCTAACCCCATGACATTTCCACTGCAGCAGCACATAATCCGCTGTTTGTTTGAAGGCAGACTCGAGACTGCCATTCTCATGTAAACTAACGTAGGCCGAGACCTGACTAGAGTTATTCCATAAGTGCTGGTGAAGAATTTTCCAGTGGGCCTACTTGGACAGAAAAAGACAAGGTCCCATTGTTTCGTAGACCTTTACCGACCCAAATTACACCCTCTTCCCCCTCCTTGGTACCCCAGTTTGGATGGAGAATATAGACAGACCCATCTTTTGTCTCACTAGCCATTACAGCTCTCCCCTGCTGCTTCTGACAAAGGGACGAAAAGTTGAATGTGTTAGAAACTTAAACCAAGCCAAGTTCAGCTCTCTTTCACAATTTCCCTGCCCTATGCCCTCTTGGGAAGAGTTACTTAACTCCACTGGTGCCAGGGCAACTGTCTGTCAGTGGGCTCCATGATACAGAAGCTACAGCTCATTAAACTTTTTTTAATTAGGATATGAATTACACCACTTATAGCAGGGTGTATGCAAATATTGTACTAATGTTTATCATTAGAGTATTGTATGTTTTGTCTTTTTTATTGTGTAGTGTTATTGCAGAGGGCTAAGATTCTGATTATGACACTCAGGACCCAAATTTTTATGACCATGGTAAGGGCTTGTATGAGAATTTGAGAGTGTACAAGAGTGTAGAAACTTGTAAGGTACCATGCTTAACGATTTTCACAGACATGGGTCTGTATCCATTGGAAGAGATTAAGGAATTACTAGAGTGTACCTGAGGTTTGCCTGAATATGTAGGTGTCACAGAGGTGCTCAGAGTGCAATGAAGGCACAGAAAGCCCTGAGGTCACAGTGCTGAACAAGATGATGTGAAGTACCTGGAAGCTGGGAAGTTGCTAGGTGACTGTGGATGCTGTGGGGTCACTGGGAGACACAGGATGCTCTGGGATAGTGAGGTGACACAAGGTGCTCTGGGGTAGTGAGGTGACACAAGGTGCTCTGGGGTAGTGAGGTGACACAGGATGCTCTGGGGTCACTGAGTGACAACGGATAATCTGGGGTAGTGAGGTGACACAAGATGCTCTAAGGCAGTGAGGTGACACAGGATGCTCTGGGGTAGTGAGGTGACACAGGATGCTCTGGGATCACTGAGTGACACCGGATAATCTGGGGTAGTGATGTGACACAAGATGCTCTGAGGCAGTGAGGTGACACAGGATGCTCTGGGGTAGTGAAGTGACACAGGATGCTCAGGGTTTTTTGGGTGACAGAGGATTATATGGGGTTATGGGAAGACACAGGATGTTCTTGGGTCACTGGCATTCTCTGGGGTCTATGAGTGACACTGTATGCTGTGGGGTCACTGGGTGACAACGGTTGCTCTGGGGTTACTGGGTGACACAGGATGCTCTGGGGTAACTGTGTGAAACAGGATGCTCTGGGGTCACTGGGTGACACAGGATGCTGTGGGATCACTGGGTGACACAGGGTGATCTGCTGGGATCACTGGGTGACCCAGGGTGATCTGCTGGGATCACTGGGTGATCTGCTGGGATCACTGGGTGACTCAGGGTGATCTGCTGGGATCACTGGGTGACACAGGGTGATCTGCTGGGATCACTGGGTGACTCAGGGTGATCTGCTGGGATCACTGGGTGACTCAGGGTGATCTGCTGGGATCACTGGGAGACTCAGGATACTCTGGGATCACTGGGTGATACAAGCTGCTCTGGGGTAAGGAGGTGATACAAGATGCTTACGTTTTTCTGGGTGACAGAAGATGATCTGGGTAACAGGGTGACACAGGATGCTCTGAAATCACTGAAGACAGAGGAGCACTGAAGACCCAGGGGTTGCATGAAACACGGAGATATCTGGCAACAAAGAGGTCACTGGGGTCTCAGAGTTTCTGGACACTTAAGCATGTAGGTGCAAAGGAGGCTCTGGGTCACAGAAGTGCATAACGGCTAACAGTCAATAGAAGTGCAGGAAATCTTGGGTTACTGGAGCACACAGGGGTCACAGATAATGCTGGAGACACAGAAGTGGAGGTGTCACTGGTGGCGGCATGGTAGTACAAGGATCTCTGGAGGCACAGGAGCTCAAGAGTAATTGAAGGCACAGGAGTGCAGAAACTCTGGAGACTCTGAGGTTGCAGGTGTGCAGGGAACACTGGAGTCACAAGTGTCAGGAGTTCCGAGGACACTGGAGTGCACAAGGGTCAGAATCACTGGAAGCACATTGAGTCATTAAAATTGGGATTAGAAGTCCTCGAGTATGCAAGATCCTCCACAATCCCATACAGTCCCGTACCTTGTGGGGAGGAAGCTGATTACATGAAATAGATGCTTATATTTTATATAATAAACCTCCCACAGTCTGAGGAAGCATACTGAAAATCTGAGAAATGCTCTTTGACCCCCTATGTACTTGACCATGACCACACAACTTCAACCTCTGCACTATCCTGAACTTTTGAAAAACGAAGTTCTATCTCTGATAGACATGTCCTGAACTCAATTACACCACACAATGAAAATGACAGACGAAAGATTGTCCGTTTTTAATTTTTTGTGTATGCGAGTCTCATGTTGAAAACGATTAGGTTATTAGATTTACGAAAATTCTTGTAGGACAGAATACAATTTACCCCGATGATGTAATGTATTGTATTGTACAGTATTTTAACCACTTCCTTACTGGGCACTTAAACCCCCTTCCTGCCCAGACCAATTTTCAGCTTTCAGCGCTGACGCACTTTGAATGACAATTGTGCGGTCATACAACACTGTACCCAAATGACATTTTTATCATTTTTTTTCCCCACAAATAGAGCTTTCTTTTGGTGGTATTTGATCATCTCTGCGTTTTTTTTTTTTTTGCGCTATAAATAAAAAAAGTGCAAAAATGTTGAAAAAAAAACAATATTTTTTACTTTTTGCTATAATAAATATCCCAAATTTTTTTTATTTTTTTCTTTAGTTTAGTCCGATGCGTATTCTTCATATTTTTGGTAAAAAAAAATTGCAATAAGCGTTTATTGATTGGTTTGCGCAAAAGTTATGGCGCCTACAAAATAGGGGATAGATTTATGACATTTAAATTTTTTTCAGCTAGTAATATCGGTGATCTGCGATTTTTGTCAGGACTGCGATATTGCGGCGGACACATCAGACACTTTTGACACTATTTTGGGACCATTCACATTTATACAGCGAACAGTGCTATAAAATGCATTGATTGCTGTATAAATGTGACTGGCAGGGAAGGGGTTAACCACTAGGGGGCGGGAAGGGGTTAAATGTGTTCCCTCATGAGTGATCCTTACTGTGGGGGGAGGGGACTGACTGGGGGAGGTGACCGATGGTTGTCCCTATGTAAAAGGGACACACCATCGGTCTCCTCTCCCTAGCAGGACGTGGATCTCTGTGTTTACACACACAGAGATCCTTGTCCCTGGCTCTGTGACTGCCGATCGCGGGTACCTGACGGACATCGCGGCCACCAGGCACGCGCATCGGCACCCGCGTGACACAGCGGGCACAGCTCTTCCGCGATGCGCGCTGCCGCGGCCGCGCATTGTGGAAGTAAACACAAGGACGCCCTCCCGGCAGTTCAGGTCCGCGCTGCAGCCGTCTTTTGGCTATAGCGCGGATCTGAAGTGGTTAATATATTCTTTTGCTTCCGAGCATGCGCGATCTTAGTCAATCGTTTTTTTTACGGACAAATACTGTACTAATTGAACAAAATTTGTTTGTTCTGTTATCTTACGAGAATTTTTTTTGCGCTTGGCCCTTTGGATTATTTTGCATGATCTGCCATGATCGGCTCTCAAAAGCTGTGTACTAATGATCAGATTATCGGACGATCGCTCTGATAGCTGTTTTTTTTCAACCAATTTTCTCATCATGTGTACAAGGCAGTAGTCACTGTTGAAAGTACAGTTATTAAACAATACAAGAGGTGACGACACTCAAAAGCAAAAGTATATAATGTAGAGGTAGAACAGGTAGTGAGGTAGTTTTTGCAATCAATAAACTAAAAATAAAATGTTCTGGAGCTGCAAACAATACCATTAATGTTGTATGGTGCTGATCACACTTAATGCGGAGTTCCACCCAAAAATGGAACTTCCGCTTTTTGGAATCCTCCCCCCTCCGGTGTCACATTTGGCACCTTTTAGGGGGAGGAGGGAGCAGATACCTGTGTAATACAGGTATTTGCTACCACTTCCGGGCATAGATCCCTGCGGTGACCTACGCCACGTCCGTCGCCTACTCTGTCCCCCTCACTGTCTTCTGGGAGACACACAGGTCCCAGAAGACAGCAGGGACCAGTGGGATCGCGCAGCGCGACATGCGCAGAAGGAAACCAGGAAGTAAAGACTTCACTTCCTGATTCTCTTACCGAAGATGGCAGCGGCAGCACCCGAGAGCTGAGGGAGAGATCAGCTTTGGGTGCTGACATCGCGGGCACCCTGGACAGGTAAGTGTCCATATAGTAAAAGTCAGAACCTACAGTATTTGTAGCTGCTGACTTTTAATATTTTTATTTTTTGGCAGAACTCCGCTTTAAACCGTACCAGGAGTTACCTCTACTTTTGTATTCATACAGTTCTTGTAACCCTCAAAAATGTAAATATAGACTATTCAACGAGACAATATAATTTGATCATCTTTTATTTAAAAACATCTACAAGCAAACTGTGCTTGATTTTATCCAGAGATTCATGCAACGCACATTAGCCCTAAGTATTTCAAATATTTCCTTTTCACTTTATCAAATAACTGAACGTTAAATTAAAGGTGCACCTCAGTATGTAAGAACAGGCTGGATACACAGCAGGATTCTCACAAACACATGACTTTGTGTTCCATTAGTGACACCTAAAGCAAGGAATATAAGGCCATTTTTAACTGGTGTCACCGGCTGTTAACTGGTAACTGCATTATCATTGAGGCTTGGGCTTGGGCTTACCAATGACATGTTGTTGGGACTTTATTACTGCACAAGGAAGAGTGCAAACTCTTCTGAAAGTAATAATTAGGTCATACAAAAATACATACAGGAAAAATGTAAAAAATGTAAATGAACAAAGGTCTTTTTGCTGTGGGGGTAAAAATCTCAGGTATGCCTTTCACTCCTCACCTTATGACTACCTGGAGCACTTGTCAAGCCAAAGTATTTTCATGCCAAATGCCCAAAGGCTACCAGGCAGAGTTACAAAAAAGTATTTTCTTCCAGCGTACATGAACATTTTATTAAACCTTTTGAATGGCTTTTCTTTCTTATCTGATTGTGATAAGGAACACATAATTAATTCATAGAGTGTAACAAATAAAAATAAAAAAAATGAGAAAAAAAAAACAGGTAAAAATTAGGGAAAAGGGAAGGTAGTGTAGCGGGGTCTCCTTTAAGGCCCCGGGACTACGTTACCCAGAACCCTGTTCGGCACCCAGAGTGCAGTTAGCCACCGCAGAGAGGGGTTATTTAAGGAGGAGGTGAGGCGGAGCTCGGCCTCTTTGGACACCGCGCTGCAAGCAAGACTTTCTTCCTGTGCGGATCTGCTGTAGTGCAAGGCCTGAAGCCTGGGCCTTGCGCAACTTCCAAAGAGCCTTCCACCCCACTGCGGAACCTGGGTGGCACCTGACCTGTCGAGTGAGGACATCAGTTTGGATCGGGGACCCGATCGTTGCAGGCGCTGTGTGCGGATACACAGCAGGTGGAAGTCCCGGACTGGGATCGCGTCCGGAGTGGTGAGCGGGCACCTGCCCAAACCTATAGACTGTGCCGTGTTCAGGCCTATAGACTGCATAGGCCCACAGTTCGTTTATCTGCTGTTCCCCGGGGGGACCGGTAGCAGGACAGAGTTTAAGTGTTCCTCCCGGTATAGTGTTTCAAGTACTGCCTGTTGTGGATTACAAATTGTTATTCATCAAGTGCACCACCGAAAGCTGGCAGGCGAAGAACTCCACATAGGAGGTGACTGAGATTTATTCCATGTCAGGCCTGACCGGGGTGGGAAGTTTCGGTATTGTTTAGTGCGCCATAGGGCGCGCATACCATAATAGCTACACGTGGTGAAGTACCGCGCAGCGCCATTTTTGTATGCTGTGTTGAATTCTGCAGGGCTCTGCTAACCAATCGCATATGTTGTGTTCTGTCTATGCTACTTTTGATAAGAGTAAACGGTTATATTTAATCTCTGCCCTCAGTGTGTTGTCTTACTGTAGGAGATTATTCCTCGCAATAACATTTAAATGTGATATACATATAACCCCTAGACTAGCTGTGCCAGAGTGGGTCGAGCAGATTGCTGGGGGTTGGTGGTGCTGCACACAGGGCCCGAAAAATCAATCCAGCGGCTCTCTTAACTGGGGGTAGCGCTACACGTGGGGGCTCTCGAGTCCAGGATCCTGTTGCAGCAAGTAACGCGCCAAAAGTACCAGCATGGACCCACTAGAAGTAGGACAGTGGTGTAAAACTGTCAACATAGATCCAGCCGGGGTAGTAGTCATAGAACTCCCAGGGATCTGGCAAGAAGAAGCGGTGAGGCAGCTGGTGATGTCACTGTCACCATATCAGAAAGCATGGGTGGTGGATGTCAGGACAAATTCCTCACTGACCCACGCATTGGTGGAGTGGAAGGACAGACTCCCAGAGCATTTCAAGAATCCAAGTGTAGAAGCTATAGATGACCAGACTTATAGCCTGATACACGCGCTGCCAATTAAGCCAGGAGAACGGTCTCAGACACCGAAACTGTCTCCATCACCCACCCCAAAAGAAGCAAGACAGTTAAAAAGGGAAAGTCCCGGGTCGCCATCCACCATTCTTGGCGCAGAGTTGTGCACGGTCCTGGGGGAACTTGTAGCCCAGTGCAAGAAAGATCCTACAGATTACCAGATGTCAGGATACAGAAAGCTTAGAATATTCTCAGGGAGGAAACCTGTACCCTCAGGTGAAGAGGGGTTCGAGGAGTGGTTGGACGGTGCCACTCAGGCCCTAGAGAAATGGGAAGTCCCAGACCACAGGAAGAAGCAGAGAATTGCTGAGAGCTTGAAGGGGCCTGCTCTAGAGGCCATACGCAATCTCAAGATGAGTAAGACAGACTGTAATGCGCAGGACTATCTGGACATCCTGCAGAATGTGTTCGGTGGAACAGAGAAAATCACTGAGCTCACCTACCAGCTGGAACATTGCTACCAGAAGACAGGAGAGAAGCTGTCAGAGTTCATGAGGCGCCTGGATAAGATCCTGCATAAGATGATTCTTAAAAAGGGGATTGACCCACGGAAGGTGGATGAGACCCGTGTTCAACAGGTGATGAGAGGATCTCAGCCCCTGGACCCCATCGCATTGGCGCTATGCACAAGAGAGGATGGGAAGAGCCTGGAGTACCCTGACTTGATTCGAGTAGTCAGAGAGGAAGAAGCTATGCTGGAGGAGAAGAACAGGAGCCTACCAGTTGAGTCGGTAAATCCTCCTCCAGTGATGGTCAGGACGGCCATGACCCTGGAAAGAGACTCAGAGGTGGATACCTTGAAGTCACAGATGTCCCAAGTGTTGGGGATGCTGACCTCCCTGATGGAAAAGAAGTCAAGGGAGCCAGAGAGGGAAAGTCCGAGGAGGGAGCTGTTTCCCAACTCCTCAGCGCCCGCATCCCTGGAAGATTGTGGGGATGTGATTTGTTTCAATTGTGGAGGAGCTGGCCATTTCGCCAAAGTGTGTGCCAGTCCAAAGAAAAAAAAGATGAATAACCGCAAGCCGCCGGAAAACTTCAGCGGGCCCCGGGGAAGGAGTCAACCGGGTGCCCATCATCTCCAGTGAGCTCCAAACTGAATGAGAAGCACATGAAAAGAGTGGAGAAGACCCCTCAGAAGAAACGCAAAGTTCCTCCAGAAGGAACGCACCCCAAAGAAAGAGAGTAGTGTCCCTCAGCGGGTAGTTACACCCACCAAAAGGAGGGAGATCAATGCATACCAGGCCCAAGAGAGGCTTAAGTCCAAAGAGAAATGGAGGAAAGAAAGCCAAAAGGGACAATGCAAAGATCAAAAGAAAGAGACCCCTACGAAGCAATATCCAGAGAAGCTGGTGGGTCCCTCCCCGATAGTACCAGTTCAAGTGGAGGGAGTCTACACAAGAGCCATATTGGATACTGGGGCGCAGGTGACCCTATTGTACCAGGACTTTTATGACAAGCATTTAAGTCACCTACCCATCCAGAAGATTGAAGAGTTGGAGATATGGGGAATTGGGACAGAGAGTTTCCCTTATGATGGCTATCTGCCTATAAAACTGACTTTTGACCCGTCCATAGCCGGAAAGGCTGAAGTGTTCGACACCTTAGCTATGGTGTGCCCCCGACCGCCTGGAGCTAGCAAGAGTTCCCTGATAATAGGGACGAACACGGATCTGGTCCAAAGACTTCTGGCCCCTTTGACAAGAAGGAAAGACCCCACAGCCACTGAGATCCACCCAATGTTGAAGACAGCCTACCAACGGCTGATCTTGGAACAGAAGGCCCCGGAAGAGGGGGTAGGGAAGGTCTGGAGGCTGGGAAGAAGGGGAATAGTGCTACAGCCCGGTGAAGTAACCTGCTTGAAAGCCACAGTGAAACTCACTTGGGAGCAGCCTGGCCCTTTTGTCATGTTGGAACCCGACCCAAGGGAAGAACATTCGGGCCTGGAAGTAGTCCCAGAAGTGGTCCCAGTGAGGGCCCTGAAGAAGGCTCATTGTAAAGTGCCTGTGAGCGTCAGAAATACCACGGATGGTCCCATGGAAATCCCAGCTAGGCTGTTACTGGGCCAGGCGAGCCCAGCTACCCCAGTTGTTTTGCCCGATGTGGAGAAGACAGATGGAGAAAGTACTGTGTGGGAGAAAATTTCCATGGAGAATCCAAATCTGGCCAGGGCTTGGAAGGAGAGAGCCAAGGCCCAGTTGGCCAGGTGGGAAAGGATCTTTTCCCAAGATGAATTCGATGTGGGGTGTGCTAGGAGTGCCACCCATCGGCTCCGCCTCCAGGAAGACAAACCCTTCAGGGAAAGGGTTAGGCAGGTTCCGTTAGCAGACCTCGAAGACTTGAGGGAGCAGCTCGCCGAGCTCAAGCGAACAGGGGTGATTCGAGAATCTAGAAGTCCCTATGCCTCCCCTATAGTGGTGGTCCGGAAGAAGAATGGGTCACTGAGGCGGTGCATAGACTATAGGACCCTCAACAGGAGAACCATATCGGACCAGTATACCACTCCAAGGATAGAGGATGCCCTACAGAGCTTGTCTGGAGCCAAGTGGTTCAGTGTTATGGACCTCAAAAGCGGGTACTATCAGATTCCGATGCATCCAGAAGACAAAGAGAAGACGGCTTTCATAACCCCGGTGGGGTTCTTTGAATTTAACCAGATGCCTCAGGGTCTGTCTGGAGCTCCAGCCATCTTCCAACGTCTCATGGAGAAGACTGTGGGAGACATGAACCTCATCGAAGTCCTCGCATACTTGGATGACATCATTGTCTTCGGAAGAACCTTGGAAGAGCATGAGGAGAGACTGGAGAAAGTTTTGAAGAGACAGAGTGAGGAAGGACTCAAGCTCTCACCTGAAAAGTGCCAATTCTATCAGTCATCAGTCAACTATCTGGGACATATAGTGTCTGAAGATGGGGTAGCCACAGACCCCGAAAAATTGGAGGCAGTCACCTCCTGGCCCAGGCCCACCACGGTGACAGAGCTCAGATCCTTTCAGGGGTTCTGTTCCTATTACAGGAGGTTTGTGGAGGGGTTTGCTCGGATAGCCAGGCCTCTGAATGAGCTGCTAAAGACGGAGGGGGAAGAGGATGACACAGGCCCCAGAAAGCCAGGGGAGTCAGTCAAGGACCAGTGGAACGAGAAGTGTGAGAATGCCTTTCAGATGTTGAAGAAGACACTAACCACTGCCCCTGTCCTGGCCTACGCAGACCCTAAGAAGCCTTATGAACTTCATGTAGATGCCAGTCATGATGGTTTGGGAGGAGTGCTGTACCAAGAGCATGAAGAGCAACTGAGACCTGTTGCGTATGTGAGCAGAAGTCTGACTCCCTCCGAAAAGAACTATCCTACCCATAAGTTGGAGTTCCTGGCCCTTAAGTGGGCGGTAGTTGACAAACTCAGAGACTATATGGGGCGGAATTCACAGTGAAAACAGACAACAACCCTCTCACCTATCTCTTCACCACAGCAAAGTTGGATGCCACAGGACATAGGTGGCTGGCGGCGCTGTCCGCCTTTGACTTCGGCCTGAAGTACAGACCTGGGGCTGGAAACCGAGATGCAGACGCTTTGTCTAGAAGATCTCACGTCCCCACTTGCAGTACAGAAGACTGGGCACAAGTGGCACCCAACGGGGTGCGGGCCCTCTGTCAAGGGGCTGAACTTCAAGCCAGTGGCGGCTCAAGAGCAGAAGAGATAGGGGTTACTATAGTAGGAGTTCCCAAGCAATACTGTGGAGTAACCCAACTGGGGGAAGATAACTTACCAAAACTGTCTAAGAAGGAGCTGAGATCCGACCAATTGGAAGACCCCATGGGGAGATTGGTCCTAGAGGCCCTGGAGAATCAGGACCCGAACAGACTCTTACGCCACCCTTCAAAGGAAGCTCGCCTGTTGAGGAAAGAGTGGGACAAGTTACAGGTGCACCAGGGAGTGGTCTACCGAAGGGGCCCCTCTGATGACCTAGAAGACAAATGGCAGCTGTTCTTGCTGGAAAAGTACAGAGAGACAGTCCTGGTTGCCCTGCACGACAACCATGGCCACCTAGGGGCGGAAAGGACTTTCCAACTCGTTAGGGACCGTTTCTATTGGCCCTGCATGAGGGCTGAAGTTGAAGAATACTGCCACTCATGTGCACGATGCATCCAGAGGAAGACATTACCTCATCAAGCTGCCCCAATGGGCCATTTGCAAAGCCAAAGCCCACTTGACCTGGTATGCATTGATTTTCTCTGCCTTGAACCCGAACTGAGTGGACTAGGAAATGTTCTGGTAGTAACCGACCATTTCACCCGGTATGCCCAGGCCTTTCCAACCAAGGAGCAGAAGGCTTCCACTGTGGCCAAAGTGCTGATGGAGAAATACTTTGTTTATTATGGGCTACCACAACGGCTCCATTCAGATCAGGGAAGGGATTTTGAAAGTCGATTGATCTGGAAACTCCTGGATTCTTTGGGGATCAAGAAGACAAGAACTACCCCCTATCATCTCCAAGGTGATGCTCAGCCGGAGAGGTTCAACCGAACCCTGCTCAACATG
Organism: Rana muscosa; assembly: GCA_029206835.1. NCBI lineage: Eukaryota > Metazoa > Chordata > Amphibia > Anura > Ranidae > Rana > Rana muscosa. Next base: position 289,778,317 of record CM055118.1, read on the forward strand.
CTGTGGACCCTAAGTAGTGAAAAAATGCAGCATTGGAGCAACCACATAGCGGCAGTTGTGCACGCATACAACAGCACCACCAGTGATGCTACAGGATACTCACCCTATAGACTCATGTTCGGGAGAGAAGCAAGACTACCCGTAGACCTGGCCTTTGGCACTTCCATAGACCATTGTTCTGCTGCTTCCCACAAGGGATATGTCGATAGGCTTAGACGCAATTTGAAATTTGGCCTATGAACAGGCCCAGGCGGCCTCCGAGCAAAGGGGGGCTTGGAACAAGAGAAATTTTGACTTAAAAGTTAGGATCCAGGATCTACAACCTGGAGACAGAGTGTTGTTGCGGAATTTGGGGATCCCTGGAAAACACAAGCTTGCAGACAGATGGAGACCTGAACCTTATGTTGTTTGCAAAAGACTGCCGGGCCTACCCGTTTACAGACTTAAACCAGAAGGGAAGGTGGGGCCCTTGAAGACCTGGCATCGGAACCACCTACTCCCACTAGCGGAGGCAGTTCGGATACCCCCTGTGACGGATTCCCCTGAACCAACTTCCATCCTGGATACTCCCAGACCGAACACTCGGTCTCAGACCCCTTGGATTGGGGATACAGAGACCTCGGAGATGAGTGAAGATGAGGGAGAAGAACTTGACTGGCTTTGGCCTTCACAGGCCCCAGGAACCTCTGTTATTGATCTTCCACCTGAAGAAGACACCATAGATCAGACGCTGAATGCAGAAGCTACTGAGTTCATTCCATCCAGTCCTTGGTCGGATTCTTGGGAGAGTGCTTGTGACTTACCCCCAAGAAGATCCAAGGTAGTCCCTGTACCTCCCTGCCCCAGAGTCCAGTGCTACCGAATCAGAAGTAATTCCTTAGTTGGTTCCAGAGGAGGAACCTGTTCTAACAGAGAGCCCAAGAGGACAAAGGAAGCGAAGAGCCATAAAGCCTCCTAGAAGATTAACTTACCCACAGATGGGGAGAAGTGCGGAAGACACTGTGGTTACTGCCAGAAGAAGTATGGAACAGCCTGACCCTCCCACTGTTCATTTGGTGGGGGGAAACCCCAGCTCACTCTCTGGCACAGTTAGGCAGGACACTAGTGATGGTGTGACCTGTGGGCAGGGAAGTTCACCGCCTCGGTTTTGGTGGGAATTTCCTCTGCCAACATCATACGAAAGTTTGATTGATGTTGTACGTTCTGTGATTTAAGGTTATGTTATCTTTGGGGACCAAAGTGTTTAAGTGGGGGGAGTGTGTAGCGGGGTCTCCTTTAAGGCCCCGGGACTACGTTACCCAGAACCCTGTTCGGCACCCAGAGTGCAGTTAGCCACCGCAGAGACTCATGGGAGGGGTTATTTAAGGAGGAGGCGAGGCGGAGCTCGGCCTCTTTGGACACCGCGCTGCAAGCAAGACTTTCTTCCTGTGCGGATCTGCTGTAGTGCAAGGCCTGAAGCCTGGGCCTTGCGCAACTTCCAAAGAGCCGTCCACCCCACTGCGGATCCTGGATGGCACCTGACCTGTCGAGTAACGACATCAGTTTGGATCGGGGACCCGATCGTTGCAGGCGCTGTGTGCGGATACACAGCAGGTGGAAGTCCCGGACTGGGATCGCGTCCGGAGTGGTGAGCGGGCACCTGCCCAAACCTATAGACTGTGCCGTGTTCAGGCCTATAGACTGCATAGGCCCACAGTTCGTTTATCTGCTGTTCCCCGGGGGGACTGGTAGCAGGACAGAATTTAAGTGTCCCTCCCGGTATAGTGTTTCAAGTACTGCCTGTTGTGGATTACAAATTGTTATTCATCAAGTGCACCACCGAAAGCTGACATGCGAAGAACTCCACATAGGAGGTGACTGAGATTTATTCCATGTCAGGCCTGACCGGGGTGGGAAGTTTCGGTATTGTTTAGTGCGCCATAGGGCACGCATACCATAATAGCTACACGTGGTGAAGTACCGCGCAGCGCCATTATTGTATGCTGTGTTGAATTCTGCAGGGCTCTGCTAACCAATCGCATATGTTGTGTTCTGTCTATGCTACTTTTGATGAGAGTAAACGGTTATATTTAATCTCTGCCCTCAGTGTGTTGTCTTACTGTAGGAGATTATTCCTCGCAATAACATTTAAATGTGATATACATATAACCCCTAGACTAGCTGTGCCAGAGTGGGTCGAGCAGATTGCTGGGGGTTGGTGGTGCTGCACACAGGGCCCGAAAAATCAATCCAGCGGCTCTCTTAACTGGGGGTAGTGCTACAGTAGATATATAGATCAGCCTTTCTCAACCTATTTTCAGATGTGCCACACTTTAAAAGTTTACAGCTTCTCAAACAGGGTTGCCAACTTTCAGTAAATTTACAAACAGTTTGTAAAATCCATAATTGTTGCATCTGTCCATGAATGTCAGTTACGGACATGCAACCTACATGTCCGTAATGGACATTCATGGACAGATGCAAAAAGTACAGATTTTACAAACCGTTCATAAATTTACTGAAAGTGGGCAACCCTGATCTCAAAGCACCCCAGTCGAAATTGTAAAAAATATAAATGTTATGGGAATGCAAAGGGAAACCGGAGCTTGGGACAATGCACACAGCCACCTTGATGAAATTAGCTTCACATTAGAAGCTCTGCTCCACATCTGAGGTTACATAATTAATAATTGCAGGCAAAAAATAAATAAAATGTAAAAAAAAAAACAGCGTGTTCCCCTCCCCAGTCCATACCAGGCCCTTTGATATGGGATTCGTCCTAGATTCAGGTTTAACCCTGGCTCCTCAGGTAAAAAAGGTTGTCAGTGCATGTCACTGGCAGATAAAACTCCTGAGGGGGCTGTTTAAATATCTGGATATCTCGGACAGAAAAACTGTCATCTGTGCCACGATAGGTAGCTGCCTAGACTACTGCAACTCTATTTATCTGAGATTGCCAAAGATGTTAGTGCAGAAGCTTCAGCTTATTCAAAATGCTGCAACAAGGTTACTCATGGATGTCCCGTTGAGGGATCATATCACCCCTGTCCTCTGCGCCTTGCATTGACTGCCGGTCCACTATCGCACCTTATTTAAGGCAGGATGTATCATGTTTAAGATTATGAGAGGCCTGGCCCCAAGCTATCTCTGCTCTTGTTTTCATAAACAAACTCTTGTCAGATCCCTCAGATCTACCGGCAGAGATCTCCTCTACATCTCGGTGCCCAAGAAGATCCGCCGTGGTGGTCGGGCCTTCTCCCACCAGGGTGCCGTATTATGGAATAGCCTCCCTGTCGAGCTCCAGGAGGCCCCTACTATCCCGGTCTTTCGCGGGTTACTGAAGACTTGGCTTTTCACGCAAGCTTTTCCTGTGTAGCCTCTCTCTTCCACCCTTTCTGCTGCTCTGTGCTGCTTTTGGTTCCTAGGTCCTCTTTTCCCAGGAACTCTGCTATGCGCGTCGGGACCCTTCAGGGTAAGACCGCGCTATATTAAGACACCTCTCAACTCAATTCAACTCAACTTTGGGTCGGGTATGGATTTTAAGGGGAACCCCATGCCTAAAAAACACAAAAAAAACATTGTGGGGTCCCCCCCAAAACCCATACCAGACCCTTATCCGAGCATGCAGCCGGGCAGGTCAGGAAAGGGGGGGAAAAGCGAGCACCTCCCTCCTGAACAATACCAGGCCACATGCCCTCAACATGGGATCACTGGGTTGCTCAGGATGTGTAAGGTACCTGTGATAGGTACATACAAAACAGAGATTGCCGCTCCAGATAGACTCACCCCAACAACAAAAACCTCTCCAGGAACCAAGGGTGCTGGCAATGCACAAGGCAATGAAGAAAAAATGAAGGAATCTGGACAGCCGCACTCCAATCCAACGTGGCTTTTATTGGAAAAATAAAATAAAATAAAACAGGCACTACATGTCACAGCAACGGGGTAACAGGAGCAGCTAATGCGTTTCACACTTAATAGTGCTTACTCATAGCCTATGAGCCTAGCAGGGCTTCGTGGGAAAGGAAGCATGAAAGTCTTGAATAAGAGAAGGGGCGTGCAGATCTTTGGCTGGAACCCAGGAATGGTCTGTGACGGGATATCCCTTCCAATAAACCAGATACCGAAGGCCACGACCCAGTCTTCAAGAATCTTGGAGACTTCAAACTTATTTTGTCAATCAACAAGAACAGGAGAAGGTAGCTGTTGCGTTCTGGAGTAGCGATTGAAAATTGCTTTTTTGAGGAGGGAAACGTGGAACACAGGATGAATCCGGAGAGAGGAGGGTAATTTCAACCGATAGGAGACTGGCCCGACTCGAGCTATTAATCTGTAAGGACCAATGAATCGAGGGCCCAATTTGGTAGAAGGTTGTTTCAGTCTCACATATTTGGTTGATAGCCAAACTCTGTCCCCCACCACATATGGAGATATATGGCGTCTTCGTTTGTTGGAAAAAAGTGCCTGCTGACTTCCGTAGTAATAAGCGAATCTTTTTCCAATGTAGCAGAATATTTTTCACCCGCTGATCTGCTGCTGGTACACCAGAAGAAGGCTGAAGTAGGGGAAAAGTCTGAGGGTGATAGCCTAGGGCTGCGTAGAATGGTGTGGTATGAAGAGCACTGTGCCAACTGGAATTAATAGCGAACTCAGCTAAAGGCAAATACTCAGACCAGTTGGAGTGTAAGGCATTGACATAATGTCGAAGATAGGTTTCTAGGGTCTGGTTAATGCGTTCGGTTTGACCATCTGTTTGAGGGTGATGTGAGGTAGAGAGTGAAAGCGTTACTCCCATTTTCTTGCAGAACGCTCTCCAGAATCGGAAAACAAACTGGGATCCGCGGTCTGAGAAGACATTGGTAGGTATGCCATGATATCTCACAATATGAGAAAGGAAGAGAGTAGACAGTGCTTCTGCTGTAGGTAATCCCGGGAGCGGCACAAAATTAGACATTTTGAAAAAGCGATCCACTATGACCCATATAGCAGTCATGCCCTCGGACTTGGGTAAGTCTGTAATGAAGTCCATAGTCAAATGGGTCCAAGGCTGACGAGGTGCTGAAAGTGGTTGTAACAGTCCAGTAGGCAATGTACGACAGGGTTGCCAACTTTCAGTAAATTTACAAACAGTTTGTAAAATCCATAATTGTTGCATCTGTCCATGAATGTCAATTACAGACATGAAGCCTACATGTCAGTAATGGACATTCAAGGACAGATGCAAAAAATTCAGATTTTATAAACTGTTCGTAAATTTATTGAAAGTTGGCAACCCTGATGTACAGGGTACTTTATTAGCAGCACAAGTTGGACAGGCAGCCACATAGTCAGTAACATCCCTTTTCATATGAGGCCACAAGACATGACGCTGCAAGGTCTTAAGAGTGATGGTGACACCAGGATGACCAGATAACACACCATCATGTGCCCAGAGGAGTACAGGTTTTCTGAGGCTAGGGGCTACGAACAGGCGACCTGGTGGTATCTTCAAGCCTTGGGGAACACGATTCTGGGTTTCTTGTAACTGTTGGGAAAGAGCCGTAGAGATCTGTGCAACAATTTTGTGAGGTGGGATTATATACTGCTCGGTAGGTTGGTCTTCTTCAGAGGTAGCGAACTGTCTGGAAAGAGCATCGGCTTTCTTGTTTTTATGCCCAGCAACATAAGAAAGAAAAAAATTAAAACGGGAGAAAAACAGAGCCCATCGAGCCTGACGTGAGTTCAAACGTCTTACAGTCTGAAGATACAGTAGGTTTTTATGGTCAGTGAGGATAGAAAAAGGTTTGGGAGCCCCTTCCAGAAGATGTCGCCATTCAGACAATGCCAATTTGATGGCCAGTAGTTCTCGATTCCCAACATCGTAATTCATCTCCGCTGGAGAAAACTTTCTAGAAAAAAATGCTACTGGATGGATTCTACCGGACTTAGGCTGTCTCTGGGAGAGCACGGCACCTGCTCCTACCTCAGAGGCATCAACCTCAACTATGTACTGGAGATCGGGATTTGGATGCTGAAGAATTGGAGCTTTGCTGAACATGTCTTTTAATTGCTGGAAAGCCGATTCTGCTTCTGAGGACCAGACCTTGCAATTTGTACCTTTCTTAGTCATAGCAGTAAGGGGGGCCGCAATGGAGGCAAAACGTTTGATGAAGCGTCTGTAGTAATTTGCGAACCCTAGAAAGCTTTGTAGCCCTCTTAAAGTGGTCAGTTGGGGCAATTGCAAGACAGCAGAAAGTTTTTGAGGGTCCATTTGGAAACCGACAGCACTTATAATGTATCCAAGGAAAGGAATACGGCTTTGATGGAAACTGCATTTCTCAATCTTCGCGTAAAGATGGTTTTCTCTCAGTTGTTGCAATACCTGCTTTACATGCGAGATGTGGTCTAGACGAGTCTTGGAAAATATTAAAATGTCGTCCAAGTAGATGATGACAAAACTGTTGCTGAAATCATGAAAAATTTAATTCATGAAACGTTGGAAGACAGCAGGGGCGTTACACAACCCAAATGGCATAACCAGATATTCAAAATGTCCATTACGAGTGTTGAATGCTGTCTTCCACTCGTCCCCGTCTTTAATTCGAATCAGATTATAAGCCCCTCGTAGGTCTAGCTTGGAGAAGATAACAGCCCCCTTAAGTGCATCAAACAGTTCAAGAATGAGAGGCAAAGGGTAGGAGTCTTTTACGGTGATTTGATTAAACCCTCGATAGTCTATGCATGGTCGAAAACCCCCATCTTTTTTTTCAACAAAGAAAAAACCTGCCCCTACTGGAGAAGAAGAGGGTCGGATAAAACCTTTTTTCAAGTTGTCTTTTACGTATTCCTCCATGGATTTTTGTTAAGGCAAAGATAGGGGATAGGTCCTTCATTTGGGAAGAGGTGCTCTAGGAATCAATTTAATTGCACAGTCAAAAGAACGATGTGGAGGTAAAACCTCTGCCTTTTGCTGGCAAAATACATCTGCAAACGCATGGTATTCATGAGGTAAGGTAGGTGGGACGGCCACGGAAGCCAACATACAAGCAGAAAGTCTTTTGGGTTGAGACAAACAGTTTGAATGACAGAACGACCCCCAAGAGGTTAGTTCTCCATTTTCCCAATCAAAAGAAGGGTTATGTTGTTGTAACTATGGGTAACCAAGGATAACGGGCAGAAGTGGAGAATCAATAAGAGACCAGACAACTTCCTCTTTGTGGAGTACGCCTACCTGAAGGGTGATTGTCATAGTCTAAAATTTTACAATGCCATCTTCCAAGGGTTGTCCATTCACAGTGGTAATGTTCAGGGGTCTAGATTTTGGAACAAATGGGATATTATTTTTTCTAGCAAAAGTGTAATCCAAGAATATGCCAGCAGCTCCAGAATCCACAAAAGCCTCACAGGAGACAAGTTTAGAGGGTAAATGGATAATTGTGGGAACGGTAATCTTGGTCTTGGAGGATATACCTGTAAGGTCTAAGCCAGCTCCTCCAACACTGGTTAGACCCTGCCTTTTACTGGACGGGAAGGGCAGACAGATAATAAATGTCCTTTAAGTCCACAGTATAGGCATAGGCCCAATGCACGCCTCCTTTGTTTCTCCGACTCTGTTAGGTGGAGATGGCTTACATCCATGGGTTCCACAGGTGCCTGGGGTTCAACTGAGATTTCAGGTTCTGGCTCAGGTGGTGCTTGGAAGTTAGGGGCCAAACGGTAAACTGGCCTAGGAAACTTGCGAGTTCTAAGTCTCTCTTGGCACCTTTCATGATACCGGACATCCAGAAGAACACAGAGCTCTATGAATTTCTCTAGGTCTTCTGGGGAATCATTATAGACTAATTCGTCTTTGATGCGATCTGCAAGACCTTTTCGGAAGGCTGCACGTAATGCCCTTGAGTCCCAATTAGTCTCAGCAGCAAGGGTACGAAACTCAATAGCATATTGTGCCACAGACCTGGTGCCTTGTTGTGTGTCCAAGAGTGAGTACTCAGCTGCAGAAGCTCTATCTGACTTGTCAAATACAGTCTGGAGAGAAGCCAGAAATTTGTCAGCGTCTTGCAGCACAGGATCATTGCGTTCCAGATAAGGAGAGACCCAGGCCAGGGCCTTCCCCTTTAACAAGGAAATTACAAAAATCACTTTGGCAGACGAAGTGCTAAAGGTCCCAGGGTTGTTGCGGAAATGCAAACGGCAAACATTTAAAAAGCCTCTGCAGTCCTCAGTATCACCACCAAATTTGTTAGGAAAGGGAAGTTTGGGTGGTACAGAAGAGGCGGGTTGGATCGTAGCAGGAGTAGGATCTGGAGTCTGGACTGTTGCAGAGGAACCAGGCAAACAAGATTTAAGCATAGTACAAAGTTCATCTAACTTGGTGTCCAGGGAAGAAAGATGCTGTTCATGAGCTCCAATCAATTGTCCCTGACGTGAAATCGCCTTAACAATCTCAGCAGGGTCCACTGTCATTGTGGCCCGTTTGTAATGTAAGGTACCTGTGATAGGTAGTGTCCGAAGTGGAACTTGTGTGCCGAGGATTCAGGCAAAAACGTAGTCAGGCAGATTAGGTTGGCAACAGATCAGGTAAAACGATACACAATCAAAATCCAGAGAGTGGTCAGGCAGGCAAAGGTCATACACAAGCTGGCAGTGAAGTACAAAATCAGCAGGCTAGAGAGTAGTCAGGAATTCAGGCAGAAGTTCAACACGAAAATCAAGATCAAAAAGCAGTCACAACACCCAGGAAGCTATTCCACACAAATGGACGCTGAGAGATAGCATCGCTTCCTTTTTATGGGCTGCTTTGATTGAAAATTGTCCACAGCTGGCAGCAGGTGGGGCTAGTGAGTCCAAGGTAATGCTTAATACTAAGAGGACATTTCCAAAAGTCCAGATCTCCTCCGTAGCACAACAGGTAAGGCTGCAGCTGTGGGACCCGGTTCAAATACACCCAGGTACATGACAGGATGCTCCAAAGCACCTTTTCCCCATGTTGATTGCATTAGCCTCATTTACATGGCAAAAATGAGCGAGGTGCAGCAGATTCATCAGATTTATTCAGTTGGCTGTACAAAGCAGTGACAGCCTGACAGCAGACGCAACTGTCCACCGGTGTTCAGGTGTAATCACATGTGGAGTGACTACCTGTAGTCAGGCACAGTTGACCGCTTTTGGATGCAAGCTGTTTCTGTCCAGGGGCGATCATCTGTCCCTAACCTCAGGTATGATTACTTCTTCTGAACACCAGCAGAAAACTGCAGCCATTTCCAGTTCGTCATAGCTTTGCACATCTGGAACAGTCGCAACATTCCTCATCCACCTGTACATCCAGCCACAGGAATTCGCTAGATTCTTGCCTTGCTTACACATTTTGCCATGTGAATGAAACCTTATAGTTGCTTTTCTTTAGAAATCAGTGACAGTCTTAGGCCCCATTCAAACTGCTGTGACTTGAAAGTCGTGTGATTTGGATGCAGTTTTGACACGATTTCTGGGAATGCCTGTGTAAACTTGAGGTCTATGGACCTCAAGCATCAAAGTCAGACCAAAGTAGTACGGGGACTACTTTGAAGTCGGTGCAACTTGAAGTCACACAGATATGGTACTCATTAGAAATCATGGAGTACGATTTGTCATGCGACTTTGCAGTCCCAAGTCGCAGGACAAGTCGCACAAGTGAGAAAGGGGCCTTAGTAGAAAAGCCCTTCCATGCAGAGCACAAAAATTCTTCTCTGCAGCATGCTGGCAGGGGGAAGACTTTTCTACTCAGGCTGTGGCTGCTTTTTACAGAAAAGAAACTTTAAAACTTTTTGTTTTAATGCACTTGGAATGTATATAACTGACTTAAACTGAACATTTAGTTGGGCTTTAAAGAGGCCCTGTCACAACGTAACTGAATTTAAAATAAACAGCATGGGAAAGAAGGCTTTTTATTACACACCTGTCTTTTTCTTTTTCGTACATCACGGGACACAGAGCGACTTAGTCATTACTAATGGGTTATATAGTTTACCTTCAGGTGCTGGCACTGGCAACTTCCAAACCGGAAGTACCCTCCCCTATATAAGCCCCTCCCATCCGGGAGCACCTCAGTTTTTTGCCAGTGTCTAAGGTGTTGGCCAAAGAGTAACATGTGTTTTCACTGGGCTTGCGTACAGGTTCTTTTACGGGCCTTAGTAAGCTGTTCCGGATCCCACCAAAAAAGCTTCATAGCTAAACGGTCGGTACCCGGGCCTTGCAGCAGAAGAGCAAGGTTTTGCCTGTAATGCCTCTCTTAGGAGGGCTGGACCCTGGGATCCAGAGCTCTGGTCATACCCACGACCAAGATGTTTTCTGTGCAGGGTGCTATACAGGTCCAGGGGAGTGGAATCCTTGGGAACCCGGTCCCTGAAGGTTTAATTACAATGCCTGCCGTGATAGGTGAAGTTTGGGCTTCTGTGGACCAAACAGAGTCCTGCGGCGGGGAACAGGTAAGTGGGGGCCCCCAGGAACTTGGTTCTATTGGGGGACCCCCAAGCCTAATTTGTCTTTCTGTCTGTTACCTAACGGTATTCCCGCTAATATCTGTGTATGCCTGTAACTACTGAAAAATGTAAAATTTTAATAGTAGTCAAGAAAAAAAAAAAAAAAAAAGGAACCGCGGTACCTGTGTTAAACCACTAGAGGCCGCTGTGGTCCATTTTTTCTTGTCATGTGGATCTTTGGTTTTCTCAAGTCAAAAGATCCAGGCAGTTGGTAAGTTCTCTGTGGGAATCCACTTCCTCTGCCCTGTTGCTGCACTCATCCACCGCACAGGCCCTCCGGCAAAAAGGGCCCTGGCTCCTAGTCCCTGCTTGGTTTTTGAAAAGGGCGCCAATGGCGCATGGGCGCGTGCACGCGCCTCCTATGAAGAAAAAGGGGCGGGGCGGGTGGATGACGCTCGATGCGCGCCGCGGCGCTTCTGCGCATGTGCAGGCGTTCCAGCATGTATAAAAGACACAGTACAAGTGTCAGCTGGATGCAAACAGAGCTAGCAACAAACAGTGGCACACAGAGGCGGTTGATGCAGGCATCCCCATAGAAAGGCACTTTAGTGGACACCAGCTGGTATATAGCAGCAACTGTGTTAGACTATTACCAGCAAAAATTGGTGTATGACGACGGAAATACCTCAGCTTTGTGCTTAAAGGATATGTCGTCCAGACGCTCCGGAAATAAGTCTTCCAGGAAGCCAAAGGGGTCTCCATCGGGCTCTGAGGATATTGGGCATGCTTGTACTGCACCAATCTCCCCTGAGAATTCAGAGGTCAGTAGCCGTAGGAACCCCACAGGAGTGCCTGGTGCTGCGGCTGTCCCCAGTCCACCTGCTCCTCTATATATAACAGAGGAGGTTTTATCCTCAACTCTGGGAGGATTGGAAGAGAGATTAACAGCATTGATCGCTGCTTCCCTGTCACAGGAAAAGCGCGTCCGATCTCCGTCTCCTCCTTCAGAGTGCCTGTTAGTGGAGGAACAGCCCCACACAGAGATCGACCTACCTGAAGGGGATCAGGATGAGGTTGATTCAGTTATGGAGGAATCAACAGTGGAAGAACCTTTCTCAGCATCTCAGGCTGAAAGATTATGGGTTCAGTCTCTGACTAACATGGTCCGATCAGCATTTAAAATGCCTCTGGCGGAACCATCAACCACTACGGTTTCCTCGCTGGGGTCGCTGAAAGCTCCCCAGGCTGTCTGTTCCTTCCCAATCCACCCTTTATTGGAAGGGCTTATTTACCAGGATTGGGAGCATCCTGATAAAATATTTACTCCCCCCCAAGAGATTTCCGGTGATCTATCCCATGGAGGATAAGTTCATAAAAAAATGGAGGGTCCCTACAGTGGACGCAGCCATCTCTTCTGTGAACAAATCACTGACATGTCCAGTAGATAATGTTCCAATGTTCAAAGACCCAATAGATAAAAAATTGGAGTCTTTACTAAAATCTGCTTTCTCTACAGCAAGCATGGTGACACAACCTGCAGTAGCAGCGATTGGGGTCTGCCAAGCAGTGAAGGATCAGTTGAAACAAGTCTTAAGGGACTTACCAGATCAGCAGGCTCTTGCCCTAGCTGACCTACCTAGAGCCTTGTGTTTTGCGGTGGACGCCATAAAGGATACAATCCAACAGGCCTCCCGCTTTACGCTGTCTGTAGTACATATGCGTAGGCTTCTATGGCTCAAAAACTGGTCTGCTGAAGCTCCCTGTAAGAAATTGCTGGTTAGCTTCCCATTTCATGGAGAACGCTTATTTGGAGAAGATCTGGACAAATATATCCAGAAAATCTCTGCCGGTAAAAGTTCACTCTTACCGGTTAAGAACAAGAGTAGAAGTCCTTCTTTTAAGAGGCCTACTTCTCCAGTCCCTGGCACATCGGCTGTGAAACAGTTCCGACGGCCTCCGCGGTCAAATTCAGGGGGCAGAAATCAGGGACAATCACAGGGTAACAAGAAACCCTGGGTCAAGAGAGGTAAAAAACCTCCCCCCCAAGTCATGAAGGGTTGCCCCCACTCAATCGGGTGGGGGAAGACTTCAGTTGTTCACAGAGACCTGGCGGGACACCATCAGAGACAGATGGGTGCTCTCCGCAGTAAGTCTGGGATACAAGCTGGAGTTAAAAGACACTCCTCCTGCCCAATTTATGAGGTCAAACGTGCCAAGCGATCCCCAGAAGAGAGGATCCCTCCTTTTGGCACTAGAACAACTATTGCTCCAAGGTGTAATCATGAAGGTTCCCCTGGAAGAAAGTGGGTTCGGGTTTTACTCGAACCTTTTCACAGTCCCCAAACCAAATGGGGACGTGAGGCCCATATTAAATCTAAAAGGGCTAAACAAGTTCCTAAATATCAGGACTTTTCGGATGGAGTCGATCCGATCGGTAGCCACCGCCCTACAAGGGCAGGAATGGTTAGCCTCGATCGACATAAGGGATGCTTATCTGCATATTCCCATCTTTCCGGCCCACCAGAAATTTCTACGCTTTGCAGTAGAAGGGCGCCATTTTCAGTTCAGAGCCTTACCTTTCGGTCTGGCCACAGCACCACGAGTGTTCACAAAAATTCTGGCCCCACTATTGGCCAATCTAAGAACACAAGGTGTAACGATAATGGCATATCTAGACGACCTGCTACTAATAGACCACTCAGTGGAAAAGCTGGAAGTAGCTATTCACAAGACAATCAAGTATCTGGAATATCACGGTTGGATTATCAACCGGGACAAGTCAGCTCTAAGACCAGTCAGAAGTCTGGAATACTTAGGGCTAAGGCTGGATTCAAATCAGAGAAAGATTTTCTTAGCTCTAGAAAAGGTGTCATCTTTAAAAGATTTAACCCACTTAGTGGGTACAAAAAGAAAACCATCCATACGCCTGTGCATGAGGCTGCTGGGAAAAATGGTGGCTTCATTCGAAGCTGTACCCTACGGTCAATTCCATTCAAGGAACTTGCAGAGGGCCATACTGTCAGCCTGGAACAAAAAAGTTCAGGCTTTAGACTTGCCAATGTCCCTGTCCCCTTCCGTTCGCAAGAGCCTCCATTGGTGGTTGGTGCCCCAGAATCTGGAAAAAGGGAAACCCTTCAGTCCGGTTTCTTGGAAGGTGGTCACTACAGATGCCAGCCTCATAGGCTGGGGGGCAGTACTGGAGCAATGGTCTCTCCAGGGCAAGTGGTCAGAAGCAGAGAAGGCCATGCCCATCAATCTCTTAGAGATACGAGCAGCCCGGTATGCCCTAGTAGCATGGACATCCAAACTCCAAGGGTCCCCTGTCAGAATTCAATCAGACAATGCCACAGCAGTGGCATATATCAATCACCAGGGTGGCACCAGGAGTCGTGCAGCCCAGAGGGAAGCGAATTGCATCCTGGAATGGGCAGAAAGATATGTCCCAGCCATATCCGCGGTTTTCATCCCAGGAGTGGAAAATTGGAAAGCGGACTTTTTAAGTCGCCAGCAATTATGCCCGGGGGAATGGTCTCTTCACCCCGAGGTTTTCCAGGCAATATGCCAGCGGTGGGGAACACCGGATGTAGATCTGCTAGCATCCAGATTCAACGCAAAGGTGGACAGGTTTGTCTCTCGGACAAGGGATCCCCTAGCTTGCGGCTCGGATGCCCTAGTGTTCCCTTGGGATCAGTTCAAGCTGATATATGCATTCCCACCGCCACAATTGTTACCGCGATTAATCCGCAGAATCAGGGTAGAAAAGAAACCAGTGATTCTGGTGGCTCCAGCGTGGCCCCGAAGGGCATGGTACGCGGAGATTGTAAAAATGTCAGTGAGGAGTCCTTGGACCCTCCCACCTCGTCCGGACCTGCTGTCGCAAGGACCGATATACCACCCTTCCTTACCAGCCCTAGGTTTGACGGCCTGGCTATTGAAGCCCACATTCTGAAAAAGAGAGGGCTCTCTAATCCTGTGGTATCTACCATGATCAATGCCAGGAAGCCGGTATCCAGGCAGATCTATTATAGGATCTGCAAGGCGTACATTACATGGTGTGAGGCCAAGAAATGGCATCCACGTAAGTACGTAATAGGTAGGATTTTGGACTTCCTACAGTGGGCTGTAGATAGGAAGCTGGCCTTGAGTACTATCAAGGGTCAGATTTCGGCCTTGTCAATATTTTTTCAAAGGCCCTTGGCTTCGCATTCACTAGTCAAAGCTTTCATACAAGGAGTGATGCGTATTAGCCCTCCGGTTAGTATTCCCATATGTCCATGGGACTTAAACCTGGTTCTGTCGGTTCTACAGAAACAACCGTTTGAACCATTGCAACACATTTCCTTGGTTCTTCTCACCAGGAAATTGATTTTCTTAGTAGCCATTTGTTCGGCTAAAAGAGTATCGGAATTAGCCGCCTTGTCCTGTAAGGAGCCATATCTGGTTGTCCATAAGGACAGAGTAGTATTACGTCCTCATCCAGCCTTTCTTCCTAAGGTGGTATCGAGGTTTCATTTGAACCAAGATGTGGTTCTTCCTTCTTTTTTCCACAAACCTAGCTCGGTAGAGGAAAAGTTATTGCATTCTTTGGATGTAGTAAGAGCAGTTAAGGCTTATCTAAAAGCCACTGCTCAGATTCGCAGAACGGATACTTTGTTTATTCTGCCGGAAGGCCCCAGAAAGGGTCAGGCAGCATCAAAATCTACTTTAGCCAAGTGCATTCGACAGGTCATAATACAAGCCTATCTATGGCTTGAGAAAGAGACTGCCTCCATTCAAAGTTAGGGCACACTCCACAAGAGCAGTTGGAACTTCATGGGCAGTGCATCACCAGGCCTCCCTGGCTCAAGTCTGTAAGGCCGCAACATGGTCTTCAGTACACACGTTTACTAGATTCTACCAGGTAAACGTTAGAAGTCAGGAGGATGTCGCCTTTGGGCGCAGTGTGTTGCAGGCCGCAAAAGATCCTCATGCCTGATGGCGCCCAGCTTATGTATAGTGTATCCCTCCCCTCATTTGGCATTGCTTTGGGACGTCCCATTAGTAATGACTAAGTCGCTCTGTGTCCCGTGATGTACGAAAAAGAAAAAGGGATTTTTATAACAGCTTACCTGTAAAATCCTTTTCTTGGAGTACATCACGGGACACAGAGCTCCCACCCCTCTTTTTGGGACACTTATTGCTTTGCTACAAAACTGAGGTGCTCCCGGATGGGAGGGGCTTATATAGGGGAGGGTACTTCCGGTTTGGAAGTTGCCAGTGCCAGCACCTGAAGGTAAACTATATAACCCATTAGTAATGACTAAGTCGCTCTGTGTCCCGTGATGTACTCCAAGAAAAGGATTTTACAGGTAAGCTGTTATAAAAATCCCTTTTTTGCCTCTACTGCAGATGTCCAAACCTGCGTCTAAACTGCCACGCTTCTTGAAAGCGATCTGTGCTTGGATCACTTTACAGTGGCATTTGACAGGTGGTAAGGGGACAGAATCATGCCACCTCTCTTGCCTGATTTAAATATGTAAATGCCTCACCAATTTACTGCAGCTGAGTGTATTACACGCAGTTATGGTGTGTCACCATTCGCTTGAATGAGTCACATTCAGTTACAGTACTGCTAGACAAATGCGACAGGAGATCATTTTTTTATTGTCAACACTAAGTAAAGCATTGTAACCATGGCATGTGAATGCCCCTGTTCACTGCCTTTGCAGCTTAAGGGAGGGTTATGGGGTGTTAAAAATTCAACTCAAATACATGTTTTTTACTGCCCCAACAGCGAGTCTAAACGAGTGTGGGGATGCATATGATGCTTTCAGATGTGCTTTTGCTGTGCGTCCAATGTGTCCCTGCACCTTTAGGGAGTGGGCCCCCTCCATGCAAACCTGCCCTTAAAGTAGTTCTAAAGTAAGGTGACCAGATTTAAAAAATTAAATCCGGGGACATATTTTTTTTACTAGTAATGCCGGCAATCAGCGACTCCGTGCTCGTCGCCGCCGCCGCCACCCGCCTCACATCCTGTCAAGTCTTACTCTCCGGCCCCAGGTACTACTGGGTGGGAAGCGAAGGAAGATCACGCCACCAGGGAAGGCAAGGAGATAAGCAGGCAGGCGGCTGGCCGGGACTTGAGCCAAGGCAAAGGAACATGCTAGCGGGGCTGAATGGGCATGCACCCGAAAATGAAGAAATATTTCCTCCACACCGACCAGTACATGATCATCAGAAAGAGGCACAGATAATGGAAAAAAATACACCCCCCTAGGCTAGTAAGAGCGGTGGAGCGGGGGTGTGTAATTCAGATTTTTTTTTTTATTCTGCACTGACTGTCTTTGAAATTGCCCCGTCCCTGTTCAAATCCAATCCAGGGACAACACTGGGGACAGAGTTGGTTCGGGGACAGTGTCCTCAATCTGGGGACTGTCCCCGGGAACCGGGGATGTCTGGTCACCCTATTCTAAAGTTTTTTTTTATCTTAATGCATTCTAAGCAGCCCCCCTTAGCCGTGGCAATGGCTCCCACTCCTGTTAATCTAAGTCAGTGAGCCAATGAGGAGAGAGAGGAGGCAGGCCGAGCCGCGGCTCCGTGTCTGAATGGACACACAGAGAAGTGGCTCGGCTCAGGTGCCCCAATAGCAAGCTGCTTGCTGTTGGGACACTCGGCAGGAGCATGGGCGTCCACTGAAATTGTTTCAGAGGGGGGCGCTTCGGCAGTGGCGGTACACAGTCGTATTTTACCCTTTCTTCGTCCGCTAGCGGGGGTTAAAAGCGCCCTCCCCCATGTTAAAATGTAAAAACACCCCACTGTGCCCCCTGCATCTTTAAATATCTCTTTGTCACTACTGTGTAACCCCTCTCCACAACTGCACCTCTGGACCCCTTTACATTACACAGCACCCTGCATCACTGGACCACTTTACATTACACAGCACCAGTGTTGCCAACCCCCCCAAGTGAAATTTACTGGCAAGATGCCAAAAAATTACGAACGACACCAAATTTTTTTACTGCCACTTCGAAAAAGTACCTTGAATTGCTGTTTTCTGTGCTACACTGTGCAACTATTAGTATTTAAACTATAAATATGTAGTTAGTGCTATTAGCAATGTGTTTAAGTTAAACAAAAGTCAAAAAACTAATTTCTCTATTTACATGAACGTCAGGTTAATATAACACAGCCAGCACAGAGTTCCCCCTTACAGTGCAAGGGAGAACTCTGCGAACCTTGATGTAAAGGACAATGCCACAGATCATGATCTAAAGAGGAACTCTGATGTAAGGGGGGGCTCTGCGCTCCCATTTACATCAGAGTTCCCACTTACATCAGGGTCCACAGAGTTCTCCCTTGCACTATAAGAGGAAATCCTGCAGACTCTGATGTAAAGGGGAACATTGAGCGCTCTAATGAGTGGGGAGGACTCTGGTGAACACAGATTACCTTCCGCAGAGTGAATACACTATGGTAAGGGGGGGGGGGTCACTGATATAAGGTTAACCTTTATTTCAGTGCCCCCTTACATTATTGTGTTCACGCCCCCCTTCCTCCAGTGACCCACCCCACCTCTCAGGTGCACCATGCAGGGCTCAGTCAAGCAACTCCAGCTTGGCCGTTCTGGTTTTATTCTATAGTCTCCACTACACAGTCCATACACATCTGACTTCTCTTGTGATCCCCAATCTGGCGGCTCTCCCACTTGACTCCTCTCCAGGCTCCCCCTCAGAGACTGCAGACATGAAAAAAAAGAGATGGTCAGAGATTGCAGACATGGTACAGGAGATGGTCAGAGATTGCAGACATGTTACAGGAGATGGTCAGAGATTGCAGACATGGTACAGGAGATGGTCAGAGATTGTAGACATGGTACAGGAGATGGTCAGAGATTGTAGACATGGTACAGGAGATGGTGAGAGACGTCACTGCAGGCATGGTACAAGAGATGGTCAGAGACTGCAGACATGGTACAGGTGGTCAGAGATTGCAGACATGGCACAGGTGGTCAGAGGATATGGACAGGGCACAGGTGGTCAGGGGATATGGACAGGGCACAGGTGGTCAGAGGATAGGGACAGGGCACAGGTGGTCAGAGGATAGGGACAGGGCACAGGTGGTCAGAGGATAGGGACAGGGCACAGGTGGTCAGAGGATAGGGACAGGGCACAGGTGGTCAGAGGATAGGGACAGGGCACAGGTGGTCAGAGGATAGGGACAGGGCACAGGTGGTCAGAGGATAGGGACAGGGCACAGGTGGTCAGAGGTTATGGACAGGGCACAGGTGGTCAGAGGATAGGAGGCGGTCAGAGCAGAGGATAGCGGACAGGGTACAGGAGGCGGTCAGAGCAGAGGATGGCGGGCAGGGTACAGGAGGCGGTCAGAGGATGGCGGGCAGGGTACAGGAGGCGGTCAGAGGATGGCGGACAGGATACAGGAGGCGGTCAGAGGATGGCGGACAGGATACAGGAGGCGATCAGAGGATGGCGGACAGGGTACAGGAGGCGGTCAGAGCAGAGGATGGCGGACAGGATACAGGAGGCGGTCAGAGGATGGCGGACAGGGTACAGGAGGCGGTCAGAGCAGAGGATGGCAGACAGGATACAGGAGGCAGTCAGAGGATGGCAAGACAGAGATTGTGAACATCTGTAATTCTGTACAATCACACCACTACCATTCTTGTCTGATAACTGCTGCCTGTAGACATCACATAAATAGCATCCATCCCAAGTGATGGATGGATGGATGTTACAGCCAGGCCAGGGGTCAAGTTAGTGTGTGTGTGTTAATGCACTCACTCACCAGGCAGGGGGCGGCAGCCAGGGCACTGGTCAGGAGGCCTTGTGTGTCCATCTGGGGCAGGGGGAGGGTCAGCTCTGCATCCATCTCTCTCGCGGTCACGGTTTCACAGACCGTGACAGTGCATTGGTGCCGCCAGTCCTCTGGCTCCACTCACTGTACTCAGTAGGCTGCTCTACCATTAGCCCGCTCGGCTCGGCTCCTGACATTTGAAATTTTCTGGCCGGCGGGAAATGCGGCTTGCGCATGACATCATCACCGGGGGCGGGCCGGGCGGCACAGACTCGACTCGAGTCTCAGGATCGGATGTTCTCGGAGAATTCCGGAGCTGCGCATGCGCAGTTCACACCCGCGACAATCACAGCCATTTTTACGAATGGCATGCCCTTCCCACGGACATTTACGGACGCCGGGAAAGTGCCCTGCTTTTAAGAACTGTCGGTAAATCTACGGACGGTTGGCAACACTGCACAGCACCCTGCATCACTGGCCCCCTTTACATTACACAGCACCCTATGACGTCATGTCTCTGCAGTCGCACACACACACACACGTGTTGTAGGACATCTCCTCCTCCCTCCATACCGCACACACAGCCCAGCTCTCCTTCCTTATCACCTTCAGCAGGTCCAGCGGGTATGTGCAGCAGGCCGCCCCGCAGGAGGCCAGGCCCCCGAGGTACAACCACCACTGACTCAAGACACCCACCGCTCCGCCATCTCCCCCCGGCTCTTTTTCTTCTTCTCTCCCCGGGCACACTGCACAGTCCAAGGGCCAGGGGCGGAGCCGGCCTGTGCTCGGGAGAACGAGAAGAGCCAGGGCCAATCGGGTTGCAGCACAAGGCCCCGCCCAGCCAGCACTGCTAAACCACGAGACGTGGCCGCCTTAAAGCGGCGACGGGGAGGTGTGGTGGGCCCGGGGGAGGAGGAGGGAGTACATGTGCTGCAGTGCAGATCTGTGTGGGGCTGGAAGTGGGTGTAAGGGCGGCGGAGGGTGTAGAACACTGCCAATTTGGCCAACACCTTCTCGATTCCAGAGGGGGACAAACGACCCCCCTTGCCCTATGGAGCGGACGCCCATGGGCAGGAGGTAGGGGCCAGCAGTGTTGGCAAGTGACCCGAGAAGAGGAAGATCGAGGCTGCTCTTTGCAAAACCACTACACAGGGCAGGTAAGTATAACATGTTTGTTATTTTTAAACAAAAAAAAACAAGACTTTAATATCCATTTTTTTTTTTTTTTTGCATGCTAGTCTCGTATCGAAAATTAAGAGTTTACTAAAGTGATGAAAGTTCTCATACGACAGAATAAAAATTCGGAAGTGATGTAATGTGTTGTATTGTATTGTAATTTCGAACGACAACTGTACTGATTAAATTAAAATCGTACGATCTGGTATCATATGAGGCAAATGTTCATGCTTGTCCAATCACATAATATTGGATGAACTGTCGTGCGTGGCTCTCGAAAGCTCTGTACCAATGATCAGATTATCATACGATCGATTCGAAAGCGGTATTTTTCGTATGATTTTCTGATCGCGTGTACGGACCACAGTATGCAGAGGAGCCTTGACAAGGCATCGTGGCTTCCACATATATTTACAAATGTGTGCAACTAAACCTTATGTCTTTGAAATACACTCAGTAGCGGCCCTTCCACACAGAGCGTAGGGGCGCCACCCCCCTAATCCATGCGCCTGGCCCCTAATCTACATGCAGGGTGCCAGACACATGGATTGCAATAGGGTTTTTTTTTTCTTCTTAAAAGCACATGATTAGAGCCTGAGGCTCTAATTGGCTTCAAAAAAGGGTGGGCTCATGGTGCACTGTGCCCTGAGCCCACCCAGTTGTGTGACAATAGCAAATTAATATTCACTATTATCTTCCTGATTCTCCTCCTGGCCAATCAGGAAGCGGGAGACCCATCACCTGAATCACCGAGAGGAGAAGCAATTCTATTGGCCACCGAGGAGGAGGAGGGAGGAGACGCAGGGCGACCTGCCGTGAAGCCCAGGACGAGGAGACGCCTAGAGGAAGCGCTGCCAGCGACCTAGATGGGGGCTAGGTGCTGGTGACCGACCGGGGGCGTGGTGCCTGAGACCCGACCTAGTGACCAACCGGGGGGGTGTGTGTGCAGGCCCGGATATACCCCCAAGGCTGGGTCCTTCAATGCCACCCCCCCTCCACACACACACACCAACACATAGGGGGCATACCCAGTAAGGAATTAAATACCTTTCTGCCAGATGCAGCAGCACGCTCCTGATGCTCGTGCAGAGCAAGGGGCGGGTGTATTACTGTTATCTCATGCAAGGGGTGGATCTGCAAGGGGCGGGTGTATTACTGTTATATCGTGTACAGGGCGGATGGCTACAGAAGAGGGCAAATTTTAAATTGATGGCATCCCCTGTAGCCATTCTATAAGCATAATAACGATATACTGTGACAATTATTGAAAACGCCCATCAACATTTTTATCATCTGTCCATCATTTTAAAATTTGCCCTCTTCTGTTGGCATCCACCCCTTGCACGATATAACAGTAATACATCCGCCCCTGCAGAGCCATCGGCCCCGTACACGATATAACAGTAATAAACCCGCCCCTTGCAGATCCGCCCCTTGCACGAGATAACATTAATACCCCCGCCCCTTGCTCTGCAAGAGCATCGGGAGCGTGCCGCTGCATCGTGGTCATTGCGCAGGCGCCCTGTAACAGCTGACTCACAGTTATTCATCTTAGGAGGCTCCGTTGTGTTTCATACTGCGCAAGCGCTGCGCCTGCGCAGCACAGGGGGGACATTATCCGCCAGGGATCTTTTTTGGCAGGACATCGGGACGACAGGATTTTTTCACCCCCCTGTTGCTGCGGCGCCGCCCTTGCACCCACTGCCGCCCCGAGGCCTGGCCTCGGTGGCCTTGTCTGGAATCCGGCCCTGGGTGTGTGGGTTGTTTGCTGCCCCCCAAAATATACCACCAGCCACCACTGCATACACTGTTAGCCTGCTGCAAAAAATAATAATAATCTAACTGGTAAGTGTGCTGGAATTTTTTCTGTTGTTTGTAAAGTTTAAACGAACCCCTATGGAAGAATCTGTTACATCTAACGCTTTATTCATGGTCATTGATGTTCATTGTAGTTCCAGTGCAGTCAGCAAGAAAAGCAGGTATCAAAAGGTTTACTTTCCATGCAACTTTTTTATTTTAATTTTAATTTAGGCAATGAGAGGGTTTCTTTAACAGAACTAATGAGAAAACATGCAAAATGAATACATTGCTATATGCAGTAGTTTCCAAGTTTCTGACATGGAGCAAAAATGTTGATCAGGGGGACTTCACTGGCTGAACATTTGTATTTGGCCATTGAATAATAAAGCCAGAGACAGCCAGGCAACCAGCATTTTCAGAAGCAACCTACAAATGACACATTTTTTTCTCAGAAGAATTTTTTTTAAGAATATGTAGCTCTATACGAAACAATTATGTAATACTCTCTGAAATAGCTGTGCTCATGGGTGTCTTTGGGTTACATATACATTTTTTTTATTAGAGACAGGAAAAGGGGTAAAAGGTTGTGGGAGCTATACAGAACATAAAATGGAATTGTAAAGTTTTGCCAAGAAATAATTATATAGAAAATGACATTTATATCCGTAGCGGAATTTAAAAAAAGTAATTGTTAGAAATAGTTTCCTGTCAGCAATGCCCGGAATTGCAATAAGGCTGCTCTGTAAAAGGTTACATCACAGTGATGCCATTTGACATCCTCAAACATGGGAATGCTAACTTTCCAACATTCCTGAGAAAATTTTGATTTCATCTCTCATCTGCAGTAATCACGGTCCAATCTAGGGCGACACACCCATAATTGTACAGACGCTCATATAAGAAAACTACTGCTGCATCTTCCAGCCAACTGTACTAAATTGTCTCACACCACATCCAATTTATCAGACAATATGAAACATTTCTTGTACCAATTCTACAGAGCCTTTGCTACAATATGAAATTCAATGTTAAGAAATCAGTTTAAAGGGCAAGTCCACTAAAATTCATATATTATAATTAGTAGCTACTGGAGAATGATTGAAATCCACCAGAAAGTTTTTTTTATATCTCTTGACACTCTCAACTGGTGAGATCTCTGCACTGGTTTCCCATGTCTGCACACCTACTATGGCCATCATGATGGGTTCCACCCTACCTGTTAGTTATTTTACATAATCAGAATGTAACAGGGGTAGCTGGAACATGCAAAGGTGGGCATGCACACTCATGACTGGTGTAATGCTAGTGTGCATGCTGCATTAAACAACCCCTTATCCTTATTACTAAACTTACTTATCTAAGTAACCACAAGACATCTTCTGGAATAATTGGCCAACAAAGGCCCCTTTATTATTCCAAAAGATAACGTATAAAATAACTTTATAAAAATAACCTTTTTAATAAATATATATATCTTTCCATAAATATATATATATTTACCACAAACATTTTTCAACATATTTTTTAACTTGCTGCGCCTGGGTTCCTGAAAGAAGGTACCAAACTGCTATCTCATCGGCTGTCCACGATCTCCACCGTATCCTGGCCTCCAGCCGCGATCCCATCGGCTCAAGAGACAATGACTCGCTCCTTCTTCCGCCAATCAGCCCGATGATCAATAGCCCATAACCAGATAAGGGAGGTGCCCATCCCGAGACAGGCCCCCACCCCTACCACCATAACTGATATACACATATGAATATATATATACCATCACCATCCGACCTTCAGGAACCCGAGACCACTGCCACAGACGCCCACCGTGACCCCTTACGCGTGGGCGGCCCGCCACAGCCGTAAGGCGCGTTGAAGCCCGTCCTGGAGCCCCAGGACCCACATGTCAATGCCCACCGCGGACAAGTGAACTCCGTCCCCTCGTAAATAGGGGCCATACTCCCCCTGCAGTTCGCAATGGCGAACAACCAACCCCCCATTCCGGGAAACAAACTTAGCCACCGCCTTGTTTACCTTCACCCTCACCTTATTGATCTTATCGACCGACCGGGCCCCCCGCCAAGACAACCTCCCCACAATGTCTGACCAAACTACTATAGTATTTGGAAAGGCAGTCCGAAGCCGGAGGAAATCCCACTTAACATCCCTGATGAGGTCCCGAGAAGCCCTGAGACAAAGGTCATTGCCCCCAACGTGCAACAGAAGCACATCTGGCGGCCTGTCCAACCGGGCATAATGATGGATCTCCGGCAAGACCAGAGCATGCCCGGGATCCAAATCCAGTGCACCGTAGCCTCCCCCCCGATGAAAGCCCATTTGCCTGCCTTCTGGCATGACCAATGCCCGTTTTGCCCCCCAGTGTACGTAGGAATGGCCCAGGATCCACATCAAACACACCGGACCTAGAAGAAAAGAACACAAAAGACATAGATAAAGACACAAGGCACCACACGTACGTCCCAACGCACACCCCCAGAAGAACCCCACAACACACAACCAGGAGGAGTAACACAGAGGGTAGAATTCCCCCCCCGACCCTACAGCAGGTGAGGGCGAATGTAGAGCCTGAACCGCTGTGACTCCCAGCGACCAATCCGCCGCAGGATCTCATCGCTCAGCCCCCAACGGGAAGCTTCGGTCGCCGCCCCAATTCTGAAAGAATGGGAGGAATAATCAGCAGCATTGAACCCCCTGGCCCCCAGGCAACGTTTGAACACCGCACCAAACTGATACCTGGACAGGGGCTTCCCAGTTTCGTGAACCAGCAGAGGACCCGCTCCAGGAGGGCGCAACACCAACCACTCCCAGAGCACCTGCACCGGGCATAAACCCAGCCCGGGCACCCTACCCAGCACCACATTAGTCCCTTTTCCCAACTGGTCGGTTTTCGACTTCCGAATAACCAACATGAAAGAGTCCCCATGCCCCTTCACATCCGCAACATCCAAACCCTCGCAACTGACTTAGAAGGGCTAACCAATTTACCCACCCTCAATGCCCCAAAAAACGCTACCACAAAAGCCGTGCTAAACAACTGAACCTCGAACATAGAAATGCACACCCGGGGCAACACCCCCACTAGCACTTCCAACATTGCCAAGGACACCGGCCACCTGGAATCAGGCTTCACGCACCCCTTACGATAACCCCGCAAAGCCTTGCGCACCACAAAAGCCTTTGTGACATCCTGCACCCCCCCAAGCGGAACAAGAACGCTAAACCCGCCATTTTGACGTTCATAGACGCCACTGACACCCCTTGCTCACAATTACGCCCCAGAAAAGACAACAACACATGGAGCCTGTCCTCTGCCGAGGTACCGACCCTAAGAACACTCACCAGTTCGTACCACTCCCACCACACACGCTCATACGACCGCTAGGTAGATTCCGCAACAGACCTCCGAACCAACGCCATCACTGTTCCAACATGAGATCCCACAATCCACCCGGGCACGGAACCCCGCACTGCTCCGCCTCTGGAGCCAGCAGCCGAAACCTGTCCCATTGTAAAGGAGAGAGCGCATCAGCCACCTCGTTGACCACCCCAGGGATATGCACAGCACACACCACAATGTTCAATTCTAAACACCTAATCACTAAATAGCACAACAAACGCACCACTGGCAGTGACGATGCCGTCAAAGAGTTGATAGCCTGCACCACCCCCATGTTATCACAATGAAAACAAACCCTCCGGTTCTGCAACTCTCCCCCCCACAGCTCTACTGCCAAAACTATAGGGAACAACTCCAGCAGCATCAAATTCCTGATCAACACCGACTCCGCCAATGCCTCCGGCCACCTGTCAGCACACCACCTCCCCTGGAAATAAGCCCCAAAACCTACCGACCCTGCCGCGTCAGTAAAGAGCTCCAATTCCTTCGCCTGTACCACCGGTGCCATCCAAAATGACCGTCCATTATATTTCTCCAAAAACTTATCCCACACCCGCAAATCGTCCCTGTGTTCCCGGCCCACGTGAATGAAATGATGCGGGGCCCTTACCCCAGCAGTGGCCGCCGCCAAACGCCTGCAGAATACCCTACCCATAGGCATAATCCTGCAAGCAAAGTTGAGCTTACCCAACACCGATTGCAACTCCTTCAACTGCACCTTCGAACTACAGGCTACAGACGCCACCGACTCCCGGAGATCAGCCAATTTGTCCTCCAGAAGCCTGCATTCCATCCTAACTGAATCAATAACTATGCCCAAAAATTTTAACACCATAACAGGCCCCTCAGTCTTGTCCTGCGCAAGTGGAAAGCCAAAAATCTTGAAAATATGCTGAATGGTGGACATCAAAATAAGACAGGTGTAACGGGAAGGCCCGAGGAACCCAGAATCCCTTAGAAAGTATGAGATACCCTTGCTTCAGCTTCCCCAATGCCTCTTATGTGTAAACCACCCTGTGTCCCTATTAGGGGCACAGGGTGAAGGAAAACCCCACTATGATCTGTGCTAATCAGATTCAATGCTGTATATATATTGTATACATATTGGGTATATACTGTGTGTGGGCTGTTTATGTAATACTTGCTGTGATGGTGTGTGATTTCATGCTATTGTCTATTGTGGCTTATGGAAGTTAAGCCTGTAATTATAGGTTGTGGAACTAGCAGACAGACAGGTTAATTGAAGAGATGCTGAGGTGTTACCTGTCTGCTTATGTAATGCTAATTATCCTTTCATTGTGTGAAGTCTTTTGATAATGCGGATTGGGAAACAGAAAGGGCATGTGTCTGAGCCATTCACTGTAGTTAATTGGCTCATGTAAATTGGGTCTGGTCAGAGGTGTATGATGAGAGGAGGGTCAGAAGCTTCTCTCTGTGGATATAAAAGTTGTAATGTTTTGCAATAATAAAGGAGTTCATTTTTGGAAAGATACAGAGTGCGTCTCGTTCTTTTGGAAGGATTAATTCCTATGGGAAGTGGTCGTCTGACTGTGGAGGATCGGCAGTGAATTTGTGTCCAGGAGAGGGAAGATATCTTTAAACGGCGTTAAACCCCTTTCATATTTGGGGTGTCGTTACAACAGGTCCGGTCATCCGACGGACCTATCACCAGGAAATCAACCAAATAATGCTAAATCGAGCCCAGGCCCGACAAATCCTTGACCACCCATTCCAAAAAAGAACTGAACAATTCGAAATAAGAACAGGAAATTGCGCAACCCATAGGCAAACATCTGTCCACAAAATAAGCCCCCTCCCAGCAACATCCCAACAGTCTGACACTATCCGGGTGTACTGGCAGCAGGCGAAACGCTGACTCAATGTCAGTTTTTGCCATGAGCGCACCCCTCCCAAACCGCTGCACCCAGCGCACAGCCTCGTCAAAGGACGCATGCAACACTGTGCACAGGGCAGGATCGATCGCATCATTCACCGAACCACCCTTCGGGTGAGACAAGTGATGAATGAGCCTAAACTGATTCGGGTTCCCGCTTGGGCACCATCCCCAACGGCGAAACCACCAGGTCCCCCATCGGCAGATCCGAAAACGGACCCGCCATCCTACCCAAACTCACTTCCTTCTGTAGTTTACCAGAAACCACCTCCGGATGCTCATATGCTGATTGTAGGTTGGCCGCAACAGGGGGGACCGTAGTTAATTCACTAGGAATCACGAACCCCTCCTTAAAGCCCAACCACAGTGCCCGTTCCGCCCCCCGATTCGGATACCTACTTAGATAGGGCGCCATTTTTTCCACTCTCACCAGCGTCCTCCCTTTTTCCAGCGTCGGCCTGCTTCCTCCCTTTTTTAAAACACTTGGACAAAGGATGGGCCCCCCCACAGCTGGAACACTCTTGTCGGAAACAGCAGGAGCCCCTGAACCTACACGTGCCCTAGTTGAATTGCCAACAGAACCCCTTTCGCTTTCCGGCCGATGGCGAGGAGGCTCGGGCACCCCCGGCCCCCCCCTGAAAGGGCTGCGAACCTGCCTTGGCCTGTGTCATCCACAAGCTAATATCCTTCTGATCCCATCGCAAGGATGGTCTCAACGCCTTCCGCTGCATGAACTGCTCATTAGGGATGAGCTTCGTGTTCGAGTCGAACATACGTTCGACTCGAACATCGGCTGTTCGATCGTTCGACGAAGATCGAACGATTTGGGCCGTTCGCGCCAAATTCGAGTGACGCGAACGGCCCACAATGCACTACGCCATCGCAGTGTCATCCAGGCGCTGTGATTGGCCAAG
This sequence comes from Rana muscosa, assembly GCA_029206835.1. Taxonomy (NCBI): domain Eukaryota; kingdom Metazoa; phylum Chordata; class Amphibia; order Anura; family Ranidae; genus Rana; species Rana muscosa. The sequence goes on from CM055118.1 coordinate 289,806,721, forward strand.
CATGCACTGTGACCCCGCATGCTTGGCCAATCACAGCGCCGGCAGCGAGGAGAGCAATGATTGGCCACAGGCAGGATGCCTGTGGCCAATTATTGCTGAGGGTGTTTAGTACACGCCCCACACTATAAAAGGCCGCCAGCACGGCGGCCTAGTGTAGTGTGTTCCGGAGCAGGGATAGAGCAGCATAGGCATGGGACAGTGACTGTTATTTCTTTCTTGCTTAACCTGGATTCCTTTAGTTTAGGGAAAGAGAAGGATAGGTAGGGAGAGTGTCAGTGTGTTTTGTGCTTGTGCTATAGTGTGCTTAAAAAAAACATTTATTCTAGGGACAGAAAACTGTAGGTAGGGACAGTGTCAGTTTCTTTCACTCTGCAAGTCCTTGTTTCCAGGGACCTGGAAGGACAGTGAGTGAATTGTCCTTGTGCTATATTGTGCTTAAAAAAACATTTATTCTAGGGACAGAAAACTGTAGGTAGGGAGAGTGTCAGTTTCTTTCACTCTGCAAGTCCTTGTTTCCAGGGACCTGTAAGGACAGTGAGTGAATTGTCCTTGTGCTATATTGTGATTAAAAAAAACATTTTTTCTAGGGACAGAAAACTGTAGGTAGGGAGAGTGTTTTTTTTCTTTCACTCTGCAAGTCCTTGTTTCCAGGGACCTGGAAGGACAGTGAGTGAATTGTCCTTGTGCTATATTGTGCTTAAAAAAAACATTTTTTCTAGGGACAGAAAACTGTAGGTAGGGAGAGTGTTTATTTTCTTTCACTCTGCAAGTCCTTGTTTCCAGGGACCTCTAAGGACAGTGAGTGAATTGTCCTTGTGCTATATTGTGCTTAAAAAAAACATTTATTCTAGGGACAGAAAACTGTAGGTAGGGAGAGTGTCAGTTTATTTCACTCTGCAAGTCCTTGTTTCCAGGGACCTGGAAGGACAGTGAGTGAATTGTCCTTGTGCTATATTGTGATTAAAAAAAACATTTTTTCTAGGGACAGAAAACTGTAGGTAGGGAGAGTGTTTTTTTTCTTTCACTCTGCAAGTCCTTGTTTCCAGGGACCTGTAAGGACAGTGAGTGAATTGTCCTTGTGCTATATTGTGCTTAAAAAAAACATTTATTCTAGGGACAGAAAACTGTAGGTAGGGAGAGTGTCAGTTTATTTCACTCTGCAAGTCCTTGTTTCCAGGGACCTGTAAGGACAGTGAGTGAATTGTCCTTGTGCTATATTGTGATTAAAAAAAACATTTTTTCTAAGGACAGAAAACTGTAGGTAGGGAGAGTGTTTTTTTTCTTTCACTCTGCAAGTCCTTGTTTCCAGGGACCTGTAAGGACAGTGAGTGAATTGTCCTTGTGCTATATTGTGATTAAAAAAAACATTTTTTCTAGGGACAGAAAACTGTAGGTAGGGAGAGTGTTTTTTTTCTTTCACTCTGCAAGTCCTTGTTTCCAGGGACCTGTAAGGACAGTGAGTGAATTGTCCTTGTGCTATAGTGTGCTTAAAAAAAACATTTATTCTAGGGACAGAAAACTGTAGGTAGGGACAGTGTCAGTTTCTTTCACTCTGCAAGTCCTTGTTTCCAGGGACCTGGAAGGACAGTGAGTGAATTGTCCTTGTGCTATATTGTGATTAAAAAAAACATTTTTTCTAGGGACAGAAAACTGTAGGTAGGGAGAGTGTTTTTTTTCTTTCACTCTGCAAGTCCTTGTTTCCAGGGACCTGTAAGGACAGTGAGTGAATTGTCCTTGTGCTATATTGTGATTAAAAAAAACATTTTTTCTAGGGACAGAAAACTGTAGGTAGGGAGAGTGTTTTTTTTCTTTCACTCTGCAAGTCCTTGTTTCCAGGGACCTGTAAGGACAGTGAGTGAATTGTCCTTGTGCTATAGTGTGCTTAAAAAAAACATTTATTCTAGGGACAGAAAACTGTAGGTAGGGACAGTGTCAGTTTCTTTCACTCTGCAAGTCCTTGTTTCCAGGGACCTGGAAGGACAGTGAGTGAATTGTCCTTGTGCTATATTGTGATTAAAAAAAACATTTTTTCTAGGGACAGAAAACTGTAGGTAGGGAGAGTGTTTTTTTTCTTTCACTCTGCAAGTCCTTGTTTCCAGGGACCTGTAAGGACAGTGAGTGAATTGTCCTTGTGCTATATTGTGCTTAAAAAAAACATTTATTCTAGGGACAGAAAACTGTAGGTAGGGAGAGTGTCAGTTTATTTCACTCTGCAAGTCCTTGTTTCCAGGGACCTGGAAGGACAGTGAGTGAATTGTCCTTGTGCTATATTGTGATTAAAAAAAACATTTTTTCTAGGGACAGAAAACTGTAGGTAGGGAGAGTGTTTTTTTTCTTTCACTCTGCAAGTCCTTGTTTCCAGGGACCTGTAAGGACAGTGAGTGAATTGTCCTTGTGCTATATTGTGCTTAAAAAAACCATTTATTCTAGGGACAGAAAACTGTAGGTAGGGAGAGTGTCAGTTTATTTCACTCTGCAAGTCCTTGTTTCCAGGGACCTGGAAGGACAGGGAGTGAATTCTCCTTGTGCTATATTGTGCTTAAAAAAAACATTTATTCTAGGGACAGAAAACTGTAGGTAGGGAGAGTGTCAGTTTATTTCACTCTGCAAGTCCTTGTTTCCAGGGACCTGTAAGGACAGTGAGTGAATTGTCCTTGTGCTATAGTGTGCTTAAAAAAAACATTTATTCTAGGGACAGAAAACTGTAGGTAGGGACAGTGTCAGTTTCTTTCACTCTGCAAGTCCTTGTTTCCAGGGACCTGGAAGGACAGTGAGTGAATTGTCCTTGTGCTATATTGTGCTTAAAAAAACATTTATTCTAGGGACAGAAAACTGTAGGTAGGGAGAGTGTCAGTTTCTTTCACTCTGCAAGTCCTTGTTTCCAGGGACCTGTAAGGACAGTGAGTGAATTGTCCTTGTGCTATATTGTGATTAAAAAAAACATTTTTTCTAGGGACAGAAAACTGTAGGTAGGGAGAGTGTTTTTTTTCTTTCACTCTGCAAGTCCTTGTTTCCAGGGACCTGGAAGGACAGTGAGTGAATTGTCCTTGTGCTATATTGTGCTTAAAAAAAAACATTTTTTCTAGGGACAGAAAACTGTAGGTAGGGAGAGTGTTTATTTTCTTTCACTCTGCAAGTCCTTGTTTCCAGGGACCTCTAAGGACAGTGAGTGAATTGTCCTTGTGCTATATTGTGCTTAAAAAAAACATTTATTCTAGGGACAGAAAACTGTAGGTAGGGAGAGTGTCAGTTTATTTCACTCTGCAAGTCCTTGTTTCCAGGGACCTGGAAGGACAGTGAGTGAATTGTCCTTGTGCTATATTGTGATTAAAAAAAACATTTTTTCTAGGGACAGAAAACTGTAGGTAGGGAGAGTGTTTTTTTTCTTTCACTCTGCAAGTCCTTGTTTCCAGGGACCTGTAAGGACAGTGAGTGAATTGTCCTTGTGCTATATTGTGCTTAAAAAAAACATTTATTCTAGGGACAGAAAACTGTAGGTAGGGAGAGTGTCAGTTTATTTCACTCTGCAAGTCCTTGTTTCCAGGGACCTGGAAGGACAGGGAGTGAATTCTCCTTGTGCTATATTGTGCTTAAAAAAAACATTTATTCTAGGGACAGAAAACTGTAGGTAGGGAGAGTGTCAGTTTATTTCACTCTGCAAGTCCTTGTTTCCAGGGACCTGTAAGGACAGTGAGTGAATTGTCCTTGTGCTATAGTGTGCTTAAAAAAAACATTTATTCTAGGGACAGAAAACTGTAGGTAGGGACAGTGTCAGTTTCTTTCACTCTGCAAGTCCTTGTTTCCAGGGACCTGGAAGGACAGTGAGTGAATTGTCCTTGTGCTATATTGTGCTTAAAAAAACATTTATTCTAGGGACAGAAAACTGTAGGTAGGGAGAGTGTCAGTTTCTTTCACTCTGCAAGTCCTTGTTTCCAGGGACCTGTAAGGACAGTGAGTGAATTGTCCTTGTGCTATATTGTGATTAAAAAAAACATTTTTTCTAGGGACAGAAAACTGTAGGTAGGGAGAGTGTTTTTTTTCTTTCACTCTGCAAGTCCTTGTTTCCAGGGACCTGGAAGGACAGTGAGTGAATTGTCCTTGTGCTATATTGTGCTTAAAAAAAAACATTTTTTCTAGGGACAGAAAACTGTAGGTAGGGAGAGTGTTTATTTTCTTTCACTCTGCAAGTCCTTGTTTCCAGGGACCTCTAAGGACAGTGAGTGAATTGTCCTTGTGCTATATTGTGCTTAAAAAAAACATTTATTCTAGGGACAGAAAACTGTAGGTAGGGAGAGTGTCAGTTTATTTCACTCTGCAAGTCCTTGTTTCCAGGGACCTGGAAGGACAGTGAGTGAATTGTCCTTGTGCTATATTGTGATTAAAAAAAACATTTTTTCTAGGGACAGAAAACTGTAGGTAGGGAGAGTGTTTTTTTTCTTTCACTCTGCAAGTCCTTGTTTCCAGGGACCTGTAAGGACAGTGAGTGAATTGTCCTTGTGCTATATTGTGCTTAAAAAAAACATTTATTCTAGGGACAGAAAACTGTAGGTAGGGAGAGTGTCAGTTTATTTCACTCTGCAAGTCCTTGTTTCCAGGGACCTGGAAGGACAGTGAGTGAATTCTCCTTGTGCTATATTGTGCTTAAAAAAAACATTTATTCTAGGGACAGAAAACTGTAGGTAGGGAGAGTGTCAGTTTATTTCACTCTGCAAGTCCTTGTTTCCAGGGACCTGTAAGGACAGTGAGTGAATTGTCCTTGTGCTATATTGTGATTAAAAAAACATTTTTTCTAGGGACAGAAAACTGTAGGTAGGGAGAGTGTTTTTTTTCTTTCACTCTGCAAGTCCTTGTTTCCAGGGACCTGTAAGGACAGTGAGTGAATTGTCCTTGTGCTATATTGTGCTTAAAAAAAACATTTATTCTAGGGACAGAAAACTGTAGGTAGGGAGAGTGTCAGTTTATTTCACTCTGCAAGTCCTTGTTTCCAGGGACCTGTAAGGACAGTGAGTGAATTGTCCTTGTGCTATATTGTGATTAAAAAAAACATTTTTTCTAGGGACAGAAAACTGTAGGTAGGGAGAGTGTTTTTTTTCTTTCACTCTGCAAGTCCTTGTTTCCAGGGACCTGTAAGGACAGTGAGTGAATTGTCCTTGTGCTATATTGTGCTTAAAAAAAACATTTATTCTAGGGACAGAAAACTGTAGGTAGGGAGAGTGTCAGTTTATTTCACTCTGCAAGTCCTTGTTTCCAGGGACCTGTAAGGACAGTGAGTGAATTGTCCTTGTGCTATATTGTGATTAAAAAAAACATTTTTTCTAGGGACAGAAAACTGTAGGTAGGGAGAGTGTTTTTTTTCTTTCACTCTGCAAGTCCTTGTTTCCAGGGACCTGTAAGGACAGTGAGTGAATTGTCCTTGTGCTATATTGTGCTTAAAAAAAACATTTATTCTAGGGACAGAAAACTGTAGGTAGGGAGAGTGTCAGTTTATTTCACTCTGCAAGTCCTTGTTTCCAGGGACCTGTAAGGACAGTGAGTGAATTGTCCTTGTGCTATATTGTGATTAAAAAAAACATTTTTTCTAGGGACAGAAAACTGTAGGTAGGGAGAGTGTTTTTTTTCTTTCACTCTGCAAGTCCTTGTTTCCAGGGACCTGTAAGGACAGTGAGTGAATTGTCCTTGTGCTATATTGTGCTTAAAAAAAATATTTTTTCTAGGGACAGAAAACTGTAGGTAGGGAGAGTGTCAGTTTCTTTCACTGTGAAAGTCCTTGTTTCAAGGGACAGAGAAGGACACCTGAAGGTAGCCCTTATTGCTTTTTTCCCATCTCCCTGCAGGCCATCTATTAGAATGTCTGGAAGGCAAACAAGGAGAGGCAGACAGTCAGGAGGCAATAAAAGAGGGCAAGCAGGCTCTGTGTCTGGGGGCAACAGTGCTGGTCGTGGACGCGGTGCATTGTCATCAGCACATGGCCATGGGACACGCTTGTCCTTCTTTTCGGCAGCTGGACATGTTGAGCCACATCATGCCGAAGACTTGGTAGAGTGGATGACCAAGCCCTCCTCCTCCTCCTCATCCTCTCTCACCCAGGCTCAGGGTACTGGAAAAGCAGCTGCCAAAGCGTCGTCTTCCCTGGTATCAATGTCAGACAAATCATCAGTCACTCCTTCCCTAGACCCACCATGTCCTCCTCCTGAGGAGTCCCCCGAACTGTTTCAGCACAGTGTTGGGTACATGCTCCAGGAGGATGCCCAGCGTTTCGAAGGGTCTGATGATGAAACCCAGCTAGAGGAAGGCAGTAGCGTGAGAGCAGACAGAGGGGATGCTCAAGAAGGACACCAATCTGGCAGTCATGTTCCAGCAGCTGCAGCATACTGCCAGATTGGCTCCAGTGATGAGGAGGGAGGGGATGATGAGGTCACTGACTCCACGTGGGTGCCTAATAGGAGAGAGGAGGAGGAGGAGGAGGAGGATGAGGAGGAGGCACATCTCCAACGAGGCAGGATGCCCTTTGGTGGCCAGCGTAAGGGCAGTACACCGACGGAATCACACCGCAGAGCTCCGCCTGTGCAGGGCGCTGCCTCTGCCCGTCATTCAAAAAGTTCTTTGGTGTGGGCCTTTTTTGAGGCTAGTGCATCAGATCGCACAGCTGCTGTTTGCAACATATGTCTCAAGCGTATATCGCGTGGCCAAAACATCAGCCGCTTGGGTACCACATGCCTGACCAGACATATGTTGACCTGCCATGCAGCTCGTTGGCAAGCCTACCTCAAAGACCCACACCAAAGAACAAAGCGGACCTCTCCTTGCACCGCATCAGCTGGGATCTCCAACCCCACTATAACTTCAGTCCTCTCTGAAACATGCACTGAGAGGAATGAAGGTGTAGAATTAGGTGTGTCACAGCCAAGTACTTGCGCCCACTCTGCTAGCAGTACACCGACGTCCGATTCTAGCAGGCAAATTTCCCTGCCCCAGCTGCTGGACCGTCGAAAGAAGTTCACTCCCAGCCATCCACATGCCCAGCGGTTGAATGCTAGCTTGGCTAAATTGCTAGCGCTTCAACTGCTGCCTTTTCAGTTGGTAGACTCGGCCCCCTTCCGTGAGTTTGTGCAATGTGCGGTTCCTCAGTGGCAGGTTCCCAAACGCCACTTTTTCTCACGGAAGGCTATTCCGGCTCTCTACCGGCATGTGGAAGGCAATGTCTTGGCCTCGCTGGACAGGGCGGTCAGCGGTAAGGTGCATATTACCGCTGACTCATGGTCCAGCAGGCATGGACAGGGACGTTACCTTTCTTTCACGGCCCATTGGGTCACTCTTTTGGCAGCTGGGAAGGATTCAGGACAAGGTGCAGTAGTGTTGGAGGTTGTCCCACCGCCACGCCTCCAAAATGCTACTACTGGTTGTGACACACCTCTCTCCTCCACCCCCTCCTCTTCTTCTTCCTCCATGGCCTCTTCCTGTGGTTTGTCCTATGAACCAGCGGTGCTCCGTAGCCGTTCACGGGGCTACGCAAGTACGCAGGCAAAAAGATGCCATGCCGTGCTTGCGCTGGTGTGTTTGGGGGACAGAAGCCACACTGGGGCAGAGGTCCTGTCTGCTCTGCAGGGCCAGGCCGAGAGGTGGTTGACGCCACGCCAGCTTAAGCCAGGAATGGTGGTTTGCGACAATGGCACCAACCTCCTCTCCGCCCTCCGACAGGGACAACTGACCCATGTGCCCTGTGTGGCTCACGTCCTTAACCTGGTGGTGCAGCGCTTCTTGGGCAGGTACCCGGGCTTACAGGATGTCCTGAGGCAGGCCAGGAAAGTCTGTGTGCATTTCCGCAGATCTTATAATGCCAGTGCTCGCCTGGCTGAGCTGCAAAAGGAGTTGAACCTGCCCAAGAACCGCCTTATATGTGACATGCCCACCAGGTGGAACTCAACGTTGGCCATGCTGCAGCGGCTGCACACGCAGCAGAGGGCCATCAATGAGTACCTGTGCGACTACGGCACCAGGACAGGGTCAGGGGAGCTTGGTTTTTTTTCTCCACGCCAGTGGGGCATGATCAGGGATGCATGCACTGTCCTGGCACCATTTGAGGAGGCCACGAGGATGGTGAGCAGTGACAGTGCATGCATCAGTGACACTGTACCTCTTGTCCACCTGTTGGAGCACACGCTGCGTGGAATAATGGACAGGGCACTTGAGGCAGAACAGAGGCAGGAAGAGGAGGACTTCCTTGCCTCTCAAGGCCCCCTTTACCCAGACAGTGTTCCTTCTGTCCCACCCATCGCACAGGAAGAGGAGGAGGAGGAGGAGGAGGAGGAGGAGGATTGTGTCAGCATGGAGGTGGAGGCTGGCACTCAGCATCATCAGCAGCAGTCTTTTAGGGATGATTTACAGTCCCAAGAAACCAGTGGACTTGTACGTGGCTGGGAGGAGGTGGCTGCGGATCATGTCGTCCTTAGTGACCCAGAGGACTCCGGAGCGAATGCCTCAGCAAACCTACGCTGCATGGCCTCCCTGATCCTGCAAAGTCTGCGGAAGGATCCTCGTATTCTTCGGATCAAGGAGAGGGACCATTACTGGCTGGCCACTCTCCTTGATCCACGGTACAAGGGTAAGGTTGCGGACCTTATGTTACCGTCGCAGAGGGAGCAGAGGATGAGACAACTCCGGGAGGCCTTGCAGAAAGGTCTGTGCAACGCGTTCCCAGAGACTGGGAGGTTGCAAACTCCTGGTCCTGGACAACGAGTTGCTGAGGCTTCGGCCAGTCAAAGAAGGAGCGGTGGGGAAGGTGGCCGTCTGACCGATGCGTTCAGACAATTCTTTAGTCCGCAGCCCCAAAGTATGATCGGTTCCAGCAACCATCGCCAGCGTCTGATAAACATGGTGCAGGAATATCTAGGGGCAAGGTCAGACTTGGACACCTTCCCCACCGAAAATCCTCTGGCTTACTGGGTCTTGAGGATGGATCACTGGCCAGAGCTTGCACAGTATGCAATTGAGCTACTGGCCTGTCCTGCATCCAGCGTTCTTTCGGAACGCACATTCAGTGCTGCTGGAGGATTTGTCACGGATCACAGGGTGTGCCTGTCCACCGACTCGGTTGATCGACTGACTTTCATCAAGATGAACCAGTCTTGGATCACCACCAGCTACCACACACCTGATGCTGATATAACAGACTAATTGATTTTAACATGTCACATCCCTTCAAGACTGATGCTGATGCTGAGTGCCTGTGCTGTTATGTTGACTGGCTATCCTCCTCCTCCGAGTCCTCAATGATACGATTGATGATGATAGCTTGTAAGATCATTTTTGTTTATGGGTGCCGCCACCAGTGCCTAACGCCCAATTTTTCAGCCCCTGTTTAACAGGGGCGTGTAATTACAATTTTTGAAGCAATACTTTGCAACAGGGCTCATTGCTGTGCTCCAAGTACAGTATCTGTGAGGAGTTGCAGTGTTGTGCCACCAGTGCCTAAGGCCCAATTTTTCAGCCCCTGTTTAACAGGGGCGTGTCATTACAATTTTTGAAGCAATACTTTGCAACAGGGCTCATTGCTGTGCTCCAAGTACAGTATCTGTGAGGAGTTGCAGTGTTGTGCCACCAGTGCCTAAGGCCCAATTTTTCAGCCCCTGTTTAACAGGGGCGTGTCATTACAATTTTTGAAGCAATACTTTGCAACAGGGCTCATTGCTGTGCTCCAAGTACAGTATCTGTGAGGGGTTGCAGTGTTGTGCCACCAGTGCCTAAGGCCCAATTTTTCAGCCCCTGTTCAACAGGGGCATGTAATTACAATTCTTGATCTAATAATTCACAGCAGGGCCCATTGCTGCACCCACCAAGAGTAACTGTCAGGGCTTACAGTGTTGTGGCACCAGCACCACCATCAAAGGCCCAATTTTTACTACCACTGTTCAACAATTATATGTAATTAAAATTCCTGATATAATAGTTGACAGCAGGGCGTTCCAGCACCAACCAAGAGTAACTGTGAGTGCTTACAGTGTTGTGCCAACACCAACAACTAAGGGGCCTATTTCTGCAGAGTATATACGGCAGGTCCCTACTTTCAAACATCCAACTTACAAACGACTCCTACTTGCAAACGCAAGAAGACAACAGGAAGTGAGAGGAAATCTACCACTAGGAAGGAAAATTCTCTCCTGTAAGAATAAATATGGGAGAAAGGTGTCTCCTCTGTACTGATGCTTTATCAGCAATCCTTGTTTCAAGAAAAAGACCACATTTCAAAAAGAGTTGTCATTGGGACGGAAAGTGAGGTGAAATGTTCTGAACAGGGGCACAGACAGCAAAACAAATGTTACAGGGGTGATAACCCTTACCTATGTTTTCCAAAAAGTTTAAAAATAGATTTTTGGTCTGGAGCTACACTTCAACAATGTACCTGTTCAAAATTACAAACAGACTCTACATAAGAACAAACCTACAGTCCCTGTCTTGTATGCACCGCCTGTATAGGGCTGTTCAGAGTATATAGGGCCTTTTTTATTTTATGTGCGGGGTTCCCCTTAATATCCATACAAGACCCAAAGGGGCTGGTAATGGGCTGGGGTAGGGGGGGGGTCATGGGGTAGCTATGCCATTTTTCTTAAAGAATTTCATCCATATTACCGGGACCAGACATTACATTAAAGCCGCAAGCAGTTTTAAATGGCTTTTTTTTCCTTTAGAAGTGTCATTTTGTGCAGGGACAGTTCTAAACACGGGAAACACGTGGCACTTCACAGGCATACTTTAGACACCCCCCAGGTACGATATTTGTCCCCGGCAGCATCTCAGCAAGCTGCTCAGAGAACTATTGTGGCCCATGCTCAAGGGCTTCAGAGCGCAACCGCTCAAGCAGGCCATCCAGAATCTCCATAGCAGGGGGAAAATCACACAGAAAATGTGCACTGTGTGTCCCTGTCCTGCTTACCACGCCAGAATGCCAGGCTCCGCCCCCCCTGCAATATATAGGCTCCCAGAAAAATTACCAAAACCCCACTCCCTTTGCATGGCTAATACTGCACCCGGCCCTACATCACTTCCTGTGCACCATTCCACAGCGTACCCCCAGTCATGTGTCCCTGCGCTGAGGTTCCCTTTTAGCTCCGGGACTTTCTAAACTCCCAGGTTGACAGAAATAGAGTCTGGTATTATGGCAGCCTTTCTTAACCTTTTCAACACTGAGGAACCCTAGATATTACTTTTAGGTCTCAGGGAACCCCTGCTTAAAATGACTATATCTACATTAGTGTGATGGTCAGTGGGAAGAATTTCCATTACACTTGTGATTATTGGGAAAAACTAGTCCCTTACAGAAAGCTAAAAATATCAATGGTGTTTGTGAGAATTTATCTGAGAGGCAGAAATTGCTCATTGCACAAGGAACCTTTGGAGGAACCCTAGTTGAGAAACCCTGATCAAAACATAAGAAGCCAGAGACTGATTCAGATTTCGTAAAATATCATCTTTGGTGAACTGACCCAAATTTCTGTCTTATCCTGTGCACCATAACTGCCAAAACAGTACATACAGTTCAGGTTAGAAGGAGCATCCAATGCTACAGGACACTAGACACGGCTCAGCCACCAAACTTCCACCAAAATTCATATTTCAGGTTTCAGTTAATGCTAAAGATTTATTGCAATCCACGTTACAGTTTCTAATATCTATTGAAGATATACTCGAGTATAAGCCAAGTTTTTCAGCCCTTTTTTTAGGGCTAAAAATACCCCTCTCAGCTTATAGTCAAGTCAGTGTACCTGTATTCTTGTGGGTGTCCATTTTTTAAAACCCGCGGCTTCCTCCTGGTCCCGTCCTGCTCCGTGATAGGCGTTTGACACTGTGTTCCGCTACCGCCTATCACAGAGGTCCTCTCATCCTCGGACTCAGTTTCCCAGCAGACACTGTGTTCAGTGTTCTGCCTATCACGGACCTTCTCTTGTCCAAGCATGAAAGAACATCCGTGACTGGCGGAACACTGAACACAGTGTCTGCTGGGAAACTGAGTCAGAGGATGAAAGAACGTCTGTGATAGGCATTTGACACTGTGTTCAGTGTTCCACCTATCACGGAAAAGGACAGGACCGGGAGGAAGCCGCGAGTTTTAAAAAATGGATGCCCGCAGCGCATCCTGTCAAGAATTTTAGGTACGCTGCATTGGGCACAGTGAGGTTGCAATGGGCACAGTGAGGTTGCAATGGGCACAGTGAGGTAATGGGCACAGTGAGGTTGCAATGGGCACAGTGAGGTTGCAATGGGCACAGTAGGTTGTAATGGGCACAGTGAGGCGTGCAAATGGGCATTGTTGACCCTCTTTTCCGCTTACAGTAGCTGCTGCATTCTCACCCTCGGCTTATACTCGGGTCAATAAGTTTTCCCAGTTTTTTGTGGTAAAATTAGGGCCTCGGCTTATACTCGGGTCGACTTATACTCGAGTATATACGGTAACTGGTGAGATCCTTGCACTGGGTTCCCAGGTCTGTACACCTGCTATGGCCATCACGATGGGTTCCATTCTCTGTGTTGGATCTGCTAGTTGTTTTATTTATTCAGAATGCAACAGGAGTATCTGGAACATATAAATGTGGACGGGAACACCCAAAACTCCCAGGTGAACTGGAATAGAGTCTGGTATTATGGCAGGGATCTTACTGTTGGAATATCCAGACACAGCTAAAAATATCAATGGTGTCAGTGAGAATTTATCTGAGAGGCAGAAATTGCTCATTGCTCAAGGAACTTTTGGAGGAACACTGGTTGAGAAACCCTGATCTAAATGCATAAGAAGCCAGAGACTGATTCAGATTCCATCTTTAAGTAAAATATAATTTTTGGTGAACTGACCCATATTTCTGTCTTATCCTGTGCGTACATACAGGTCAGGTTAGAAGGAGCATCCTTGTGTTGTTCTTCTGCCCAACGCTGCAGGACACTAGACAAGGCTCAGGCACCGACCTTCCACCACAATTTATATTTCAGTTTTCAGTAAATGCTGAAGATTTATTGTAATCCACCAGACAGTTTCTTATAACTTTTGAAGACTTAACCGATGAGATCTCTGCACTGGGTTCATTAGTCTGCACACCTGCTATGTCCATCACCATGGGTTCAACTCTCCCTGTTGAATATGTTAATTATTTTAGTTATTCAGAATGCAACAGGGGTAGCAGGAACATTCAAAGATGGAAGGGAACACCCAAAACGCCAAGGTGGACCAGAACAGGGTCTGGTATTTTAGTAGGTGGATCTTTCTGTTGGAGTATCCAGAAACATTGGAAACCAGGGACTGACTCAGACTACCAGTTTCCATTTATAAATAAAATATAATTTTTGGGTGAACTGAATCAAGTTTCTGTCTTATCCTGTAAGCCTTAACAGCCATCATCAGTATAAACAGGTGAGGTTAGAAGGAATATCCTTCTGGATACAAGGCAAAACTCAGGCATCGACCTTCCTCCAAAATGAATATATCAATTTTGGTAGATGCTGGTGAATTCTTTTAGTTCACCAGACAGTTTTTTATATCTTTTGAAGACTCAGCTGGTGAAATTCCTGCACTGGATTCTGAGTCTGCACACCTGCTGTGACCTTCATAAAGGGTGTCCATTCTCCCTGTTGAATTTTTTGGTTATTTTATATAATCAGAATCAGAACAGGTGTAGAACTGGAACATGCAAAGGTTGCTGTAAACACACAAAACTCCTAGATGGACAGGAATAAAGTCTGTTATTATGGCAGGGAGATTTTACTGTTGGAGTAGCTAAACACATAAGAAACTAGGTTCCATCTATACAAAAAATATCATCACTTGGTGAACTGACCCAAATTACGGTCTCATCTTGTAGGTCATAACCACTATTACCAGGTTTGAAGGAACATCCTTGTGTTGTTTCTTTGCCCAATGTTACAGGACACAAGACAAGACTCAGCCTTCAACCACAAAGTAGATCTAGACACAATAAGTAAAATCTCATATAAGCTTTTTTTTTTTTTTTAAATTGTGTATTTATTAAATTTTTTCACAGAAATACAGGAAAAAAAAGAAAACCAAATGATAGAACGTAGAAGATACATCATTGAGAAAGCACATAACATATACTAAGGCCTTAAAAGTAAGGTTACAATGCTACCAACATTACGATATCACAGGATTTCAACCATGTAAGTCAAGAGGGGGGACGGGGGGTGGGGGAGACCCAGGGAGCGGGCGACACAAGAAAAAATTGATATATCACACAAAAGGAATTGTTGCTCTCTGGATCGAGTGTCAGTGGGGTGCCCAAACTTAGGAACAAATGCACCCTGAAGGAGTCCCACCAAAGGGAGAGGGCAGGGGAGGGGAGGGGAGGAAACACCATGGAATCATGATAGGAACAGGCTAGCAGGTCTGAGGAGACAAATTTTTTCGCACAAACGCTTAAGAGGGTAGTGCACAACTGGGGAGTAATGGAATGGCACCAGGATTAAGCTCCAAGTGATCCCACAAGTCCCAAATTGTCATATAAGCTTTAATATGTTCATATAAATGTAGCGGGTATTTGAATTTAAGGGAAGCATCTGGGTGGTAGTGTAACCCAGATGCACTGATTGCTAGGGAATCTGAGACCCTTTTATGTTTCTTGGAGGACTCTGGTGATGTGAGGTTCCCTGCGGCCTACAGGTGGCGTTGTTGCCCTGGGCCGGAGTTGAACTCACACCGCAAGACTGTGCCTTTTTGTCCTCCCCTGGAGCTGGTACAGCGGGGCGGGGAACCCGCTGTGGTGCAAAGGGAGAGGGGATAAAAGGGGCGGACGCCCTGACCACGGGGTTCAGAGTTGAAGTCGCAGGACGCAGCCGCACCCAGGCACCTTCAGCTTGGGTGCTGGCGTTCCGGTGTTCCGGGCCCAGGTGCCTTTTACCTGTCCGGAGCGGAGATGGAGTCCATCTCAGGCACCTTTAGCCTGGGGTGAGGTACTATGGCGGATGCCTGGGGCTCAGTACCTTCGACTGAGTTCCGCGAGGGTGGAGGAATCCGAGGGGGCCCTAGCTCCTTGGGTGCCCGTGTCTGAGTTTGCTAGGTCTGGTGAGCAGAACTTCTCTGGAGAGTCCGGCGCAGCATCGCTGGTGACAGAGAGGCCTCCGGTATCTCCCTTGGACGGTTACCTTCCCCTGACAGGGGCCGTGCTAGCAAAGGTAATTCACGTTCTACTTCACATAGTCAGTGGCAGTGACTATTCACCACTGGTGATACCACAGTGGTTGGCAAAAGAAGGGAAAGGATTGTGCCTTGACCTATTCCCATTACTACTAAGTTGTTGCAAAAGAATCCAACTTAACCGTGCTGTATGTTTATTCGCTGAGAAGAATAAAACTGTGTTGGACCAATTCACTGTGTGGAATTCTGGTTACTAGGAGCAAAGGAGTCAGGGACGAAGTACAGGACTTGACTCTAGGACACCTACACAAAGCCCGATCTTTCTGGCCTTCACCTCGTCACTATGGAGGACATGGGCCGTAGTATATCTCATCCCTCCCCCCAGCACTAACACCCCTAGACAAAGAAAGACAAGCCGAGAATAAGAAGGGGAGAGAGGGGTGAGGGCGCTACATAAGTATAAAATTAACTTTCAGTCTTTTACAAATATGTATCTCCTGGTTGAGACTATAATTAGCCATATGACCCACCTTGGGCAGGCATGGTCCACCATCATCACTAACAGGAAGCCAGTCCAGACCAAATGTAAACAGAAGGTGTCTGAAAAGAGGCTGAAGGAGATCAGCTTTAGCAAACTAAGTGTCATCCAGTTCATGTCCAAATTTTTTATACAGTCAAGCTTAAGTTCAACTTTTGTAACATGTTACATGTTCACCTATATTCAGGGTGTAACATAATGTGTCACAGATGCACCGGCCTCCGCACACCCCCCAATCCTGCATTTTGACAGCGAGCAGGGGATCCCCCCCGCGCTCGCTGTCACAATCTAAAAAACTGCGGCTCTTGTCATTCATTCACAGTATTCAGCTAATGTGGAAACTACATGTACAGACAGCCTCTGTGGCTGTCAGCTTGTAGTTCCCAATGAACTACCAGGGTGCTGTTGAGAACGCTAGAAGTTCAATGAGTCTTCCTGTCAGAGTGTAATTGCCTGCCTTTATTGGAGTTACGAGCAGACAGCTACACAGACAATCTGCATGACCGTGGCATTACACCCACGATCTGCTGATTGCTGGTGCAATGCATTACAGGCTCCGAACAAATTTTTTTTATAATAAATGCATATTTATTTTACCTGGCAAAATAATTTTTTGGAGAAAGGTGAACTTTTCCATTAAAAATTCTCTATAATAAGCCTAATGCCGCGTACACACGTACGTTTTTAATGTCATTTTAAAAAACAATGTTTTTCTCGACGTGATTTTTCTTGTTTCCTCTCAAGCCTGTCTTGCATACACACGTTCATGAAAAAAAACGCTCGAGCAAAGCGCAGTGACGTACAACACGTACGACGGCACTATAAAGGGGAAGTTCCGTTCGAATGGTGCCACCCTTAATGTTAGTAAAGTTTGTTGAGCGGCGATTCGCGCTTTTCAGCCTCGTGCTTTTCAGTCCGTTACAGCGTGACGAATGTGCTATCTCCATTACGAACGCTAGTCTTACCAGAACGAGCGCTCCCGTCTCATACTTGCGCGTTTTTTTCCCCCTCGTAAAAGCATACACACTACCGTTTTTCACCCATACACACTACCGTTTTTCACAACGTTAAAAAAAAAACGACGTGAAAAAATAGAGCAGGTTCTATTTTTTATAGGCCATTTTTCACGTCGTTAAAAATGCTCTGGAGCCTACGAACAATCGTTTTTAATGCCCAATTTAAAAAAATTGAATTTTTAACGTCGTGAAAAACGGTCGTATGTATGCGGCATTAGGACCATGATGCAATATATCAAAACCACGATTGTGTATTTTTTATAAATGTATTTTCTCTCTATTGCCTATTCGCAAAGGTTTATAAATTACATGTGACATGTGGTAGACCAGTCTTGATATTTCCTGAAACACTTTCCAGCCAAAGATTGTGAGAAAGATTCCTTTATGCCATTTTCATCCCACTTCAAGTTCTGTCTGTTAGGATTCATTTTATAAACAAAACTGAACTTCATGAAGATGGACAGACCATCACAGAAAAACGGAAAGTGACGCACAGTCAGACAAAGACTGGCATAGACCAAATAGACAAGACTGACATCAGCATACAAAGCCTGAGAAAAATTGACAGCTTTACAGACTGACAGAAAAAAGTATCATGATACATAGATCTATAAAGGAAGATGGACGAGATAGTGAGAGATCTTCAGGACAGTCAATTAAGTAAATACCATTAATAGCACCGGAGACACATTCCTTTCAACATGTTAGTGTCCTAGCATGTACCAGTTAAAAGGAAACATATTTCATGTCATGTTACATTGCTGTCAGCTATACACGTCCAACCCAACAGAGGGAACAGAACAAACTTTGATTACCAAGCTGGCCATTCAAGGGATCTTCAAAAGATCTCAGTGAAAGGTCAGACATATGTCCTTTTTTTGTTACAGCTGTTGCACCTACTAACTTATGCAACTTATACAAGTTATTTTTCGTAGACTCACTGGGAAATGACAATGACCTGTTCTGTGGACAAAGGGGAATAAGGCCCCTTTCACACGGACGGATAGAATGGTGCTTTTAGCTGCGGATTTTCTAGTTTTCTACCGCAGCTAAAAGCACACAATGCTTTCCTATGGCCTCATTCACACACAGCGTTTAGCTGCGATTTCGTTACATGCGGTTTGGTGCGAATAGAAAAAATAGAATTGAATGCGTCCAGGTGCGATGTAGCGCAGCTATATGCACATTACCGCAGGTAATCGCAGTCTTTTGTGTCAACTGCGGATAGCAGCTTGAACAAAAGAAAAAAACAACAGAAAGCACATCAAAATAAAAATGGTTGCTATGGGGATGACAATAATGGTCAACCGCAGCTAAACGCAGCCGCATGTAAACGCAGCTAATCGCAATGTACAAATGCAGCCAATCGCAGTGCCTGAAGCCTTGAATTTCACAGAACAAAAACATGCTTTTTACTGCGGCAATTTTGCCGTCCGTGTGAAAGGGGCCTAATACATATAACTTTAAACTATTTTGGAAACTCTGATGACATATCAGTAAAATTTGTAAATAAATGCATCATCTTTCACTTCTGTCAATTTCACTTTCACATCTTTCACTTTTATGCAACTGTGTAGTAACATAGGGTATAACTGCAGCCCTATGTATGATCACGTTATGATTTATACATACTAAAGCAGGATCTCCTCTTCTATTCTATCCATTCCTTCTCCCATTTGAGTCTCCAGGAGTTTTTTTATAGTGTTTTGTATATATATATATATATATATATATATATATATATATAGGAAGGCCAGTATGCTGGCCTGAAATTATGGGAGGAGTTCGAGGGGTACTTAAGCAGACCGTCCACCATCGTCAGTGTCGGCTCTAGTGCGCGGTATTCGTCGTCATCAGCCGACGCCATACGACTCGCAACGTCCGTGTAGTCGCTTTCGTCCCTTCCAGCTTCGCTCGCAGTTGATCGTATCCCCGCTCGCTGTCGCAGGTAGGACCGGCCATTACCATTCGTACGAATCGTAGCGCCGGTACACGTTTTCTTCTTTTACAAGTCACACGGTTCATAACCCCGTGTTTTCCGTCTGCATCGTATGTTTACCGGCTAGTCCAGTTGTCTTTCGAACCCTATCGCACGCACGTTACCACCGGTAGCGGCCCGCCTAGACACTACGGCTCACAGAGCTGTTGTACGAATTACTCGCAGCTCGCAAGTCTCTTACCTCAAGTCGCACATCCGATACCCAGTCGTCGGACTGGTATCCCACACTGCACTTCCTTATCCCTAGTCACTGATGCCCTACACCTCCTACGATACTCTCCCTTCACCTTACTGATGCCCCACACCTCCTACTACTCACACCATACACCGAACAGTCCGGTCCGGCTCTGGTCGCTAACAATCGGCACTACAGGCCGGACCCTCGGCAATCACAAGCCCCTTCAACTTCGAAACACCGAACAGCCGTCCGAGTCCAGCCGTATCTCCGGCGCTACGATTCGGACCCGGCAA
This sequence comes from Rana muscosa, assembly GCA_029206835.1. Taxonomy (NCBI): domain Eukaryota; kingdom Metazoa; phylum Chordata; class Amphibia; order Anura; family Ranidae; genus Rana; species Rana muscosa. The sequence goes on from CM055118.1 coordinate 289,825,878, forward strand.
TTCAAACCCCCTCCTTGCACCCGTTATCAGCCCGAATACAGGCACAGCATCGGCTCAGAGATTCGGATCTCTGGCATCCACGTTTGTTCCAAGCACAGTCGCACCACCGGCTCATCGGCTCGGATCTACAAACATCAAACTTCTAAACCATCCGAATTCAGTCGTAGCATCGGCTCAAACTTTCGGACCTATGGCATTCCCAAGCGATCCGAGTCCAGTCGCAGCACCGGCTCGTCCGACTCGGATCTTTAGCAACAAACCATTCTATCCGATCCAAACGCAGTCGTAGCATCGCCTTGACGTTCGGTCCTCTGGCATCTACGAACGATCCGAGCACAGTCGCACCACCGGCTCATCGGCTCGGATCTACAAACATCAAACTTCGAACTGATCCGAATTCAGTCGTAGCATCGGCTCAAACTTTCGGATCTAAGGCATTTACACTCGTTCCGAGTCCAGTCGCATCACCGGCTCAATCGACTCGGATCTCTAGCAACAAACCCTCCTATCCGTTTCGAACCCAGTCGTAGCATCGGCTCAAAGGTTCGGATCCTCCGCTAACATGACCGATCCGAGCACAGTCGCACCACCGGCTCATCGGCTCGGATCCACAAACTTAGAACTGATCAGACCCATCCAACCGATCCGAACCCAGTCGTAGCATCGGCTCAAAGGTGCGGATCCTCCGCTAACACGACCGACCCGAGCATAGTCGCACCACTGGCTCAAACGGTTGGATCCGCAGCATCAAACTTTCTAATCCATCTGAATCCAGTCGTAACGTCGGCTCTAAGATTCGGATCCTTTTCAAACACTATCAATTCTAGTACAGTCGCACCTCCAGCGCAGCAACTCAGCTTCCCAGCACTACAGACCCATCCTAACGATCCGAACTCAGTCGTAGCTGCAGCTCAGACGTTCAGTTAATTGGCCATTCGAAGTGCTAGTACATTACCGGTCGCATTAGCGGCGCCTCACGCTTGAATGATTCCCCGAAAATAAATAAATAAATAAATATAAAAAAAAAAAATTATTAATAATTAAAAAAAAAAAAAAAAAACATTAATAATAAATAAATGAATAAATAAATAACAATAGTCGAATGTAAATAAATTAATAGTAATAAAATGTGACTTTTCTTCATGCATTGCATACACACCTTACTTTAATTACTCCAGGTTCATCACGGACGGTCATCCCTACATACTCACAATTCACAAACTTTCCTTCTTTCGCCTCTCAGCAAGGCTACTTTCCCTCGCAATCGCTGCGAGCATACAACAAGTGGTCCAAATCAGCCACTCATCATCTCCAGTAGCAACACGGCTACTCACCTTTTCTCTGTCGCTTTCCCCACGCAGGTCAGTGTCACAGGTTTCGGGTCGACCCATGTCTCGACCTCGACCAGACTTAAACTACTAGCGCACTAGTCAGGTGCGTCAGTGCAAGGCCCCCCCTTGCTTTCTCCTCGCACTCTTTCACGACATATGTTTCTTCACATACACAATTTGACCGCTCGTGAGGCGTTAGTAACTGTCACATACTTCTGTGCACTACACTCTGTTTTCAAAGAGCGATCTGAGATCCTTCACCACACAGACAAGGTTGCCTAACATCCGCCTTGCTGGCAGTGCGAGGGTTAGCAGACCGACCACACGTCAACCACTACAGATCGAAACATTCTTACTTAGCATACCAGACTTCAGCCACTCGCCCCAGCACGCCCTGGGGGCTCTGGTTCATTAGTCTGTGCCGAGCACAGACGGCACCTGAGCTATCGGTTATCTAGCCAGTCACCTCCTGGCTCACCTCAGTTGCCTCGCATTCTTTTGAGTTTTCCAAATTTCACTCAACCGCGCTCGTACGCAAACTAATCTGTCATCTACGCCTATCGCTCCTTGCCCTGTCCTCACTGCTCTCCTTCTTCCTCCACGTTTTCTTAAACCCTTCTATCCCCTCCAAACCTCGCAAACTTACTCTAAACATATGCATTTCCCTCCTTTTAGCCGACGCCATGCCGCGAGCCGACAGCAAACTTTTGCCTCACCATCACCCTTCGCGGGTCCGGCGGTCGGCAATACACAGTCCCCCAGACCTTGGACCACCCCCAGGCCACGGCCGAACTACGACGTATGGGCATCCCCTACCTGGCCTCAGCCAGGATAGCCAAGCTTAGGCTGCTGTTTCCACCACCAGCGGCAGCCTTACCAGACACACAAGCTCCATCACAGTCGATATCCTCTGCAATTGTCCAGCTGCATGCCTTGGCGACCACACTGGCAACTGCAGTCACCGATGTCCAGGCTAGAGTAAGGGGCCCTGGAAACACGACCAGCCACGCCCCCCTTAGCCCCAGTCTCCACCGGCTGGCACAGTGCCAGCTAACACCAACTGGAGCACTATTGACACAGAACCATTCTACCGCCACTTCACGACCTTCGCTCCCCACTCTGTACAATCTGTCAATCTGCCACCCTCACGATTAATTGGTGCTCCGAGCTGAGTCGCAGACAATACGCCTCATAGATTATCAGCAAGCCATACAGTCCTCCCAGTCGGGCACACTAGGACGTCTAACTTGTGCACCAGGGGGGCGCAGCCATCTCCAACAACTTTCTAGGGTTGATTTTACCCACACTGCAAACCTCTGCACATCTGTCTCCTACTCCAGACGGCTCCCCTCGAAGTACCTGCGGCACCGAGCAGCAGAGCCCAGCTTGTCTAGGCCGCACGCACATCGGGCGGCTTGGCTTCTCTCCTCACATCCAACTCTCCCTCTAGCAGCCTTTCTAGGGCAGGGGTTCACTACAGGGTTCCACACCGGACTCATCACATTACCCGACTCTACCCATGGAAAAAAAAACAAAAAAACACACGCTCTCAGTAGCCCCGACGTAGAAGTTATCAGCACTCCACTTCAGATCGAAATGGACCGGGGGCATGCGATCAGCCCCTCCCCTCTTTTCGCAGTCACCGTTCACAGTACGGAGAGTCAGTCTTCGATCTTGTCGAGGGCAAGTTTTCTTATAAACTTGATTAGTCTACTACTTATCCGCGCCTCATTCTTCTAACGTACCCAGTTAAACTCCCTCATACCCTCACAGGAGTTCTCACTAAATACTAAACCCCCAGGAGTCCTAGGAATTCTAAAAGAGGTCTCTTAAATCAATATGCCCGTAACTAAGGAAAACGTAGGAAGCCCGGCTTAGCTCATCTCCTTCCGGACATCATCCTAGACAAACGCGCCCTGCAGGCCAGCCCACCTCTCTGTAGTTTGACTCGCAACAGGACTGTCGCCCATACGTTACCGTCACGCCAGGGTGCACTAAACACACAGCTACTATCCCTACTGGGCATGCTCAACTTCACGATGAGGTTCATTCCTCAAGGGCGATCCTTTATCTCATGCTTCTTAGTGTTTCTCTCCCAGGCACAAGACCCTGACCAAGTCATTAAGCTAGACGCAGCCGCTATAGCGGATCTGGCCATCTGGGCCCATTTCCTAGAGAACTAGCATAGTAGACCCACGTTCATCCCATCAGCATCCCTTCGTCACCACAGATAGTCAAGGACATAGCAGCTTCCACAAGCTTCATTGCAATTTTTGGCCATCATTGGTTCGCGGGTCCGTGGCTGTCAGAGATACTCACAAATCCGCGTTTAGTCAGTCCTCCTCTCTATTCGAGATCTACCCCATAGTTGCAGCGGCTCAAGTATGGGGCCGCACCTGGGCAGGACAGGCCGCCACGTTCGCCACAGATAACCAGGCCACAGCCACAGTCGTTAAAAGAGGCTGGTCAAAATCACTGGCCACCACGGCCTCCCTACGCAGGCTGTTGCTACTGTCCCTACAACATCAGTTCAGTATCCCCAGGGTCCACATCCCTGGTAAATGCAATACCTCAGCCGACGCACGTTCCCGCCTAACTATGCCTCATCCTTTCACCAGAGCCCAGAGCCGACCATGTCCGGCATCCCACGTTAGTCGCAACCAACTCTGCAACGAGATAGCACCTCCTTGGTGCTACCTCCCTCATCGATGTGTTCTATTCTTCCAATACACTAAAGGCCTACCATACTGCCTGGAAGACCGGCTGGTTCCTAGCCGCTAACCCCGGGGCGGTTCCGGAAACTCAGACATATCTGGCCTTCGTTTCCTACTGTCACACAATACCATCAGACTCTATTCAGCCGGAATTCGGCATTTATCTCTCTACTAGACCCTACCAAACCTTCCCTGTTCGCCGCTCATGCGGTCAAAACCATACCACGTGGCATCCACAGGCAGCAACCACACACTGGTACCTAACGCTTACCAGTGACCAACGCCGTATTCCAGGACATGTCTGCTATGCTTCCACGTTCCCACTTCGGTTATGACCCAGCCTGGTAATTGGAGCAGCCATTACCTAGCCTTTCCCGGTTTTCTGCGGCCCAGCGAATTTACTGTCACAAACCCGAATACCAAGTACTACGCAGGCACCACCTGACTCACCACCTAGAGTCGTTTCATCCTACACCCCATGGTGTCGGGAAACGCTACAATCTGGTCCCAGAGTAGACGTCAAACTTTCCAGACGCACAACGCCCGGTGCCCTATGGCCGTTCTAAAACAATGTATACTCTACTGCCCGACCTATCAGAGGACAGCCTCTACTACGTTTCCCAACTGAACCCCTAAGCAAGTACCAGTTCATCAGTTAAGTCAGAACGCTCCCATGCATCTTAGGCCTTAAACCCAGGTCGTTACTCAGGACATTCTTTCGCATGGGAGCAGCCTTAGCCGCATCGCGTAACAGAGTTCCAGACCACGCAATCAGGATGATGGGCAGGTGGAAGTCCACGCGTTTCGCCCGATACGTCCCCAATCCTCAAACGGACCGTCACGAGTCTCCAACAGACTCGCTCTGTTGTTATTGCCTTGTACAGTAAAACAATTCCTTCCCTAACCAAGTGTATTTTTGGCCCCTTCTCTTGGCATACGGTCCAACAGGCCAGGCCATACTTCAGGTCTTATCTGTGTTGTTAGTCTTGTGATGTGTTTATGTGATCCATATCTCTTCGGACCGAGGGCTCCGACCATAAATAGGAAGGCCAGTATGCTGGCCTGAAATTATGGGAGGAGTTCGAGGGGTACTTAAGCAGACCGTCCACCATCGTCAGTGTCGGCTCTAGTGCGCAGTACCCACCCACCCATACCCCTTTTTAGGGCACTTCCCTTCAAACAATTCTCAACAGAATTATTCATTACTTCTATCTTAGGTATGGCCCCTTCTCTTGGCATACCGTCCAACAGGCCAGGCCACACTTCAGGTCTTATCTGTGTTGTTAGTCTTGTGATGTGTTTATGTGATCCATATCTCTTCGGACTGAGGGCTCCGACCATAAATATATATATATATATATATATATATATATATATATATGTAACGGCCTCACCCTCTCTCTCTTCTTTATCGGTTACTCTGGCTCTGGTCTAGGGGTACCTTGGAGGGGAGAGCGAGGTGCGCCACGGTCCATGTCCTCTAGATTACTGCATGTAGAGGTGAAGGCCAGCATAAAATTACATTCGGGCTGTGTATACGCTCAGAGCCAAGCCTGTTCTGCTGATAACCCCCCTTTGCTCCCAGTAATTGGAGTACCACACACTGAAAACGGTCCAACACGTATTTATTCCATAATGGCAAACAATTAGTCCTTTGCGAGCAGACAGTTTGAGACCCATAGAACAGTTCAGTATTGGTGGGGAGTAGGTCAAGGCACAATCCTCAAAGAAACTGAATCGTTGAGGTTTCACTAACGGTTGCTAAGCACAGTGGCTGTTAAATGGACTTTTAGTTGCAGAGTCTCTTCCAGCGACTCTAGTGAACAGGAACTGAAGTTACCTTCGCTACGTTGCAGCCCCTGTCAGGGGGAAGATATCCCTCCAAGGGAATTACCAGAGGCCGCGCCGTCACCGGATTAATGCTGTACCGGGCTATCCAGAAGGGTTACACTCCCCGGCCTCCTCACCTCAGATACGGGTCCCAACACCTTAGGGCCCCTCGGACTCCTCCACCCTCGCGGAACCCAGTCAAAGTCCTGGGCTCCAGGCCTTGGCCGTAGTACCTCACCCCAGGCTTAAGGTGCCTGGGATGGACTCCATCCCTCGCTCTGGCCAGGTCAAGGGCACCTGGGCCCGGATCTCCGGAACGCCAGCACCCAGGCTGAAGGTGCCTGGGTGCGGCCGCGTCCTCCAACTCTGAACCCAGAGGTCAGGGCGTCCGCCCCTTTTATCCCCTCTCCCTTTGCGTCACAGCGGGTTCCCCGCCCCGCTGTACCGGCGCCAGGAAAGGACAAAAAGGTACAGTCTTGCGGTGCAGGTTCAACTCCGGCCCAGGGCGACAACGCCACCTGCAGGCCACAGGGAACCTTGCACCTCCAAGAACCACAAAAGGGATTCTCAGATTCCCTAACAATTAGTACATCTGGGCTAAATAACCCAGATGCTCCCCCCCAAATTTAAATACCCGCTACATATATATATTTATATTTATATATGTAGCGGAGCCTCACTCTCCCTCTCTGTTTCTCCTGGTTATTGGCTGGTGTGGTCTAGGGGTACCTGGGAGAGGAGAGTGCAGGAACACTACGCCAAGCTCTCCCCTCGTATGTGTATGAGGGTTGAACAAAGTCACTTAAATTACCTCCGGGTCTGCTCACTGCATACGAAGCTTCCACTTGTTCCGTGGAGATGTGTCTGCCAATAACAGAGCCCCACACCAATTAAAAGTCCAACACTCTTTTATTTCTCCATTGCAGGGTGAGCATACCAGTTGGACTTTCTGTAACAGACAGACAAGGGTGTGGATACAAGTAGGCCCAGGCACAAATGAACTCTCCTATTCCTTTGCAAGCGAATAGGCCTGACGCACGGTCTCTTCCACCGACCGTGAGATTGGTCGCTGCCACCGACCGGGTGAACTGTTGAGGCCCCTGCCATAGGCCTACTGGCAGGTCTCTGCCACTGACCTGAGCTGACTAGTTGGACCGCTGCCACCGGTCATTGAACATGAACCACCTTCCTCCATGAACTTGGCCCCTGTTCGAGAAAGACATCCCTCCGGGCGGTCTCCAGAGGTTCACCCGTTACTGGCAGTATGCTGCACCAGGTCTTCGGATGAATCCCTCCTCCGGTCCCTTATGCCTCTGGATTCGGGTGCAGCATACTGCCAGCGGAAGGCGGGACCCAGCGGAAGGTACTGGGCCCCAGGCCTCCGGCAGAGTACCTCACCCCAGACTGAAGGTGCCTGGGATGGAACACGAACTCCAAGTGTCCAGGCCTAGGCACATGTTCACATTAACATTTTTCCCCACCCATCCCACCCATCCCATCCTGGCTAAGACCGACCCCATTCTCACTGGTCTTGATGGGATGCTCTCCTGCAGAGGGGAAAATAAATGTTAAACACACAAATCGCTGACACATATATTCGTGTGAGAACAAAAAAATATCTCCACAGAGAAGTCATGTCCTACTATAAGTGTGTAAGTGAACAGTGAATATCGGTGCGCAACACTGCCACCTGGTAACTGCACTTGTTGAAGATTTCCTTTTCCCATCTTCTTCTGCAGCTCTAACTACCCCAAAGTCCATGATCACTTTGTGGGATGGAAGAATGAAGAACAAACAACGCCAACAGTCCCTCAATTACTCCAAAGAGCACAAACACCCATTAACTCGGGTACAGTCACTAGGTTTTTCCGGGAAACAACCCTGAAACGTTCAGCAGCAACAAGGTAAAGCAAGACCGGAGCCTTTTTTTTCTCCTACAAATAGAATTTTGGGTACGGCAAGACAAGGGGTTTTAAGTGCTGGTCCATTGTCTCTACATGGTATTCAACATCCTCCCCCTCTTTACGCCGAATCAATACCTTGTCAGCATGGATGTGCCGACCCAACATCCATTCTGCCTTGCAGTCCTTGAACCGTTGAGAGGATTTGGGGGAACACGCAAGGTACCTGCGGGCATGTGGGACCTGAATGTGCGTCCACACAAAATAATTGTACCGGCGTTCCCGACTGACTTCCACTTCATACAAAAGTTCCTTGGGTAAGTACGGGTATTCCCACCCGTACTCGTTAGCAACTTTTTGGCAAAAGAGGTGCTGTAGTTTCGTCAGCGGAGGCATAGTGGCCCGGTCTCCCTCACCCGGTAGGACAATGGCGTCCGGGTGACGAGGTGCCTTGATCACCTCCATTCTGGGCATAGGCGCCCGCAGCAACAGTCTCTTTTCCCCGGTGCTAGATGCAGGTGGCACCGGAGGTAGAAGGGCAGACTGGGGACGGGATCCCTCCTCAGGCGCTGGTGCCTCCACCCGGGGTGTACTATCCCCTGTAGACATGGGTGGATCCCTGACTCTGCGGGACGAGGAGAGAGGCATCTTTTCCTAGCCCTTCTTAGCAAAAGTCCATCTATGATTACGTCGTCTCCTGGATCGGAGAGCGACTCTAGGTCGGAGGTGTCACACTCCTCCGCGGGCTGGTAGCCTGTAGTGGAGGCTGAATTGCTACCCCCCGCGGGCACACAGGGCCGTGAATCCCCGATTCCTCCGCCCCAACACCAAGTCCCTCCGCCCGGCTTACCTCGGCCCAAGGTTGAGAAGGGATGTCCAGGACTCTTCCGACCGGATCCATCCGGGGCGGGCGTAGGCGAGCAGCGTGATCCACCGCGACCGCTGGACGGGGCAACCAAGCTGGTCTTCCTCTTTGGCGGTGGACGCTGGGAAACAGTGGTGACCGAATCAGCATCCTCGGATTTCTCCCGTATCTGTGATTGCGACCTCCCCTGCGGTCGCTGCAGTGCGCACAGGGATGGCTGTCAAAGCAGCGATTCCTCCTTCTTGAGTGGTGCTGCCTGTTGCGCGGTTGAGGTGGATGGTTCTGGGTTTCTCGATAGGTGGTTCCACCTCAAATAAGAATTGTCCGCAGGCCTCGCAGCGCCCGAACGGCTTCAGCTGACACACCAGTCCCGAACAGCCGGGACAAATTAAAACCCAGGGCCTCAACGTCCATGCATGAGTACAGGGCGAATTGTCCCTGGGGCTTTAGCCAAATCTCTGTATCCATCACCGGAGCAGCAGTAGTAGTCAGACTGGTGGTAGTAGGGTGAAGTGGAATCCACGACGCGTTACTGAACATGGTGACTCTCTGCTGCTCCATTGCGCACTGCATTGTTGGCGCCAAAGTCCCCACGTGTAGTCCTTCACACGATTGGACTCCTCCCCTCTTGCGCCCAGTTCGTGGGCTTTCTCCTTCTCTGGGTCACGCCCACGAACTGAGCAGGGAGGGTGTGCCTCGTGGCGCAGTGACCAATATGGCCGACCTACTCGGAACTCTTCTGGGCAGACACATTCAAATTCCAACAACTCCATTGTAGCACGAACACATCCCCGGGGCTGGAGCGCCCACGAGTAGAGGAGCTTCACTCTCCCTCTCAGCTTCTCCTGGTTATTGGCTGGTGTGGTCTAGGGGTACCTGGGAGAGGAGAGTGCAGGAACACTACGCCAAGCTCTCCCCTTGTATGTGTATGAGGGTTGAGCAAAGTCACTTAAATTACCTCCGGGTCTGCTCACTGCATACGAAGCTTCCACTTGTTCCGTGGAGATGTGTCTGCCAATAACAGAGCCCCACACCAATTAAAAGTCCAACACTCTTTTATTTCTCCATTGCAGGGTGAACATAACAGTTGGACTTTCTGTAACAGACAGACAAGGGTGTGGATACAAGTAGGCCCAGGCACAAATGAACTCTCCTATTCCTTTGCAAGCGAATAGGCCTGACGCACGGTCTCTTCCACCGACCGTGAGATTGGTCGCTGCCACCGACCGGGTGAACTGTTGAGGCCCCTGCCATAGGCCTACTGGCAGGTCTCTGCCACTGACCTGAGCTGACTAGTTGGACCGCTGCCACCGGTCATTGAACATGAACCACCTTCCTCCATGAACTTGGCCCCTGTTCGAGAAAGACATCCCTCCGGGCGGTCTCCAGAGGTTCACCCGTCACTGGCAGTATGCTGCACCAGGTCTTCGGATGAATCCCTCCTCCGGTCCCTTATGCCTCTGGATTCGGGTGCCCAACACCCAGGGCACCCTAGGACAGTCCCTCCCCGGCGGGACCCAGCGGAAGGTACTGGGCCCCAGGCCTCCGGCAGAGTACCTCACCCCAGAATGAAGGTGCCTGGGATGGAACACGAACTCCAAGTGTCCAGGCCTAGGCCGCCTGGACACCGACCGCGAACAGCAGCCCTCAGGCTGAAGGTGCCTGGGACTCCGACCCTTGTGGCGAAGATGTCAGCCCCCTTTATACCCTCTCCCAGCAAGCACAGCGGGCTCCCCGCCCCGCCGCACAACTGCTGCGAGAGGTCACAAAGAGTACGGCACTGCAGTGACGGTTCAACCCCAGCCTGAAGTGACAGCGCCACCTGCTGGGCCGCAGGGAACTGGTCATCACTGATGTTTCCACCAGATTTAAATACTCTGAAAAGTACATACCCGCTACATATATATATATATATATATATATATATATATATATATATATATATATATACAGCACTCACCCCTGAAAGGGCCTGCTGAATAGCTAAATTTCTCCTGTGCCACAAGTTACCTCCTTATTGTCCACTCAGAAACAAGCAAGCTACTGACATTCATCTTTACTGTAAAGCAGGCACATTTACTGCAACAGCTGTCTGCAGGCACCCTTATGTGCACAAATATGCACCGATCTGGCCACATAACACCAGCTCCAATTCTCCCTGGCTGTCGCCAGTAGCAATGACAAGGAAATCCAGGATCGAGCCCCCACATGTAGTGCTCTCCCTTGAAAGAACCTGCTGAATTGCCCCAGGTTCCTTTTGCCAGTTTAGTGTGGCAGCAGCCAGGCACTCTTTAGGCTCAATAAACCATCTAGAGGTTGCTTTTCTTTCAAATGTATAGCTAAATAACTGTGAAAAGGCGTAGGGAGCTGTGGGACACTCCAGAAACCATGACCAGTAACAAAGGGACAATCTTCACTCTGTATCTATTCCTAGGCCCAGGCCAGGCAAGTTTTAGCCCTAATGAACAAGGGGTTGCAGCAGCAGCAGTCATCAGAGCCCTGAAGACAGGTCTGTACTTAACAGTGTCTCTGTATACTTTGGTTTCACCTTCCAATATCCGACAGACTTTCCTAAGTGAAGTTTCCAGACCACATTCTTGGCAAGATCCCTTGTATAGCTGCAGCAAATCTCAGCAAGTAGGCCCCCCAGCTCAGTTAAATCTGGGACCTCGGTGGACACAGGCAGAATTTCAGCTTGGCTGCCTGGAAGGGCAGAAGCCCTTCAGGCTGGGAACTTCTCCTGGACAAGAACAGGGCTGTCTCAGGCCCCAGACTAATTTTGCACTCCTACTGGGCAGTGGGCACCCTCCCCTAGGGATTGGGTGAGACGACAACATAAATATTCAGACTGCTAAATTTGCCTCCTTCCAATTCACTATATTTTAGAATCCTCCAGAAGACAGGGGTAAGCAATCAAATCAGCAGCCTGCAAAGCCCAGAACACCCCAAATCAATCACAAACGACTTCATTGATTACAGTGGAGCCAAACAGAACTGGACCACAGAGCAATGGAAGAAGGTGGCCTGGCCTGATGAGCCATGTTTTTTCTTTTTGAGATCATGTGGATGGTTGGGTACATGTGCGTTGCTTACTTGGGGAAGAGATGGCACCAGGATGCAGTATGGGAAGAAGGCAGTGTGATGCCTTGGGCAATGTTCTGCTGGGAAACCTTGGATCCTGTAAATTATATGGATGTTAATGGACATGTACCACCCACCTAAACATTCTTGCTGACCAAGTACACCCCTTCATGGAAAGGGTATTCCCTGATAGCAGTGGCCTCTTTCAGCAGGATAATGCACCCAGCCACACTGCAAAAATGGTTTAAGAATGGTTAGAGGAACACAATAATGAGTTTGAGGTGTTGACTTGGCCTCCAAATTCTCCAGATCTCAACCCAGTTGGGCATCTGAAAGATGTGCTGGAAAAACAAGTCCGATCCATAGAGACCCCACCTTGCAACTTACATGATTTAAAAAATCTGCTGCTAATGGCTTGGTGCCAGATACCACAGCATACCTTCAGAGGCCTAGTGGAGTCCATTCCTGTCCTGTGTATACAACTGGAAATGAGGGGAAATCTATTCAAAGTAAGGTGAGTTTAGTCTTATCCATTACCAGAACAAGTGTTCATATTGGGTGATTCTCCCTTACCTCCTGTTTTGGTTACACCTCAAAATTTTGGATACCACCCTCACTTTCATTACCAATGACAGTCTCCAGGACAAACAGAGAAAAAGAGAATCTCCCCAGCATAACACAGATGGCAATAAAAACTTGAGGGTGTTCTGACCCCTCACCACCTAATCCTAAACCCAAAAAAATTTGTATTAAATACACTCTAAATTAAGTGCCGGTTCACACTACCGCGACTTGGGATCCGACTTGACATGAGAAATTACATGTTAGTCAGAGAGAGCCGTCTTAATGTACACTACTGAAGTCACTCCGACTTCAGAAAAGGTTCCTGTACTACTTCAAGGCGACTTCTAGGCGACTTGTACCCATTGATTTCAATGGAAGTCGCCTCCAAGTCGGATCCCCTGTCTTAACTGAAGCAACTTTCCAGGAAGTGAAAATAGTTTTCTAAGGCAAACCCCTCCCTCCCACAGAGCAGATTATTATGTGATTGGCCACTGGCAAAGTCGCCAGTCCTGAAGGCGTCTTGAAGTCGCGTTGTAAGTCTCTCCAAGTACCGCTGAAGTCGCGCTCAAGTCGTCTCCAAGTTGACTTGTAAAGTCGCGCTGGAAGTCGTGTTGCCCCAGTGTGAACCGGCACTCAGTAAAATGTTTTTTTTTTTCATTTTTTATTTTTAAATTAGCACAAGGGACAGTGCTTAGGTTAAGGCCCCTTTCACACTGGAGCTTCGGCGGCGTCAAGGGTAAACCGCCGCTATTTTTAGTGGCGCTTTACCGTCGTATTTGCAGAGGTATTCGGCTGCTAGCGGGGTGCGTTTAACTCCGCTAGCGGCCGGAAAAATGGTTAAAACCACCCGCAAAGCCCTGCAGCAGCGCTTTGCCTGTGGTATAGCCCGCACTGCCCATTCATTTCAATAGGCAGGAGCGCTCCTTCACCGCTCCAAAGATGCTGCTAGCAGGACTTTTTTTAGCGTCCTGCCATTGCACCGCTCCAGTGTGAAAGCCGAGGCTTTCACATTGGAGTGTGAGAAGCGGCTCTTTCAGGGCGCTTTCCAGGTGCTGTTTTTAGCTCTATAGCACCTGCAAAGCGCCTCAGTGTGAAAGGGGTCTTAATATGAAGTGTTCTCTGTTCTGGCGCTAGCTGTCATAAATTAAATCCACTGTCCTTTGCCCCCTTTCCATACCCCGCAGCAGTAATCTACTGAAGCTCCACAGGTTTATAGTCTGAGCCAAGAGACTTGTTACCCATTAGGAATGTGGACTATGTCCACCATTTCCGGCCCCTCCTCCATTCATAGAAGCTATGCTATAGCTATACTATAGCTTCCATGAATTAAAATCGCTCTATGAATGGAAGAGGAGGACCTTTAAATAATCTGTACCATTTCTGTGGGCATAGGCGGCACTCTTGATAAGTGTCTGTGACAGGTCCTTTGGCTCTATTAATCCCTGCAGTACCGGAAGCTGTGTTGAATGGGGGGGAGCAGAGTATTTGAATTTTGACAGCTTATAGAAGCACAAGTTACAATTTAGATTAATTGTAAAATGTAGATTAAATGTAATGCCGCGTACACACGACCGTTTCTAATGTCATTGAAAAAAACGACGTTTTTCTCGACGTGATTCTTCTCAAGCCTGCCTTGCCTACACACTATCGTGAAAAAAAATGCTTGAGCAAAGCGCTGTGACGTACAACACGTAGGACGGCACTATAAAGGGGAAGTTCCATTCGGATGGCGCCACCCTTTGGGCTGCTTTTGCTGATCCTCGTGTTAGTAAAGTTTGGTGAGAGACGATTGGCGCTTTTCAGCCTCGTGCTTTTCAGTCCGTTACAGCGTGACAAATGTGCTATCTCCATTACGAACGCTAGTTTTACCAGAACGAGCGCTCCCGTCTCATCACTTGCTTCTGAGCATGCGCATTTTTTTTCACGTCATTAAAGCCTACACACGGCCGTTTTTCATGACGAGAAAAACGACGACGTGAAAAATGACGAGAAAAATTGGAGCATGTTCCAAATTTTTAATGCCATTTTTCACGTCGTGAAAAATGCTCTGGAGCGCACACACGATAGTTTTTAATGACCAAATAAAAAAATTGCATTAGTATTGTCCCTTGTGCTGATTTTCATAAAAATAACGTTTTACCTAACCTTAGGCTTTTACCTGCTGTTGCCCATAGCAGCAAAAAGGTTGGCTTTACACATGAATTCAGAACCATAACAATGCATATTCTATTTGCGGCTAAATTACTCATAATGCACAAATGGAGAAGCTCCTTAATCCCAAATATATGGGATCGTATGCAGAACAAATACAATTACAATAATAATCAATAATAAACTAATATAGTACTATTTTTTAAATTTTTTATTTAAAACTTTAACAATGGATTAGAATGGCCGGGGCCCTTTATTATTGGTATCATATTTATTTACCAATGTATAAAACACTTCAAATTTATATAACACAAACACCTTTACTTTTGTACTATGAAATCACTTTAACTCAGCCATGACAGCTCGAGTTAATACTATAACATGTACAAAATCTCTATAACTGTCCCTTTTCATGAGAAAGGACCAAACAACATAATAAGGGCCTCGACGATGGGAGGGAGGGCGGGATGTTCCTTCTTCTTCGGTTGATCCGCCGCTGTCTGCTTCTCCTACGCAGCTGTAAAACCTTTTATAAGGGCTAGCTCGTGCCAAATTAACATGTGACTAGCCTTAGCCAATCATATTACAACAACTTTATTCAAAACTTTAAAATATAACTGTCATTTAGCCTGTAGTCTGCCCCGACCCATAGGTGGGGGGAGCAAATTCTTTGGCTCCTCCCCTTTCCTTCTGATGTCAAGAACCAACTAAACTTAATCAAAGAGTATGAATACACTTCTGCCTTAAAAAACAATACTCTTGCAAGATTTACCAACGCCTGGAAGTATTGGTTGAAATCCAAAAGGTGAATAAGTAATTATACTTCCTTTTTTGTTGTTTTTTTTTTATTATCTTCTAATGCCGTGTACACACGATCGGTTTTACTGATGAAAACAGTCTGATGGACTTTTCTCATCGGACAAACCGATCGTGTGTGGGCCCCATCGGTCTTTTTTCCATTAGTGAGAAAAAATAGAACATGTTTTAAATTTATCCGATGGGGAAAAAAAACTATAGCAAATTCCGATCGTCTGTGTGGAACTCCATCGGAGAAAAAACCCACGCATGTTCAGAATCAAGTCGACGCATGCTCAAAAGCATTGAACTTCATTTTTCTCGGCTTGTCGGAGTGTTTTACGTCACAGCGTTTGGGACGGTCGGATTTTTGACTGATGGTGTGTAGGCAAGACTGATGGAAGTCATCTTCATCGGATTTCCGATGGAAAAATCCATTGGATTAGAATCCATAGGAAATCAGATCGTGTGTACAGGGCTTGAGTTGTACCCTGGTTGAACTGATAGACTGTACCTGACAGTTTTTTTTTACTATATGTATACATGTACACATATGTGTACTACCATAATATGTTTCCTTCCTTGTATATGAAAAACTTAATAAAAATTATAAAAAAAAAAAAAAAAAAGTGGGCTTTAAAGAGGAAGTAAACCCCGGACTTTTTTCATATTTTTTTAAATATTATGATCCAACAATGTATTTGTAAGCCTTATGCCGTGTACACATGGTCGGAATTTCCGACAGAAAAAGTTCGATGGGAGCTTTTGGTCGGATATTCCGACTGTGTGTATGCTCCATCTGACTTTTTCTGTCGGAAATTCCGACAGCATTAGATAGAGAGCAGGTTCCCTATTTTTCCAACGGAAAAAAATTCCGATTGGAAAATCCGATCGTCTGTAGCAATTCCGACGCGCAAAATTCTGACGCATGCTCGGAAATAATTTGACGCATGCTCGGAAGCATTGAACTTAATTTTCTCGGCTCGTCGTAGTGTTGTACGTCACCACGTTCTTGACTGTCGAAAGTTCATAGAACTTTTGTGTGACCGTGTGTATGCAAGGCAAGCTTGAGCAGAATTCCGTCGGAAAATCCGTTCGCGTGTACGCGGCATTACACATTGAAAGGAGACTAAAATTAGGTTTTCAAAGACCTTTTTTAGCTTTTGTAAAAATTCTCTTTTTCCGGGTATCGGCCGCGCCATCTTTACTAGTGATTGCTGGCTCTTGTAAGGACGTTGTTTCCGCCCTTCCTTTCCTTCACTGTCTAAATCCCGCACATGCGCGATCGCGTCTAAACCAAACTTGATGTATGGAAGTCTCTCTGCTGCTATGGTTCACTCCCCTTGTGTGACGTCTTATACAGTCACAAGGGGAGAACCAGGAAAGGAGAGCACAGCATCGCAAGGCTTCCTCTGTGCCATTCTCAATGACAGTCAATGAGACAGCATACAGGGGATAGTGAAGTGGCACACATAGTGTGCCGTTATAGAAGCTATGGACTGCGCAAGCACCGCTGACAACACTACAGATTGCAGGACAGATTATAATGAAACAGAAAGAGTAGGTGAAATTTCACAGGCAGCTATCAGCTGCCTATTATATATAGATTAGAATGAGCTAAAGTGAAAGTGGAGGGTTTACAACCACTTTAATGCGGTTACGTTTTTCTGTGCTGAGAGCGCACTCAAAGATGGTTTTTGATCTGGACTAACAATCAGTAGCTGGCTGGACCAGCTCCCGATCAAGTAATCAGAGCTCCTGTTAGAAATCACAGGGCCCCATACAGCCTACCTGACAGGGCCCCCACGACCAAATATGACTGAGGACATAGATTTATTAGTCCCTTGCACAGATGAATGAATAGGAAATTCTCTGAAGCTTCCTGCTCATTCACAAATTGAAGCATTGTAAACACAGTTTACTATGCTTCAGTGATGAATTGACACAGGAGTGATTGGTACCGATAACTCACTGTGTTTAATCAGGAAAATAAGGGGCCAGTAAATGACATCCCCCTGTGTGCCTGCAGCAGCTGCCAGCGGGACAGGAGGGGAGCCAGCAGCACTGCAAGGGAAAGGGGCACACAAGGGGGCCCGGACAGCAGATGGAAGAGGCGCATGTGCTAAAACCAGTGCAGCCGGAAGAAGGGAGAGGAGGAGAAGTTGGCAGTGCTGCAGTGGGATCGGGGTCTGCAGTAAGACAGTACAGCCTGCCCTCCTGCTCAACAGGTGCCTGGGCCCCCCTTTTGAACTGATGGGGCCCAGTACAGGAGGGCTGGCTGTACTCCCTTATCACCGGCCCTGCTTGTAATCACTGTAATAGCCAATCACATTGGTCACATGAGCCAAACCTTTCCACTAGTGATGAGCCGAACACCCCCGGGTTCGGTTCGCACCAGAACCCGCGAACGGACCGAAAGTTCGTACGAACATTAGAACCCTATTAAATACAATGGATGCGAACGTTCGAATTCTAAAGTGCTAATTATAACAACTATTATGCATGTTATTGTCCTAAAAAGGGTTTGGGAACCCGGGTTGTGCACCAGGGGACATGTATCAATGCAAAAAGAAGTTTTAAAAACGGTCGTTTTTCGGGAGCAGTCATTTTAATGATGCATAAAGTGAAAAAAAAAAGTCAAATATTCCTTTAAATATCGTACCTGGGGGGTGTCTAAAGTATGCCTGTGAAGTGCCACGTGTTTCCCGTGTTTAGAACTGTCCCTGCACAAAATGACACTTCTAAAGGGAAAAAAAGCCATTTAAAACTGCTTGCGGCTTTAATGTAATGTCTGGTCCCGGTAATATGGATGAAAATCTTTAAGAAAAATGGCATAGCTACCCCATGACCCCCCCCCCCCTACCCCAGCCCATTACCAGCCCCTTTGGGTCTTGTATGGATATTAAGGGGAACCCCGCACATAAAATAAAAAAGGCCCTATATACTCTGAACAGCCGTATACAGGCGGTGCATACAAGACAGGGACTGTAGGTTTGTTCTTATGTAGAATCTGTTTGTAATTTTGAACAGGTACATTGTTGAAGTGTAGCTCCAGCCCAAAAATCTATTTTTAAACTTTTTGGAAAACATAGGTAAGGGTTATCACCCCTGTAACATTTGTTTTGCTGTCTGTGCCCCTGTTCAGAACATTTCACCTCACTTTCCGTCCCAATGACAACTGTTTTTGAAATGTGGTGTTTTTCTTGAAACAAGGATTGCTGATAAAGCATCAGTACAGAGGAGACACCTTTCTCCCATATTTATTCTTACAGGAGAGAATTTTCCTTCCTAGTGGTAGATTTCCTCTCACTTCCTGTTGTCTTCTTGCGTTTGCAAGTAGGAGTCGTTTGTAAGTTGGATGTTTGAAAGTAGGGACCTGCCATATATACTCTGCAGAAATAGGCCCCTTAGTTGTTGGTGTTGGCACAACACTGTAAGCACTCACAGTTACTCTTGGTTGGTGCTGGAACGCCCTGCTGTCAACTATTATATCAGGAATTTTAATTACATATAATTGTTGAACAGTGGTAGTAAAAATTGGGCCTTTGATGGTGGTGCTGGTGCCACAACACTGTAAGCCCTGACAGTTACTCTTGGTGGGTGCAGCAATGGGCCCTGCTGTGAATTATTAGATCAAGAATTGTAATCGCATGCCCCTGTTGAACAGGGGCTGAAAAATTGGACCTTTCGTGGTGGTGGTGGTGGTGGTGTTGCCACAACACTGTAAGCCCTCAGAGTTACTCTTGGTGGGTGCAGGAATGGGCCCTGCTGTGAATTATTAGATCAAGAATTGTAATTGCATGCCCCTGTTGAACAGGGGCTGAAAAATTGGGCCTTTCGTGGTGGTGGTGGTGGTGGTGGTGTTGCCACAACACTGTAAGCCCTCAGAGTTACTCTTGGTGGGTGCAGCAATGGGCCCTGCTGTGAATTATTAGATCAAGAATTGTAATTACATGCCCCTTTTGAACAGGGGCTGAAAAATTGGGCCTTTCGTGGTGGTGGTGGTGGTGGCGTTGCCACAACACTGTAAGCCCTCAGAGTTACTCTTGGTGGGTGCAGCAATGGGCCCTGCTGTGAATTATTAGATCAAGAATTGTAATTGCATGCCCCTGTTGAACAGGGGCTGAAAAATTGGGCCTTAGGCACTGGTGGCACAACACTACAACCCCTCACAGATACTGTACTTGGAGCACAGCAATGAGCCCTGTTGCAAAGTATTGCTTCAAAAATTGTAATGACACGCCCCTGTTAAACAGGGGCTGAAAAATTGGGCCTTAGGCACTGGTGCCACAACACTCCAACCCCTCACAGATACTGTACTTAGAGCACAGCAATGAGCCCTATGGCAAATTATTGCTAAAAAAATTGTAATTACACGCCCCTGTAAAACAGGGGCTGAAAAATTGGGCCTTAGCCACTGGTGGCGGCACCCATAAACAAAAATGATCTTCCAAGCTATCATCATCAATCGTATCATTGAGGACTCGGAGGAGGAGGATAGCCAGTCAACATAACAGCACAGGCACTCAGCATCAGCATCAGTCTTGAAGGGATGTGACATGTTAAAATCAATTAGTCTGTTATATCAGCATCAGGTGTGTGGTAGCTGGTGGTGATCCAAGACTGGTTCATCTTGATGAAAGTCAGTCGATCAACCGAGTCGGTGGACAGGCGCACCCTGTGATCCGTGACAAATCCTCCAGCAGCACTGAATGTGCGTTCCGAAAGAACGCTGGATGCAGGACAGGCCAGTAGCTCAATTGCAGACTGTGCAAGCTCTGGCCAGTGATCCATCCTCAAGACCCAGTAAGCCAGAGGATTTTCGGTGGGGAAGGTGTCCAAGTCTGACCTTGCCCCTAGATATTCCTGCACCATGTTTATCAGACGCTGGCGATGGTTGCTGGAACCGATCATACTTTGGGGCTGCGGACTAAAGAATTGTCTGAACGCATCGGTCAGACGGCCACCTTCCCCACCGCTCCTTCTTTGACTGGCCGAAGCCTCAGCAACTCGTTGTCCAGGACCAGGAGTTTGTAACCTCCCAGTCTCTGGGAACGCGTTGCACAGACCTTTCTGCAAGGCCTCCCGGAGTTGTCTCATCCTCTGCTCCCTCTGCGACGGTAACATAAGGTCCGCAACCTTACCCTTGTACCGTGGATCAAGGAGAGTGGCCAGCCAGTAATGGTCCCTCTCCTTGATCCGAAGAATACGAGGATCCTTCCGCAGACTTTGCAGGATCAGGGAGGCCATGCAGCGTAGGTTTGCTGAGGCATTCGCTCCGGAGTCCTCTGGGTCACTAAGGACGACATGATCCGCAGCCACCTCCTCCCAGCCACGTACAAGTCCACTGGTTTCTTGGGACTGTAAATCATCCCTAAAAGACTGCTGCTGATGATGCTGAGTGCCAGCCTCCACCTCCATGCTGACACAATCCTCCTCCTCCTCCTCCTCCTCCTCCTCCTGGTCCTCTTCCTGTGCGATGGGTGGGACAGAAGGAACACTGTCTGGGTAAAGGGGGCCTTGAGAGGCAAGGAAGTCCTCCTCTTCCTGCCTCTGTTCTGCCTCAAGTGCCCTGTCCATTATTCCACGCAGCGTGTGCTCCAACAGGTGGACAAGAGGTACAGTGTCACTGATGCATGCACTGTCACTGCTCACCATCCTCGTGGCCTCCTCAAATGGTGCCAGGACAGTGCATGCATCCCTGATCATGCCCCACTGGCGTGGAGAAAAAAAAACAAGCTCCCCTGACCCTGTCCTGGTGCCGTAGTCGCACAGGTACTCATTGATGGCCCTCTGCTGCGTGTGCAGCCGCTGCAGCATGGCCAACGTTGAGTTCCACCTGGTGGGCATGTCACATATAAGGCGGTTCTTGGGCAGGTTCAACTCCTTTTGCAGCTCAGCCAGGCGAGCACTGGCATTATAAGATCTGCGGAAATGCACACAGACTTTCCTGGCCTGCCTCAGGACATCCTGTAAGCCCGGGTACCTGCCCAAGAACCGCTGCACCACCAGGTTAAGGACGTGAGCCACACAGGGCACATGGGTCAGTTGTCCCTGTCGGAGGGCGGAGAGGAGGTTGGTGCCATTGTCGCAAACCACCAGTCCTGGCTTAAGCTGGCGTGGCGTCAACCACCTCTCGGCCTGGCCCTGCAGAGCAGACAGGACCTCTGCCCCAGTGTGGCTTCTGTCCCCCAAACACACCAGCGCAAGCACGGCATGGCATCTTTTTGCCTGCGTACTTGCGTAGCCCCTTGAACGCCTACGGAGCACCGCTGGTTCCGAGGACAAACCACAGGAAGAGGCCATGGAGGAAGAAGAAGAGGAGGGGGTGGAGGAGAGAGGTGTGTCACAACCAGTAGTAGCATTTTGGAGGCGTGGCGGTGGAACAACCTCCAACACTACTGCACCTTGTCCTGCATCCTTCCCAGCTGCCAAAAGAGTGACCCAATGGGCCGTGAAAGAAAGGTAACGTCCCTGTCCATGCCTGCTGGACCATGAGTCAGCGGTAATATGCACCTTACCGCTGACCGCCCTGTCCAGCGAGGCCAAGACATTGCCTTCCACATGCCGGTAGAGAGCCGGAATAGCCTTCCGTGAGAAAAAGTGGCGTTTGGGAACCTGCCACTGAGGAACCGCACATTGCACAAACTCACGGAAGGGGGCCGAGTCTACCAACTGAAAAGGCAGCAGTTGAAGCGCTAGCAATTTAGCCAAGCTAGCATTCAACCGCTGGGCATGTGGATGGCTGGGAGTGAACTTCTTTCGACGGTCCAGCAGCTGGGGCAGGGAAATTTGCCTGCTAGAATCGGACGTCGGTGTACTGCTAGCAGAGTGGCCGCAAGTACTTGGCTGTGACACACCTAATTCTACACCTTCATTCCTCTCAGTGCATGTTTCAGAGAGGACTGAAGTTATAGTGGGGTTGGAGATCCCAGCTGATGCGGTGCAAGGAGAGGTCCGCTTTGTTCTTTGGTGTGGGTCTTTGAGGTAGGCTTGCCAACGAGCTGCATGGCAGGTCAACATATGTCTGGTCAGGCATGTGGTACCCAAGCGGCTGATGTTTTGGCCACGCGATATACGCTTGAGACATATGTTGCAAACAGCAGCTGTGCGATCTGATGCACTAGCCTCAAAAAAGGCCCACACCAAAGAACTTTTTGAATGACGGGCAGAGGCAGCGCCCTGCACAGGCGGAGCTCTGCGGTGTGATTCCGTCGGTGTACTGCCCTTACGCTGGCCACCAAAGGGCATCCTGCCTCGTTGGAGATGTGCCTCCTCCTCATCCTCCTCCTCCTCCTCTCTCCTATTAGGCACCCACGTGGAGTCAGTGACCTCATCATCACCTCCCTCCTCATCACTGGAGCCAATCTGGCAGTATGCTGCAGCTGCTGGAACATGACTGCCAGATTGGTGTCCTTCTTGAGCATCCCCTCTGTCTGCTCTCACGCTACTGCCTTCCTCTAGCTGTGTTTCATCATCAGACCCTTCGAAACGCTGGGCATCCTCCTGGAGCATGTACCCAACACTGTGCTCAAACAGTTCGGGGGACTCCTCAGGAGGAGGACATGGTGGGTCTAGGGAAGGAGTGACTGATGATGAGTCTGACATTGATACCAGGGAAGAGGACGCTTTGGCAGCTGCTTTTCCAGTACCCTGAGCCTGGGTGAGAGAGGATGAGGAGGAGGAGGAGGGCTTGGTCATCCACTCTACCAAGTCTTCGGCATGATGTGGCTCAACATGTCCAGCTGCCGAAAAGAAGGACAAGCGTGTCCCATGGCCATGTGCTGATGACAATGCACCGCGTCCACGACCAGCACTGTTGCCCCCAGACACAGAGCCTGCTTGCCCTCTTTTATTGCCTCCTGACTGTCTGCCTCTCCTTGTTTGCCTTCCAGACATTCTAATAGATGGCCTGCAGGGAGATGGGAAAAAAGCAATAAGGGCTACCTTCAGGTGTCCTTCTCTGTCCCTTTACTTAAGGATTTCTAAATATGGTTGAGGATGATTGCTTTTGCACGGAATAGCACAACGACAATTTCCCTGACTGTCCAAAAAAACAAGGATTTCAAAGATGGTTGATGAGGAACAAGGATTCGCACAGTAAAACACACTGACACTCTCCCTACCTATAGTTTTCTGTCCCTAGAAAAAATGTTTTTTTAAAGCACACTATAGCACAAGGAGAATTTCACTCACTTTCCTTCTTTGTCCCTAGAAACAAGGATTCGCACAGTAAAACACACTGACACTCTCCCTACCTATAGTTTTCTGTCCCTAGAAAAAATGTTTTTTTAAAGCACACTATAGCACAAGGAGAATTCCCTCACTGTCCTTCCCTGTCCCTAGAAACAAGGATTCGCACAGTAAAAGACACTGACACTCTCCCTACCTATAGTTTTCTGTCCCTAGAAAAAATGTTTTTTTAAAGCACACTATAGCACAAGGAGAATTCCCTCACTGTCCTTCCCTGTCCCTAGAAACAAGGATTCGCACAGTAAAACACACTGACACTCTCCCTACCTATAGTTTTCTGTCCCTAGAAAAAATGTTTTTTTAAAGCACACTATAGCACAAGGAGAATTTCACTCACTTTCCTTCTTTGTCCCTAGAAACAAGGATTATCACAGTGAAAGAAACTGACACTCTCCCTACCTATAGTTTTCTGTCCCTAGAAAAAATGTTTTTTTAAAGCACACTATAGCACAAGGAGAATTTCACTCACTTTCCTTCTTTGTCCCTAGAAACAAGGATTATCACAGTGAAAGAAACTGACACTCTTCCTTCCTATAGTTTTCTGTCCCTAGAAAAAAATGTTTTTTTAAAGCACACTATAGCACAAGGAGAATTCCCTCACTGTCCTTCCCTGTCCCTAGAAACAAGGATTCGCACAGTAAAAGACACTGACACTGTCCCTAGAAAAAATGTTTTTTTAAAGCACACTATAGCACAAGGAGAATTTCACTCACTTTCCTTCTTTGTCCCTAGAAACAAGGATTATCACAGTGAAAGAAACTGACACTCTTCCTTCCTATAGTTTTCTGTCCCTAGAAAAAATGTTTTTTTAAAGCACACTATAGCACAAGGAGAATTCCCTCACTGTCCTTCCCTGTCCCTAGAAACAAGGATTCGCACAGTAAAACACACTGACACTCTCCCTACCTATAGTTTTCTGTCCCTAGAAAAAATGTTTTTTTAAAGCACACTATAGCACAAGGAGAATTTCACTCACTTTCCTTCTTTGTCCCTAGAAACAAGGATTATCACAGTGAAAGAAACTGACACTCTCCCTACCTATAGTTTTCTGTCCCTAGAAAAAATGTTTTTTTAAAGCACACTATAGCACAAGGAGAATTTCACTCACTTTCCTTCTTTGTCCCTAGAAACAAGGATTATCACAGTGAAAGAAACTGACACTCTCCCTACCTATAGTTTTCTGTCCCTAGAAAAAAATGTTTTTTTAAAGCACACTATAGCACAAGGAGAATTCCCTCACTGTCCTTCCCTGTCCCTAGAAACAAGGATTCGCACAGTAAAACACACTGACACTCTCCCTACCTATAGTTTTCTGTCCCTAGAAAAAATGTTTTTTTAAAGCACACTATAGCACAAGGAGAATTCCCTCACTGTCCTTCCCTGTCCCTAGAAACAAGGATTCGCACAGTAAAACACACTGACACTCTCCCTACCTATAGTTTTCTGTCCCTAGAAAAAATGTTTTTTTAAAGCACACTATAGCACAAGGAGAATTTCACTCACTTTCCTTCTTTGTCCCTAGAAACAAGGATTATCACAGTGAAAGAAACTGACACTCTTCCTTCCTATAGTTTTCTGTCCCTAGAAAAAATGTTTTTTTAAAGCACACTATAGCACAAGGAGAATTCCCTCACTGTCCTTCCCTGTCCCTAGAAACAAGGATTCGCACAGTAAAACACACTGACACTCTCCCTACCTATAGTTTTCTGTCCCTAGAAAAAATGTTTTTTTAAAGCACACTATAGCACAAGGAGAATTCCCTCACTGTCCTTCCCTGTCCCTAGAAACAAGGATTCGCACAGTAAAACACACTGACACTCTCCCTACCTATAGTTTTCTGTCCCTAGAAAAAATGTTTTTTTAAAGCACACTATAGCACAAGGAGAATTCCCTCACTGTCCTTCCCTGTCCCTAGAAACAAGGATTCGCACAGTAAAACACACTGACACTCTCCCTACCTATAGTTTTCTGTCCCTAGAAAAAATGTTTTTTTAAAGCACACTATAGCACAAGGAGAATTTCACTCACTTTCCTTCTTTGTCCCTAGAAACAAGGATTATCACAGTGAAAGAAACTGACACTCTCCCTACCTATAGTTTTCTGTCCCTAGAAAAAATGTTTTTTTAAAGCACACTATAGCACAAGGAGAATTTCACTCACTTTCCTTCTTTGTCCCTAGAAACAAGGATTATCACAGTGAAAGAAACTGACACTCTTCCTTCCTATAGTTTTCTGTCCCTAGAAAAAAATGTTTTTTTAAAGCACACTATAGCACAAGGAGAATTCCCTCACTGTCCTTCCCTGTCCCTAGAAACAAGGATTCGCACAGTAAAACACACTGACACTCTCCCTACCTATCCTTCTCTTTCCCTAAACTAAAGGAATCCAGGTTAAGCAAGAAAAAAATAAATGTCACTGTCCCTGCCTATGTTTCTCTTTCCCTGCTCCGGAACACACTACACTAGGCCGCCGTGCTGGCGGCCTTTTATAGTGTGGGGCATGTACTAAACACCCTCAGCAATAATTGGCCACAGGCATCCTGCCTGTGGCCAATCATTGCTCTCCTCGCTGCCGGCGCTGTGATTGGCCAAGCATGCGGGGTCACAGTGCATGCTTGGCCAATCACAGCGCCTGGATGACACTGCGATGGCGTAGTGCATTGTGGGCCGTTCGCGTCACTCGAATTTGGCGCGAACGGCCCAAATCGTTCGATCTTCGTCGAACGATCGAACAGCCGATGTTCGAGTCGAACGTATGTTCGACTCGAACACCGAGCTCATCCCTACTTTCCACCCTCCTGGGCATTCAGAATTTTTTAAACGGACGTTGGTAAGGGGTTAGAAGATCCATGTTCTATTAAGCTGTAACTGCCGGTTGCCTTTTACTTGACCATCAACACCATAACTATTATAGATCTTCCAAAAGAGTCTACTGTAGACCCGCCACCTCAAAATTATGAATTACACATTGCAACAGTGTGGTGCTAAAAGCTGTATGCAAGCTGAACAAATAGATGTACACAGTAGGTTATAGATATCTATAAGCATGCAAGTCCTGGATGCAAAGCTAGCATAATACAATAAGCTTCATATCCCAGCCACTCCCGTTAAAGTCATGATATACCATTTTATCCAATGGAAGTGGCAATAATGAAATAAATTTTGTTTTAAGAAAGCAATCAAGTGACCTGCACTATATAGTTCTTCCTCCTGAAGTGTAACTAGGGGGCGCTAAATCCACAGTCCTCCTATATCAGTAGCTGCTACAATTCACAGGTGTGAATTCAGCTATAACATGTTAGTTCTTACCAGTAAAATTATTAATGCTGACAGGAACTTGAACTGTTCCGCTCACCTCCACCTCCCTCACTGCATTCCAGGAATACCTTATAGGCTGGAGGACAGCACCCTAATCACCCGGCCAAGCCATGTATGAGCAGGAGAAAAACCAAAGCCATTATCTAGACCACTCACCTGTCAATCAGATCACAGAGGAATGCATGGCATTAGAATTGGTATTATTATTATTATTATTAGAGATTACAAATGTTTAAAATAAATCTACTTTCCTTTTACTGTTTGATCAATAAGTTGAGTCACATCAAATCACGTATATTCTCACACCATCACAGGTGAAATAATTTATGTGCAACATTAGGGAATATATGATGTGATCTTTTTCAAAACAGATATGGGGGAGGGGCTTCAAGAAATTCTGGAGTTGGGCTTTAACCCCCGTAGCGGTAATCCCGAGTCTGGCTCGGGTGAGTTTTTCATGCTAAGAACGGTAACCCCGAGCCAGACTCGGGATTGCATTGCAGGATACAGGGAAGTTACTTACCTTGTTCCCTGGATCCTGCGATGTCTCCCCGCCGTGTGTGTGAGCCGTGTCTCGCTCGATCCACACTGCCGAGTGCTGAGCTCTGTTCCCTGCGACGTTGCGGCGCACGGGGGCGGAGTTTGGCGCCAAATTCAAAAAGTGAAACAGACAGTATAGATACAGTATACTGTAATCTTACACATTACAGTACTGTATCAAATAATTACACATCCCCTTTGTCCTTAGTGGTCTGTTCAGTGTCCTGCATGCACTTTTATATTATAAAAACTGTTCTTTCTGCCTGGAAACTGGAGATTGTCCATAGCAACCAAAAAGTGTCCCTTTATGTCAAAAGCGGTTTTAGACCAGCTAGATAACAGCGATAATAAATTAGAATCACTTGCAGAATTGAGCGATAGCAATTTGTGGGGAAATTCGTCATCAAACACTAAATCTAATGACAGCGACAATTCTGCAACTGAGCAAATTTCAGTGTTTTTGATTTGATTACATTATTGAATAATTTTTATTATAATTACATTACTATTTGTTATAATTATTTATAGTTATTTATTATATTATAATTTATGATTTTGTGTTTCAAACTTTATCATACCCGGGATGTCTACTAGACTTTTGTTTGGTCAGGTTTAAGTAAGTAATTACTAAGAATTGCAGGCCTACAATACATAACACTAAATTTCCATGAAAAATAATTGTACCACTTTTGGTACATAATTCCAGACAGAATCATACCGCCAGGGAGGTTAAGTAGTAGTTTAAGACCCTCTAGACAGCCAGATTTATGATCAGATTAATTTAATACAAAAATAAAAATCCCCCAAAAAGTCCCAAGTTTTAAATCCAACATCAATCACTATGCCCGCTGCCCACCAACTCACCAAAAAACAAACAAACACAACCCTATGCACACAACCAATCCTGAACGCTACACATAGTCAAATGGAAGCTTCCTGAGCTATCATCAGCTATATAAGGTGGAGATAGTGGTGGTGACCTCATTGCCCAAATGTGGCCATGGCAAAACTAGAGCAGTTTTATTGCCAAAATATGGGCATGTGGCCATACATTATGCGATTATGTAACCCCCTCCAATCCTCGCCCATTTGCTTATGTTGCTGGGGATTCCTGGCCATGTAAGTGAATAGGTGGGGTGATGCCCATGGTTGGTAAGGACCGGGCATGTGCAAGCTATCGCTGCTTCCCTAGCAACCAATAAAAGGCAGAACCTGCCACATTTGTCCACTGTGAGGCCATTTTCCTTCCTGCAGAGCATCACAAATAAATAAAAAAATCAAATTTTGGGAAAAAAATATTTGACCAAAAAAAAAAAAAAGTTACTTCTGTAGCGGCCTCTTTGCATCAGCTCGTCTTTCTCTTGTCTAGGGGTACCTTAGAAGGGAGAGAGCGGGGTCACCACGCCAATCCTTCACCACAGATGTCTGTGCGGTGTAAGCAAAGTTCTTTCTCTACCTTCGGGTCAGTGTTGTGCACCTGGAGTTACCTTGAGCAATGTCCACCAGAAAAGAGCCCCACACCATTAAAGTCCAACACTCCTTTATTCTTCTCGAGTGAACAGCACAATCAGTTAGACTCCCTTAAAGAACAGAACAAACAAGGAGGTGTGGATGCGAGTAGGCCCAGACACAATGAACTCTCCACTTTCCTCCCTGAAAGTGGGCTGAGGTCTCCGAGCGGAGGGGGGGGATTTCCTTCCAGGCGGTCTCCGATGGGAGGCTCACCTGTCACTGGCAATCTGCTGCACCCGGTCTTCAAGTGAGTATCTCCCCCCGGTCAGTTACGCCTTCCGGATTCGGGTACCCAATCCCTGGGTTCCCTAGGACCTCCTTCCCTCGCTGAACTCAGTGTTGGGCACTGAGCTCCAGACCTCCATCCGAGTACCTCACCACAGGCTAAAGGTGCCTGGGATGGAACACGACCTCCGGACGTCCTCTAGGCCTAGGCCGCCTAGAGGACCGACACAAACCACCGCCCTCAGGCTGAAGGTGCCTGGGACTCGACCCTGTGACAAAGATGTCCGGCCCCTTTATACCCTCTCCCAGCAAGCACGGCGGGTTCCCCGTCCCACCATACCGCTGCCGAGGGAGGACAAAAAGGAGGCGCGGCACACAGCAATGGTTCAACCCCAGCCCAGGGCGACAGCGCCACCTGCTGGACCGCAAGGAACTGCACATCGCTGGAGTCTCTGCCAGTTTTAAATAGAGAGAAAAGTGTATACCCGCTACACTTCCTAAGAGGGTAGATCTTTTATTCCCAACCCTGCAGCTTCTTGGGTAGAGTTACATGTGAAAGTAAGGGAAGCTATGGTATGTGCTGATTGTTTTCTGAACAATGCATTTAAATAACTGTACAAACAAATATCTATGAACAGTCATGTTAAAAGGTAGACTAGCTAATTACATAAGTATAGGGAGACGTCTGCAGGCGTAGATACTTGCTATGTGGAGCTAAGACCAAGTCTCAGCATGTCTGAATAGAGGGGGACTTCATTGTCAGCCTTGCCATGTAGAGTTTCTTATGCCTATTAAAATGTTTATGGCTCCAGCGTATCTTTCCCACATGCAGTCCAGGCATTCTCTATCTCGGCAGTAAATCAGCCATTTATTATATGTCCCCCAGTGCACATTTTTACAATAACTTTATATGAAAGCATGATGGGAGTCAAAGACACATATATATATATATATATATATATATATATATATATATATATATATGAGTGGAAAATGACAGAGGGGGGAGAGAGATGGACAGAAAAAAAGAAGGAGAGAGGGCTAAAAAAATTAAGACAAAGATAGAGATATTGTAGTGACAGATGAAGATTAAATAGAAACAAAGATAAGATCTACAGAGATTAGAGAGGGATAGGTTTAAAAACATTTTAAAGAACACAGGAACCAGTTAGTGAAATATGAAATAGAAAAAGAAAAAGCTGCGCAGCTTTTTCTATTTATTCTTTGGTGTTGTATAACATTTCAGTTGGCGCTTGACGATTTATTTAAATAGCGCAGTTTAATTTTTTGCCATACTCTGTTCTTATACGTATTATTGCAGCTATTTAGCCACACTTTTGTATATCAATTTTTTACATTCTTTTTTTAATTCTCATGGACGTTTTTGAATTTAGGGCCACAAGAGTGGTCAACACTAAAGGAGTTTTTGAAGCCTTCAAGGAAGGTGAAAAAAACAGTGCAGCTTTTTCTTTTTCTTCTTTCTCTTTCTTTTTCTATTTATTCTTTTATATTCGTTGTATAACATTTCAGTTGCCGCTTGACGATTTATTTAAATAGCGCAGTTAAATTTTTTGCCATAGTGAAATATGAAAAACAGGAAGATCTTTCAATGATATGGGACATTTGTATGTCCATTGGCACAATGTAGATGACTGTCAACTATAAAGTGGAACTCCAGCCAAGACTGGTCTCCCCAATTGGGACACAGATAGCAACTAAAACCCAACCATTCCTTACTCTTCAAATCCCCAAAAAAAAAAAGAAGATGGTTAAACATGCACAGTTGCATTAGATAAGCATACTTGTGTATGCCCTAGGCAGAGACACCCACTGCAACCAATCCATCCATTGAGCCCATTGATTCCACCCTAGAGATTGGAGACCCCATGCAGAGGCCAAGGGTAGTCTGTAGTCATAGATTGATTCCCTGCCTGACTTTAGGAACAGTACTTAAAATGATGGTTGAACGATCTGAATTCTATATAACTGTTCTGCAGAACGTTTGTGAAATTAAGACAAGATTTTTTTCTTAAATACATTTTGACTTTATAAACGAGCGATGTCTTGATATACAAGTAGCGTCATGTCACAACTGAGTATAAAAGAGAAGAGAGGCACCTCCAAGTGTAGCAATATGGTTACATTTAATGAAGGTACAACATTTAGCAACTCACATGGTTGATGATTAAAACAGGCACATCTAAGTATGCAGGCATCCAGGTAAAGCTGTCCACATAGACCATCCTCCGCACCTCCATGTACGTCATCCGTTCCACGCTGCGCTCCACGAGCGCTTCAAGCCTCACTTTTAGATCGCTCTACTGCAGAGTAGTCTTCCCGGTCACGATTGCAGACTGACAGCGGGGAGAGCCGGCGGTGTGGGGCATGGTCTAAGTGGACAGCTTTACCCCGGATGCCTGCATACTTATGTAGCGATACCTTCAGTTAAGAGGGCCGCAGATTTAGTTTGGGCCCTGAAGACAGCTCTGCCAACCCCCGGCAATTTACTCGACCCCCTTCTGGCACAGTTAGTCTAGGGTAATATATATATATCTTATGCTCTATGGTTAAATTCAGACACCAATGCAGTGATAGAAGAATAACGAATTTACTTTCTACTGGCAATAAAATCAATAAAATCAACAGTTGTAACAGATCACATGAATCTATCTGCAGAGCCCTGCAGCAATAGTCACACTATAACTAGTAAGATATGGCGCACACGCAATACGTGTAACAATACCTCACTATGCGCCCTATGGCGCAGCAACTAAATAAACTATCTGGATGGCCAGGCCTGACCATGTACCTCAGTCTCTAGGGAATGAATTCTTTGCATGCATGTCTTTAAACGGTGGTGCACATTTCAGGAACACATTTGTAATCCAAAGGGTAAAAGTGCCAACACAGAACACTCCACTAGAGATCCGTTTGACTTAGTTCTGCTATGGATCTCCAGTGGGGACTTAAATATGAACTGGTGGGCCAAGGCAGTCTGTAGGCCTAACAATATTGTACAGTGTATGGTTTGTGCAGGTGCTCGCTCACCCCTCCGGACGCGATCCCAGTCCGGGAACTTCCACCTGCTGTGTCTCCACACACACAGGGTCTGCCGCGGTCTGGTCTCCGGCTCAGCAGCGGTTGAGGAAACCGAGTCAGATGCCACCCAGGCTCGCGATGGGGTGGAAGGCTCCTTTGGGTAACAGCGCAAGGCCCCAGGCCTCAGGCCTTGCACCACAGCCGATCCGCACAGGAAGATCTCTCCACTGAAGTCTTGTGTCCAAAAGAGGCCGAGCCCAGCCTCGCCTCCTCCTTATATATCCCCACCTATGAGTCTCTGGGGTGTAAACATTGCACCCTGGGTGCCGAATGGGGTTCTGGGTAAGGTAGTCCTGAGAGTCTTAAAGGAGACCCCGCTACACACTCCCCCCACTTAAACACTTTGGTCCCCAAAGATAATCCTAACATACACTGCGTACAACCCTAGACAACGTTGCGTATGATGTTGGCCTAGGAAATTCCCACCAAAACCGAGGGGTTGAATTCTCTTGCCCACAGGTCACACTATCATGAGTGGCCTGCCTAACTGTGCCAGAGAGTGAGTGGGGGCTGCCCTCCACCAAATGAACAGTGACTTGACTTTGTAGATGGCCCATTGGGGCAGCTTGATGGGGTAAAGTCTTCCTCTGGATGCAGCGTGCACATGAATGGCAGTACTCTTCTACTTCTGCCCTCATGCAGGGCCAATAGAACCGACTTCTGACGAGTTGAAAGGTCCTTTCCGCCCCTAGGTGGCCGTGATTGTCATGTAGGGCAATCAGAACAGTCTCTCGATGTTTTTCTGGAAGGAACAATTGCCATTTATCTTCCAGGTCATCAGAGGGGCCCCTTTGGTAGACCCCTCCCTGATGCACCTGCAACCTGTCCCACTCTTTCCTCAACAGGTGAGCTTCCTTTGAGGAGTGGCGCAGGAGTCTGTTTGGATCCTGATTCTCCAGGGCTTCCAGAACCAATTTCCCCATGGGGTCTTCTAATTGGTCGCATCTCAGCTCTTTCTTGGACAGTTTCGGCAGATTGTCTTCCTCCAGTTGGGTTACTCCACAGTATTGTTTGGGGACTCCTACCATGGTAACCCCTATCTCTTCTGCCCTCGAGCCTCCTCTGGCTTGTAATTCAGCCCCTTGACAAAGGGCCCGCACCCCGTCGGGTGCCACTTGAGTCCAGTCTTCTGTGTCACTGGTGAGGGCACGAGATCTCCTGGACAGAGCATCTGCATCTCGATTTCCAGCCACTGGCTTGTACTTTAGGCTGAAATTGAATCCAGACAGTGCAGCCAGCCACCTGTGTCCAGTGGCGTCCAGCTTTGCTGTGGTGAAAAGGTAGGTAAGGGGGTTGTTGTTGGTCTTCACAGTGAACTCCGCCCCATACAGGTAGTCTTTGAGCTTGTCTACTACCGCCCACTTAAGGGCCAGGAACTCCAGCTTGTGAGTGGGGTAGTTCTTCTCAGAGGGGGTCAGGCTCCTGCTCACATAGGCCACAGGCCCCAGTTATCCTTCGTGTTCTTGGTAAAGTACTCCTCCCAGACCGTCATGACTAGCATCTACATGTAGTTCATAGGGTTTGGTTGGGTCTGCGTAGGCCAAGACTGGGGCAGTGGTTAGGCTCTTCTTCAAAGCCTGGAAGGCCTCTTCACACTTCTGGTTCCACTGATCTCTGACCGACTCTCCCGGCTTCCTGGGTCCTGAGTCGTCCTCTTCCCCCTCGGTCTTGAGTAGTTCATTCAATGGTCTGGCAATTCGGGCAAATCCTTCCACAAACCTCCTGTAATAGGAGCAGAACCCTAAGAAGGATCTGAGTTCTGTTACTGTGGTGGGTCGTGGCCAGGAGGTAACTGCCTCCAACTTCTCAGGGTCTGTGGCCACCCCTTCTTCAGACACTATGTGCCCCAGATAGTTCACAGAAGACTGGTAGAACCGACACTTCTCAGGCAAAAGCTTGAGTCCCTCCTCACTGAGTCTTCTCAACACTTTTTCCAGCCTCTCTTCGTGTTCTTCCAAGGTTCTCCCAAAGACAATAACATCGTCCAGGTATACAAGGACTTCAATAAGGTTCATGTCTCCTACAGTCTTCTCCATGAGACGTTGGAAGATAGCAGGAGCTCCAGACAGTCCTTGAGGCATTCGATCAAACTCAAAGAACCCCACCGGGGTTATGAAGGCTGTCTTCTCCTTGACTTCCGGGTGCATAGGGATCTGGTAATATCCACTCTTGAGATCCATAACGCTGAACCACTTGGCTCCAGACAGACTCTGTAAAGCATCCTCTATCCTCGGAGTGGTGTACTGGTCAGGGATGGTTCTCCTGTTGAGAGTCCTGTAGTCTATACATAGCCTCAACGACCCATTCTTCTTCCTGACCACCACTTTCGGGGAGGCATAGGGGCTTCTAGACTCCCGGATCACACCAGTCCTCTTGAGTTCTGCGAGTTGTTCCCTTAGATCCTCCAGATCTGCTAGTGGGACCCGCCTGACCCTCTCTCTGAAGGGCTTGTCTTCTTGGAGGTGGATTCGATGGGTGGCACTCCTTGCACACCCCACATCGAACTCATCTTTGGAGAAGATCTTCTCCCATCTGGTCAACTGGGCCTTGGCCCTCTCTTTCCAAGCCCTGGGCAGATTCGGGTTTTCCATGGACAGCTTCTCCCAAACATCTCCTCCTTCACCCCTCCCCTTGACTTCTGACAGGGTAACCGGGGCAGCAGGGCTCACCTGGCCCAGCAGCATTCTGGCTGGGATCTCCATGGGGTCACCTGTAGTGTTCCTAACACTCACCGGAACTCTACAATGAGCCTTCTTCAGGGCCTTCAGCGGAATCACTTCAGGTATCACTTCCAGACCTGAGAACTCTCCCCTTGGGTCGGACTTCAGCACGACAAAAGGTCCAGGCTGCTCCCAAGTAAGCTTCACAGTGGCTCTGAGACAGGTTACTTCGCCGGGCTGCAACACTACCCCTTCTCTTCCAAGTCTCCACACCTTCCCTATCCCCTCTCCAGGGGGCTTCTGCTCTAGGACCAGCCGTTGGTAGGCTGTCTTCAGCATGGGGTGGATCTTGGTGGCCGCTTGCCCCTTCTCTTTCATTAGAGGGGTCAGGAGTCTTCGGACCAGGTCCGTGTTTGTCCCTACTATAAGGGAACTCTTGTTGGCTCCTGGCGGCCGAGGATGTCAAATACTTTGGCCTTCCCAGCCACAGATGGGTCAAAGGTCATCTTGATGGGCAGATAGCCATCGTAGGGGAAGCTCTGGGTTCCAATCCCCCATATTTCCAGTTCCTCTATCTTTTGGATGGGCAGATGACTCAAGTGCTTATCGTAGAAATCCCGGTATAATAGGGTCACTTGTGCCCCAGTATCCAAGATGGCTCTGGTGTAGACTCTCTCCACTTGAATGGGCACTATAGGAGATGGGCCTACCAGCTTCTCCGGATATGGCCTGGCAGGGGTCGTCTTCTTCTGGTCCTTTCCCTTCGGACTCTCTCTCGTCCAACTCCCTTTGGACTTCAGTCTTTCTTGAGCCTGGTATGCATTGATTTCCCTCCTTTCAATGGGTGTATAGACCCGCTGAGGGATATTATTGTTTTTCTTAGGTGTGCATCCCCTCTGGGGAGTGCTGTGCCTCTTCTGAGGGGTCTTGCCCCCTTTCTCTGGGGTGTATCTCTGTTGAGGAATGTGGTGTTTCCTCTGAGGGGTTTTGTCTCCTCTTTTCTTCTGCTTCGCATTCAGTTTGGAGCTCACTGAAGATGATGGGCACCCGGTTTACTCCTTCACCGGGGCCCTCTGGAGTTTCCCGCCGGCTTGCGGTTATCTGTTTTCTTCTTCTTGGGACTGGAACATGTAGCTGCAATGTGGCCAACTCCCCCACAGTTAAAACAGATTATGTCTCCCCAGTCTTGCAGAGATGCGGGTGCCGAAACAGCTGGGAACAGTTCCTTTCTTGCTACCTCTTTCTCTGGACCCTGAGTGTCTTTTGCCATCAGAGAGGTTAGCATCTCTAACAACTGAGACATTTGTGATTTCAAAGTGTCCACTTCTGAGTCCCTTTCTGGAGTCATGAGCGAGTTAACTATCACTGGTGTAGGAGCATGACTTGTCTTTATCATTGCCTGATCCTTCTGCAGTGCCTCCTCATCTCTGATGATTTTTATCAAATCAGAGTAAGTCAGTGACGTTCCTCCTTTTTCAAGTGCAACCAGACTGGATCCGAGCGTAACGCTCCCTTTAAGACTTGCTTCATTCTTGCCGCATCTGTATCTTGGGGCATCATTCCCTTCTTCAAGACAATCTTACACAGCAACTTGTTCAGTCTTCTGACATACTCTGACAGCTTCTCATTCGGCTGTTGAAAAGTATGTTCAAATTGGTAGACCATCTCTGTCACCTTTTCTAACTGACCAAACTCTTCCTGTAGCATAGCTAGACAGTCTTGAGCTGTGCAGTCTATATTTCCAAACCGGAAACTTTTCACCGCTTCTGCTGCTGCGCCTTTAAGGCTTTCTACCACTCTTTGCCTCTTCTGCGCTTCAGGCACCTTCCATGCCTCCACTGCTTGTAATGCCTGCTCCACCCAAGTATCGAAGTCTTCCTCCCCTGCAGGGACAGGGAGCTTCCCTGAGAATGTCTTTAGTCTCTGGTAGCTAGTCTCTACATGCACCGTGCTTGTCTTCTGACATTTGGTTAGCAGATCCCCTATTGCCTTTATCAATTCTGGTGATATAGCAGTGGTAGGTGCAGGCACCACCGGAGGTGTCGCCCTGTCTCCTCTTTCAGGTGGGGTACGGGCCGCAGCCTGCGGTGATCCCGTCGGTGATGGCTCCTCCTTTATAGTTACTGCATGCGCCAACCTATAGGTTCTGTTGTCTGGCGTCCGCATACACTTTCGCTTGCAAGCCTCTGGCATCCCGTCCCAGTACTCCACTAGTGCATACTGACATGAGATGTCTGGGTCTGACTTTATCTCCGTCACCCACGGTGTGTGATCTAGGGACACTGACTTCATTAACTCCTCTACCGTTTCAGTCGACCATTCCTCCCCAGGGAGACTGATGATTATTGAGCGGTTTGGGTCTGCCTTAGAGGCTTTTCACCACGCTTCTACTGCTTGTGGGTCCATGGGGTCCATGCCGGCACTTCTGGCATTCACCTGCTGTATCAGGATCCCGGACGAGAACCCCCACGTGTAGCGATACCTTCAGTTAAGAGGGCCGCAGATTTAGTTTGGGCCCTGAAGACAGCTCTGCCAACCCCCGGCAATTTACTTGACCCCCTTCTGGCACAGTTAGTCTAGGGTAATATATATATATCTTATGCTCTATGGTTAAATTCAGACACCAATGCAGTGATAGAAGAATAATGAATTTACTTTCTACTGGCAATAAAATCAACAGTTGTAACAGATCACATGAATCTATCTGCAGAGCCCTGCAGCAATAGTCACACTATAACTAGTAAGATATGGCGCACACGCGCCACGTGTAACAATACCTCACTATGCGCCCTATGGCACAGCAACTAAATAAACTATCTGGATGGCCAGGCCTGACCATGTAACTCAGTCTCTAGGGAATTAATTCTTTGCATGCAAGTCTTTAAACGGTGGTGCACATTTCAGGAACACATTTGTAATCCAAAGGGTAAAAGTGCCAACACAGAACACTCCACTAGAGATCCGTTTGACTCAGTTCTGCTATGGATCTCCAGTGGGGAC
Source organism: Rana muscosa (assembly GCA_029206835.1). NCBI lineage: Eukaryota > Metazoa > Chordata > Amphibia > Anura > Ranidae > Rana > Rana muscosa. Next base: position 289,863,716 of record CM055118.1, read on the forward strand.
TTAAATATGAACTGGTGGGCCAAGGCAGTCTGTAGGCCTAACAATATTGTACAGTGTATGGATTGAGCAGGTGCTCGCTCACCCCTCTGGACGCGATCCTAGTCCGGGAACTTCCACCTGCTGTGTCTCCACACACACAGCGTCTGCCGCGGTCTGGTCTCCGGCTCAGCAGCGGTTGAGGAAACCGAGTCCGATGCCACCCAGGCTCGCGATGGGGTGGAAGGCTCCTTTGGGTAACAGCGCAAGGCCCCAGGCCTCAGGCCTTGCACCACAGCGGATCCGCACAGGAAGATCTCTCCACTGAAGTCTCGTGTCCAAAAGACGCCGAGCCCAGCCTCGCCTCCTCCTTATATATCCCCACCCATGAGTCTCTGGGGTGTAAATATTGCACCCTGGGTGCCGAATGGGGTTCTGGGTAAGGTAGTCCTGAGAGTCCTAAAGGAGACCCCGCTACACTTAGATTTGCCTCTTTTATTCATCAACCTTGTGAGTTTTTAAATGTTGTACCTTTATTAAATGTAACCATATTGCTACACTTAGAGGTGCCTCTTTTCTCTTTTATACTCTGTAGCTCCTGATGGATTTGATGGAGTAACATATACTACGTCTATCATTGGCATATTAGGGGTTCCATAGATGACCTTTCAGCCATCCCCTAGCTACATGGGTCTGGGATTGCGAAATGTGCACCCCAGGATAGTCAAACAATCCAAGGTTTTACTGTATAGTACCAGCCTATTTCTGTGAAAATCCATCTGTTGGTTGATGTTTTCATGTTTTTCATCTGTTGGTTGATTGTTAGGGGGTGTTTGCAGAGATCAGGAGCAGCCTATGGACATAGATCAATGCACAATATCAATGCTACAATCACCTGTGTCTATTATAGTGAATATAAATAATATAACAGCTTGAAATAAAATGATATGATATACTTAAACTTGTAGAGTAATTATTTTGTAGAAGGGTAGAACCAAAATAATAACAGTGACTATAAATACTAACAAAAGGGTTGATTTACTAAAACTGGAGAGTGCAAAATCTGGTGCAGCGGTGCATGGTAGCCAATCAGCTTTCAACTTCAGTTTGTTCAATTAAGCTTTGACAAAAAATTGGAAACTGGTTTCTATGCAGAGCTGCACCAGATTTTGCACTCTCTAGTTTTAGTAAATCAACCCCAAAGTGTCCACAAAGTCCTTCACCTGGCACCCTCACAGATGGCACTGTTTCCAGTTTACTAATTATAATTTTGGGAATCTCAGAACATTTTGTTTGCTACAGCTCATTGGCACTTCTATCATCCCTGACAACACCATGGGGTTTATTTACTAAAGCTAGAGAGGGCAAAATTTGTCACAATTCTGCAGAGAACCAATCAGCTTCCAGGTTTTATTGCTAAAGCTTAATTAAACAAGCTGAGTTTAGAAGCTGATTGGTTGCTCTGCAGAATTGTGACAAATTTTGCCCTCTCTAGCTTTAGTAAATAAACCCCCCATGTGTCCTGGGAAAACCTCTTTCACAAGCTCAATTGCAAAACCTGTGAGGTCCTCCAGGGGAAAATACAACAAATATTTCTTGCTCGTACATCACGGGACACAGAGCGACATAGTCATTACTAATGGGTTATATAGATACCGTCAGGTGCTGGCACTGGCAACTTCCAAAACCGGAAGTACCCTCCCCTATATAAGCCCCTCCCATCCGGGAGCACCTCAGTTTTTTGCCAGTGTCTAAGGTGTTGGCCAAGAAGAAACATGTGTTTTTCACTGAGCTTGCGTACAGGTTCTTTTGGGCCTCAGTAAGCTATTCCGGATCCGACCAAAAAAGCTTCATAGCTAAACGGTCGGTACCCGGGCCTTGCAGAGAAGAGCAAGGTTTTGCCTGTAATGCTTCTCTTAGGAGAGCTGGACCCTGGGATCCAGAGCTCTGGTCATACCCACGACCAAGATGTTTTCTGTGCAGGGTGCTATACAGGTCCAGGGGAGTGGAATACTTGGGAACCCGGTCCCTGAAGGTTTGATTACAATGCCTGCCGTGATAGGTGAAGTTTGGGCTTTTGTGGACCAAACAAAGTCCTGCGGCGGGGAACAGGTAAGTGGGGGCCCCCAGGAACTTGGTTCTATTGGGGGACCCCCAAGCCTAATTTGTCTTTCTGTCTGTTACCTAATGGTATTCCCGCAAAATTCTGTGCATGCCTGTAACTACTAAAAAAATGTAATAATTTTTAATGGTGGTCAAGAAAAAAAAAAAAAAATAAATAATTATTTTAATATATATATTTAATATATTAGACTGCGGTACCTGTGTTTGTCCACTAGAGGCCGCTGTGGAATGTTTTCTTGTCATGTGGACTAGTTTCTTCTCAGCAGAGCAAGTCCAGGCAGATGGTGAGTTCTCTCATGGGAAACTGCTTCCTCTGCCATGTTGCAATGCTCGTCCATCCCCCGGCCTGCGGCAAAGAGGGGCCCTGGCTCTTGTCCCTAGTTTCCATTTTTTCGAAATTAGCGCCAAAGGCGCACGTGGCCGCGCGCGTGCACGCGCCTCTATATATAGAGGTGAGCCGGAAAAGGGGGCGGAGCCTGGGGGATGACGCTCTGTGCGCGCCGCAGCGCTTCTGCGCATGTGCGGGCGTCCCAGCATGATAAAAATCACAATATTGTGTGGTGAGCTGGCTATGAAGTGCAGAGACAGAGCTGGCAACATTTAAAAAAGGGCATACAGCAAGCGGTTGATACAGGCATCCCCTAGAAAGGCACATTAGTAGACACCAACTGTTTCTTATAGCAGCATTTATGCTAGACTATTGTCAGTAACTGGTGTATTTCGGCTGGAATACCTCAGCTTTGTGGCTTAGGAATATGCCGTCTAAAAACTCCGGGACTAGAAATTCCAGGAGGAATAGGGGGTCTCCATCGGGCTCTGAGGATCTTGGGCATGCTTTGGCTGCACCAGTCTCCCCTGAAGAATCAGAGGTTAGTGACCGTAGAGCACCCTCAGGAGTACCTGGTACTGTGGCTGTCCTCAGTTCACCTGCTCCTGTGTATGTAACAGAGGAGGTTTTTTCCTCAGCTCTGGGAGGGCTGGAAGAGAGATTGTCAGCATTGATCGCGGCTTCCCTGTCACAGGAGAAAAGCGCCCGATCTCCGTCTCCTCCCTCAGAGTGCCTGTTAACAGAGCAACAGTCCCATACAGGGATCGACCTACCTGAAGGGGATCAGGATGAGGTCGATTCGGTTGTAGAGGAATCAACAGTGGAAGAGCCATTCTCAGCATCACATGCTGAAAGGTTATGGGTTCAGTCCCTGACTAATATGGTCCGATCAGCATTTAAAATGCCACTTGCGGAGCCATCATCCACTTCTGTCTCCTCGTTGGGGTCGCTAAAAGCTCCCCAGACTGTTTGTTCCTTTCCGATCCATCCTTTACTGGAAGGGCTCATTTACCAGGATTGGGAGCATCCTGACAAAATATTTACTCCCCCTAAGAGATTTCCGGTGGTCTATCCCATGGAGGATAAGTTCATCAGAAAATGGAAGGTCCCTATAGTGGACGCAGCCATCTCTTGTGTGAATAAATCACTGACATGTCCGGTGGATAATGTCCAAATGTTCAAGGACCCAATAGATAAAAAATTGGAGTCCTTATTAAAATCTGCTTTTTCTACAGCAGGATTGGTAACACAACCAGCAGTGGCAGCTATTGGGGTCTGCCAAGCAGTGAAGGATCAGTTGAAACAGGTCTTAAGGGACTTGCCAGATCAGCAGGCTCTTGCCCTAGCTGATCTACCTAGAGCCTTATGCTTTGCGGTGGACGCCATAAAGGATTCAATCCATCAGGCCTCCCGCCTTACGCTGTCTGTAGTACATATGCGCAGGCTTCTATGGCTCAAAAACTGGTCTGCTGAAGCTCCCTGTAAAAAATTGCTGGTCAGCTTCCCATTTCATGGTGAGCGCTTATTTGGGGAAGACCTGGACAAGTATATCCAGAGAATTTCCAGCGGTAAAAGTACACTTTTGCCGGTTAAAAATAGAGTTAGAGGTCCCTCTTTTAAGAAGCCGGCTTCTCCAGTCCCTAGGGCATCGGCTGTGAAACAGTTCCGACGGCCTCCTCGGTCAAATCCCGGAGGTAAAAATCAGGGACAGTTGCAGGGTAACAAGAAGCCCTGGAGCAGGAGAGGTACAAAACCTCCCCCAAAGTCAAATGCATGAAGGGTTGCCCCCACTCAATCGGGTGGGGGGAAGACTTCAGTTGTTCACAGAGACCTGGCGGGACACGATCCGAGACAGATGGGTGCTCTCCGCAGTAAATCTGGGATACAAATTGGAGTTAAAAAACTCCCCTCCTTCCCGCTTTATAAGGTCAAACGTGCCAAGGGATCCCCAGAAGAGAGGATCCCTCCTGTTGGCACTGGAACAATGATTGCTCCAAGCAGTAATTATAGAGGTTCCCCTGGAAGAATGGGGGTTCGGGTTTTACTCAAACCTCTTTACAGTTCCGAAGCCAAACGGGGACGTGAGGCCCATATTAAATCTAAAAGGGCTAAACAAATTCCTACATATCAGGACTTTCCAGATGGAGTCGATCCGATCGGTAGCCACTGCCCTACAAGGGGAGGAATGGTTAGCCTCGATCGACATCAAAGATGCTTATTTGCACATTCCCATCTTTCCAGCCCACCAAAAATTTCTACGCTTTGCAGTAGAAGGGCGCCATTTTCAGTTCAGAGCCTTACCCTTCGGTCTGGCCACAGCACCACGAGTGTTCACAAAAATTCTGGCCCCATTATTGGCCAATCTAAGAACGCGAGGTGTAACGATAATGGCATATCTAGACGACTTGTTGCTGATAGACCACTCAGTGGAAAAACTAGAAGTGGTTGTTCACGAGACAATCAAGTATCTGGAATATCACGGTTGGATTATCAACCGAGACAAGTCAGCCCTAAAACCAGTCAAAAGTCTGGAATACTTGGGGCTAAGGCTGGATTCAGACCAGAGAAAAATTTTCTTGCCTCAAGAAAAGGGGTCGTCTTTGAGGGATTTGATCCACTTAGTGGGTTCAAAAAGACAGCCATCCATACGCCTGTGCATGAGGCTGCTGGGAAAAATGGTGGCATCATTCGAAGCAGTACCCTACGGTCAATTCCATTCAAGGAAGTTGCAAAGGGCCATACTGTCAGCCTGGAACAAAAAAGTTCAGGCTCTGGACTTACCAATGTCCTTGTCCCCTTCCGTTCGCAAGAGCCTCCGCTGGTGGTTGGTTCCCCAGAATCTGGAAAGAGGGAAATCCTTCAGTCCGATTTCCTGGAAGGTGGTCACTACAGATGCCAGCCTTATAGGCTGGGGAGCAGTACTGGAGCAATGGTCTCTCCAGGGCAGATGGTCGGATGCGGAAAAGGCCCTGCCCATCAATCTCTTAGAGATACGAGCAGCCCGGTATGCCCTAGTAGCATGGACATCCAAACTCCAAGGGTCCCCTGTCAGAATTCAATCAGACAATGCCACAGCAGTGGCATATATCAATCGTCAGGGGGGCACCAGGAGTCGTGCAGCCCAAAGGGAAGTAAATTACATCCTGAGATGGGCAGAAAGATATGTCCCAGCCATATCTGCGGTATTCATTCCAGGAGTGGAGAATTGGAAGGCGGACTTTCTAAGTCGCCAACAATTATGCCCAGGGGAATGGTCCCTTCATCCCGAGGTTTTCCGGACAATATGTCAGCGGTGGGGAACACCGGATGTAGATCTGCTAGCATCCAGATTCAACACAAAAGTGGACAGGTTTGTCTCTTGGACAAGGGATCCCCTAGCGTGCGGCTCGGATGCCCTAGTGTTCCCTTGGGATCAGTTCAAGCTGATATATGCATTCCCACCGCCACAATTGTTACCTCGATTACTCTGCAGAATCAGGGTAGAAAAGAAACCAGTGATTCTGGTGGCTCCAGCGTGGCCCCGAAGAGCATGGTACGCGGAGATTGTAAAAATGTCTGTGGGGAGTCCTTGGACCCTCCCACATCGTCCGGACCTGCTTTCGCAAGGACCGATATACCACCCTTCCTTACCAGCCCTAGGTTTGACGGCCTGGCTATTGAAGCCCACATTCTAAAAAAGAGAGGGCTCTCTAATGCTGTGGTATCTACCATGATCAATGCCAGGAAGCCGGTATCCAGGCAGATCTACTATAGAATCTGGAAGGCGTACATCGCCTGGTGTGAGGCCAAGAAATGGCATCCACGTAAATACGTAATAGGTAGGATTCTGGACTTCCTACAATGGGCTGTAGATAGGAAGCTTGCCTTGAGTACTATCAAGGGTCAGATTTCGGCCTTGTCAATATTTTTTCAAAGGCCCTTGGCTTCGCATTCACTAGTCAAAGCCTTTATACAAGGAGTGATGCGTATTAGTCCTCCGGTTAATATTCCCATATGTCCATGGGATCTAAACTTGGTTCTGTCGGTTTTACAGAAACAACCATTTGAACCATTACAGCATATTTCCTTGGTGCTTCTCACCAGGAAATTGATTTTTCTAGTAGCCATTTGTTCGGCTAAAAGAGTGTCGGAATTAGCAGCTATGTCCTGTAAAGAGCCATATCTGGTTATCCATAAGGACAGAGTAGTATTACGTCCTCAGCCAGCCTTTCTTCCTAAGGTGGTATCGAGGTTTCATTTGAACCAAGATGTGGTTCTTCCTTCTTTTTTCCCCAAACCTACTTCGGTAGAGGAAAAGTTATTGCATTCTTTGGATGTAGTAAGAGCAGTTAAAGCTTATCTAAAAGCCACTGCTCAGATTCGCAGAACGGATACCTTGTTTATTCTGCCGGAAGGCCCCAGAAAGGGTCAGGCAGCGTCAAAATCTACTTTAGCCAAGTGGATTCGACAGGTCATAATACAAGCCTATGGCTTGAGAAGGAGACCGCCTCCGTTCAAAGTTAGAGCGCACTCCACGAGAGCAGTTGGAACTTCATGGGCAGTGCATCACCAGGCCTCCCTGGCTCAAATCTGTAAGGCCGCAACATGGTCTTCAGTACACACGTTTACTAGGTTCTACCAGGTGGACGTTAGAAGTCAGGAGGATGTCGCCTTTGGGCGCAGTGTGTTGCAGGCCGCAAAAGATCCTCATGTCTGATAGCGCTCAGCTTATATATGGTGTATCCCCCCCCTCATTTGGCATTGCTTTAGGACATCCCATTAGTAATGACTATGTCGCTCTGTGTCCCGTGATGTACGAGAAAGAAAATAGGATTTTTATAACAGCTTACCTGTAAAATCCTTTTCTTGGAGTACATCACGGGACACAGAGCTCCCGCCCCTCTTTGGGGACACTTATTGCTTTGCTACAAAACTGAGGTGCTCCCGGATGGGAGGGGCTTATATAGGGGAGGGTACTTCCGGTTTTGGAAGTTGCCAGTGCCAGCACCTGACGGTATCTATATAACCCATTAGTAATGACTATGTCGCTCTGTGTCCCGTGATGTACTCCAAGAAAAGGATTTTACAGGTAAGCTGTTATAAAAATCCTATTTTTGATCCCAGCTCCCTGTGCACAGTAAGCATTCTGCATCTCTAGTAGGATCCTGTGCTCAGCCTCTGGTACCTGCTACAAAAGTCCATTCTCAGCACTATTTTTAAAAGGTAAACTATAATTTTATAATATAATTTTGTTGGTTACATTTTTGTGAAAGTTAATAGGATTTTAAACTGATTTTCTATCTTTTTTTACAATCTTTGATTTACAAATAAACATTTAATACATGTCAAAGGTTTCCCAGAGCACTAGGGGTTTTCTACTAAGAAAGCATATCAGGCACTTTGTCTCTCATTAAAACTTTGGATGGAGCCATCTGATAATCATTCCTCTGACTCTCCTATGAATATGCAAATCATAAAGGGCATACTTTTGTTTTATTTTTGAATTATATTGGTGAGAGATTCGAACCACCGGGGTGGGAAAGTTAAGGAAAAATCTAACATTTTGAGTAGGCAGCAGAACAGAGATAGGAAATCTTCCAACTGGGACACTTTCTTTGGTGATAACTGTCTAAAAATAGGATTTCCTCTCACTTTTTCTGGTGTGTACAGGACAGGAAGTGAAGGGAAGTCTCCCTAATGGGACACAGATAGCAACAAAAACTGACAGAGGATTTAACCATTACTTAATTTATCCCCCCCCCCCCACCAAAAAAATGGACATATGCTTTAAAGTGGACCTTTAAGTGGACCCTAAATATATTAGGGTTCCTTCCCCCATTATAAATCGCAGCTTAGCATAAAACAAATTGTAGGTGTAGCGGGTACCTCAATATGGGGGTTGCTATGTACTAAATTTAGGGGTAGTATGAGCCATAGTTGGCTCAGGTTCTCTGATTTGTTATACTGGACTCTGCTCTGCTGTAAGTGTTGTCTGGTGTGCGGTTCCCATTTGGCCTGTGGGTGGCACTGTTGCCCAGGGTCGAACCTCAGGCAACACAGTGGCGTGATTGGGTGTCCTCTCTTGGCTACTGTGCGGGGGCGGGGTTTCGCCTGCTGTGCATGCCGTCAGAGGATACATAAAGGGCAGACGCCATTAGGCGGCAGGCGTGCCCCTGGAGGAGGGCAAGGGAGTGTGCCCCATGGGGGTGTATGATCTGGTCAAGGAGTCTCGGGCACCTTTAGCCCGAGGCTACAACATTCCGGGTGGGCCCAGTACCTTCAACTGGGACTACAATTAGAACACTGGAGTCCCAGGGTACCCAGGTGAGAGGAAGCCAGGGGAGGATCGGTCCCACGGAAGAGATGAGTGATAGTAGGTCGCTGTCTCGGGAGAGGCCTGGTGACCTGTCAGAGGGAAGGATTCCTTGCTCCGCAAGATAACCCTGTAAAGTGCCCATTGGCATCATCGGTTCTTTAAGTTTACAGAGGTTCAAGTAAAGTTCTGGATTCAGGAATAACAGGATTCTGCTCTATTAGAGGATCTCCTGAACCCGTCCCAGGCGGGGGACAAAGTTACAGTATTGTTCGAGCTCCACTCCGGCTGCTAGAACTGTGACAGGGATCTATCCGGGTGAGCTAAACCCACTCGGGATCGAGTGGCGACGAGTAAGCCAAGTGGTACATGCCTGAATCTACCTCCTAACTTCGCTAGCTTCTTTCTCTCTTCAATTTCCCCGTTAACTGAGGCAAAAGGAAAATAAACTCTTTGTTGGAGTTGAAGTTGTGTGGACATTGACTTTCTTTGGGGAAGGAACATAGACTTTTCCCTATACTCTAGGAACGAGAACCAATGGATGGAGGTAACTCGCTGCAGGACCCAAAATTAAAGAACACCGCTCAACCTTCTAAACCAGGAGGATCCGGGCATGTGGCACGGTGTGCCTTTATCCCTGCAAGGTGGAGGTAAGCAGAAGAAAAGGGTCCGTGTGCTACATAGGGAAAAAAAATTATAACGTTTACCTACTTTGCACCCAGCTTCTGCTGGCAGTGCCAAGGCATCAGTGATGCCACGATCCTTACATTGTGTTTTGCCAGCTTTGGGAAGGTAAACATATAATATGTATTAACGTTTCCCTACAGTTTTTTTTTACTTTGAAGCTGCTACTTGTTATGAAGGAAGGGGACCTGATATATTAGGTTTACCTTGCTTTTTTTACTAAGGTCTGCTTTAAGCCTTACCTAATAATTATTTTAGTAATACTGTCTCAAAACATTTCAGGGCTACTTTCTGCAAAAAATCCCAGATTTATTTTAATTTCTCCTTTCACTGTCTCGTAGAGCCCACCTTCTTTCTGCTCTTTTAGGTAACAGAACATCTGCTTTTGTTTGCCTGTCAACCACACCTTGCCTGCAGCACCGCACACCGAGATTTGTATGTTAAGCCATTGCCCAGTCTATCAATTTGCTAGTGACATCACTCAGTCCGGAGGGGTCCTGAGCAAGACTGCAGGCTCAGATGTGATGCAGGCACATGCTAAAAATTCCATTCAAAAATTTCCACTTACGTTCCACTTTCAGATTTAAAAAAAAAAAATCTATCGTTAATAAAAAAAAGTGGCAGGTATAGCAAAGACACAATCCACATCCCAAAAAAAAAACCAGTATGTAACAAAATTGACACCATGCTAATAGAAATATTTAAAGAGGATCTTCAGGCTGTGTGAAAAAAAGTAAAAGCCAGCAGCTACAAAAACTGTCCTGTCCTGTCCAAAGATCCAGCACCGTCCTCACCCGGGTTGGTTCTTTACCGGTGTTTGGGTCCCCTGGGGCGTGCATGTTTACTCAGGGAAGGCGGCTGTCACTCTTTGTGGCTTCTCGTTGTTCAAGCCGCGCTGTGCTTTCTAAATGGTCAAAGAGGGGGAAGGGCCCAAACTTCCGCTCAGATCGCCCAGGTGATCGAAGCAGAAGTGGGAGGGGGTACCTGTCAAAACCAGGTAACTGCTCTCCCCCCAAAAACTTTTTTTATCTAAAAGTGCTAGAGAAAGAGGGAGGAGGCAGAAAATTTGAACTTCCGCTTTTGGTCTGCCCTGAACGCATGAAGCAGAGCTCTATTTTTCCATTTTTAAAACCAATGTTTAATGGCTTAACAGTAGTTAAAATGAAAAAAAAATGCAGATTTTGCTGTAATACTCACCATCTTCTTGGCACTGTCCCCCTGAACATCCACTGCTCTTGTGTCTTGCTGCTTGCTCTCTTCCGGGTTGAATGATGTTCAGCATGACTTAGCAGAAGCTGTCATGGACACACTTTGGGAATGCTTCACCATGTCTGCCAGGGCTGACAGTAGAGTACTGTAAAAAGTGGTTCACATGTCATAACCTCAACGCTGATCCAAACATCCCTGGGAAAAAAGGGGGAGAATTGTAAATTATATATGGGCTTTAACATCCCATGGAATATCAACATTTTGATGGTAGAAGACTGAAAAGTTACTATTAGCATGACATAGAGTGTGCTTAGTTCAAGGACTATGCAAGGTCTGGGTTTGTCTAAAGCTGACCCCATACACATTAGAATGCAATCTCCTTTAGGTTTGCCAACAGCTTTGAAGCGTGAAGGCATACCTTGCTGAATATACATTTAATAGGTTATAAAGGTAATTCATATTACAGTGTGTAGTTGTTGGTAAATCTAAAGGAGAGATTGCACAATCACACTGCATTATTGTGTTGCCTTGCATTGCACAAAAAGTAGGATTTTTAAAACAGCTTACCTGTAAAATCCTTTTCTTGGAGTACATCACGGGACACAGAGCAGCATAGTCATTACTATGTGGGTTATATAGAATTACCTTCAGGTGCTGGCACTGGCAACTTCCAAAACAAGAAGTACCCTCCCCTATATAAGCCCCTCCCATCCGGGAGTACCTCAGTTTTGTAGCAAAGCAATACGTGTCCCCAAAAGAGGGGTGGGAGCTCTGTGTCCCGTGATGTACTCCAAGAAAAGGATCTTACAGGTAAGCTGTTTTAAAAATCCTACTTTCTTGTTCATACATCACGGGACACAGAGCAGCATAGTCATTACTATGTGGGACGTCCCAAAGCAATGCCAAATGAGGGGGGGGGATACACCATACATAAGCTGGGCGCCATCAGGCATGAGGATCTTTTGCGGCCTGCAACACACTGCGCCCAAAGGCGACATCCTCCTGACTTCTAACGTCCACCTGGTAGAACCTAGTAAACGTGTGTACTGAAGACCATGTTGCGGCCTTACAAATTTGAGCCAGGGAGGCCTGGTGATGCACTGCCCATGAAGTTCCAACTGCTCTCGTGGAGTGCGCCCTAACTTTGAACGGAGGCGGTCTACTTCTCAAGCCATAGGCTTGTATTATGACCTGTCGAATCCACTTGGCTAAAGTAGATTTTGATGCTGCCTGACCCTTTCTGGGGCCTTCCGGCAGAACAAACAAAGAATCCGTTCTACGAATCTGAGCAGTGGCTTTTAGATAAGCTTTAACTGCTCTTACTACATCCAAAGAATGCAATAACTTTTCCTCTACCAAGCTTGGTTTGGGGAAAAAAGAAGGAAGAACCACATCTTGGTTCAAGTGAAACCTCGATACCACCTTAGGAAGAAAGGCTGGGTGAGGGCGTAATACTACTCTGTCCTTATGGATAACCAGATATGGCTCTTTACAGGACATGGCGGCTAATTCCGACACTCTTCTAGCCGAGCATATGGCTACTAAAAATATCAATTTTCTGGTGAGTAGAACCAAGGAAATGTGCCGCAAAGGTTCAAACGGCTGCTTCTGCAGAACCGACAGAACCAAATTTAGATCCCATGGGCATATGGGAGCTTTAATCGGTGGAATAATACGAGTCACCCCTTGCATAAAGGTTTTGACAAGTGAATGCATAGCCAGGGGCCTTTGAAATAGTATTGATAAGGCCGAAACCTGGCCCTTGATAGTACTTAAGGCAAACTTCCTGTCTACAGCCCACTGCAGGAAGTCCAGAATTCTGCCTATAACGTACTTACGTGGATGCCATTTTCTGGCCTCGCACCAAGTGATGTACGCCTTCCAAACTCTATAGTAGATCTGCCTGGATACAGGCTTCCTGGCATTGATTATAGTTGATACCACAGAGTTAGAGAGACCTCTCTTCTTTAGGATGTGGGATTCAATAGCCAGGCCGTTAAACTTAGAGTTAGTAAGGAAGGGTGGTATATCGGTCCTTGCGAAAGCAGGTCCGGACGACGTGGAAGGGTCCAAGGACTCCCCACAGACATTTTGATGATCTCCGCGTACCAGGCCCTTCGGGGCCACGCTGGAGCCACCAGGATCACCGGCTTCTTTTCCAACCTGACTCTGCGAAGGAGTCGAGGCAACAATTGTAGCGGAGGGAATGCATATATCAGTCTGAACTGATCCCAAGGGAACACCAGAGCATCCGAGCCGCAAGCGAGGGGATCCCTTGTCCGGGAGACAAATCTGTCCACCTTTGTGTTGAATCTGGATGCTAGCAGATCTACATCCGGTGTTCCCCACCGCTGACATATTGCTCGGAAGACCTCGGGATGAAGGGACCATTCCCCTGGGCATAACTGTTGGCGACTCAGAAAGTCCGCCTTCCAATTCTCCACCCCTGGAATGAAGACAGCTGATATACATGGGACATGCTTTTCTGCCCATTCCAGGATGTGACTTACTTCCCTCTGGGCTGCACGACTCCTGGTGCCTCTCTGATGATTGATATATGCCACTGCTGTGGCATTGTCTGATTGAATTCTGACAGGGGACCCTTGGAGTCTGGATGTCCAGGCTACTAGGGCGTACCGGGCTGCTCGTATCTCTAAGAGATTGATGGGCAGGGTTTTTACTACATTTGACCATCTGCCCTGGAGAGACCATTGCTCCAGTACTGCCCCCCAGCCTATAAGGCTGGCATCTGTAGTGACCACCTTCCAAGATATCGGGCTGAAGGGTTTTCCCTTCTGGAGATTCTGGGGGATCAACCACCAGCAGAGACTCTTCCGAACGGAAGGGGACAAAGCCATCGGGAAGTCTAGAGCCTGAACTTTTCCGTTCCAGGCTGACAATATGGCCCTCTGTAAATTCCTTGAGTGGAATTGGGCGTATGGCACAGCTTCGAATGATGCTACCATCTTTCCTAGCAGCCTCATGCACAGGCGTATGGACGGCTGTCTTTTTGCACAAAGCAGACGGACCAAGCCCCTCAAAGAGGATACCTTGTCTAGAGGTAAGAAAATCTTCCTCTGGTCTGAATCCAGCCGTAGCCCTAGATATACCAGGTTTTTCACTGGCTGTAGGGCTGACTTGTCCAGGTTGATGACCCAACCGTGAGATTCTAGATACTTGATTGTATCGACAATTACCACTTCTAGCTTGGCAACTGAGTGGTCCATCAACAACAGGTCGTCTAGGTATGCCATTATCGTTACACCTCGTGTTCTTAGATCGGCCAACAGTGGGGCCAGAATTTTTGTGAACACTCGTGGTGCTGTGGCCAGACCGAATGGTAAGGCTCTGAACTGAAAATGGCGCCCTTCTACTGCAAAGCGTAGAAATTTTTGATGACCTGGAAAGATGGGAATATGCAAGTAAGCATCTTTGATGTCGATCGAGGCTAACCATTCCTCCCCTTGTAGGGCAGCGGTGACCGATCGGATCGACTCCATCCGGAAAGACCGGACGTTTAGAAATTTGTTTAGACTCTTTAGGTCCAATATGGGTCTTATGTCCCCGTTTGGCTTCGGGACTGTGAAAAGGTTTGAGTAGAAACCCAACCCCCACTCTTCCATAGGAACCTCCATAATTACTCCTTGGAGCAATAGTTGTTCTAACGCCAATAGGAGAGACCCTCTTTTCAGAGGGTCTCTTGGCATGCCTGACCACATAAAATGGGAAGGAGGAGACTCTTTTAACTCCAACTTGTATCCCAGAGTTACTGCGGAGAGCACCCATCTGTCTTTGATCGTCTCCCGCCAGGTCTCTGTGAACAACTGAAGTCTTCCCCCCACCCCTTTGAGTGGGGGCAGCCCTTCATAGGCTTGACTTGGAGGCTGGTTTAGTACCCCTTCGGATCCAGGGTTTCTTATTACCCTGTGACTGTCCCTGATTTTTACCCCCTGAGTTTGACCGAGGAGGCCGTCGGAACTGCTTAGTAGCAGACGTCGCAGGGATAGGAGAGGTAGTCCTCTTAAAAGATGGACCCCTAGACCTCTTCTTACTCGGTAAGAGAGTACTTTTACCACTGGAAATCTTCTGGATATACTTATCCAGGTCCTCGCCAAAAAGGCGTTCCCCATGAAATGGGAAGCTAACTAAGAGCTTCTTACAGGGAGCTTCAGCAGACCAGTTTTTGAGCCACAGAAGCCTACGCATATGTACCAAAGACAGCGTGAGGCGGGAGGCCTGATGGATAGAATCCTTGATGGCGTCAACCGCAAAGCATAATGCTCTAGGCAGATCAGCCAGAGCCTGGGCCTGCTGGTCTGGCAAATCCCTCAGGACCATTTTCATTTGATCCTTTAAAGCTTGGCAGACCCCAATAGCTGCCACTGCTGGCTGTGTAACAGCCCCTGCTGTGGAAAAAGCAGATTTTAATAAAGATTCCAATTTTTTATCCACTGGATCTTTGAACATTTGAACATTATCTACTAAACATGTCAGTGATTTGTTCACAGAAGAGATGGCTGCATCCACCGTAGGAACATTCCATCTCTGGGTGAACTTTTCCTCCATGGGATAGATCACCGGAAATTTTTTAGGCGGAACAAATAGTTTATCAGGATGTTCCCAGTCCTGGTATATAAGTCCTTCCAATAATGGATGTATTGGAAAGGAGCAATTAACCTGGGGAGCTTTTAGCGACCCCAATGAGGAGACAGCAGTAGTTGATGGTTCAACAAGAGGCATTTTAAATGCAGATCGAACCATGTCAGTTAGGGTCTGGACCCACAATCTTTCAGTCTGTGATGCTGAAAATGGTTCATCTACTGTCGATTCCTCAAAAACAGAGTTAACCTCCTCCTGATCCCCTTCAGGTAGGTCGGTCCCTTCCTGGGACTGTTGCTCTGCCAACAGGCACTCTAATGGAGGTGATGGAGATCTGGCGCGCTTTCTTTCCTGTAGAGAAGAAGCGATCAATGCTGCCAATCTCTGCTCCAATCCCTCCAGAGTTGAGGAAAAAACCTCCTCTGTTATATATGCAGGAGCAGGTGGACTGAGGACAGCCGCAGTACCTGGCACTCCCGGGGGTTCCTTATGGGTATTAACCTCTGATTTCTCAGGGGAGGAGGGTGCAGATGACTGCTCCAGATCCTCAGAGCCCGATGGAGACCCCCTACACTTCCTGAGAGGTATATCTCGGAGTTTTTTAGGCGGCATATTCCTTAGTTCAAAGCTGAGGTATTCCAGCCGCAATACACCCCTTACTGAAATAGTCTAATGCAATTTTGCTGCTATGTACATCAGTGGGTGTCTACTAATGCGTCTTTCTGGGGATGCCTGTATCAACCGCCCGCTGTAAGCCCCTATACCATGCTACCAGCTCCTTTTCATGCTCTGTGTCCATAGCAAGCAGCGTGGACTGAGTCCTTTTATCTTGCTGGGACGCCCGCACATGCGCAGAAGCGCTGGGCGCACAGAGCGCGTCATCCGCCAGGCTCCGCCCCCTTTTTTGAAGCGAAATCTTTTAAAAAGAAAGCGTGTGTGCGCGCGCGCGTGCACGTGTGCGCTCTTGGCGCCATGTAGGGAGAGGAGCCAGGGTCCCTGTTTCACCAGGACTCGGGGATGGAAGGAAACTACTTGGCAGCATGACAGAGGAATGCAGCTTCCCTGATAGAGAGCTCACTCATCTGCCTGGACTTTTACCCTGGAAGGAATAGTCCCAAGAAAAAAGACGTTCCACAGCGGCCTCTAGTGGACAAACACAGGTACCGCACTTTTGTCTTTTTTTTTTAAAACCTCCTTTATGAAAAACATTTCCAGGTTTACAGTTTTTAAAACTTCCTTTATGAAAAAACATTTCTAGGATTTCTTAGGCATATACAGCTATTAGCGGGAATACCTTTTAGGTAACAGGCAGAAAGACATATTAGGCTTGGGGGTCCCCTCAATAGAACCAAGTTCCTGAGGGGCCCCCACTTACCTTTCCCCCGCCGCAGGACTTTGTTTGGTCCACAGAAGCCCAAACTTCACCTTTCACGGCAGGCATTGTACTAGACCTTCAGGGACCGGGTTCCCAAGGATTCCACTCCCCTGGACCTGTATAGCACCCTGCACAGATAGCCTCTTGGTTTTGGGTATGACCAGAGCTCTGGATCCCAGGGTCCAGCCCTCCTAAGAGAGGCATTACAGGCAAAACCTTGCTCTTCTCTGCAAGGCCCGGGTACCGACCGTTTAGCTATGAAGCTTTTTTGGTCGGATCCGGAATAGCTTGCTAAGGCCCAGAGAACCTGTACACAAGCCCAGATGAATACATGTTAACCTTGGCCAACACCTTAGACACTGGCAAAAAACTGAGGTACTCCCGGATGGGAGGGGCTTATATAGGGGAGGGTACTTCCTGTTTTGGAAGTTGCCAGTGCCAGCACCTGAAGGTAATTCTATATAACCCACATAGTAATGACTATGCTGCTCTGTGTCCCGTGATGTATGAACAAGAAATGCAGGTGTGTTGGTGTTCCATAGACTTTGAATGGTAATGCAGCACACCTAGTGTGCTAAAGCACATGTGCCCAATGCACAAGAGCATGCACATAGTGTCGGTGTGAAAGGGCCTTCTAACACTGCTTCATCGCTGCTCAGTGTTGTTCCATGGCATTTTTTTTTTCAGCTTCGGGGACCTTCAAAACAATTTGGGGAAGACATGATGATGTGGCAGACATGATGGTGTGGCAGACATGATGGTGGGGCAGACATGATGGTGCGGCAGACATGATGGTGGAGCAGTTATAATGGTGTGGCAGACATGATGGTGGGGCAGACATGATGGTGGGGCAGACATGATGGTGGGGCAGACATGATGTTGGGGTGGACATGATGGTGGAGCAGTTATGATGGTGTGGCAGACATGATGATGGGGCAGACATGATGGTGTGGCAGACATGATGGTGTGGCAGACATGATGGTGTGGCAGACATGATGATGGGGCAGACATGATGGTGTGGCAGACATGATGGTGGAGCAGTTATGATTGTTTGGCAGACATGAAGGTGTAGCAGACATGATGGTGGGGCAGAGATGATGGTGTGGTAGACATGATGGTGGAGCAGTTATGATGGTGTGGCAGACATGATGGTGTGGCAGACATGATGGTGGGGCAGACATGATGGTGGGGCAGACATGATGGTGGGGCAGACATGATGGTGTGGCAGACATGATGGTGTGGCAGACATGATGATGGGGCAGACATGATGGTGTGGCAGACATGATGGTGTGGCAGACATGATGGTGGAGCAGTTCTGATTGTTTGGCAGACATGAAGGTGTGGCAGACATGATGGTGGGGCAGACATGATGGTGGGGCAGACATGATGGTGTGGCAGACATGATGGTGTAGCAGTTATGATGGTGTGGCAGACATAATGGTGTGGCAGACATGATGGTGGGGCAGACATGATGATGGGGCAAACATGATGGTGTGGCAGACATGATGGTGGAGCAGTTATGATTGTTTGGCAGACATGAAGGTGTGGCAGACATGATGGTGGGGCAGACATGATGGTGGGGCAGACATGAAGGTGTAGCAGACATGATGGTGGGGCAGAGATGATGGTGTGGTAGACATGATGGTGGAGCAGTTATGATGGTGTGGCAGACATGATGGTGTGGCAGACATGATGGTGGGGCAGACATGATGGTGGGGCAGACATGATGGTGGGGCAGACATGATGGTGTGGCAGACATGATGGTGTGGCAGACATGATGATGGGGCAGACATGATGGTGTGGCAGACATGATGGTGTGGCAGACATGATGGTGGAGCAGTTCTGATTGTTTGGCAGACATGAAGGTGTGGCAGACATGATGGTGGGGCAGACATGATGGTGGGGCAGACATGATGGTGTGACAGACATGATGGTGTAGCAGTTATGATGGTGTGGCAGACATAATGGTGTGGCAGACATGATAGTGGGGCAGACATGATGGTGGGGCAGACATGATGATGGGGCAGACATGATGATGGGGCAGACATGATGGTGTGGCAGACATGATGGTGGAGCAGTTATGATTGTTTGGCAGACATGAAGGTGTGGCAGACATAATGGTGGGGCAGACATGATGGTGGGGCAGACATGATGGTGTGGCAGACATGATGGTGTGGCAGACATGATGATGGGGCAGACATGATGGTGGGGCAGTTATGATGGTGGGGCAGACATGATGGTGGGGCAGACATGATGGTGGGGCAGACATGATGATGTGGCAGACATGATGGTGGGGCAGACTTGATGGACCACTAGGTTGTTCTCTGTTGTCACTGTCTGCTGTACTTTTGCTATGACACCCTATATTTTCTACTTTTAACCCTGATGTGAGGAGAGGTAGGTGGACAGAAAGTGGAGAAGAAGGAAATGAAAAGCAGAAAGAGGAAGGAAGAAAGGGGTGGGAAAAAAAAGAAAAGAAAGTGGGGTCTGAGAGAAGTTGAAATGGGGGTAAAGCAGCAGAAAGTGGGGTTGAGAATAGGGAAGGTAAGCTGTCAACATGAATATCCCAGATAATAGCACCTGGCACTGACCAATCAGAATCATTCTGATCCTTCCTGTACGTCCTGCTGACAGAAGGAGAAGAGCAGGAATTTCAAATCTCCGAACCACTACACTGGCTGCATGGGCACTGACAGCTCATCACCCACAGAGGAGACTGGGGGAGTAAGGGTGTTAGTTTACCTTTTCATCTTTTAAACATATATATTACTTACTCCCCGCAATACCTCAGAGATCTGCAGCACCTCTTGTAACACTCCAGCCCAGGACCAGCTAAAGATACTGAGCAGATGTGGCTGTGCTTTGCTCTTGTGCTCCAGGGCACTCAATCTTAAAAATAACACAAGTTTCAGTATATTAGGAGCCCCACATTGTACATTCCACAATACTGTGGAAAGATCTTTCCTGAGGCTGCATCAGATAATCTAGCATAAAGCAAAAATTCAAAGGGAACATTACTGGGTCCTGAATACCAGCTTACCCAGTAATCCCTCTCCGATTTATAGAAAATTCTATACATGCAGTTGTACTGGGAGAGGTGTCTTATCTGATCTCCAGCACAGAAATCGCTAACACTCTTTGCGCAGTAATACAACTCCAATGGCAGATACACAGGTGCAGTGTTAACCCCTCGCTTTCCTTGGCAGGGTGACTAGGAAAAGCCTAGTGCAGCAATGCTTGAAACCCGAAATGCCTCTAATAGCCCACCTGCCTCCCACACCCTTTTCTCCTATGCTATATTTCCTGTAGATCATTCCTTACCCAAGAACAAGGTAAGGCAGGCCTTAGAAGCCCTCTGAAAATAGTACAGATTCTTCTCGCCTGGGGACCTTAAGGCATCAAGGGCCAACAGGTGAGAGATGTGCGCAGAGCAGAAGCTCTCTCGTTACTCTGCCAGATGCTTCCTTAGATTGAAATATTGTCAAGAACGCTATTTAGTATGAATTTTCAGAATTCTTCAATTTCTAAGTTGTAGGAAGCCTATCCCCAAAAATTGAAGACTTGGTAGGAGGTAAGGTGGTCTGGTCTTGCTTGCATATGCCCCAACAACAGATTTTATAATTATTACTAATGCAATTCTAAACTCACTAAAATATCATACAATCTTTACCATTTTAATGTAATTTCAAAAGCTATTTTCAATCTTTAACCACTTCAATACTGCGTCTTAGCTGAAAGATGGCTACAGCGTGGCTGTGGGAGAGCGTCCATGGATATTCTCCCAGAACACGCCTCCCACATCCCCCTGGGCCGCTCATCAGGCGCGCTCTTAGGCTGCTGTGTCCTAAAGAGCCAATCACAGTGACCTTTTAACATGTGATCAGCTGTGTCCAATCACAGCTGCTCACATGTAAACAAACTTGCCGGTTATCGGCATTCCTTTCATCTTGTGCTGCCACAGCATGAAGAAAGGAGAGCTGATAACTGGCAAGTCTGACAGGGCACATGTACACAGGGCACTGATCATTAGTGCAGCCCCATCAGTTCAAATCAGTGCCCAACAGTGCAGCCTCACAGTTCAAATCAGTGCAGCCTCACCAGTGCAATTCAGAGAAGCCTCATCAATGCTCATCAGTGCAGCCTATCAGTGTCCATCAGTGCAGCCTCATCGGTGCACATTAGTGCAGTGCCATCAGTGCAGCCTCATCAGTGCCCATCAATGCACATTAGTACAGCTTCATCAGTGCACATCATTGCCTCCTTATTAGTGCAGTCTCATCAACGCACACCAGTGAAGAAGAAAAATGTATTATTTGCAAAATATTATAACAGAAACTATAAAAAAAAATTATTTTTTTTTCATTTATTTAGCAAAATATAAAAAATCCCAGTTGTGGTTAAATGCCACTAAAAGAAAGTTCTGTCTGTCCCCAAAAAATGCTACAAATTTAAGTTGGGTATAGTTTTGCAAGCTGAAAATTAGCCTAGGCAGAAAGGGGGTGGAAGTGCCCAGTATTGAAGTGGTTAAATCGGCAGCTTTCATGAATAAAATACCTGGCCATCCTGCAATAAAGGTATTTGTTTAAGTGACAATAAACAATATCCTTATTCTCCAATAATCATCCATACATGTCCACTACTTAAAGTATCACCAAAATTAAAGGTAAAAGAAAATCCCAAATTGGGTTGTCCCTATAAAAGTAATAGAAGGGAAATCTTCCAATAGGGACACTAGTTCTGGTGTCCCTGGGGCCCCACTGGATTCCTTTAATTTGCAGGGATTTCCGCTCACTTCCTGTTTAACTATGGGATAGGAAGTGAGAGTAAATTTTCGCAATGGGATACAGATAGCAAATTAAATCTGACGTGGATTATAACCCTCCCTTCCTATCAGGACCGGTCCTAGACGGGGTGCAGGGGGTGCAGTTCACCCAGGCGCCACAGTGGTGGGGGCGCTGTGGCGCCAGAGTGCTCCCTTCTATTCTCCTCCACCTCCTCTCCTTGTCCATGTCGAGAGGCGGCTCTCCCCGCCACCCCTGTGTTTACTAAGCCTGGCGTCCCCCCTCCCTCCTCCTGTCACTGGAGGAGAGCGAAGCAGCCGCCGGAGATCAGAGCGGCTGTCTCTGTGTGGAGAGACAAGCCGCGCAGTGACGTCGCTGAGGGGGCGGTCCGTGCCTGACACGTGTTCTCCTCCTCCTCCTCTTCTCTGTGTCTGAAACTCCTGCTGCGATCTCTGCTCCACCCGGGCGGCGCGCTGCATATTGTCCTCTCCTCTCCAGCTGCCACAATGTACCGTATTGGAGGGGGGGTTGTCCTGGGGGAGTCTGTACTAATGGGGGGGTTTGTCCTGGAGGGGTCTGGACTAATGGGGGGGTTTGTCCTGGGGGGGTCTGTATTAATGGAGGGGGGTTTGTCCTGGGGGAGTCTGTACTAATGGGGGGGTTTGTCCTGGAGGGGTCTGGACTAATGGGGGGGTTGTCCTGGGGGAGTCTGTATTAATGGGGGGGTTTGTCCTGGGGGAGTCTGTACTAATGGGGGGGTTTGTCCTGGAGGGGTCTGTATTAATGGAGGGGGGTTTGTCCTGGGGAGTCTGTACTAATGGGGGGGTTTGTCCTGGAGGGGAGTCTGTACTAATGGGGGGGTTGTCCTGGGGGGAGTCTGTATTAATGGGGGGGTTTGTCCTGGGGGAGTCTGTACAAATGGGAGGGGTTTGTCCTGGAGGGGTCTGTATTAATGGAGGGGGGTTTGTCCTGGGGGGAGTCTGTACTAATGGGGGGGTTGTCCTGGAGGGGTCTGTACTAATGGAGGCGGGGTTTGTCCTGGGGGGGAGTCTGTACTAATGGGGGGGTTGTCCTGGGGGGAGTCTGTACTAATGGGGGGGTTGTCCTGGGGGGTCTGTACTAATGGAGAGGGGGTTTGTCCTGGGGGGTCTGTACTAATGGAGGGGGGTTTGTCCTGGGGGGTCTGTAGTGAGGGAGAGGTTTATACTTAGTGGGGAGTCTGCACTGACGGAGGGGGTCTATACTTAGTGGAGTGGGTCTGTACTGAGGGGCGACTATAGGTGGTGGATGGGGGGTGACACCATGTTTTACCACACTGGGTGGCACCAACCCTAGTGACTCCACTGCAGCTGCGGGCTCTTCTTTCCCCCCTCCCTCTCTTCCTCCCACTCCCTCTTACTCTCCTCCTCGCGCGATATGCTGTACTAGTGAGCGGCGCTTGCCAGCAAAGCCACCCACTATGTTTCTTCCCCCGCCTTCATATCGGCCAGGGAAGAAATAGAATAGAAAAAGGAGCAGAGAAGAGGATTGCGGGACATGTAGTTCGAGGACTGGCAGCCCCACTGTAACAAAGAAACTGCAGCCCACACAGCATGCCCAGCTGAATGGGAGAGAGAGAGCCAGGAGCCAGAGAAAGCTTTCAGGGAAGTGCACCCAGGACTCCAGAGGGAAAGGACAGTGCTGAGAGAACACCATCAGAGATAGAACCCCGCTGCCCTGCGCCACCAGAGTGAAAGCCACACAGCCTAGCGCCATCCCTGGTGGAAAAATTAATGGAGTCATTGCCAGAATACAGATCTGGGCTCTACCCAGCGGAGTCGCCACGGGCAATTCAGAGTGAGCTGACTCCTGATCAGAGGAACCATTGTTGCTGTATCGCTGGATCGGGTAAGAGGGCCGATCGGCCATTATCTACTAACGTCCATAGGAACTGCAGTCTCTGACCACCTCCTGTATTATTTCTGCAGTCTCTGACCGTCTCCTGTATTATATCTCTAGTCTCTGCCCGTCTCCTGTAGTATGTCTGCAGTCTCTGACCATCTCCTGTATTATATCTCCAGTCTCTGACCGTCTCCTGTAGTATGTCTGCAGTCTGACCATCTCCTGTAATATGTCTGCAGTCTCTGACCATCTCCTGTAATATGTCTGCACTTTCGGACCATCTCTTTTAATATGTCTACACTCTCTGACTGTCTCCTGTAATATGTCTGCACTCTCTGACTGTCTCAAGTAATATGCCTGCACTCTCTGACCATCTCCTGTACTATGATTGCAGTCTCTGACCGTCTCTTGTATCATGTCTACAGTCTCTGACCGTCTCCTGTATCATGTCTGCAGTCTCTGAGCATCTCCTGTGGTATGTTTTGGAGCACTTTCTAACAGACTCTCTAACAGAAGCCCTCTCTGTGTGTATCAGAGAGACTCCCCTCCAGGTCTCATTAGTGTACACTCTTCCTGTATTTTCTTTATTGTTAAAGCATCATGGGAGGATCCCAGGGTAACGAAGACTTCTTAGGGGAGCATCTCTGTGTTTGAGTCGTTGCCATAGAAACATTTGTAAAGGGGAGGAGTTGGTAAGATGACCACGCCCATGTGGGGGCGCCATAAATATTTCTGCACCCAGGCGTCTGTGACCCTAGGATCGGCCCTGCTTCCTATATCCAAAACGGAAAGATAAAACAGTTTTTGCCTGTAGTTGTACTTTAATAGACCTGTAATCTTTTTTTTACTGTGTTTTTTTTTTTCTGCCTCATTGTAATGTCCTCTATGAGCTCGAGAACCTCTCCTTTTCTCTCCTAAGGAATAAAGCAGTGCATGGTAGCTCCAGTCATGTACACTGCTCTATGCACACTACAAATCCCATAGCCCATAGTCCATCTCAGGAGCGAGCAAGAGAGGGTGGCTATGCTCCTACATGCAGTGGGACCATGGAAAATGAATGTAGCACTAGCCACCTTCTAACAAGAATTCAGTTCACAGCAGCAAAAAAAAGGAATTTGGAGGAGGTTTAGAGAAACAGAAGGTACTTTCTGAATTAAGAATACATACCTGAATACATTTTTGAGATGCAACAATTGATGAAAAAAGGTCATCCTGTTAAAGTTTAATTTTAAGCTTTAATTTAGATATTGCCTTTTCCCTTTTGGTGCTGTTCGGGTGGAAGCTATGCAATGCAAGCAATTGATTATTGATGATTGATTGATTGATGATTGATGTAGATAATACAAATACATAAAACATTTCTAATGAATAAATATGGATTTATATCAAAAACATATAAAGCAATAACACAGTGGAGCTCTGTCCAAATGAGATGACAGTCCAGGCAAATATACAATAAGAAACCTAAAATGCCTTTGGCACTGGTGTAAAGTGTGAACAGGCATTCCTCCATATACCAACAACCTTTAGCTGTACAGCATGTCATGTGAATACACTGCTTGTAAATCAGGCTAAATTTACACAGCCAACCGCCAAGCCCTGGTTACAGACAGTGTGCTTCCAGGGTTGGCGTTCTGCAGAGTCACGACTGCAGACAAATTATATTTAGCTAAATTTGTATGTGGCCAAAGCACAGAATGTTGCTTCATCCAGAGGCAGCCTCCTCTAAACACAGCTAGCTATGCGCCCATGGCCACCCATGTGAATGTAGCCTTAGGGGGAAAAGCAGTTGCCCTTGTTGACCTGTGGACAGCGGTCTCCTATATCCACACTTTATGAGATTGTTTAACCAGTTCCTTACCGAGCCATAGTAAAATGACGTCGGCAGGAACCTTCTCTCCCTCCGGGTGGACGTCATATGACGTCCTGGGCTTCCCGGCTGTCTAGGGGGCGCGCGCGCCCGCCGCATCGCTCGGGACCCGGTGTGCGTGCCCGGTGGCCGCGATTGCCCAGGATCACAGCAGCACCGTGGGTCTGTGTGTGTAAACACACAGATCCACGTCCTGTCAGAGGAGAGGAGACCGATGTGTGTTCCCAGTACAGAGGAACACAGATCGGTCTCCTCCCCTAGTGAGTCCCCCCTCCTACAGTTAGAATCACTCCCTAGGGAACATATTTAACCCCTTGATCACCCTCTAGTGTTAACCCCTTCCCTGCCAGTCACATTTACACAGTAGTCAGTGCAGTTTTATAGCACTAATCGCTTTTAATAATGTTAATATGTCCATCGCAATGTTACGATCACAATAAAAATCGCAGATCGCCGCCATTACTAGTAAAAAAAATAAAAAAAAAAAAAAATGCCATAAATCTATCCCAGATTTCTAGACGCTATAACTTTTGCACAAACCAATCAATTTTTACCAAAAATATGTAGAAGAATACATATCAGCCTAAACTGAGGAACATATATATATATTTTTTTTAATTGTGATATTTATTAAATCAAAAAGTAAAAAAATATTGTGTTTTTTTTCAAAATTGTCGCTTTTCTTTTGTTTATAGCGTAAAAAATAAAAACCGCAGAGGTGATCAAATATCACCATTTGTGGTGGAAAATAAACATAAAGATTTCATTTGGGTACAGTGTTGCATGACCGTGCAATTGTCATTCAAAGTGCGACAGCGCTGAAAACTAAAAATTGGTCTGGGCAGGAAGGGGGTAAAAATGCCTTGTATTGAAGTGGTTAAAGTAAACCTGTGCTGCTAATTATTAATTATTATTATACAGAATGTATATAGCGCCAACAGTTTGCGCAGTGCTTTACAACATGAGGGCAGACAGTACATTTACAAAACAATTCAATACAGGAAGAATCAGAGGGTCCTGCTCGTTAGAGCTTACAATCTAAGAGCGAGGGTCAAGTGACACAAAAGCTAATAAAAGTGGGGGTGATTTAATGGAGAAAATACAAGTACAGTAGTTAGGGGCACAATAAGCTTCTCAAGTTACATTGAAATAATGTAGTTTAGTGCATATAGACTGCCAATATGTCGCAAGCTATCGCAGTTGAAAAAGAACTACAATACGGATCCATTAATTTGTTTATTCTGTCACCATGGTCAATATAATTAAAGATGCCCGGATAGCGTTGTTAAATGAACTGGTTGATCATATCCCTAGCAACACACAAACTGATTTATTTTATTATTTTGGCGGCCAAATTTGCAATAGCCACTGTGTGGAAAAGCCTGGTGGTGGGTATCACTTTGCTGAAGCGTAAGCTGACCTGGATTATGCTTCATGAAAAGATAGCGAGTGTCTGAAGGGATAAACAACCGATATTTAATAAAATATGGAACCCCTGGCTCTCTTATTGGCAGGTACTGGATATCTAGAGGTGGTGTTCTTGGTGAGATGGCGGTAGACATGTGCATTCGTTTTCGTCCGAATGCATTTTCGTCCGAATTTCAGGTATTTTCGTTATCGTTTTAACAAACTAAAACAAAAGCACAGAATCCGAAAACCGAAAGATCCGACATAAACAAATGCTTTATTTTCGTTTTCGTTGCGACAACAGTTGGATATAGATAGGGGATTCGACGTGACGCTGACAATAACAATCTGTGTCTATCGAACCTGTGGTCGAATGTGCCTAACCTTAACTCTATTAGTCCAAGATTATTCTACATAGAGAGAAAAGATTCGACATAGAGAGAAAAGATTTGACATTATAGAGAGAAAAGATTCGACATAGAGAGAAAAGATCGCTGCTGGAATTGGGTGGGGGAAGTAAAATAAAAATAATGATGATGATGAATGTTATTGGCTGATTGTAACCAAAGAGGAGGAGCAGTAAAATAGCTAGAACTAACTTGACAATTCAACATGAACGATGAAGATTCGACAAAGCATCGAAAAACATACAAACGTCGAATCTGTCATTGAAGGCTTATGGTGTCTGTCGAAAGTTAGAAGATTCAATGGTGCAGCTAAACTGTACAACGCTGCAATCATACATTTCCGGTTAAATGCATCCGCCCATAGGCTATAGAAGAATTCTAATGTTGGTTGACTAGTAATAGTAATTAATAAATATAATTGTTACTAGTCATACAACATTAGAATTCTACTATAGCTTGTAGGCGGAACATTCGACCTGGAAATGTACGATTGCAGCATCGTACAGTTTTGCTGCTCCGTCGAATCTTCTTTGAACATTCGACAGACACCATAAGCCTTCAATGACAGATTCGACCTTAATTCATTCAGATTTTCGGACGAATGCAATTTCTAACGAAAAACGAAATAAATAAAAACGAATTTCGGGAGTAACTAAATAAATTTATTTTTCGGACGAAAGCGAAATTCTGAAACAAAATATTTCAGTGTGCACATGTCTAGATGGCGACGGACTCCTGGATCTCTGGACATCACTTATTCCCCTTTTTCTCCTTTTCTTCTTTTCTCTTTCTGCTTTTGCTCTTTTGAGACGTTCTTTGAGACGTTCTTTCAAAATTGTTCTTGATAATAATGCTGGGTCTTGTGCCACAATTTCTGGTCCTATCGAAGGTTTATCACAGTATGGAACCTGTTATATTTTTTTCAATTTATATTGTTGAAAATTTTGATGGGTTCACTTTGGATTTTTAACCTTGGGCTTGTCCCTTGAGTCTTGTAGCCTAATGATTGCGAATACTACTTGATTAAGACATAGGACTATACCGGTATCCCTTGATTTTGATACTACTTTATGCCATTACTGCTCTTGATAGCTTCAGCAATGTAAAAATGTCTAATATATTGTATTACTCTATTTTGCAAAACTAATAAAATCGATTAAAACAGAAAGACAACTTTAAAACCAAGTCTGTTCACTGACCTGCACTTTACAACTGAACTGAAAAAAATGTCTGTGTTCAAATCCAAACAGTATATGTTCATATACAACATATGAGGCGCTGGAGGGGATTCGCCATTAGGCACAGCAGACAGGGGTAAAAGGTGCCTTTTCTCTGCAATGTTTTCCAAGTTTATTGGAAAAGATAGTCATCACTAGGGATGAGCCGAACACCCCCTCCCCCCGTTCGGTTCGCACCAGAACATGTGAACAGGCGAAAATTTTTTCGAACACGCGAGCACCGTTAAAGTCTATGGGACACGAACATGAAAAATCCAAAGTGCTAATTTTAAAGGTTAATATGCAGGGAGCAGTGATTTAAATAATGCTTAAAGTGAAACAATAAACGTGAAATATTCCTTTAAATTTCGTACCTGGGGGGGTGTCTAAAGTATGCCTGTAAAGTAGCGCATGTTTCCCGTGCTTAGAATGGTCCCTGCACAAAATGTCATTTCTGAAGGAAAAAAAGTCATTTAAAACCACTTGCGGCTGTAATGAATTGTCGGGTCCCGGCAATACAGAGAAAAGTCATTGAAAAATAAAAATGCGTGGGGGTCCCCCAAAATTCCATTAACAGGCCCTTCAGATCTGTTATGGATTTTAAGGGGAACCCCGCACCAAAAAAAAAAATGGCGTGGGGTCCCCCCAAAAATCCATACCAGACCCTTATCCGAGCACGCAACCTGTCAGGCTGCAGGAAAAGAGGGGGGACGAGAGAGCACCCCCCTCCTGAACCGTACCAGGCCACATGCCCTCAACATGGGGAATTTGTCCCCATGTTGATGGGGACAAGGGCCTCATCCCCGTAACCCTTGCCCGGTGGTTGTGGGGGTCTGCGGGCGGGGGGCTTATTAGAATCTGGAAGCCCCCCCTATATGAATTGGTAACGGGGTACATTGTACCCCTAACATTTCACAAAGAAATTGTAAAAAAAAAAATTTTAAAACACACAGACACAGTTGGCATAAGTCCTTTATTAAAAATAAAAAAATTCAATTAAAAATAGTTGACTATCATAATATTCTAGGCTAAATGATGGAAAACCATCCATGGCATTTACAAGGCTGCTATAATAAGCACCACTGAAATTATTTACAGTGACTCCTTGTTGAAGAAAATAATTTACCTACTTGAGGATTCTATACATCAAAAGTTTCTAAGATATATCACCTAGGTTCAGCTCCTCTTCCCCTGCTGTTATCAGCAATTGCTGGTTGTCAAAATAATTTTCATCAAACTGATGTCAAAAGTCATAAAATTACTATGTATTAAATAGCAAGAATGGCTGTCAAAATGTAGCCTCTCCTCTGTAAAATAAAGTAATAGTGTAACAAAGCATACTTCCATTGTATTTACATTGTAGATCAAAATTATGACATCATTTAAAGAAAACCTACAAGCTAAAAAGAAAAACGAATTGTTGCATGTATTCCAATTAAATTATTATTATTATTTTTCAATGTATTAATCCTTGGTTAACCCTAAAGCCCTAATTTATGCTTTCCTCCTCTTTTCCCTCTAGCTTTTATTTTCCATGTCATTTTTTTTTTCTCATTCTTTTTTTTTGTTTGTTTTGTTTGTTATTGTTATCAGTGTTGCATTTAAAAAAAAAGCAAAAAACGTTTCCTTATTTGCAAATAACTTTGCCATGCTTTGTAGCAGAAACAGCTAGTGTCAATTTTAATGGGACAAATTATAGACTAAAATGTATACTTTTGATTGGCAGTACAACGGCTTTTTTTAACTAAAAAAAAAACTACTGTCACCATAGTATCCAAGGATGGAGCCGCTGGTTACACTCAATCTGCAGCTGTCAACATCTCAGATGGGCATATTTAATGTTAAGGGGCACACTGATGGGCACATTTTATGTTAAGGGACACGCTGATTGGCATATTTTCAGTGTGCCCCTTTACATTAGGTGTGCTCGTCAGAGTGATGCTTTACATCAGGTGTGCGTGCCCATCAGAGTGCTCCTTTACATTAGGTGCCCCCATCACTGTGCCACCTTACATCAGCTGTCCCCATCAGCGTGCCCCCTTAACAAAATAAGAGGCATGCTGATGGGCACATTTTATGTTAAGGGCCACACCAAAATATGCCAATCAGCGTGTCCCTTAACATCAAATATTCACATCTGAGATGTTGACAGCTGCAGATTGAGTGTAACCAGCGGCTCCATCCTTGGATACTATGGTGACAGTAGTATCCAAGGATAGAACCACTGGTACACTCCATTTGCAGCCGCCGGCATCTTATCGGCAGCCACCAATATCCACCTGAGCAGCTGGACATCCCTCCTACAGACTCCATACCATCACACCACAGGCATCTGTCTCACTCATATCCGCCAGTGTAGCCACCACACCGTCCTCCGCCACAGAGCCCGAGCAAGACCCACTGCTCCTCAGACGATAATAAGCACCTTCTTCACATCATACAGTGAGTTTTTTTTTTCCACCATCATTTTTTTATTGTGGTGTTTTTTTCTCTATGCACATCTGTTCTTTTACCTCCAGAAGGCTGGCGCCCTCTTCCTCTACTCGCACTCACTTCATATAGGCATTCAGGGCCTATTAGAGGAGCTGCCTCCAACTTCAAAATTTTCTGGCGTAACCGTGATAGCACCCTGCAACCTCCCCCCGCGCAACAATTTTTTTTTAGCAGCACCAACCAGCCCCCTGCTTAACAACCTGCCCTGCTCCCCAAGTGTCCCGCAGCTCAATGTTGAAAAGTTGGGAGGTATGTATGTAATGTATCCCCTCAGGGCATTCGACATGTAAGGGGTTAAATGATTATTCCTGCTATGTAATGCATCCCCTCAGGGCATTCGACGTGTAAGGGGTTAAATGATTATTCCTGCTATGTAATGCATCCCCTCAGGGCATTCGACGTGTAAGGGGTTAAATGATTATTCCTGCTATGTAATGCATCCCCTCAGGGCATTCGACGTGTAAGGGGTTAAATGATTATTCCTGCTATGTAATGCATCCCCTCAGGGCATTCAAAATGCTAAATACCTCATCATTTAACCCCTTACATGCTGAAAGTCTGAGGGGATACATTACATAGCAGGAATAATCATTTAACCCCTTACATGTCGAATGCCCTGAGGGGATAGGATACATCATGAAGCTGAGCTCAGTAAATTAATTATGCGGTTCTTGCAGGGGGGGGGGGAGCATGAGGCATGTAACTGTCTGTACTTAGGCACGCAGGCATGCTGCGTGTGAGCTGACTGGCTGGCTGGCAATGCTGCTAACATGTGGCATGGCGGTGTACAGACAGTAACATCCCCCCTCCCCCCCTTCACCGGGTGGCGTGACTCTCACTCCGGCCAAACTAACTGCTGCTGCTGCTGCTGACCCGGCCGCGGCTGCTCCGAATCCCATCTGAGCTGGCTCTCTGCCTCCCTCACAGACTCGGTCACTCACCTCCCTATTTGTAGTCAGCAGTGCCGACTGCCGAGTTCCCAGTCAGTCCCAGATGAAGTCCACTGCCAGATCCGGCGCGGTAAGGAGGGAGGGTGATGGCGGCGGCTAACAGAAGCGCGGGCGGGACTCCTCCAGGGGGAGCCTTCGCGCGCGTTCAAGGACTGGCCAGCCCTGCCACAGCACATGACTGCATTCGCCCAATCACAGGGCGCCAGCTGCCGCAACATGGCGGTCGGGACACAGTAGATGGAATCTTACTGAGTTAAGAAAAGTGACACACTGGTGCGGGATTTCGCCCCCCCCCATGTTGCGCCCGGTGCGGCGGCCCCCCTGCCCCCCCCACGCTAGGCCTCTGGGCAGAAGGACAACGGAGAGCCGGACGAAACGACGGGGAAGACCGAGCCTCCGCTAGCAAAAGAGCTAAAATAAGTTAGCGGAGGCCCGGCGGAAGAAAGAAAGAACCGGAGATCGGGAGAAGAGGGGAGAAGGCGACGGAGAAGACCGGGCCCCGCTAGCAAAAGAGTTGGAAGAAGATAGCGGAAGAAAGAACCGGAGAGCGCGACGACGACACTGGAGACCCCCGTAGTCGGAAGAAGACCCCCGGAGCTGTGCAATAAAATACTTTTAAAAACTGTGTTGTGTTTTTATTGCCATTTTTTTCCACCAGGTGAATGGGTAGGGGTACGATATACCCGATACTCATTCACATAGGGTGGGGGGGCTGGGATCTGGGGGCCCCCTTATTAAAGGGGGCTCCCGGATTCCGATAAGCCCCCCGCCCGCAGACCCCGACAATCAACGGCCAGGGTTGTCGGGAAGAGGCCCTGTCCTCATCAACATGGGGGCAGGGTGCTCTGGGGTGGGGGGGCCGCAGGTCGCCCCCCTGCCCCAGAGCACAAAACCCCCCATGTTGAGGGCATGTGGCCTGGTACAGTTCAGGAGGGAGGGGGGCCACTCTCTCATCCCCCCTCTTCTCCTGCGGCCTGCCAGGTTGCGTGCTCGGATAAGGGTCTGGTTTGGATTTTGAGGGGGACCCCCACGCCGTTTTTTTGGCGTAGGGTTCCCCTTCAAATCCAGACCAGACCCAAGGGCCTGGTATGCTCCTGGAGGGGGAACCCACGCCGTTTTTTTCTTTAAAAATTGGCGTGGAGTTCCCGTTCAGGATTCATACCAAACGCAGTGCCTGGTATTGGCGGGAATCCACGTCGGATCCCCGTCTATCGGCAATGTGTGTCGCTCATCGTGAAAGGAACATTTTTTCCTTTCCCGATGACGAGACAGCTCGGCGCTGGCTCTCGCGACGGAGCTCATAGGGTGTCAATCTTGCCGCTAGAAGCGGCGAGATTGACACAATATCGGCGGCACCTACTGTATAATTTTCATTGTTTACAAACAAACGAACAAACAGACAAATACACAAATACGTATATAGCATTAACCACTTGAGACCCGCACTATAGACGAAAGACGTCTGCAGCACGGCTCTCAAGTGCTGGGTGGACGTCCTGGATGTCCTGCTGTGTTTACATCTGGCCGCGCGCTGCAGAGGGCGTGCGGCAGGGAACAGCTGTGCCCGCTGCATCACGTGATGCCGATGCGCGTGCCTGGCGGCCGCGATGTCCGCCAGGTACACTCGATCGGCTGTTACAGAGGCAGAACGTGGATCTCTGTGTGTAAACACAGAGATCCATGTCCTGTCAGGGAGAGAGGAGACCGATGCTGTGTCCCTTGTACATAGGGACACAGATCGGTCACCTCCCCCAGTCAGTTCCCTCCCCCACACAGTAAGAATCATTAATAGGGAACATATTTAACCCCTTGATCGCCCCCTAGTGTTAACCCCTTCCCTGCCAGTCACATTTATACAGTAATCAATGCATATGTATAGCACTGTTCGCTGTATAAATGTGAATGATCCCAAAATACTGTCAAAAGTGTCCGATATGTCCGCCGCAATATCGCAGGCCTGACAAAAATCACAGATCGCCGCCATTACTAGTAAAAAAAAATATATATATAATAAAAATGTCATAATTCTATCCCCTATTTTGTAGGCACTATAACTTTTGTGCAAACCAATCACTATACGCTTATTGCGATTTTTTTTTACCAAAAATATATAGAAGAATACGTATCGGCCTAAACTGAGAAAAAAATATGTTTTTTTTAAAAAAATGGGATATTATTATAACAAAAAGTAAAAAAAATATTGTGGTTTTTTTCTAAATTTTCTGTCTTTTTTTGTTTATAGCGCAAAAAATAAAAACCACAGAGGTGATCAAATACCCCCTAAAGAAAGCTCTATTTGTGGGAAAAAAATGATAAAAATATAATTTGGGTACAGTGTTGTATGACCGTGCAATTGTCATTCAAAGTGCGTCAGCGCTGAAAGCTGAAAATTGGTGTGGGTACGAAGGGGGTTTAAGTGCCCAGTAAGCAAGTGGTTAAGGGAGCAAACAGTGCTCATTCGGTAATGAAGTACAGTTACATGGTATCCAGCCAGTGAGTACATATCAATAGAGGAGTTTCAATGTTACCTTCTAAATCCCAGTATAATGACTAGAAGTCAACTAATATTTTCAGGGAACTCAAGGAGCAGGTGTATAGTGCAATCTGAACTAACCCATGCACTCCAGATCTTATGAAACTTTTTTGGGCATCATACGTCAATTTATATAAAGGTATAGCTTGATTGACTATTGTGAGCCAGAAGGCTGTAGTGGGTGGAGATGCATAGTTTGCTTTGCATAAAACAGGATAAGGTTTGTACATTCTTAGATATCCCTTCATCATCTATATAACCCAACAGGCATCTCAGGGGATTACAGATGCTTGGCAACTGAGTGAGGGAGCTGACAAGGGCGGTGACCCCCGACCAGAATTTCCTAATCGGCGGGCACTCTCACATTAATGTGGTCGTAAACCCTCCCCCGGAAGTTTCACCTACAGGTAAGCCTAGATTAAGGCTTACCTGTAGGTGTTTTCAATATCTCCTAAACCTGCACGGTTTAGGAGATATTTGTAAAAGGATTACACAGTTGTGTACCGCACGTTTTATAAAACCGGCAACACCGGTTTTGACGGCTCCTGCGCGCATGTGCCGAGTGACGTCTTCGTCGTTCCAGCCAATCACAGCGCTGGAGTGGCGATACCCGGAAGTAACCTTCCGGAGAGATGACTGCGGCCGGAGGGGGAGACGTGGACGGCTTTGGGGGCTTCGATCTAAGGTAAGTACTGCCTAATGAGCTAGTATGCTAGTCATACTAGCTCATTATGGCTTTGTCTTGCAGGTGGTTAGGTTTTAAAAAAATATATATTTTTGGGTTTACAACCACTTTAAGTGGAAAAATGTACCATCAGCCATGCTGTGTTGCGGAGGGCAGTCTCTTTAGGCCTCATGCCCACGGACGTTTTTACAGCCGCGTTTTTGAGCGTTTTTTACAGCTTAAAAACGCCTGTCCATGTTAGTCTATAGCTTCATGCCCACCTAGACGTTTTTGAGCTGCAAATAGCATAGACGTTTTTAAGCTGTAAAAAAAAACCAGGACCAGTGCGTTCCTCAGCGTCAGAATTAGGCAGAAAAAAACATGAGCGTCAAATAACGCGCAAAAACGTGCACTAACGCGCACTAACGTGCAAAAACGCGCACTAACGCGCGGTCGCGTTTTTAGCTCCGACATTTTTTTGTTTGTTTTTTTTTCCAAAAAAATTAAAATAAAAAATATTTACAATAACATGGACAGGCGTTTTTAAGCTGCAAAAAGCGCAGCTGTAAAAACGCCAGTGGGCATGAGGCCTTAATCTAAGGAGTATACAAGGGGTAAAGTAGGACCTGTATAATAATTTGGTTTGAATGACTTTATCACGGGAGGAGATGACAGACGATACCTGGAGGGGAAGCACTTCCCATCAAATATCCTCCGTCAGCTCCGGTATGTCAGAACTACATTTTTTTTCTGTGGTGCTAATGCTTTCATGTTTACTCCAAATTCTGACCCTACCATCTAAATTTCACAGCTAAAATCAAGATTCATCAGACCAGGCAATGTTTTTCCAATCTTCTATTGTCTAATTTTGGTGAGCCTGTTCGAATTGTAGCCTCAGTTTCCTGTTCTTAGCCAACAGGAGTGGCAACCAGTGTGGTCTTATGCAGCCGTAGCCCATCTGCATCAAGGTTCGATGTGTTGTGCATTCAGAGATGGTATTCTGCATACCTTGGTTGGACCGAGTGGTTATTTGAGTTAAGCCCTGTACACACGATCGGTTTTACCAATAAAAACAGTCCGATGGACAAACCGATCGTGTATGGGTCCCATCGGTCTTTTTTCCATCGGTGTTAAAAAATAGAACATGTTTTAAATTTATCCGATGGAAAAAAAAAACTATAGCAAATTACTATCGTCTGTGGGGAACTCTATCGGATAAAAAACCCACGCATGCTCAGAATCAAGTCGACGCATGCTCAGAAGCATAGAACTTAATTTTTCTTGGCTCGTCAGAGTGTTTTACGTCACGGCGTCTGGGACGATCAGTTTTTTGACTGATGGTGTGTAGGCAAGACTGATGGAAGTCAGCTTCATCGGATTTCTGATGGAAAAATCCATCGGTTTAAAATCCATAGGAAATCCGATCGTGTGTACAGGGCTTAACTGTTGCCTTTCTATCATCTCCAATCAGCCTGCCCATTCTCCTCTGACCTCTGACATCAACAAGACATTTTTCCTCCACACAACTGCCATTCACTCGATATTTTCTCATTTTCGGACCATTCTCTGTAAATTTGAGAGATGGTTGTGTGTGAAAATCTCAGTAGATCAGCAGTTTTTGAAATACTCAGAACAGCCAGTCTGGCACCAACAACCATGCCACATTCCAAGTCACTTAAATCCCCTTTCTTTCCCATTCTGATGCTCGGTTTGAACTTCAGCAAGTCGTCTTCACCACATCTACGTAGATGCCTAAATGCATTGAGTTGCTGCCATGTGATTGGCTGATTAGCAGTTTGTGATACCAAGCAATTGAACTGATGTACCTAATAAAGTGGCCGGTGAGTGTATATTCCAACATTGCAGCCTACATTACCTTTAAAAAAGATCCCAGTATGATGACACAGCCATCTATCCTGATGCAGGTGTATCTCTCACAGGTAACACTGACTAAGGTTAGATCATGAAGGATGTTTATTACAACATAAATCTTCAGAAGAAACTTGGAATCATTTCACACGAGTGTCCCTGATTGATATCAAGTAGCATATGAATAATACTGTATATTCCCCTAAAATCTGGACGACAGCCAGTTAGAGATCTTTTATGTTTATAGGACCTTAATTCAACCCAGAGAGCATGCATCAGTCTATAATCTAAACTTTCCACCTGGTTTATGATTACACCTTTTTTTTGTAACTTCACATTCAACATCTAAAGGGAGTGTACATTTACAATTTTAACTTGCTTTTATTTGACAATAGATGTTATTATAAGGAGGAATAAAAAGTCAATATTAGTCGTGAAAAAGGTACAGAAATGGTTATCATTTTTCTGACTACAGTAGGTGCCGCCGACATTGTATATTCATCGCGATCCTATCACGGAGATTCTCGGCGACAGGGGTGCCGTCATCTCGGCGACAGGGTGGCGACACATCTCGCGCTCGCTGCAATAGCGAGGAGATGCGGCACTGTATTGAACGGGATCCGACGTGGATTCCCGCCAATACCAGGCACTGTGTTTGGTATGAATCCTGAGCGGGAACTCCACGCCAATTTTTAAAGAAAAAAACGGCATGGGTTCCCCCTCCAGGAGCATATCAGGCCCTGCGGTCTGGTATGGATTTAAAGGGGACTCCCCTAAGCCGAAAAATCGGCGTGGGGGTCCCCCTCAAAATCCAAACCAGACCCTTATCCGAGCACGCAACCTGGCAGGCCGCAGGGGAAGAGGGGAGGACAAGAGAGCGCCCCCCCTCCCTCCTGAACCGTACCAGGCCGCATGCCCTCAACATGGAGGGGTTTGGTGCTCTGGGGCAGGGGGGCGACCTGCGGCCCCCCCACCCAAAAGCACCCTGTCCCCATGTTGATGGGGACAAGGGCCTCTTCCCGACAACCCTGGCCATTGGTTGTCAGGGTCTGCGGGCGGGGGCTGATTGGAATCCGGGAGCCCCCTTTAATAAGGGGGCCCCCAGATGCCGGCTCCCACCCTATGTGAATGAGTATGGGGTACATCGTACCCCTACCCATTCACCTGGTGGAAAAAAAATTCAATCAAAAAACACAACACAGCTTTTTAAAGTAATTTATTGCACAGCTCAGGGGGTCTTCTTCCGTCTTCGGGGGTCTCCGGTGTCGTCGCCGCGCTCTCCGGTTCTTTCTTCCTTCTGCCGGGCCACCGCTATCTTCTTCCAGCTCTTGCTAGCGGGGCCCGGTCTTCTCCGTCGCCTTCTTCCCTCTTCTTCTCTCACTCTCTGGTTCTTTCTTCCTTCTGCCGGGCCTCCGCTATCTTCTACCAGCTCTTTTGCTAGCGGAGAGGCCCGGTCTTCCCCGTCGTCTCGTCCGGCTCTCCGTTGTCCTTCTGCCGGCCCCTCCACTATCTTCTTCCAGCTCTTTTGCTAGTGGAGGGGCCAGTCTTCCCGTCGGCGTCTTCTTCTCTCTTCTCCTCCTCGATGTTGACTCGTCGCTTCCTTCCGCTGTAATGCTGGGTTTTGCGGTGTGCTCGGTTTATATAGGCTTCTCATGACGTCACAGTCGGATTCCGATCTGCCCCCGCCCGCAGACCCCGACAACCAACGGCCAGGGTTGTCGGGAAGAGGCCCTGTCCTCATCAACATGGGGACAGGGTGCTTTGGGGTGGGGGGGCCGCAGGTCACCCCCTGCCCCAGAGCACCAAACCCCCCCATGTTGAGGGCATGTGGCCTGGTACGGTTCAGGAGGGAGGGTAGGCCGCTCTCTCATCCCCCCTCTTCCCCTGCGGCCTGCCAGGTTGCGCGCTCGGATAAGGGTCTGGTTTGGATTTTGAGGGGGACCCCCACGCCGATTTTTCGGCTTAGGGGAGTCCCCTTCAAATCCATACCAGACCGAAGGGCCTGGTATGCTCCTGGAGGGGGAACCCATGCCGTTTTTTTCTTTAAAATTTGGCGTGGAGTTCCCGCTCAGGATTCATACCAAACACAGTGCCTGGTATTGGCGGGAATCCACGTCGGATCTCCGTCTACCGGCAATGCGTGTCGCTCATTGTGAAAGGAAAAACTAAATTTTTCCTTTCCCGATGACGAGACAGCTCGGCGCTGGCTCTCGCGACGGGGCTCGTAGGGTGTCAATCTCGCCGCCAGAAGAGGCGAGATTGACACAATATCGGCGGCACCTACTGTATATAATTTATATCTTAAAAAAAAAAGATACAAATAGTAAAGGCTAATGCCGCGTACACACGATCATTATTCACGGCGGTTAAAAAACCGCCGTGAATAATGACAGGAAAAACGAGGGAACCGCTTGGTTCCCTACACACGGTCGTTTTTCCCGTCATTTTTTCTCTTGACGAGAAAAACGACCGTCTGTGGGCTCCGCGGCAGTGTTTCCCTATGGGAAAACTGCCGCGGAAAAAAATGCTGGAAAAAACGACGAGAAAATTTAGAACATGTTCTAATTTTTCTCGTCGTTTTTTATGCCGTTTTTCTCGACGAGAAAAACGACATAAAGCCCACAGACGATCGTTTTTCTCGGCGAAAAGAAAAAATGCAGTTTTTCTCGTCGAGAAAAGCGGTCGTGTGTACGCGGCATAAGAAATAGACTCTAAATGAACAGGCTGCATATAATGTATGCCACAGTAGTTCATTGATGTCCTTAAAGTATATGTGACTTGTTAACTCTTTATCTTGTAAAACAACCCATTCAATTTAAAATAGAAATGATAGGGAAAACATTTGTGTGTATACACACACATTCACACACTAACCACTTTTTTTAGGTACACCCGTTAAATTGCTTGGTAACACAAATTGCCAATCAGCCAATCACATGGCAGCAACTCAATGCATTTAGGTATCTAGACGTGGTGAAGACGACTTGTTGGAGTTCAACCCGAGCATCAGAATAGGGAAGAAAGGGGATTTAAGTGACTTTGAACGTGGCATGGTTGTTGGTGCCAGACGGTATTTCAAGAACTGCTGATCTACTGGGATTTTCACGCACAACCATCTCTGGGGTTTACAGAGAATGGTCCGAAAAAAAGAAAATATCCAGTGAGTGGAAATTGTATGGACAAAAATGCCTTGTTGATGTCAGAGGTCAGAGGAGAATAGGCAGACTGGTTGGAGATGATCGGCAGTAACTCAAATAACCACTCGTTACAACCAAGATATGCAGAATACCATCTCTGAACACACAAGACATCGAACCTTGAAGCAGATGGGCTACAGCAGCAGAAGACCACACTGGGTGCCACTCCTATCCGCTAAGAACAGGAAACTGAGGCTAAAGGTAATGGGGAAAGTGGCGCTACCTATGAACTAATGAGTGATCTGTCAGATCGCTCTTCACAAGTAAACGTGCTCTTAGTTTAAAGGGACAGTGATTAAACCAGTGATATATAGTAACCCAGAGTGACTAACTGCTTGTCCTAAATATAGAACCATATGCTGTCAGCAATGTTCCACTAGCACATAGCACATAGGGCAAAACATAAGTGTCCCAACTATACCATCCAAAATATTAATAATGTGACTATTCAAATGAGCACTGTGCAAAAATCCAAATCAGTGTATAAAGGACAAAGATTATAGTAAAAAAGTTCATATATAAAAAATTTATATAGAAAATTCACATATAAAAAAATATTTTTATCTAAGAAAAGAAAGTTCATGTGAGCCAAAAAATTGAAAAAAACTGTCCAAAAATATACTATATATCACACAGTATTCCTGTAACTGGTGCAAAATTCCAAAGTGACTTTGTGCTTGCTGTAGTTTCAAAGGACATCAAGTGACTCTTGTGCTCTCCCTTTGGGGTCCCCACTCACCAGCT
Organism: Rana muscosa; assembly: GCA_029206835.1. Classification (NCBI taxonomy): domain Eukaryota; kingdom Metazoa; phylum Chordata; class Amphibia; order Anura; family Ranidae; genus Rana; species Rana muscosa. The sequence goes on from CM055118.1 coordinate 289,904,316, forward strand.
CCTATTACCCCTGCAGGGGCAAATCGCTTAAAAGTGTATGCAGCTAGCTCCCAGCTCAATCGATCCTATAGCTTGTCCTCCGAACCTCAAGGTCTCCAAGTTGTTATATGGCACTCTCTGCTGTCATACAGTCGCTGGATCATAGGCAATCAGTAATTTTCTACTGTGTAGTCACAGTAATGAATCCTCATATGAGAAAGAGAGACGGGCTCCCATAGCCTAATTCCGAATGGAAAATTTATTTAAAAAACTTTATAAACATTCTTACAACACAGGGCGGTGTAATCCAACCCAAAAAAACACTCTATATTGGGCAAACTAGTAAATTCTAGGCCGATGTGAGCAGCGTGCTCTCCATCTGCAATCCAACGACCTGAATCTCGTAAATCGGAAGTGACGTGTGTGCGTAGCACTGTCTTGCACGTTTTGTCGTCAACGTCACCTGAGGCCTCACGTTCCCCATGAGAGCTCATTGATTTGAATAGAAGTCGCACCAGAAGTCAGATCATGATCCGACTTGCGGCGCAGCTTATGTGCTGAGGATCTTGAAGAGGAACCCCGTGCCAAAATGAAAAAAAAAAAGAATTGTAATAAATAAATATTTAAAAGGTTAAATTGTAAAAATAATAAAAAATAAAAATAAAAATACACTGACACTGTCCACCCCCCCCCCCCCCAAAAAAAAAAAAAGAGAGCATTGTAAAAAAAAAAAAAAAAAAAAAAAGAATCAAATTGTAAAAAAATAAATAAAAAAAATGTAAAAAATTAACAATAAAAATTGTAAAAAAAAAATAAGAAAAAAAATTAATTAATTAATAAGTAAAAAACTACTGACACAGTCTATGTGTCATCAGTGCTGCATATTAGTGCCACTGTCACACAAAGTATCGATAATTGGTATCGGCGAGTACTGGAAAAAAGTATCAGTACTTGTACTCGGTCTTAAAAAAGTGGTATCGGGACAACCCTAATATATATATATATATATATATATATATATATATTGTGAGGGGGTTAACTCGGCAGCGGGTGTGTGTGACCCCCTGGATGGGTTCACCACACAAAACAGGCACAGCAGACAGAGTTTGTAGTTGCAAAAACGAAAGGTGCGGTTTATTCAAACTATTTACAAGGGAAAAACAACAAAACAAAAAGAAACAGGAAAAGAAATCCTGGTCAACTTGACCGCTCACTCACTACACACGTTGGTGTTCCTAACTAACAACTGGGTACAGCCTTGTGCTGTCCCAGTCCCTAGCTCCCTGCTTTTTGAAGTTCTTATAATAACCACACAGGCTTTGGCTCACCGCACAGAGATTACACTCCCCAGACTATCCACACAGATCTAGTTCCAGGTTGGAGCCCCTCCCTTAGCATGCTGGGAGTTCTTGTAGAGGCCTCAATGAGCCACTTGATTCAGCTGGGCTCATTAACTCTTCCCCTGCAAGACTCCCAGCACTCCCCCTAGTGGTATAAATCGGCATAAAGCCTGAATCTAGGACATATATACCTTTCATCCTGGATGCAACCTGGTGACTTTACCTGCCTGCTGTCACATACCCCCCCCCCCCCTCTTGTTTTAACCTTGGGGTTGGAACACAAGCAATCAGACATGCATGTACTCGAGACAAAGCATCCACATTCCCCATTTGAACGCCAGGGCGATGCTTTACTGTAAAGTTGAATTCCTGTAGGGCCAGGAACCACCTATTCACTCTTCTATTTGTCTCTTTGTTTTGAGCCATCCACTTTAAAGGAGCGTGATCAGTAATCATGTCAAAGTGCCTACCTAGCAGATAGTACCGAAGGGAATCTAGAGCCCACTTCACCGCTAAACACTCCTTCTCAATCGTGTCATAATTTACCTCATGGGACTTCAATTTTCTGCTGAGGTAAATGACTGGGTGCTCTTCCCCATTCCAGACCTGGGACAATACTGCTCCTAACCCAACGTCGGATGCATCACTTTGTACAACAAAGTCCCTAGAGAAGTCTGGTGAGTACAACACTGGCTGGCTACATAAGGCTTTTTTTTAAGAATTGGAATGCTGCCTCAGCCTCTGGGGTCCATTTAACCATGACCGACTCTTTCCCTTTTGTCAGGTTGGTTAGGGGCACAGCCTGAGAAGCAAAGTGGGGAATGAATCACCGATAATATCCAGCGATTCCCAGAAAGGCTCGTACCTGCTTCTTGCTGTTGGGACGCGGCCAATTCTGTATGGCCTCAACTTTATTGACCTGGGGTTTTATTACTCCCCTCCCAATGGTGTACCCAAGATATTTGGCCTCCTCCTGCCCAATGGTACATTTCTTGGGGTTGGCCGTAAACCCAGCTTCCCGGATAGAGTCTAGGACTGCTTGCACTTTTGGCAGATGTGAGGCCCAATCTGTGCTGTAGATAATTACATCATCCAGGTAAGCCGCGGTATACTTCTGATGGGGCCTCAGTATCTGGTCCATTTTCCGCTGGAATGTGTCCGGCGCATTCTGTAACCCAAACAGCATTCTTTTATATTGGAACGCCCCGTCTGGGGTTACAAATGCGGTTTTCTCCTTGGCCGACTTGGCCAGGGGAATTTGCCAATACCCTTTTGTGAGATCAAGAGTTGTCATGTATCGGGCTGTTCCCAGCCGGTCGATCAACTCATCTATATGTGGCATGGGGTAGGTGTCAAATTTTGTAACTTTGTTCAGTTGTCGAAAATCGTTACAAAATCGCCAGCTCCCATCCGGTTTAGGCACTAACACAATGGGACTTGACACAATCACTTTGGGACTCCTCTATCACTCCTAACTTAAGCATTTTCTGTACTTCCTCACGTATTGCCTCCCGTCGGGCCTTTGGGATCCGATAGGGTTTTAGTTTCACCCTTTCACCGGGCGGGGTAATAATATCATGCTCTACGCCAGACGTTTGTCCCGGCAGCTCAGAGAAAACCTCCTTGTTGCGAAGCACAAGCTCCTTAACCTCCTGTTGTTGGGGGTTTGACAAGGTGACTGCTATTCCAACCTCAGGAATCCCGCAATCAGAGTGAGCTGGTGACAAAGTTTCCGCGACTAGGGATTCCCTATCCCTCCAGGCTTTCAACAGATTAACGTGATAGATCTGTTCGGGCTTTCGCCTTCCTGGTTGCCTGACCTTGTCACTTCGCTCACTTTTTCCATTATCTCATAGGGGCCTTGCCATTTGGTGAGGAATTTGCTTTCAACCGTAGGGACAAGTACCAATACCCTATCCCCCGGGGAAAAGGTACGGGTCCTGGCTCCATGGTTGTACACTCTCTGCTGTGCCAACTGCGCTTGGGCCAAATGTTCCTTTACGATTGGCATTACCTGTGCAATTCTATTTTGCATCAGGGCGACATGCTCAATCACACTCCTGTGGGGAGAACTCTCACTTTCCCAGGTTTCCTTGGTGATATCCAACAGCCCTCTGGGTTGTCTCCCATAAAGTAACTCAAAGGGTGAGAAACCCGTAGAGGATTGGGGTACCTCCCTAATAGCAAACATTAAATAGGGAATTAGACAGTCCCAATCCTTTCCATCTTTATCCACCACCTTCTTTAGCACTTGTTTTAGAGTTTTGTTGAATCTTTCAACCAACCCATCTGTTTGGGGGTGATACACAGATGTACGCAATTGTGTCACTTTGAACAACTTACACAGCTCTTTCATAACCCGGAACATAAAGGGTGTACCTTGGTCCGTAAGCAGTTCTTTACAAATACCCACACGGTAAAAACAAAAGATAGCTCTTTGGCTATGGTTTTGGCCGAGGTATTTCGGACAGGAATCGCTTCTGGATAACGGGTGGCATAGTCCATTATAACCAAGATGTACTGGTGCCCCCTAGCGGACTTCATTATCGGACCTACCAAATCCATTGCGATCCTCTCAAAGGGGACCTCAATGATGGGAAGAGGTACCAGCGGGTTACGGAAATGTGGCATCAGTGCCGACCTCTGACACACAGGGCAGGAGGAACAATAATTTTCTGTTTCCTTCATGACCCCAGGCCAATAGAACCTCTGCAATACTCTCTCTCTGGTTTTCTCTGTCCCCAGATGACCTCCAAGAATGTGCCCATGGGCCAACTCCAACACCAACTTCCTGTAAGGTTTGGGCACCACAAGCTGCTCAATGGTTTCTTCTGCCCTTTTAGCCACCCGATACAGTGGGTCCTTTTCCACGATGAAGTATGGGTAAGTGCAGGTCTCATCTGGGTTCACTAACTCGCCATCTATTTCCACTACGTTTTCCCGTGCCTTTATTAGGGTGGGGTCTTTTAACTGTTCTGTGGCAAAATTTTCCTTGTGAACCTCGAGATCAGAAAACTCCACAGACGGCATGTTTTCGTCTGAGGATGTTGGCTCCTCCCCAGTTTCTCGAGTCTCCCCTGCCAATACCGACAAGGGAAATTCTGGAGAGTCCTCACCACTCTCAGAGCAATTCTGGCTATCACATTCCTGGTAATTAGGGGCACCAGTGGGGGGCTCAGGACAATCCCATAGTTTCCAGAACTTTGGAAAATCCCTTCCCACAATGGCATCATGAGGCAAGTGAGACACTAATCCCACCCGATGAGATAGGGTACCTTTGGGGGTCTCAAAACACACTGTAGTCACCGGATACTCTCGGGTGTCCCCATGCACACAAATAACAGCTACCTTGTGTGAGGGGGTTAACTCGGTAGCGGGTGTGTGTGACCCCCTGGTTGGGCTCCCCCACACAAAAACAGGGCCAGCAGACGGAGGTTGTGGTTTTCAAAATCAAAAGGTGCGGTTTATTTCTCTATGTACAGTGACAAAAACACAGCAAAGCCAAAAAGAAACATAAACAAAATAAATCCTGGTCAGCTTGACCTCTAACTAAACATGCAGGTTTCCTAACTAACAACTGGGATCAGCCTGGTGCTGTCCTAGTCCCTAAGTCCCTGGTTTAGTCAATGTCCAAACAAATAGCCACACAGGCTTTTTCTCACCGCACAGGGGTTCACTCTCCCTAGACAGTCCACACAGGTCTGGTTCCAGGCATGAGCAAACACCTAATGAATCTGGGAGTTTTTATAGAGGCCTTAAACGAACTGACAGGCTTCAGCTGGTCTCATCAACTCCCTGCCTGCACGACGCCCAGTCCTCTCCCTAGAGGTATGAGTCATCCATGAGCCCACTAGCCTCAGCTGGGCTTCATCAACTCCCTCCCTAGTTGTATAAGTCGGCATAAAGCCTGAATCTGGGAGAAATATATCTACCCCCCTGGATGCAACCAGGTGACTTTACCTTCCTTCTGTCACATACCCCCCCCCCCTCTTGTTTTAACCTTGGGGTTGGAACACCAGCAATCAGGCATTCATGTACTCGAGACAAAGCATCCACATTCCCCATTTGAACGCCAGGGCGATGATTTACTGTGAAGTTGAATTCCTGTAGGGCCAGGAACCACCTATTCACTCTTCTATTTGTCTCCTTGTTTTGAGCCATCCACTTTAACGGAGCGTGATCCGTAACCATGTCAAAGTGCCTACCTAGCAGATAGTACCGAAGGGAATCTAGAGCCCACTTCACCGCTAAACACTCCTTTTCAACCGTGGCGTAATTTTTTTTTTTAAAGGGTAAATTTATTGAGATATAGACAAAATCTTATACAGTGCACTTCACATACATCATGTAAAAAAATGGTTACACATATGCGGTACAGTTTTGATAAATCCAACAATAAACATATCTGTAACACGTGCGTGTTTCACATCCTTCTTGTATCTATGTTATACCACAACCTACACTAGACATCCAAACAATCTGTGCTGCACTTCCATCTTACATGTATCTTTTCATTTTATATTTTTCTCTTTTTTTTTTTTTTTTTATATTATTCATTTATTATTTATTTAATATTTTATTTTTATTATCAACTTTCCAAGTATGGATTAACATTGCTAACCCCAACAGCTACTTCCCTCCCACCCCCCTCTTTTCGAACTAAAGCTTGATCCATATGGTACTAGGCTGGTATAAGTATGGTCCTGATCTTACTGCAGTAGGTATCTCACCACTATATAAATATATATATATGTATATGTATCTCCCCTCGACTATCCTAGTGCGCTTCTGTCTCCTCATTGAGAATCTGAGTCATCCTTCAACCATCCCGACCATATTTTGTCGAATTTCTGCGGGCATCCTCTGGAGGCGTATGTCAGCTTGTATAGTGGTAGTGCTTGGTTCACCATTTCTATCCAATTCTGTAATGTGGGAGGGGTCGGCTCCCTCCTTCTAAGTGCTATCGCCTTCTTTGCGTAACAAAAAAGAATTCTGAGGAGTTTTTTCTGCGAGTCCGATATCCCTTCCTCCTCCAGATCGCCTAAGAGGCATCTGGCCGGAGAATAGATATTAGGAATGTCCATCTTTTCTTCCAGAAAGTGTAAGATTGTTTTCCAAAATACCATCACTTTAGGGCACATCCATACCATATGGAAGAAATCCCCCATTTCATTTTTACATCTGGGGCATTCTGACGTGTCCCTTCTTCCCATTCTATACAACCTATGTGGAGTGTAATAAATCCTGTGCAGATAATTGAATTGTAGTAATTTGTCTCTGGCTGACACCATCGCCGGTATAAGGGAGTCTAGGATCTCAGTCCACGACTCCTCTGACATGGATGGTATATCTCTCCTCCATTGTGCTGCCACCCTTTCCAGTCCAGCGGAAGAGGGTGCCAGCAGACTGAAATAGTACCTGGAGATGAGTTTAGAGTGATCCTCCTCCGCTATCATTTTTTCCGTGCATGAGGGGGCAAGTGCCACCTCCCCTCCCCCATACTGGGCTCTAGCTGCGTGTCGCAGTTGTAGGTAACGAAAGAAAAAGGTATTGGGCAGATTATGTTCTGTCTTGAGATCTGCAAAGGTTCTAATCCTCCCTTCCCTGAACAATTGGTGGGCATACTTTACCCCATATTCCGCCCAACACTCAACCGTGGCGTAATTTACCTCATGGGACTTCAACTTCCTGCTGAGGTAAATGACTGGGTGCTCTTCCCCGTTCCAGACCTGGGACAATACTGCTCCTAACCCCACATCTGACGCATCACTTTGTACGACAAAGTCTTTAGAGAAGTCGGGTGAGTACAACACTGGCTGGCTACATAAGGCTTGTTTCAAGAATTGGAATGCTGCCTCAGCCTCGGGGGTCCATTTAATCATGACCGACCCTTTCCCTTTCGTCAGGTTGGTTAGGGGCACAGCCTTAGAAGCAAAGTGGGGAATGAAGCGCCGATAATAACCCGCGATTCCCAGAAAGGCCCGTACCTGCTTCTTGCTGTTGGGACGTGGCCAACTCTGGATGGCCTCGACTTTGTTGAGTTGGGGTTTTATCACTCCCCTGCCAATGGTGTACCCAAGATATTTGGCCTCCTCCTGCCCAATGGTACACTTCTTGGGGTTAGCCGTAAACCCCGCTTCCCGGATAGAGTCTAGGACTGCTTACACTTTTGGCAGATGTGAGGCCCAATCTGTGCTATGGACAATTACGTCATCCAGGTAAGCCGCAGCATACTTCCGATGGGGCCTCAGTATCTGGTCCATTTTCCGCTGGAATGTGGCCGGCGCATTCTGTAACCCGAACGGCATTCTCTTATATTGGAACGCCCCGTCTGGGGTTACAAATGCGTTTTTCTCTTTGGCCGACTTGGCCAGGGGAATTTGCCAATACCCTTTTGTGAGGTCAAGAGTCGTCATGTATCGGGCTGTTCCCAGCCGGTCGATCAACTCATCTATACGTGGCATGGGGTAGGTGTCAAATTTTGTAACTTTGTTCAACTGACGAAAATCGTTACAAAATCGCCAGCTCCCATCCGGTTTAGGCACCAACACAGTGGGACTAGACCAATCACTTTGGGACTCCTCTATCACCCCTAAGTTCAGCATTTTCTGTACTTCCTCCCGTATTGCCTCCCGTCGGGCCTCTGGGATCCGATAGGGTTTTAACTTCACCCTTTCACCGGGCGGGGTAATAATATCATGCTCTACCCCAGATGTTTGTCCCGGCAGCTCAGAGAACACCTCCTTGTTGCGAAGCACAAACTCCTTAACCTCCTGTTGTTGGGGTTGTGACAAGGTGGCTGCTATTCCAACCTCCGGAATCACGCAACCAGTTTGAGCTGGTGACCAAGTTTCTGCGACTAGGGACTCTCTATCCCTCCAGGCTTTCAACAGATTAACGTGATATATCTGTTCGGGCTTTCGCCTTCCTGGTTGTCTGACCTTGTAATTCACGTCGCTCACTTTTTCCATTATCTCGTAGGGGCCTTGCCATTTGGCAAGGAATTTACTTTCAACCGTAGGGACAAGTACCAATATCCTATCCCCCGGGGAAAAGGTACGGGTCTTGGCTCCACGGTTGTACACTCTCTGCTGTGCCAACTGCGCTTGGGCCAAATGTTCCTTCACGATGGGCATTACCTGTGCAATTCGATCTTGCATCAGGGCGACATGCTCAATCACACTCCTGTGGGGAGAACTCTCACTTTCCCAAGTTTCCTTGGCAATATCCAACAGCCCTCTTGGGTGTCTCCCATACAGTAACTCAAAGGGGGAGAATCCCGTAGAGGATTGGGGCACCTCCACAATAGCAAACATCAAATAAGGAAGTAGACAGTCCCAATCCCTTCCATCTCTATCCACCACTTTCTTCAACATTTGTTTTAGGGTTTTGTTGAATCTTTCAACCAGCCCATCGGTTTGGGGGTGATACACAGATGTACGCAATTGCGTCACTTTGAACAATTTACACAGCTCTTTCATAACCCGGGACATAAAGGGTGTACCTTGGTCCGTAAGCAGTTCTTTACAAATACCCACCCGGCTAAAAACAAGAGATAGCTCTTTGGCTATGGTTTTGGCCGAGGTATTTCTGAGAGGGATCGCTTCTGGATAACGGGTGGCATAGTCCATTATAACCAATATGTACTGGTGCCCCCTAGCGGACTTGATTATAGGACCTACCAAATCCATTGCGATTCTCTCAAACGGGACCTCAATGATGGGTAGAGGGACCAGCGGGCTACGGAAATGTGGCATCGGGGCCGACCTCTGACACACAGGGCAGGAGGAACAATAATTTTCTATGTCCTTCATCACCCCAGGCCAATAGAATCTCTGTAATACCCTCTCTCGGGTTTTCTCTGTCCCCAGATGACCTCCAAGAATGTGCCCATGGGCCAACTCCAACACCAACTTCCTGTAAGGTTTGGGCACCACAAGCTGCTCAACAGTTTCTTCTGCCCTTTTTGCCACCCGATACAGTAGGTCCTTCTCTACGCTGAAGTATGGGTAAGTGCAGGTATTATCTGGGTTCACTAACTCGCCATCTATTTCCACTACGTTTTCCCGTGCCTTTATTAGGGCGGGGTCTTTTAACTGTTCTGTGGCAAAATTTTCCCTGTGAACCTCCAGATCAGAAAACTCCACAGACTGTAGGTTTTCGTCTGAGGAGGTGGGCTCCTCTCCAGTTTCTTGAGTCTCCCCTGCCAATACTGACAAGGGAAATTCTGGAGAGTCCTCACCACTCTCAGAGGAGTTCTGGCTATCACATTCCTGGTACATAGGGGCACCAGTGGGGGGCTCAGGATCATCCCACAGTTCCCAGAACTTCGGAAAATCCCTTCCCACAATGGCATCATGCGGTAATTGAGATACTAACCCCACTGGATGAGAGAGGGTACCTTTGGGGGTCTCGAAACACACTGTAGTCACTGGATACTCTCGGGTGTCCCCATGCACACAAATAACAGCTACCTTGCTATTCCCAGAGACCTCTGTTTTAACTAATTCAGCCTTTATCAGGGTCACAAGGCTACCTGAATCCAGTAATACCACAACATTTCTACCATTAATACACATTTTGCATAAATGTTTCTCAGTTCCCCGAATGGCAGTGCATGCGACTGTCGCACACAGCGACTGACGTCGGTCCGTCAGAAAGTCACATTGCATGGGTTCCTCCACAACCGGGCAATTTGCTGCAATATGTCCCGCTTGCCGGCAGCGGTAGCAAACAATCCATTTGGCTGCCTCTTGAGCCCCTGACTTCCCAGGCTGTTCTCGCCAAACTTTGGGTAGAGCTCCCACCCTCTCACTCTCTCCACCCTCACCCCTTGGAATCCTCTTATCCGCCCCTGGGGATGATCTGGTCTTAGGGTGGAAAGTCCGAGAGTCTCTGGAAGAGGCCGTCAGGTTCTCTGTAGCCAAGTATTTCTCTACCCGATCCACAAGACCACCGGCCGTCTCTGGGTCTCCATGGCTTACCCACTTTTGGATGGCAGTAGGAAGAGCTCTCAAAAACCGATCCATTACAACACGTTCCACAATCTCTGGTGCGGACAAAGTCTCTGGCTGTAGCCACTTCCTGCTCAGGTGAATGAGATCATACATTTGAGACCTGGGGGGTTTTCCAAGCTGGAAAGTCCAGTTATGCACACGCTGAGCCCGGACAGCCAGGGTGACACCCAGCCTTGCCAATATTTCAGCTTTTAGCATCACATAGTCTTTTGCTTGGTCAGGCTCTAGGTCATAGTAAGCCTTCTGCGATTCACCAGTTAACAGAGGAGCCACCAGTCCAGCCCACTGCTCCTCAGGCCACTTTTCTCTTTCAGCAGTCCTTTCAAATGTGGTCAAAAATACCTCTGGATCATCCTCTCCAGTCATTTTTGTCAATAAACGACTCACCCCAAAGGACGCGGTATTAGTGGGACGGCTTTCCTCACTGGTCTGCGGACGTTGCTGCATTACTGCTTCCATTTGTTGTAGTCTCTGCTCTTGCTTCTGTAACAGGTCTATGAAGCGGGCCTCAGATTGCTGCTGGGCTTGTTGCTGAGCTTCCAGACTCTGTTGGTGAGCTTGCTGCTGGGCTGCAAGGCTCTGTTGATGAGCTTGCTGCTGGGCTGCAAGGCTCCTTTGCAAACCTGCATTTGTCTGCTGTTGATTGGCATTTGCTAGAGCCAGCTGTTTCAGTATCTCCTCCATGCTGGCTTAAAAAAACTGCCACTGGTTCTCCACCAACTGTGAGGGGGTTAACTCGGTAGCGGGTGTGTGTGACCCCCTGGTTGGGCTCCCACACACAAAAACAGGGCCAGCAGACGGAGGTTGTGGTTTTCAAAATCAAAAGGTGCGGTTTATTTCTCTATGTACAGTGACAAAAACACAGCAAAGCCAAAAAGAAACATAAACAAAATAAATCCTGGTCAGCTTGACCTCTGACTAAACATGCAGGTTTCCTAACTAACAACTGGGATCAGCCTGGTGCTGTCCTAGTCCCTAAGTCCCTGGTTTAGTCAATGTCCAAACAAATAGCCACACAGGCTTTTTCTCACCGCACAGGGGTTCACTCTCCCTAGACAGTCCACACAGGTCTGGTTCCAGGCATGAGCAAACACCTAATGAATCTGGGAGTTTTTATAGAGGCCTTAAACGAACTGACAGGCTTCAGCTGGTCTCATCAACTCCCTGCCTGCACGACGCCCAGCCCTCTCCCTAGAGGTATGAGTCATCCATGAGCCCACTAGCCTCAGCTGGGCTTCATCAACTCCCTCCCTAGTTGTATAAGTCGGCATAAAGCCTGAATCTGGGAGAAATATATCTACCCCCCTGGATGCAACCAGGTGACTTTACCTTCCTGCTGTCACACTTGTTATTCCCAGAGACCTCTGTAGTAACTAATTCAGCCTTTATCAGTGTCACCAGGCTACCTGAATCCAGCAACACAACAACATTTCTACCATTAATACACATTTTGCATAAATGTTTCTCAGTTCCCCGAATGGCAGTGCATGCGACTGTCGCAAACAGCGACTGACGTCTGTCCCTTAGAAAGTCACATTGCGTGGGTTCATCCACAACCGGGCAATTTGCTGCAATATGTCCCTCTTGTCGGCAGCGGTAACAAACAATCCTTCTTGCTGCCTCTTGAACCCCTGACTTCCCAGGCTGTTCTCGCCAAACCTTGGGTAGAACTCCCACCCTCTCACTCTCTCCACCCTCACCCCTTGGAATCATCTTACCCGCCACTGGGGATGGTCTGGTCTTAGGGTGAAAAGTCCGTGAGTCTCTGGAAGAGGCAGTCAGGCTCTCTGTATCCAAGTACTTCTCTACTCGATCCACATGATTATCGGCCGTTTCTGAGTCTCCATGGCTTACCCACTTTTAGATGGCAGTAGGAAGAGCTCTCAAGAAACGATCCATCACAACACGTTCCACAATCTTTGGTGCGGACAAAGTCTCTGGCTGTAGCCACTTCCTGCTCAGGTGAATGAGATCATACATTTGAGACCTGGGGGGTTTTCCAAGCCGGAAAGTCCAGTTATGCACACGCTGAGCCCGGACAGCCAGGGTGACACCCAGCCGTGCCAATATTTCAGTTTTTAGCATCACATAGTCTTTTGCTTGGTCAGGCTCTAGGTCATAGTAAGCTTTCTGCGATTCACCAGTTGACAGAGGGGCCACCAGTCCGGCCCACTGCTCCTTAGGCCACTTTTCACTTTCAGCAGTCCTTTCAAATGTGGTCAAAAACACCTCTGGATCATCCTCTCCAGTAATTTTTGTCAGTAAACGACTCACCCCAAAGGACGCAGTATTAGCGGAACTACTTGCCTCACTGGTCTGCGGACGTTGCTGCATTAACGTTTCCATTTGTTGTAGTCTCTGCTCTTGCTTCTGTAACAGATCTTTGAAGCGGGCCTCAGATTGCTGCTGGGCTTGTTGCTGGGCTTGCTGCTGGGCTGCGAGGCTCTGTTGCAAAGTTGCATTTGTCTGCTGCTGGGCTGCAAGGCTCTGTTGATGAGCTGCAAGGCTCTTTTGCAAACCTGCATTTGTCTGCTGCTGATTGGCATTAGGTAGAGCCAGCTGTTTCAGTATCTCCTCCATGCTGGCCTTAAAAAAAACTGCCACTGGTTCTCCACCAACTGTGAGGGGGTTAACTCGGCAGCAGGTGTGTGTGACCCCCTGGATGGGTTCACCACACAAAACAGGCACAGCAGACAGAGTTTGTAGTTGCAAAAACGAAAGGTGCGGTTTATTCAAACTATTTACAAGGGAAAAACAACAAAACAAAAAGAAACAGGAAAAGAAATCCTGGTCAACTTGACCGCTCACTACACACGTTGGTGTCCCTAACTAACAACTGGGTACAGCCTTGTGCTGTCCCAGTCCCTAGCTCCCTGCTTTTTGAAGTTCTTATAATAACCACACAGGCTTTGGCTCACCGCACAGAGATTACACTCCCCAGACTATCCACACAGATCTGGTTCCAGGTTGGAGCCCCTCCCTTAGCATGCTGGGAGTTATTGTAGAGGCCTCAATGAGCCACTTGATTCAGCTGGGCTCATTAACTCTTCCCCTGCAAGACTCCCAGCACTCCCACTAGTGGTATAAATCGACATAAAGCCTGAATCTAGGACATATATACCTTCCATCCTGGATGCAACCTGGTGACTTTACCTGCCTGCTGTCACAATATATATACAGTGCCTTGCGAAAGTATTCGGCCCCCTTGAACTTTTCATCCTTTTGCCACATTTCAGGCTTCAAACATAAAGATATAAAATTTTAATTTTTTGTGAAGAATCACCAACAAGTGGGACACAATTGTGAAGTGGAACGAAATCTATTGGATATTTTAAACTTTTTTAGCAAATAAAAAAACTGAAAAGTGGTGCGTGCAAAATTATTCGGCCCCTTTACTTTCAGTGCAGCAAACGCACTCCAGAAGTTCAGCGAGGATCTCTTAATGATCCAATGTTGTCCTAAATGACTGATGGTGATAAATAGAATCCACCTGTGTGTAATCAAGTCTCTGTATAAATGCACCTGCTCTGTGATAGTCTCAGGGTTCTGTTGAAAGCGCAGAGAGCATCATGAAGACCAAGGAACACACCAGGCAGGGCCGTAATACTGTTGTGGAGAAGTTTAAAGCCTGATTTGGATACAAAAAGATTTCCCAAGCTTTAAACATCCCAAGGAGCACTGTGCAAGCGATCATTTTGAAATGGAAGGAGTATCAGACCACTGCAAATCTACCAAGACCTGGCTGTCCCTCTAAACTTTCAGCTCAGACAAGGAGAAGACTGATCAGAGATGCAGCCAAGAGGCCCATGATCACTCTGGATGAACTGCAGAGAACTACAGCTCAGGTGGGAGAATCTGTCCACAGGACAACAATCAGTCGTACACTGCACAAATCTGGCCTTTATGGAAGAGTGGCAAGAAGAAAGCCATTTCTCAAAGATATCCATAAAAAGTCTCGTCTAAAGTTTGCCACAAGCCACCTGGGAGACACACCAAACATGTGGAAGAAGGTGCTCTGGTCCGATGAAACCAAAATCAAACTTTTTGGCCACAATGCAAAACGATATGTTTGGCGTAAAAGCAACACAGCTCATCACCCTCAACACACCATCCCCACTGTCAAACATGGTGGTGGCAGCATCATGGTTTGGGCCTGCTTTTCTTCAGCAGGGACAGGGAAGATGGTTAAAATTGAGGGGAAGATGGATGCAGCCAAATACAGGACCATTCTGGATGAAAACCTGTTGGAGTCTGCAAAAGACCTGAGACTGGGACGGAGATTTATCTTCCAACAAGACAATGATCCCAAACATACAGCAAAATCTACAAAGGAATGGTTCACAAATAAACGTATCCAGGTGTTAGAATGGCCAAGTCCAAGTCCAGACCTGAATCCAATCGAGAATCTATGGAAAGAGCTGAAAACTGCTGTTCACAAACGCTCTCCATCCAACCTCACTGAGCTCGAGCTGTTTTGCAAGGAAGAATGGGCAAGAATTTCAGTCTCTCGATGTGCAAAACTGATAGAGACATACCCCAAGCGACTTGCAGCTGTTATCGCAGCAAAAGGTGGCTCTACAAAGTATTAACGCAAGGGGGCCGAATAATTTTGCACGCCCCACTTTTCATTTTTTTCTTAGTTAAAAAAGTTTCAAAAATCCAATAGATTTCGTTCCACTTCACAATTGTGTCCCACTTGTTGGTGATTCTTCACAAAAAATTAAAATTTTATATCTTTATGTTTGAAGCCTGAAATGTGGCAAAAGGATGAAAAGTTCAAGGGGGCCGAATACTTTCGCAAGGCACTGTATATATATATATATATATATATATATATATATATTGTGGCAGAGCGAGGCTCTGTCCCAATGAAAATTAAGATAAAAGGGACACAGGGTTTGCATATCTGCAGACTGCAAGACTTCAAGACAACAGAGTGTAGAATTTAAATGGAGAAAACTTCACTGTCAGTTTTCTCCAGGTTTTGCTAATTTAGTGTAGCGCTACCCCCAAACTAAGGGAGCCGCTGGTTTGCTTTTGGGCCCTGTACACGGCACAGCCAACCCCCGGCAATCTACTCAGCCCTTCTCTGGCACAGCTAGTCTAGGGGTGGTATTTCTATATAGCTCTATAACAGTGTATACACAATCCCACAATACCTTTCTTTAAGTGGTAAGATACATATATAGAAATATAGACTCCAATACCTGATTTGAGTAAACATAAAAGGGTTTACTTGTAGATAAAAGGGATCAATAATCAATAGTACATATAACCATGCATGCAAAGCCCTGCAGCAACACTAACAGTAGTTAATTATAGTGCGTAATTAACTCTAACACAAGCTAACATATAGCTCAAGTCCCCGTTATCAATATGGCACCCAACAGTACTATCAACTCCCAGTCAGGCCTGACTCTAGTAAAACTCAGTCTCTAGAGAAGGAATCTTCGCATGCCAGATGGTCGTTGGTGCACATACAGGAACAGTATTTGTAATCCAACAAGGTATAAAGTAGTAGAACAACTCCCCGGAGACTATGTGACTCTGTCCTCCAACTAGTCTCCTGACAGGAAAAGGGAAATATAACCCGATGGGCCTAGGCAGTCTATAGGCCTAATAAGTACTTGATTAAAGCTGCGAGCAGGTGCTCTCTCACCACTCCGGACTCGATCCCAGTCCGGAACTCCCACCGCTGTGTCTTCACTCACACACAGGATCTGCCGCCGCCTGGTCTCCTGTCCACTGACTTCCCTGAAGCAGGTAGATGTCCGTCGCCGCACAGGCTCCGCAGCACGGTGGAAGGCTCTCTGGAAGTGCGCAAGGCCCACGCCTCGGGCCCTGCACTCACAGAAGGTCCGCACAGGAAGTCCTTTTGCCAGCCGCACGGTGTCCAAAGAGGCCGGGCTTAACCTCGCCCTCTCCTTTTATACCCTACCCATGAGTCTCTGCAGCAGCCCAATGCACCCTGGGTGCCAAACTGGGTTCTGGGTAACGTAGTCCATAGGGCCTCAACGGAGACCCCGCTACACACTCCCCCCACTTAAACTCTTTGGTCCCCAAAGATAACCGTCAACAAACACTACGCACAACATTTGACAAAGTTGCGTATGATGTCGGCAGAGGAAGATCCCACCAAAAACAAGAGGGTGAACTTCCTCGCCCACAGGTCACACTATCATAAGTGGCCTGCCTAACTGTGCCAGGGGGTGAGTTGGGGTTGCCCTCCACCAAATGAACAGTGGAGGGATCAGGGCTTTCTGCACTCCTCCTGGCAGTCGCCACCGAATCCTCCGAGCTCCTCCCCATTTTTGGGTAAGTCAGCCTTCGGGGAGGCCTTATGGCCCTTTTCACCCTTCTCTCTCCTGGGACTTCTGGCTCCGACACTGTTGGTTCCTCTTCCGGAACAAACCTGTCAGCTTCCACTGTTTTTGAAACATTTAACTCAGGAACAGGAGGATTCACAGAACATCTTGTATCCTCCTCTGGGAGCAGGTCGAGGGCATCCTCCCATGAGTCTGATAGAGGGCTGGATGGGATAAATTCAGTAGCTTCTACATTCAGTGTACTGTCTATGGTGTCTTTCAAAGGTGGGAGATCTATAGAAGAAGTCACTGGGGCCTGGGAAGGCCATAGCCATCCCAACTATTCCCTTTTATCCTCACTAGGCTCAGAGACATCTGCTTCTTCAGACCGAGATGTCTGAGACCGGGTATTTGGCCTAGGAGTATCCAAGATGGACGTTGACTCAGATGAATCCTTCACAGGAGGTATCCGGACTGCTTCGGCAAGGGGAAGTATGTGATTCCGGTGCCAAGTCTTCAAAGGCCCCACCTTTCCCTCTGGCTTCAGCTGATAGACTGGTAGGCCAGGTAACTTCTTACAAACAACATATGGCTCTGGTCTCCATCTGTCTGCAAGCTTGTGCTTCCCAGGGACTCCCAAATTTCGTAAAAGCACTCTATCCCCTGGTTGCAGATCCTGAATTCGGACCTTCAGGTCGAAGTTTCTTTTGTTGCGGGCTCCCCTTTGATCGGAAGCTGCTTGGGCCTGCTCATAGGCCAACTGTAAACTGTGCCTCAACTGGTCCACATAGCCCTTATGAGAAGTGGCCGAGGAATGGTCTATGGAGGTGCCAAAGGCCAGGTCTACGGGTAGTCTTGCTTCTCTCCCAAACATGAGTCGGAAGGGAGAGTACCCTGTAGCATCACTTGTTGTGCTATTGTAAGCATGCACAATTGCTGCTATGTGCCTGCTCCAATGCTGCTTTTTTTCACTTTCTAGAGTTCCCAGCATGTTGAGTAGGGTTCGGTTAAACCTTTCCGGCTGGGCATCCCCTTGAGGATGGTAAGGAGTGGTTCGGGTCTTCTTGATCCTTAAAGAGTCCAAGAGCTTCTGGATCAGTCGACTTTCAAAGTCCCTCCCTTCATCCGAGTGGAGTCGCTGTGGTTGCCCATAGTGCACAAAGTATTTCTCCATGAGTACCTTGGCCACTGTAGAAGCCTTCTGGTCTTCGGTCGGGAAGGCCTGGGCATACCGGGTGAAATGATCGGTTACTACCAGAAAATTTCCTAGTCCACTCAAGTCGGGCTCGAGGCAGAGGAAATCAATGCATACCAAATCATTGGGCCTTGACTCTGCAGGTGGCCCATTGGGGCAGCTTGATGGGGTAGAGTCTTCTGCTGGATGCAGTGTGCACATGAATGGCAGTATTCCTCCACTTCAGCCCTCATACAGGTCCAATAGAACCGACTCCTGACAAGTTGGAAGGTCCTTTCAGCTCCTAAATGACCATGATGGTCGTGTAAGGCGGCCAAGACAGTCCCTCGGTGCTTTTCAGGCAAGAACAATTGCCATTTGTCTTCCTAGTCATCAGAGGGGCCCCTTCGGTAGACCATCCCTTGATGCACTTGCAACATGTCCCACTCTTTCCGCAGCAGACGAGCTTCCTTTGAAGGGTGATTCAAGAGCCTATCTGGGTCCTGACTCTCCAGGGCCTCGAGGGCCAACTTCCCCAAAGGGTCTTCCTTTTGATCACACCTCAATTCTTTCTTTGGCAGCTTGGGTAAATCATCTTCCTCTATTTGAGTCACTCCACAGTATAACCTGGGTACTCCACTACTGTGACCCCTATCTCTTCCGCTCTGGACCCCCCACTGGCCTGGAGTTCAGCCCCTTGACAGAGGGCCCACACCCCGTCCGGTGCCACCTGGGTCCAGTCTTCTGTGCGACTAGTGGGAGCATGAGACCTTCTGGACAGGGCATCCGCATCTCGATTCCCAACCCCAGGTCTGTATTTCAGGCTGAAATTGAATCCAGACAGTGCAGCCGGCCATCGATGGCCTGTGGCATCCAGTTTTGCTGTGGTGAAAAGATAGGTAAGGGGATTGATGTCATTTTTTATGGTGAATTCTGCCCCATACAGATAGTCCTTAAGCTTATCAACTACAGCCCACTTGAGAGCCAGGAACTCCAACTTGTGAGTGGGATAGTTTTTTTCAGATGGGGTCAGACTTCTGCTCACATATGCAACAGGTCGCAGTTGCCCTTCATGCTCCTGGTAGAGCACTCCTGCCAGACCGTCATGACTGGCATCTACATGGAGCTCATAAGGTTTCCTTGGGTCTGCATAGGCCAAGACAGGGGCAGTGGTTAAGCTCTTCTTCAGCATGTGAAAGGCCTCTTTGCACTTTCCATTCCACTGGTCTTCGACTGACTCTCCCAGCTTCCTGGGACCCGAGTCATCCTCTTCCCCTTCTGTCTTCAAGAGTTCATTCAGGGGTCTGGCAATCCGGGCAAACCCCTCTACGAATCTCCTATAGTAGGAGCAGAACCCCAAAAAGGACCTGAGTTCTGTCACCGTAGTGGGCCGGGCCAGGAGGTAACTGCCTCCAGCTTCCCTGGGTCTGTGGCAACCCCTTCTTTAGACACTATGTGCCCTAGATAGTTGACTGATGACTGGTAGAACTGACACTTCTCTGGCGAAAGCTTGAGTCCCTCCTCACTAAGCCTTCTTAGGACTTTTTCCAGTCTTTCCTCATGTTCTTCTAGAGTCTTCCCAAAGACAATGATATCATCCAAGTACACAAGAACTTCAATGAGGTTCATGTCTCCTACAGTTTTCTCCATGAGGCGTTGAAAGGTGGCAGGGGCTCCAGACAGGCCTTGGGGCATCCGGTCAAATTCAAAGAATCCCACAGGATTTATGAAGGCTGTCTTCTTCTTATCTTCCGGATGCATCGGGATCTGATAGTATCCACTCTTCAGGTCCATAACGCTGAACCACCTGGCTCCAGACAAACTCTGTAGGGCATCCTCTATCCTCGGGGTGGTATACTGGTCGGGTATCGTCCTCCGGTTGAGAGTCCTGTAGTCTATACACAACCTCAACGACCCATTCTTCTTCCGGACCACCACTATTGGAGAGGCATAGGGGCTCCTAGATTCCCGGATAACACCAATTCGCTTGAGCTCGGCGAGCTGTTCTCTCAGGTCTTCAAGGTCGGCTAAAGTAACTCGCCGGACCCTCTCCCTGAAAGGCTTGTCTTCCTGGAGTCGGATTCAATGGGTGGCACTCTTTGCACACCCTACGTCGAACTCATCTTTAGAGAAGATCTTCCTCCATCTGATCAATTGGGCCTTTGCCCTCTCTTTCCAGGCCCTTGGCAGGTTCGGGTTCTCCATGCAGAGCTTCTCCCAAACAGTCCTGTCTCCCTCTGTCTTCTCCACATCTGATAGGACAATTGGGGCAGCTGGGCTCACCTGACCCAGCAGCATCCTGGCAGGGATCTCCATGGGAACACCCGTGGTATTCCTGACACTCACCGGGACCTTACAGTGTGCCTTCTTCAGAGCTCTCAGCGGGACCATCTCTGGGATCACTTCTAAGCCTGAGTATTCTTCCCGAGGGTCTGGTTCCAGCATGACAAAGGGGGCGGGTTGCTCCCAAGTAAGCTTCACAGTGGCCCTGAGACAGGTTACCTCACCGGGCTGCAACACTATCCCCTTCTTTTCCAGTCTCCAGACATTACCCACCCCCTCTTCTGGGGCCTTGTGTTCTAAGACCAGTTGCTGACAGGCAGTCTTCAACATTGGGTGTATTCCGGTGACCATGGGGTTCCTTCCTCCTGCCAGGGGGGTGAGAAGCCTCTGGACCAGGTCCGTATTTGTCCCTATTATTAAGGAGCTCTTGCTGGCTCCAGGCGGTCGGGGGCACACCACTGCCAGGGTATCAAACACTTTAGCCTTCCCGGCCACTGAGGGGTCGAAGGTCAGTTTAATGGGCAAGTAACCATCATAGGGAAACCTCTTTGTTCCGATTCCCCATATTTCCAGATCTTCAATTCTCTGGATGGGCAAGTGACTCAGATGTCTATCGTAAAAGTCCCGGTATAACAGAGTCACCTGTGCTCCAGTGTCTAAGATGGTTCTCGTGTAGACTCCCTCCACTTGAATAGGCACTACAGGGGAGGGGCCTATTAGTTCTTCTGGATAAGACTTAAAAGTGGTCTCTTTCTGCTGATCCCTATTTTTTTTTGTTTTGGTTGTTGGCTTTAGTCCCTTTTGGGCTCGGTATGCATTGATCTCCCTCCTCGGTTTATGTATAGATTCCTGCTGAGGGACATTATTTCTCTTTTTAGGTGTGTATTCTTGCTGAGGAGCACTGTTCTTCTTCTGAGAGGGTCTGTTGCTTTTTATTCTGGGCTTCTCATTCAGTTTGGGTACAGTGGAGCTCACTGGAGATGATGGGCACCCGGTTGACTCCTTCACCGGGGCCCTCTGAAGTTTTACGCCGGCTTGCGATTATTTATCTTCTTTTTCTTGGGACTTGAACATACTTTTGCAATATGGCCAACTCCTCCGCAGTTAAAACAGACCACATCCCCCCAGTCTTGTAGGGAAGTGGGTGCTGAGGTCTCTGGGAACAACTCCTTCTTCAGTCCATTATTCTCTGCAACCCTTGGATCCTTTGCCATCAAAGAGGTCAGCATCTCCAACACCTGAGACATTTGTGACTTCAGGGTGTCCACTTCTGGGTCTCTTTCGGGGGTCATAGCTGATATGACCATTACCGGTACAACAGGGGTATGTGTAGGGCCGTCGGAACAGGACAGGCAAAACAAGCAATTGCTTGGGGCCCCGAGCTGGCCTGGGGCCCCAGCCTGCTGCCTTTCACTGTCCTCGATTTCCGCCCAGAGCCGATCCACGGATTGCAGCCATATGAAAGGCCGCGGCTTCGGCCTAGCTCCAGAGCGGCGGCCATCTTGGTACACCCAGCGGTGACAGGCCACCGCTATTGCTTATGGGAGTTGTAGTCCACAGCGGCGGCTACGTGCTGATGCTCCCTGCTCCTGGGGGGAGGAGTCAGTCACAGTCACTCAGGAGGGCAGCGCAGGCGTGCTACAACTCCCATTGCGGTCGGATCATATTTTGCCCGCCAGACAGTGCCTCTGGAAACGGTAGGTCGGTGAATGACTTTTTAATGGAGTGATAAAGTCTCTAATAGTTCCACAAATAAAATAGTAAATACGTTTTCTTGAAAAGTAGTAAAAAATCTGTCTTTCTATGGCTCCACAAGCATGTACTTGTACATAATTTCTGTTCTTCTGTCCAGTAATCCAGCCAGGCCAGGATCAGGATCCCTGAATATTAGTGCGCGGCTGCAAACAACTTCCTGGTCACAGCAGCCTGCTTCTCCATCCCAATCCCCACTATTGGAGAAATGTCCAGTAACAGGGTTTTTTATTTGTGGGGATTGGGATGGAGAAGCAGGCTGCTGTGACCAGGAAGTTGTTTGCAGGAGAAAAGCGCACGAATATTCAGGGATCCTAATCCTGGCCTGGATTACTGGACAGAACAGAAATCATGTACAAGTACATGCTTGTGAAGCCATAGAAAGACTGACAGATTCTTTACTACTTTTCAAGAAAACTTATTTACTATTTTATTTGTGTAACTATTAGAGACTTTATCACTCCATAATTATTTTTGAATATTTTTATTATTTTAACAGTGGACATTACAGGGGGAGATGTGGACAGTACAGGGGGAGATGTGGACATTACAGGGGGGAGATCTGGATATTACAGTGGGGGAGATGTGGACATGACAGGGGGAGATGATGTGGACATTACAGTGGGGGAGATGATGTGGATATTACAGTGGGGGAGATGATGTGGATATTACAGTACGGAGTCCCCCTGTCCATCCCACGGTCCCCCTGTCCATCCCACGGTCCCCCTGTCCATCCCACTGTCCATAAACAGTCCTAAGCAGCATCTTAATGTTAATGTGAGTGTGTATGTGTTTTAAGTATGTTGGATTATATGCAACAGCAGTATTTGCACTGTAAATCTTTTTTATTTATATAAAGTGTGGGTGAGCTTAAACTGTATCGCTATGCTGTGGTTCCTGTAGGCTTTGCGTGAGTGCGCAGGGGGGGGGGGGGTTGGGGGGCCTCCATGTCCATTTTGCTTGGGGCCCCAAAATTCCTTCAAACGGCCCTGGGTATGTGCCTTGATCGCTTGCTGATCCTTCTGCAGGGCCTCCTCATCTCTAATGATCTTTACCAGATCAGGATAATTCAATGACATGCCTCCTCCAGAGGTTTTCAAGTGGAGTCAGACTGGATCCGAGCGCAGCGCTCCCTTTAATATCTGCTTCATCCTTGCAGCATCTATGGCCTGAGGTACCATCCCTTTTTTTAGCATGATTTGACAAAGCATCTTGTTCAGTCTTCTTACATACTCTGACAGCTTTTCTCCTGGCTGCTGAAAGGTGTGTTCGAACTGATACACCAGTTCCGTTACTTTTTCTAACTGACTGAACTCCTCTTGTAGCATGGCTAAACAGTCATAAGCCGTGCAGGCAGCATTTCCACACCGGAGACTTTTTACAGCTTCCGCAGCTGTGCCTTTCAGACTTTCAATCACACACTGCTTCTTCTGCGCTTCAGGCACCTCCCATGCCTCTACTGCTGACAAGGCCTGTTCGATCCAGGTATCAAAGTCTTCCTCTCCTACAGGGAGCTTCCCTGAAAATATTCTCAGCTTCCGGTAGCTGGCCTCTATGTGTACCGTACTTGTTTGCTGACACTTTGTGAGCAGATCTCCCAAAGCATTTAAAAGTTCTGGCCCTATGACTGTGATGGGTGTCACCAGAGGTGTCACCCCTCTCTGCCTCTGTGATTCATGGGGTCTTCCTTTTGGTGATCCCATTGGGGATGGCGGAGGTGACTCAGTTTTCACTGTTATTGCGTGCGCAAGACCATAAGTTTTATTATCCAGCGTCTGCACACTTTGGCCTTGAAGGTTCCCCGGTACTCCATCCATCCACTCTACAAGTGCATACTGGAACGAGGTGTCTGGGTCTGATTTCAGGTCTATCACCCTTGGTACGTTGTTTGGAGACAGCGACACTGCAAGTTGCTCTACCGCGTTCACTGACCAATCTTCTCCCGGGAGACTGATGACCACTGACGTGTGTGGGTTTGTCCCGGCTGCTTCGCACCACGCTTTCACTTCTAGCGGGTCCATGCCGGTACTTTTGGCGTATCTGCCTGCCATTTACAGGATCCCGGAAACGATGCCCCCACGTGTAGCGCTACCCCCAAACTAAGGGAGCCGCTGGTTTGCTTTTGGGCCCTGTACACGGCACAGCCAACCCCCGGCAATCTACTCAGCCCTTCTCTGGCACAGCTAGTCTAGGGGTGGTATTTCTATATAGCTCTATAACAGTGTATACACAATCCCACAATACCTTTCTTTAAGTGATAAGATACATATATAGAAATATAGACTCCAATACCTGATTTGAGTAAACATAAAAGGGTTTACTTGTAGATAAAAGGGATCAATAATCAATAGTACATATAACCATGCATGCAAAGCCCTGCAGCAACACTAACAGTAGTTAATTATAGTGCGTAATTAACTCTAACACACACTAACATATAGCTCAAGTCCCGTTATCAATATGGCACCCAACAGTACTACTAACTCCCAGTCAGGCCTGACTCTAGTAAAACTCAGTCTCTAGAGAAGGAATCTTCGCATGCCAGATGATCGTTGGTGCACATACAGGAACAGTATTTGTAATCCAACAAGGTATAAAGTAGTAGAACAACTCCCCGGAGACTATGTGACCCTGTCCTCCAACTAGTCTCCTGACAGGAAAAGGGAAATATAACCCGATGGGCCTAGGCAGTCTATAGGCCTAATAAGTACTTGATTAAAGCTGCGAGCAGGTGCTCTCTCACCACTCCGGACTCGATCCCAGTCCGGAACTCCCACCGCTGTGTCTTCACTCACACACAGGTTCTGCCGCCGCCTGGTCTCCTGTCCACTGACTTCCCTGAAGCAGGTAGATGTCCGTCGCCGCAAGGCTCCGCAGCGAGGTGGAAGGCTCTCTGGAAGTGCGCAAGGCCCACGCCTGGGGCCCTGCACTCACAGCAGGTCCGCACAGGAAGTCCTCTTGCCAGCCGCGCGGTGTCCAAAGAGGCCGGGCTTAACCTCACCCTCCCCTTTTATACCCTACCCATGAGTCTCTGCAACAGCCCAATGCACCCTGAGTGCCAAACGGGGTTCTGGGTAACGTAGTCCATAGGGCCTCAACGGAGACCACGCTACATTAGTATGGGACTCTGTAGTTTGGAGATCCCTAAGAGACTTGGGTGGGATGGGATCTCCAACCCTGTGTCCGGGTTTTGTGGACAGCCCATATAATGAGGGACTGGTCAGAACAGTAAGTGAAGGAAGGTGGAGTGTGTGCAGCTTGTTGCTGCTGCTGTTTTAAGACAGACCTGTGTGTGGAAAGCTGTCTGTCTGTGTGAGACTACATCCCTGGAGAGGGGGAACTTCGTGCCTGACGCACTGGCAGGCTTGGTAGAGCTGAGGTGACTAGCAAGTCCAAGGGGGCTGAAGGAAGTCCTGAAGTCTGGGAGACAGTAAGCTAACCCAGGGGCTGGAGAATCCTGTTGAGACCAGGAGTAGGCTGGGAACTGCAAGGCAAAGTAAGCCTAATGCCGCGTACACACGACCGGTTTTCATGTCAAGAAAAAAACCATCGATTTTCTCGACGTTATTTTTCTTGTTTCCTCTCAAGCCTGCCTTGCCTACAGACGATCGTGAAAAAAACTGATCTAGCAAAGCGCGGTGACGTCCAACACGTACGACGGCACTATAAAGGGGAAGTTTCATTCTGTTCGCGCCACCCTTTTGGCTGCTTTTGCTGATTTCGTGTTACCGCGTGTTAGTAAAAGTTTGGGAAGACACGATTCGCGCTTTTCAGTCTTCGTGCTTTAAAGATCGTTTTCGGGAGTTCAGTTTGTGCTTGTGGGTTCGTATCTGGCTTTCAGTGCGTGTAGTGAGTTCGTATCTGTTTTTGCAGTGCATTCTTGTCCGCTCGTTACTGTTTTTCAGCTCGTTCTTCATAGGCCTTGCTGTTCTTCAGTGCGTTCTTTTAGTTCGTTCTGATTAGACGACCGTTTTGAAGCCATGTTGCGTGTACGTTCTTGTCGCCGAGATCGTGCTGTGCTTGCTGCTGGGCTTGTTGCTATGTCCCAGATCCGGTCCATGAGGAGGGTGAGGAGGAGTTCATGGACCAAGAATTGGTTGCTCCAGAGGGACCAATTATGTCATATGCCTCTGCTGCGGGAGATCCGGGAGAATGACCCTGATGATTTCAGGAATTTTCTTAGGATGTCTGACCCCGTTTTTCAGCAGCTCTTGGCTTTGGTGTCCCCCTATATCACCAGTAGGGATGAGCTCGGTGTTCGAGTCGAACATACGTTCGACTCGAACATCGGCTGTTCGATCGTTCGACGAAGATCGAACGATTTGGGCCGTTCGCACCTAATTCGAGTGACGCGAACGGCCCACAATGCACTACGCCATCGCAGTGTCATCCAGGCGCTGTGATTGGCCAAGCATGCACTGTGACCCCGCATGCTTGGCCAATCACAGCGCCGGCAGCGAGGAGAGCAATGATTGGCCACAGGCAGGATGCCTGTGGCCAATTATTGCTGAGGGTGTTTAGTACACGCCCCACACTATAAAAGGCCGCCAGCACGGCGGCCTAGTGTAGTGTGTTCCGGAGCAGGGAAAGAGAAGCATAGGCAGGGACAGTGACATTTTTTTTTTCTTGCTTAACCTGGATTCCTTTAGTTTAGGGAAAGAGAAGGATAGGTAGGGAGAGTGTCAGTGTGTTTTACTGTGCGAATCCTTGTTTCTAGGGACAGGGAAGGACAGTGAGGGAAATTCTCCTTGTGCTATAGTGTGCTAAAGCATTGATCATCAACCATCTTTAAAAAACATTTTTTCTAGGGACAGAAAACTATAGGTAGGAAGAGTGTCAGTTTCTTTCACTGTGATAATCCTTGTTTCTAGGGACAGGGAAGGACAGTGAGGGAAATTCTCCTTGTGCTATAGTGTGCTAAAGCATTGATCATCAACCGTCTTTAAAAAAACATTTTTTCTAGGGACAGAAAACTATAGGTAGGAAGAGTGTCAGTTTCTTTCACTGTGATAATCCTTGTTTCTAGGGACAGGGAAGGACAGTGAGGGAAATTCTCCTTGTGCTATAGTGTGCTAAAGCATTGATCATCAACCGTCTTTAAAAAAACATTTTTTCTAGGGACAGAAAACTATAGGTAGGAAGAGTGTCAGTTTCTTTCACTGTGATAATCCTTGTTTCTAGGGACAGGGAAGGACAGTGAGGGAAATTCTCCTTGTGCTATAGTGTGCTAAAGCATTGATCATCAACCGTCTTTAAAAAAACATTTTTTCTAGGGACAGAAAACTATAGGTAGGAAGAGTGTCAGTTTCTTTCACTGTGATAATCCTTGTTTCTAGGGACAGGGAAGGACAGTGAGGGAAATTCTCCTTGTGCTATAGTGTGCTAAAGCATTGATCATCAACCATCTTTAAAAAAACATTTTTTCTAGGGACAGAAAACTATAGGTAGGAAGAGTGTCAGTTTCTTTCACTGTGATAATCCTTGTTTCTAGGGACAGGGAAGGACAGTGAGGGAAATTCTACTTGTGCTATAGTGTGCTAAAGCATTGATCATCAATCAGCTTTAAAAAAACATTTTTTCTAGGGACAGAAAACTATAGGTAGGAAGAGTGTCAGTTTCTTTCACTGTGATAATCCTTGTTTCTAGGGACAGGGAAGGACAGTGAGGGAAATTCTCCTTGTGCTATAGTGTGCTAAAGCATTGATCATCAACCGTCTTTAAAAAAACATTTTTTCTAGGGACAGAAAACTATAGGTAGGAAGAGTGTCAGTTTCTTTCACTGTGATAATCCTTGTTTCTAGGGACAGGGAAGGACAGTGAGGGAAATTCTCCTTGTGCTATAGTGTGCTAAAGCATTGATCATCAACCGTCTTTAAAAAAACATTTTTTCTAGGGACAGAAAACTATAGGTAGGAAGAGTGTCAGTTTCTTTCACTGTGATAATCCTTGTTTCTAGGGACAGGGAAGGACAGTGAGGGAAATTCTACTTGTGCTATAGTGTGCTAAAGCATTGATCATCAATCAGCTTTAAAAAAACATTTTTTCTAGGGACAGAAAACTATAGGTAGGAAGAGTGTCAGTTTCTTTCACTGTGATAATCCTTGTTTCTAGGGACAGGGAAGGACAGTGAGGGAAATTCTCCTTGTGCTATAGTGTGCTAAAGCATTGATCATCAACCATCTTTAAAAAAACATTTTTTCTAGGGACAGAAAACTATAGGTAGGAAGAGTGTCAGTTTCTTTCACTGTGATAATCCTTGTTTCTAGGGACAGGGAAGGACAGTGAGGGAAATTCTCCTTGTGCTATAGTGTGCTAAAGCATTGATCATCAACCGTCTTTAAAAAAACATTTTTTCTAGGGACAGAAAACTATAGGTAGGAAGAGTGTCAGTTTCTTTCACTGTGATAATCCTTGTTTCTAGGGACAGGGAAGGACAGTGAGGGAAATTCTCCTTGTGCTATAGTGTGCTAAAGCATTGATCATCAACCGTCTTTAAAAAAACATTTTTTCTAGGGACAGAAAACTATAGGTCTGATAAACCCAGCGTCTGATAAACATGGTGCAGGAATATCTAGGGCCAAGGTCAGACTTGGACACCTTCCCCACCGAAAATCCTCTGGCTTACTGGGTCTTGAGGATGGATCACTGGCCAGAGCTTGCACAGTATGCAATTGAGCTACTGGCCTGTCCTGCATCCAGCGTTCTTTCGGAACGCACATTCAGTGCTGCTGGAGGATTTGTCACGGATCACAGGGTGCGCCTGTCCACCGACTCGGTTGATCGACTGACTTTCATCAAGATGAACCAGTCTTGGATCACCACCAGCTACCACACACCTGATGCTGATATAACAGACTAATTGATTTTAACATGTCACATCCCTTCAAGACTGATGCTTATGCTGAGTGCCTGTGCTGTTATGTTGACTGGCTATCCTCCTCCTCCGAGTCCTCAATGATACGATTGATGATGATAGCTTGGAAGATCATTTTTGTTTATGGGTGCCGCCACCAGTGGCTAAGGCCCAACTTTTCAGCCCCTGTTTAACAGGGGCGTGTAATTACAATTTTTGAAGCAATAATTTGCCATAGGGCTCATTGCTGTGCTCCAAGTACAGTATCTGTGAGGGGTTGGAGTGTTGTGCCACCAGTGCCTAAGGCCCAATTTTTCAGCCCCTGTTTAACAGGGGCGTGTCATTACAATTTTTGAAGCAATACTTTGCAACAGGGCTCATTGCTGTGCTCCAAGTACAGTATCTGTGAGGGGTTGTAGTGTTGTGCCACCAGTGCCTAAGGCCCAATTTTTCAGCCCCTGTTCAACAGGGGCATGTAATTACAATTCTTGATCTAATAATTCACAGCAGGGCCCATTGCTGCACCCACCAAGAGTAACTCTGAGGGCTTACAGTGTTGTGGCAACGCCACCACCACCACCACCACGAAAGGCCCAATTTTTCAGCCCCTGTTCAAAAGGGGCATGTAATTACAATTCTTGATCTAATAATTCACAGCAGGGCCCATTCCTGCACCCACCAAGAGTAACTCTGAGGGCTTACAGTGTTGTGGCAACACCACCACCACCACCACGAAAGGCCCAATTTTTCAGCCCCTGTTCAACAGGGGCATGCAATTACAATTCTTGATCTAATAATTCACAGCAGGGCCCATTGCTGCACCCACCAAGAGTAACTGTCAGGGCTTACAGTGTTGTGGCACCAGCACCACCATCAAAGGCCCAATTTTTACTACCACTGTTCAACAATTATATGTAATTAAAATTCCTGATATAATAGTTGACAGCAGGGCGTTCCAGCACCAACCAAGAGTAACTGTGAGTGCTTACAGTGTTGTGCCAACACCAACAACTAAGGGGCCTATTTCTGCAGAGTATATACGGCAGGTCCCTACTTTCAAACATCCAACTTACAAACGACTCCTACTTGCAAACGCAAGAAGACAACAGGAAGTGAGAGGAAATCTACCACTAGGAAGGAAAATTCTCTCCTGTAAGAATTAATATGGGAGAAAGGTGTCTCCTCTGTACTGATGCTTTATCAGCAATCCTTGTTTCAAGAAAAACACCACATTTCAAAAACAGTTGTCATTGGGACGGAAAGTGAGGTGAAATGTTCTGAACAGGGGCACAGACAGCAAAACAAATGTTACAGGGGTGATAACCCTTACCTATGTTTTCCAAAAAGTTTAAAAATAGATTTTTGGGCTGGAGCTACACTTAAACAATGTACCTGTTCAAAATTACAAACAGATTCTACATAAGAACAAACCTACAGTCCCTGTCTTGTATGCACCGCCTGTATACGGCTGTTCAGAGTATATAGGGCCTTTTTTATTTTATGTGCGGGGTTCCCCTTAATATCCATACAAGACCCAAAGGGGCTGGTAATGGGCTGGGGTGGGGGGGGGGGGGTCATGGGGTAGCTATGCCATTTTTCTTAAAGATTTTCATCCATATTACCGGGACCAGACATTACATTAAAGCCGCAAGCAGTTTTAAATGGCTTTTTTTTCCTTTAGAAGTGTCATTTTGTGCAGGGACAGTTCTAAACACGGGAAACACGTGGCACTTCACAGGCATACTTTAGACACCCCCAGGTACGATATTTAAAGGAATATTTGACTTTTTTTTTTTCACTTTATGCATCATTAAAATGACTGCTCCCGAAAAACGACCGTTTTTAAAACTTCTTTTTGCATTGATACATGTCCCCTGGTGCAGAACCCAGGTTCCCAAACCCTTTTTAGGACAATAACATGCATAATAGTCGTTATAATTAGCACTTTAGAATTCGAACGTTCGCATCCATTGTATTTAATAGGGTTCTAATGTTCGTACGAACTTTCGGTCCGTTCGCGGGTTCTGGTGCGAACCGAACCCGGGGGTGTTCGGCTCATCACTAATCACCAGGCAGGACACCGTTATGCGGGAAGCCATTACTGCTGAGCAGAGGCTCATCACCACGTTGCGATACCTTGCGACTGGGAGAAGCTTGCAGGACCTCAAGTTCTCGACAGGCATCTCCCCCCAGGCTCTGGGCGTCATTATCCCAGAGACCTGCTCTGCCATTATCCAGGTCCTTCATGAGGACTATCTTAAGGTAAGTTTTCTCCTTTATAAACATCACAATCTATGTTTTTTTATGCTTGCTAATGTATAGTATATTTTGAACTGTCTCTAATTACCATGATTTGAATATGCTGTGAATGTCCCCTTTGTCCCCCTGCGTGTTGTAAGCTTTGAATGTTCTATGTTTTTGGGCTACATGCATATTTGTTTTTAAACCAATCTCCAGCATTAGATCCTGGGCCCAAACACACCTAGCCTAGTCAATCCCCATTTTTGTTTTGGACGCTCCATTGTAGTGCTTAGATTGCCTGATTCCCCCCCCCCCCCTAATTCTTTGATTTTTGTCTCATCTACCCAAATAAATTACATAGTACTATAGATTTGAATTATGATGTCCCCAACTCATCTCAACCCCTCCGCCCTCTAAGAATTTCACAGGTCCATCAGAGTGGGTGATGTTTTTGTTGCTTATTTTTCTATCTTATTCAAGTGGACCTCCATCCAAAATTTTGGGGGTCCGCTCATCGTAACCCTCCCCCGGTGTCAAAATTGACACCTTTCAGGGGGGAGGGGGGTGAAGATACCTGTTTAAGCCAGGTATTTTCACCCACATCCGGGAGTCATCTCTGTGGCAAATCTGCCTGAGCCAAGTCACTTCCCGCAGAAGACCCGTAGTGTTCTTGGAAACACTTGTCTCACAGAACACAGGAGGACCAGTCTGAACTGCGCAGCGCTTCTCGTGCATGTGCGTTTGGGAACCGGGCAGTGAAGCCGCAAGGCTTCTCTTCCTGGTTCCCTCACCGAGGATGGCAGAGGGGGCAGCAGAGTGACAAGCAATTGTTCGTCCTCTGCTGCGGACGTTGCTGGACTCCAGGACAGGTAAGTGTACAATTAGCAAACCTCTGCAGCTGCTGTAGCTGGAGCTGCTGTGTTATTTTATAGTATTTTGGCTGCGTAGCTCCGCTCTAAAATCCTCCTTCCAAATTAATGCTATACTGATGTTTTGCCCAGAGTGTTTTGTGCTAACATGCTTGCAATGTATAGGTAGTAAAGTATATTCATTTTTTTGTTCCTTTGACTCCACAGTTACCATCGACGCCACAGGAATGGCAGAATGTGGCATCTGATTTTTCTCAGCGGTGGAACTTTCCCAACTGTGGAGGAGCCATTGATGGCAAGCACGTCCGCATCGTGCCACCAGCCCATTCTGGATCGTTTTTTTTTTAATTATAAAGGCTTCCACAGTATTGTGCTCATGGCGGTGGTGTCTGCCAACTATGAGTTTCTATTTGTTGATGTTGGGAAAAATGGGCGGATGTCTGACGGTGGTGTTTTCGCCCAGACCGAGTTTGCAGACCGGCTTCTTTCAGAGGACCTGGCATTGCCACCTGCTGAAGATAATGAACATGGCCTCCCGTTTGTGTTCCTGGCAGATGAGGCTTTTGCGCTTGGACCACATTTGATGAGGCCTTTTCCCCAAAGGTCCCTCACCCCTGAGAGGAGGGTCTTTAATTATCGTCTGGCCAGAGCGCGAAGGGTGGTCAAAAATGCCTTTGGCATCATGGCCAGTCGCTTCCGCCTTTTTCTGACTGCGATAAACATGGCGGAGTATAAATGGAACCATTTGGTCATGTGCTGTTGCATACTGCACAATTTTTTAATCAAAAACTCAAACAATTATCTAGCTACAGTTGACCTTCAGGGCACACAGTGCTTGGATGGACCATTGGCAGCCCAGTTAGCTGGCCCTACAGGCTTGGCCCCCCAAAGCGGCCGTGATGTGCGGCAACGCTATCTAGAATATTTTATGGGTAGGGGGGCCATTGCAATGCCTGATCATTTTTAAACAAATTTTGGTCATAATAAAAAATAATATACTGAAAACATCTTGT
The DNA here is from genome assembly GCA_029206835.1 of Rana muscosa. NCBI lineage: Eukaryota > Metazoa > Chordata > Amphibia > Anura > Ranidae > Rana > Rana muscosa. The sequence continues at coordinate 289,937,142 of CM055118.1, forward strand.
TTGCTTTTCTTTTGTTGTATTTGTTCTTTCTCCTAGGTCAGTAATGGTGAACCTTGCCACTCCAGATGTTTTGCAACTCCATTTCCCATGATGCTCAACTCCACTGCAGAGTGCCTGAGCAACATTAGAAATCTAGTTCCAAACCATCTGGGTTGCCAAGGTTCACCATCACTGTCCTCGGTTATACTAGTGCAGTTGTAGTCCCATGTTTTTTCCTAACAAGTAAATTACAATCATTTATAGAGTCTAAACACACACATTTTTTTAGGGGGGGGGGCAACATTGATATAAGAAGCCACACATTGTTTAGTGATTAAATTTTTTTATCGGAGTATAAAATGTTTCACGTTTGTATCAAAATATACCCCAAATTTTTTTGGGAATTTGTTTTTTTTTCTCTTTTTACAACTCAGTACAAAAATGTACAACACGAACAATATACCTTTATAGAAATAAAAGATCCCCCCCCCCCCCCAAAAACTAAAACAATCTTTTTTAGGATATATACAAGTTTTACACCCTCCCAAGAATATGCTCAAGTTTTTTCAGTCTTTTCTCCATGATTTTGTTGGTTTGGCACATCTGGAACAGGTTGTCTTTTATCTTTTCAACCTCCCGAGAGCAGACCCTCACTTGTTTCAGCAACATCTGGGCAGTGGCTCTGGTAAAGGTTGCTGGTGCTGCAGGCATTAAAGTCCCTTGAAGTAGTGAAAAGAAAACGTCTTACTAAATATACAGGCCAACATCTATTACCTGAGGCTGTGGTGTATGACACTGACCTGGTGAGTTGCCATTTCCCTCTTCTGCCACATCCTGCGGTTGTGGGTCTTGAGTTGGTGGTGCGGGGTTTGCAGCCTTGTGTCTCTTAGCTCTTTGAAGCCCTAGGAGATATAACCAAAAGGTAGACTTGTGTAACTAAATATATTTTGGCGTGAAAGAGGAATATTAATCATTCTTGGGAAGTGTGTTACAATTGTATTAGTGATAATTTTTTAGGAGATGAACACATGATTGTATCCATTTCCCAAGATGGTAGATTAATCTCTTTTGGTCATGTTTCACACATGGAAACACACCAGGTATCCACTGGATCACCTGTGTGTGACACCATCAAAAGGTTGTTCTTGTGGCCCACACTTGTGCTAATGAGTCCAGATGTGTAAGCAGCTGCTGAGCATACTCTTGTAAACGTACACTGAATCTAGTTACATTAGCCAAATCTAATTACCAACAACTACACAAACATGTTTATAATTACTTCTCACATAAACATTTCATGATGTCCTGTTTCATGTTCTTGGGCACAAGAATCCAACGTTGAAATCCTCGTTCAATACCACCCAAACGATGTTTTGGTGGAATACATTGCTAAAAACATTTGAACATGCCTATTATTTTAGGATTGATAAAATGTCGTTCGAACAATGAATCGGGCCAAAAGCTTGTGATTGAGTGAACGTTTGAACGACCATTTATACGATCGGTTCGTGTGCCCAAAAACATGAAACATGACATTTTTAACTGTACTACATACATTATTTTAAAAGCACATGCAACACCACGTTATTACCAAAAATCACATTTAATGTAAATCTACTTACTTTTTTTGATGACTTTTTAAATCTTTTTATATTGATCCGGCTCACGCAACTTAATGTCCGACCATCGTTTCCGGATCTGTTCCCGCGACCTGCGAACACCAAATTTATGCAATAGCGCTTTGACCACTTTATCCATGATCTTGGCCTTTACTTGATTTGGCTTTTTGTAGGGCCCATGTTTGGCGTCATAATCATCCCGGAGCAATATGGTGACCATCTCCACCATCTCCTCAAAGCTCATGTTAGTGGCTTTATACCTTCTGGGTCGGGGCCTGCTTTCTTCCCCACTTTCCACATCATGTTGTTGATTCGCCGACATGTTTACACTCTCCGTCATTAAGGAGTAGCGAGAAGGGGCGGGGAAAGTAGTGTAACGAACGTCAGGGGCGGGAAAGCGTGCGGAGCGTCACGCATGCACACTGTATATAACTCCAAAAAACATCGTTGAAAGCGACGTTCAGTGAGTGGAAGAAGGTCGGAGGAGACGAACGTGTAGATCGCGGGTACGTAACATTTTTCATACTTGATATGTCGAGGGTTGAGCGGCCCCGAACAGCAAATGTAGTGACCGTACAGACCTTTAAATTTGGCTGTGTCCAGGAGCATTAAACCTATAAACATTCATTCACTGTATGTTCGGGGCCGGGGTTGGGCAATATGCATGTAACTTGGCGCTTGCTTCCCGTGCTGTTAGTACTGGCCGTGCACAAAGTGTCATTTTTGAATTGTGAATAAACTTTGAAAAGTCAATCGCGGCTCTAAATGAATTCTTGCCTCCCGGCAAATGGCAAGACATTGAAAAGTGAGTTGTACCTGCAAAATAAAAACGTGGGGGTTCCCCCAAATTCGAGTTGCAGGCCCTTCAGGTCTGTCAAGGATTTTAAGGGGAACTCCACCCCCAAATCAGGAAAAAAAAGGGCATGGAGTCCCCCCCAAAATCCACAACAGACCCTTTATCCGAGCACGCAACCTGGCCGGCCGCAGGGGAAGAGGGGGGGACGAGAGAGCGGCCCCCCCTCCCTCCTGAACCGTACCAGGCCACATGCCCTCAACATGGGGAGGATGTCCCCATGTTGATGGGGACAAGGGCCTCATCCCCACAACCCTTGCCCGGTGGTTGTGGGGGTCTGCGGGCGGGGGGCTTATCGGAATCTGGAAGACCCCTTTAACAAAGGGGACCCCCAGATCCCGGCCCCCCTATGTGAATTGGTAAGGGGTACATTGTACCCCTACCATTTCACGAAGAAAGTGTACAAAATGTAAAAAATGACAGTAGTCAGTTTTTGACAATTCCTTTAATTTTTAGTTTGGCTTTCTTCCATCTTCTTCCTTCTTCTTCTTTTCTCGCTTCGTGTTTCTTCCTCCATCTTCCTCTTCCTCTTCATCTTCCTTCTTCCTTCGGTGTTCTCGTCCGCATCTTGCTCCGGGTTCTTCTTTCTCCGGCCGCTCCATTTGAATTGGAGGTTCCCGCTGTGTGACGCTTCAGTTCATCAGTTCTCCTCTTGGTCCGGCGACCCCGCCCCCCTCTGACGCACAGAGATTTCACAGGTACTTTCCCCGTGCAGTCAGAGGGGGGCGGGTCCCCCGGCTCGCAGCGGACCTAGAGGAGAACTGCCTAACTTTGCGTCACACAGCGGGAAACTCAAATTCAAACGGAGCGGCGGGAGAACAAAGAAGAAGCCGAAGCAAGATGCGGACGAGAAGCCCGAAGCAAGAAGGAAGATGAAGAGGAAGATGGAGGAAGAAACTCGAATGCAGAAAAGAAGAAGGAAGAAGATGGTTCAAAAACAAAACCAATAATAAAGGAATTGTCAAAAACCGTGTAGTGTCATTTTTTAGATAATGCCATTTTTTAAGGTGAAATGGTAGGGGTACAATGTACCCCATTACCATTTCACATAGGGGGGGCGGGATCTGGGGGTCCCCTTTGTTAAAGGGGTCTTCCAGATTCCGATAAGCCCCCCGCCCGCAGACCCCCACAACCACCGGGCAAGGGTTGTGGGGATGAGGCCCTTGTCCCCATCAACATGGGGACATCCTCCCCATGTTGAGGGCATGTGGCCTGGTACGGTTCAGGAGGGGCCGCTCTCTCGTCCCCCCTCTTCCCCTGTGGCCGGCCAGGTTGCATGCTCGGATAAGGGTCTGTTATGGATTTGGGGGGGGGACTCCACGCCATTTTTTCCCAGAATTTGTGGGGGAGTTCCCCTTAAAATCCTTGACAGACCTGAAGGGCCTGGTATGGATATTTGGGGGAACCACAATGCTTTCCCAATGTTTGTATCAATGACTTTCCTATGTATTGCAATTGACAGGAGACAACAATTAATTATACCCAGGAGTGAATTTAGTGTGAATTTTTAAAAAAACAAAATGACACTTGGTGCAAGGACAGTTCGAGGTACTCCTTTATTTTTGGGGAGTCCTTTTATTCCCACGATTTACAGGGCAACATTTACTTCAATGGGGTTTGGGTTCGGGGAAAGTCAGGTCACGAACTCTAGCTTTTTACAAAGTTAGCTAAAAAGAGTCCAACACAAACATCCAGGTGTCCACTCAACTCTATGATGACTGATCAATTGCTACGTTAGTGGCCTATATATGGTGAGAAAGATTTGGAGTAGTCCTGACTGACATTCCTTTTTTTGATTTGGGTTTTGAATTGCAGAGAAAATGAAGGTATTTAAGGATCCAGATTTTATGTTGGAATTCCTGCAAAGATGGAAGAATCTTCCAATTTTATGGCAGACTAAAAATAAACATAATAAAAATAAAGAAGCCAGGAAGAGAGCACTGGAGACCTTGCTGGAATTTGTGAAAACTCAGATCCCCACAGCAACACTACAGGATCTGAACACAAAAATTGGGACCATTAGGGGCACATACCGGGCTCAACGGAATAAAGTGCTAAAATCCCTGCGGTCAGGAGCAGGTGCAGAGGACCGATACATCCCAAATCTGTGGTACTATCAGCACCTGAGTTTCCTGGATGAACACCTGGAATCCAGGGAATCCCTTTCCAGCCTTCCACCCAGAACGACCTCCAGCCTTCCTTGCAGCCAACCCTCCAGCCAACCCTCCAGCCTTCCCTGCAGCCAACCCTCCAGCCTTCCCCACAGCCAACCCTCCAGCCTTCCCTCCAGCCTTCCCTCCAGCATTCCCTGCAGCCAAGCCTCCAGCCAAGTTGAGGTCTCTTTGGAGGAACAACCTCAAGTCCTGGAGGAGCCTGATTTAAATATTTGGAGCCAGGTATAATATTTCACAAAATATTTAGAGTAATAAAAGTTGAATGTTGTAAAAGTTTCAAAAAAAGTGTGAAAAATGTTAAGAGTTAAAAAAAAGTGTCTGACATATCAATAGACAGCAGTGGCCAAAAATTAAGGGCACCAAAAAGAAATATACTGGTGTCAGAATGATTGACTTTAATATTTAGTAGCATTCAATTACCAAATGTCATGAGGTGACAAATGTGTGTGAAAGATGAAGGCAAAACTAACTCGATGTACCTTTTTTAAACAGGATGAGGAGACAGGCCCCAGTGGGACACACGAGGAGGCAGGTGCCACTGGAAGCCAGGAGGAGACAGGCCCCAGTGGGACACACGAGGAGGCAGGTGCCACTGGAAGCCAGGAGGAGGCAGGCCCCAGTGGGACCCAGGAAGAGGCAGGCCCCAGTGGGACCCAGGAAGAGGCAGGCTCCAGTGGGACCCAGCACAACACCAGGCCCCAGATCCCTCTGCTGCGGATTCCAGCAAAAAGATCAAGGAGGCTGCTTCAAATGGAGGAGGAGACCCAGGCCCTAATTAGGGAGGCTACTGCTGCACTCCGAGAGCCCCCCACCGCTGCAGAGGGATTTGCTGCCCTTATTGGGGAGAAACTGCCCCAAATGGGACTGGACCAGAGGCTGAAATGTGAAACCCTAATATTGAAGGTGGTCAATATGGGCCTGTTGAACAAACTGAAGGATTTCACAGACGTTGTGGACCTTTCATATTTTTATGCTCAAGTTCCTGCCCCACTCCATGCTCCTGCCCCACTCCATGCTCCTGTAACAGTCCCTGCTCCTGTAACAGTCCCTGCTCCTGTTCCAGACCCTGCTCCTGCTCCAGTCCCTCCACCACGGACACAGCCTCCAAGGAAGGCTGCAGGGAAGGTCAAACAAAAAACCCGAAAATGAGCCCAGGATATGTGCCTCACATGGGCCCAATTTTTGTCTTCACATGCTTTGATGTTTGCTGTGGTGATCTGGGTCTGCACTAATTTCAGCAGGGTCTCCAGTGCTGTCTTCCTGGCTTCTTGATTTGTACTTTACATATGGTTTTGTTTTGGCTTACCTTTTAATTTGTTATTAGGCCATAATAAATGGAATTTTTTTGTAAGATACAAAATGAACATGTGTTTTTCTTCTAAATAGCCAGTTTGTAAGTGAGTAGGCAGGGACAGTGGATAAAAAATTGTGAAATTAACAAGGGACACTAACCTCATTGAGGCCAAATTAGAATAAATAATAATGTTGTGGTAACTTGACACACTCCAAAATAGCAAATAATATGTAAAAACAGTCTAAAATCTAATACCACAAATTAAACCCAAAAAAATAAATAAAAAAAATGTAAAAATTTTTGGGTATTTAGGGAGATCTGGCTCACCAAAATAGAGATTAATCATGATAAAACAATAAATACTAAAGAACAAAGATTGTCCTAACTCTGGGAGAATATCAGCAGCAAGAGAATTGGAATATTGCAGCATTATAACGAAGAAAAGAATGCGCTGCATTAAACTATGTAATAATTTCATGCATGACGAATGTGCCATCTCCATTCCGAACAGTAGTTTTACCAGAACGAGCGCTCCCTTCTCCTCACTTGCTTCTGATCATGCGCGCTTTTTTCACGTTGTTAAAGCCTACACACGATCATTTTTCATGATGAAAAAAACGACGACGTGAAAAACGGCGAGAAAATTTAGAACATGTTCTAATTTTTCTCGTCGTTTTTAATGCCGTTTTTCTCGTTGAAAATAGCGACATAAAGCCCAAAGACGATCGGTTTTCTCGGCGAAATAAAAAAATGCCGTTATTCCCGTCGAGAAAAGCGGTCGTGTGTACGCGGCATAAGAGCCAGGAGGCTTGGCATTTTCTTTTGTGTATGAGTTTACTGAAGAAGAACCCCAGTGTGGGAAATCCTATGTATGAACTTTTATTTTTGATCCTTTTAATAAAAATGGGCTGCCATGCCCTTAAACCTTAAAAGCGCATTTACCACTTAAGCTAATCACCCCAATAGCACTATATATATATATATATATATATATATATATATATATATATTTTCATATATCACACAATCCCATATACATAATCCTACAGCCACAGTTGATCCAGAGGAAGGCAAAAGAAAAGAAAAACAGTAAAGCATGATCCAATTTGCTCCAGCAGGGGAGAAAAATTCCTTCCTGATCCCCCGAGAGGCAATCGGATATTCCCCGGATCAACTTTACCTATAAATGTTAGTACCCAGTTATATTATGTATGTAGCGGCCTCCACTCTCTCCCTCTTGTATCTTTTCTTCTGTCTCTGGCTTTTGTCTAGAGGTACCTTGGAGGAGATAGTGCGTGGTCACCACGCCAATGTTCCCACTGCAGATGTGTGTGTAGTGGGAGACAATCCTCTTTTACCTTCGGGTCGGTGTTTTGCATCTGGAGCCTCCTTCTGGTTTCTTGAACAGTGTCTGCCAGTAAATGAGCCCCACACCAATAAAGTCCAACACTCCTTTATTCTTCTCAATGTAAAAGTGAACACAATCAGTTGGACTCCCTCAACGAACAGAACAGACAAGGGGGTGTGGATGCGAGTAGGCCCAGACACAATGAACTCTCTTACTTCCTTCCTAGAAGTAGATTCCTGCTCCCAATCGAGGAAGACATCCCTCCGGGCGGTCTCCGGAGGCTCACCCGTCACTGGCAATTTGCTGCACCAGGTCTTCAGGTAAGTACCTCCTCCGGTCCCTTATGCCACTGGATTTGGGTACCCACTCCCGGGGTCCCCTGGGAAGTCCATCCCTCGCGGAGCCTTAGTCCGGGACACTCAGTCCCAGACCTCCATCCAAGTACCTCACCCCAGGCTAAAGGTGCCTGGGATGGAACACGACCTCCGAACATCCTCTAGGCCTAAGCCGCCTAGACTCCCGACACGAACCACCGCCCTCAGGCTGAAGGTGCCTGGGACTCGACTCCCGCCACCAAAAATGGCCGCCCCCTTTATACCCTCTCCCAGCAAGCACGGCAGGTTCCCCGCCCCACCATACACCCGCCGAGAGAGGCCAAAAGAGGTACGACACTGCAACGATGGCTCAACCCTGGGCCCAAAGTGACAGCGCCACCCGGTGGGCCCCAGGGAACCATACATCACAGTTTCCTCACCAGATTCAAACAGAAAAGCACATACCCGCTACATGTACATTTAGGAAATAATGCAGGCCTTTTTCAAAACAATCTACTGAGATGGCCAGAACCAGCTCCCGAGGGAATCTATTCCACATTTTCACAGCTCTTCCTGTGAAGAAACTTTTCCGTATTTGGAGATGAAATCTCTTTTCCGCTAGATGTAAAAAGTGCCCCCTTGTCCTCTGTGGAATAAAATAATATTCTGGCCAATGGAATTCATAAATACTTAAATACTTGATGCGCTGAAATGCGTGTGCAATATGTAGCTTGAGCCCTGGTTCACACTGGTGTGATTTGACATGCGATTTGTCATCAAAAAATCGTCAGTCCCTCCTGCCAAAATTTTTTTTCTCTTTCTCTAAGCATTTTTATTTTATTTTGTGTGGACTGTGCATGGCACATGTGCAGTACAGTGTTCACTGCTTGCCTATTTCCGGCTATTGGTTGCTGAGATAGGAGCTGGATGGCAAATGGCAGATGTGCATGAGCAAGAGTTACATCATCAGTGTCCGGCCAGGATGAAGCGGGGTAGAAGATGGCAATGTTGTTGGAGAGCTTGGACCTGCTAGACCTAGAGGAGGACTCTCTCCTAGGTAAGTGAACTATAGCATGCAAATGTGCTGTGCGTGCTTGCATATTATGGCACAGGCCCACCCACATCCAGTGGACCTAAATAGACACTGTTGCCTTGCCCATGCAGTACAAAGCGATGGTGTCTCTGCAAAGGGCCTTCCCCCAGCACCCTCATTTGCCTGGGCTTCCTTGCTACTCTGTGTTCTATTGCAGCTGCTCATACTACCTGGTACTTTCCAATATGTGGGAGCATGTCGCCTCCTCCCTTTATGACTGTGCATTGGCCTAGAAGCCAATCTATAAGCACGAACATTGTTGCAGATCAGGGATGAGCCGAACACCCCCCAGTTTGGTTCGCACCTAACATGCGAACAGGCAATGAATTTGTTCGAACATCCGAACCCTGTTAAAGTCTATGGGACATGAACATGAAAAATCAAAAGTGCTAATTTTAAAGGCTTATATGCAAGTTATTGTCATAAAAAAGTGTTTGGGGACCCGGGTCCTGCCCCAGGGGACATGTATCAATGCAAAAAAAAGTTTCAAAAACGGCAGTTTTTTCGGGAGCAGTGATTTTAATAATGCTTAAAGTGAAACAATAAAAGTGAAATATTCCTTTAAATTTCGTACCTGGGGGTGTATATAGTATGCCTGTAAAGCAGCGCTTGTTTCCCGTGCTTAGAACAGTCGCTGCACAAAATGTAATTTCTGAAGGAAAAAAAGTCATTTAACCACTTAACGACCGCCCACTGTAAATATACGTCGGCAGAATGGCACAGACAGGCACAATCACTTATATGTACGTGATCGCCTTTGTATAGTTGGGTGGTCCGATCGGACCCCCCTCCTTTACAGTGAGCGGCTGTTAATTGTTCAGGAGCGATCAGGAATGAGGGGACGGCCGTTCGATTCCGGCCACCCCCTCGCGATCGCTCCCGTTGAATGAGAAAGCTTCCCTGCCTGTGTAATGTAAACACAGGCAGAGGAAGTGATGTCATCTCTCCTCGTGTCGGTCTTTTCGATCCGGCGCGAGGAGTGAAGACATCTCACAGTAAGTGCACCAACAGCCCACTGACACCAGTACACGTAGGCACACTTTTCACCCCCCAGTCACCCCCAGATCACCCCCCAGATCACCCCCAGTACCCCCAGTCACAGTGCACCGTTTGCAGTGGTCATTTTTTTACTGATCACTGCAATCAGTGTCATTTGTGACAGTAAAAAGTTGCAGGGCAGTTAGGTTTAGGCCCCTTTAGGTCCAGGGTAGCCCCCTAACCCCCCCTAATAAAGGTTTAACCCCTTGATCGCCCCCCAGGTAACCCTTTGACCCCCTAACGCCAGCGTCACTAAGCGATCGTATTTCCGATCGCTGTATTTAGTGCCGGTGGTGCCCTAGATAGCCAGTTATTTATTTTTAGTTTTGCCGCAGGTTTTTATAGCGTCAGGTACCCCCAAATATTATTTTAACCCCCTGATTGCCCCTAGAGTTAACCCTTTCACCAGTGATCACCGTATAAGTTTTACTGGTGACACTGGTTAGCCGGTTAGTTATTTAGTTATTTAGGTTACCCGTCAGGTTTTGTATATAGCGTCGGGTACCCCCATATATAACCTAATAAAGGTTTTAACCCCCTGATTGCCCTAGTTAACCCTTTCACCAGTGATCACCATATAAGTTTTACGGGTGACGCTGGTTGGTTAGTTTGCTTTTTATAGCATCAGGGCACCCGCCGTATGTAACCCAATAAAGTTTTAACCCCCTGATCGCCCGGCGGGTGATATCAATTAGGTTTCAGCACCAGAGAGGGTCTGCGTCACCCCAGGCAGCGTCAGGTTAGTGCCAGTAACGCTAACACCCACGCGCAAAGCATACACCTCCCTTAGTGGTATAGTATCTGAACAGATCTATACTAGCGTCCCCAGCGGTTTAGGGTTCCCAAAAACGCAGTGTTAGCGGGATCAGCCCAGATACCTGCTAGCACCTGCGTTTAGCCCCTTCGCCCAGCCCAGCCCAGCCCACCCAAGTGCAGTATCGATCGATCACTGTCACCAAACACAACACACATAACTGCAGCGTTCGCAGAGACAGTCCTGATCCCTGCGATCGCTAACAGTTTTTTTTGGTAGCGTTTGATACATTTGCTGACAGTCAGGTGCTTTTTTTTCCTGTGAATCTTACTAGTGTACCTCTAAATTTAGAGCCCAAAATGGCAAGACGAAGGTACACTAGTAAAGAGGCCTACGAAATTCTGAGCATGACAGATAGTGAAGAGGAGGTCACGCATCTGTCAGATTCAGGCTCAGAATATCTTCCCGTAGAAGACAGTGAAGTCAGCGGCTCCTCGTCAGATAGCTCTGACGACGAAGTTGAGGTCCCTGCTAAGGTCAGGCGTACCCGATCCCGATCTTCTGAGGTTGTTGAGGAGCAAGAACCGCAGGGCTCTCGTATCATGGAGCAGAGTAGTACTAGCGCCGCTATTCCTTCTGGTGAATTGGCAAGCACCAGCGGCCTAGTACAGCCTGGGCGTACATCCAGCACTGCAGTATCACGTGGTGACGTGGAGAGTCCCATAAGTGCAGTTCAAGCTGGCGAGGTGGCAAGCACAAGTAGTGTCCCGCTGCCACCAAGAAGACAAAGGCAGGCCCGTCGTGCCCATAGTGCCCTTCCTGCAGAATTCGCCTATCCTGATTGGGTCCCCACCACTTCTGCAGAACCCGTACTTCCCCCATTCACTGCCCAACCCGGTATTTAGGTGGAAACAGCTGATTTTATGCCAATTGATTTTTTTTCGCTGTTTTTCACGGAAGATCTCTATAGATCTATTGTGGACCAGAGTAATTTATATGCTGGTCAATTCATCGCCGCTAACCCCCAGTTGCCTTCCATTGCCAAAGATTGGAAACCAATTACGGTTTCCGATTTTAAGACCTTTCTGGGCCTTTCCCTCAACATGGGCACACATATATTCCCGTCATTGCGTGCTTATTGGTCCACGCACCCAATTGACCACATGCCCGTGTTCTCTGCCTTCATGCCCAGGAAACGATACAAGCAGATTTTGCGGTTCATGCACTTCAACGACAATGAACTTTGTCGTCCACGTGGAGACCCTGAATACGACCGGCTCTATAAAATTTGGCCCCTCATAAACCACTTCAACGAACGTTTTGCAGCCTTGTTTATTCCCAATCAAGTTGTCTGCGTTGATGAGTCCCTAAATACATTTTCTGGCCGCTTGGCTTTCAAGCAGTACCTTCCCAGCAAGCGTGCCAGATACGGGGTCAAGCTCTATAAGTTCTGTGACAGGGCAACAGGCTATGTATTGAGCTTTACGGTTTATGAGGGAAAAGATAGTCAGGTTGAGCCGGTCAACTGCCCGGATTACATAGGGAGCGCTGGCAAGATAGTGTGGAACTTGGTGTCACCCTTATTCGGAAAGGGGTACCACTTGTATGTGGACAATTATTACACAAGCGTGCCACTGTTTAGTCACTTGTTTGATCATCAGATTGGAGCATGTGGCACCGTGCGACCTAATCGCCGGGGCTTTCCCCAGCGGCTTGTAGATGCCCGTCTTAGGCTGGGGGAGAGAGCCTGCTTGAAGTGTAATAACTTGCTCGCTATGAAGTGGAGGGACAATAAGAATGTTTTCCTTCTTACCTCCCTTCATGCAGACACGACAGTCCAAATTCGTACGGCGACTGGTGTTGTGGAGAAACTTCTCTGTGTCCACGAATATAACAAAAATATGGGAGGGGTGGACCTCAACGACCAGTTGTTGGCGCCGTATCTAATTGACTGTAAGGCGAGACGCTGGTACAAAAAAGTGTCTCTATCCTTATTCCAATTGGCTTTGCTGAACGCTCATGTGCTATACAGAGCTTCAGGCGGGACGTTATCTCTTCTAAAATTCCAGAATGAGATAGTCACAGACCTCCTGTATCCAGGCGGTTCTGCACCTCACCATCCCCAACCAAATGCAGTAAGCCGGCTGCATGAGAGGCATTATCCGTATGCCCTCGAGAGTACCCCTACCCAACGAACCCCCCAAAAAAGATGTCGTGTCTGTAGCAAGCGCGGATTTAGGCGTGACACCCGTGTTTTTTGTCCACTCTGTCCTGACAAACCTGGTCTTTGCCTTGGTGAATGTTTTGAACGATACCACTCAAAAATGAAGTTTTAGCGTAGGGTACAGCATTTCACAGACTAGGACACACTTACACAGGGTCTCCCAAGATGCCATTACATTTTGAGAGACCCGAACCAATACAGTTGTTGAAGTTACAAAAAAAAGTGTAAAAAATAAAAATAAAAAACGTAAAAAACAAAACACAAAAAAAATATAAAATAAAAAAAACAAAAATAGTTGTCGTTTTATTGTTCTCTCTCTCTCTCTCTCTCTATTTTCTCTCTATTGTTCTGCTCTTTTTTACTGTATTCTATTCTGCAATGTTTTATCATGCTTGCTTTTCAGGTATGTAATTTTTTGTTTTCAGGTGCACCATTCAACTGCAGCGCGGAATTATTTATCTTGACAGCAACAGCGTTTGCTCCCATGATACATAAAGCCGTGACTCCAGTGCTGTAGGAGGTGATTTCACCACCACAGTTAAAAAAAAAAAGAGCATATATGCCGAAGCATGGGGGCAGCAGGGGCGGAGGAGCGATTTTGCTCCTAATGCCGCGTACATACGGTCGAAATTCCGACGGAGGCTTGCCCGTGGAAAAGTCAGACCGTGTGTACGCGGCATAACTTTTTTGCGGGAGGATGCCCCCATGCTTCGGCATATATATATTTTAGGCACAGGTTGCGTTAAAAAAATGTTTTATTTTTTACTAGGTTTTGTTTTGGTATTTGCTTTGCAGGTATGGTATGGTAAGGTCTTACTGTTGTACTGTAATGTTACTTTGTTTTAATGTTAACCATCATTTGCTTAACAGGTACGCCATTCAGTTGCAGCGCGGATCTATTTATCTTGACAGCAACAGCGTTTGCTCCCACGATACATAAAGCCGTGACTCCAACGCTGTAGGAGGTGATTTCACCACCACAGTTAAAAAAAAGAGCATATATGCCGAAGCATGGGGGCAGCAGGGGCGGAGGAGCGATTTTGCTCCTAATGCCGCGTATATACGGTCGAAATTCCGACTAAGGCTTGCCCGTGGAAAAATCCGACCGTGTGTACACGGCATAACCTTTTATGCCACATGCATACGGTCCAAATTACGACGAAGGCTTGCCCGTGGAAAAGTCCGACCGTGTGTACGCGGCATAACTTTTTTGCGGGAGGATGCCCCATGCTTCGGCATATATAAATGGTGCATGTATGCCCATCATTAGAAGTGGGTGGATGAAGGGAGGTATTCTAATGGTGGGCATACCCACCGATCAATCTCTTTTTTTCGTTCAGCCAACAGGCTGCATGAAAAAAAAGATTACAATACATGTCCAACAAGGACCAGCAACATACTGGTATGTTGCTGGACTTTGAATGTTTTATACCAGAATGATGCCTGCAGGTTTAGGTATCATCTTGGTATCATTCTTTTCAGCCAGTGGCCGGCTTTCATGTAAAAGCAATTCTAGCAGATAATTAGCCTCTAGATTGCTTTTACAAGCAGTGGGAGGGAATGCCCCCCCGGATATAAACAGCGCCATTGGGAAATTGGGAAAGAATTTTATCACACCGATCTTGGTGTGGTCAGATGCTTTGAGGGCAGAGGAAAGATCTAGGGTCTAACCCCCCAATTTTTTTCAAAAAAAGAGTACCTGTCACTACTTATTGCTATCATAGGGGATAATTACATTCCCTGAGATAACAATAAAAATGGTAAAAAAAAAAAAAAAATATGGAAGGAACAGTTAAAAAATAAAATAAAAAAGCAAAATAAATAATAAAAAAAAAAAAAAAGCACCGCTGTCCCCCCCTGCTCTTGCGCAAAGGCGAACGCAAGCGTCGGTCTAGCGTCATATGTAAACAGCAATTGCATCATGCATGTGAGGTATCACTGTGAAGGTCAGATTGAGGGCAGTAATTTTAGCAGTAGACCTACTCTGTAAATCTAACGTGGTAACCTGTAAAGGCTTTTAAATGCTTTTAAAAATGAATGTAGTTTGTTGCCGCTGCGCGTTTGTGCGCAATTTTAAAGCATGTCGTGTTTGGTATCCATGTACTCGGCCTAAGATCATCTTTTTTATTTCATCAAACATTTGGGCAATATAGTGTTTTTTAGTGCATTAAAAATAAAAAAAGTGTGTTTTTTCCCCAAAAAATGCGTTTGAAAAATCGCTGCGCAAATACTGCGCGGAAAAAAAAAATGCAACAACCACTATTTTAATCTGTAGGGCCTTTGCTTTAAAAAAATATATAATGTTTGGGGGTTCAACATAATTTTCTTGCAAAAAAATAAATGTTTTCATGTAAACAAAAAGTGTCAGAAAGGGCTTTGTCTTCAAGTGGTTAGAAGAGTGGATGATGTGTGACATAAGCTTCCTAATGTTGTGCATAAAATGCCAGGACAGTTCAAAACCCCCCCAAATGACCCCATTTTGGAAAGTAGACACCTCAAGCTATTTGCTGAGAGGCATGTTGAGCCCATTGAATATTTTTTTTTGTCCCAAGTGATTGAATAATGACAAAAAGAAAAAAAAAATGTACAAAAAGTTGTCACTAAATTATATATTGCTCAAACATGCCATAGTTATATGTGGAATTGCACCCCAAAATACATTCTGTTTCTTCTCCTGAGTACGGGGATACCACATGTGTGAGACATTTTGGGAGCCTAGCCGCGTACAGGACCCCGAAAACCAAGCACCGCCTTCAGGATTTCTATGGGTGTAAATTTTTGATTTCACTCCTCACTGCCTATCACAGTTTCGGAGGCCATGGAATGCCCAGATGGCACAAACCCCCCCCCAAATGACCCAATTTTGGAAAGTAGACACCCCAAGTTATTTGCTGAGAGGTATGTTGAGTATTTTGCAGATCTCGCTTTTTGTCACAAAGTTTTGAAAAATGAAAAAAGAAAAAAAAAGAAAAAAAAATGTCTTTCTTCATTTTCAAAAACAAATGAGAGCTGTAAA
Organism: Rana muscosa; assembly: GCA_029206835.1. Taxonomy (NCBI): domain Eukaryota; kingdom Metazoa; phylum Chordata; class Amphibia; order Anura; family Ranidae; genus Rana; species Rana muscosa. Next base: position 289,952,848 of record CM055118.1, read on the forward strand.
ATACTCACCATGCCTCTCAGCAAATAGCTTGGGGTGTCTACTTTCCAAAATGGGGTCATTTGTGGGGGTTTTGGGCTATCTTGGAATTTTATGGCCTTCAAAACTGTGATAGGTAGTGAGGAGTGATATCAAAAATTTGTGCCCTTAGAAATCCTGAATGCGGTGCTTGGTTTTCAGGGCCCCGTACGCGGCTAGGCTCTCAAAAAGTCCCACACATGTGGTATCCCTGTACTCAGGAGAAGCAGCCAAATGTATTTTGGGGTGCAATTCCGCATATAACCATGGCATGTTTGAGCAATATATCATTTAGTGACAACTTTTTGTACATTTTTTTTTTCTTTTTGTCATTATTCAATCACTTGGGACAAAAAGAAATATTCAATGGGTTCAACACGCCTCTCAGGAATTTCCTTGGGGTGTCTACTTTCCAAAATGGGGTCATTTTGGGGGATTTTGTGCTATCTTGGCATTTTATGGCCTTCAAAACTGTGATAGGTAGTGAGGAGTGAAATCAAAAATTTATGCCCTTAGAAACCTTGAAGGCGGTGCTTGGTTTTTGGGGTCCCGTACGCGGCTAGGCTCCCAAAAAGTCCCACACATGTGGTATCCCTGTACTCAGGAGAAGCAGCAGAATGTATTTTGGGGTGTAATTTCACATATGCCCATGGCATGTGTGAGCAATATATCATTTAGTGACAACTTTGTGCAAAAAAAAAAAAGTTTGTCATATTCCCGCAACTTGTGGCAAAATATAAAATATTCCATGAACCCAACATGCCTCTCAGTAAATAGCTTGGGGTGTCTACTTTCCAAAATGGGGTCATTTGGGGGGGTTTTGTGCTATTTTGGCATTTTATGGCCTTCAAAACTGTGATAGGTAGTGAGGAGTGAAATCAAAAATTTACGCCCTTAGAAATCCTGAAGGCGGTGATTGGTTTTTGGGGCCCCGTACGCGGCTAGGCTCCCAAAAAGTCCCACACATGTGGTATCCTCGTACTCAGGAGAAGCAGCAGAATGTATTTTGGGGTACAATTCCACATATAACCATGGCATGTGTGAGCAATATATCATTTAGTGACAACTTTGTGCAAAAAAAAAAAGTTTGTCATATTCCCGCAACTTGTGGCAAAATATAAAATATTCCATGAACCCAACATGCCTCTCAGTAAATAGCTTGGGGTGTCTACTTTCCAAAATGGGGTCATTTGGGGGGGTTTTGTGCTATTTTGGCATTTTATGGCCTTCAAAACTGTGATAGGTAGTGAGGAGTGAAATCAAAAATTTATGCCCTTAGAAACCTTGAAGGCGGTGCTTGGTTTTTGGGGTCCCGTACGCGACTAGGCTCCCAAAAAGTCCCACACATGTGGTATCCCCGTACTCAGGAGAAGCAGCAAAATGTATTTTGGGGTGTAATTTCACATATGCCCATGGCATGTGTGAGCAATATATCATTTAGTGACAACTTTGTGCAAAAAAAAAAAAGTTTGTCATATTCCCGCAACTTGTGGCAAAATATAAAATATTCCATGGACTAAACATGCCTCTCAGTAAATAGCTTGGCGTGTCTACTTTCCAAAATGGGGTCATTTGGGGGGGTTTTGTGCTATTTTGGCATTTTATGGCCTTCGAAACTGTGATTGGTAGTGAGGAGTGAAATCAAAAATTTGCGCCCTTAGAAATCCTGAAGGCGGTGCTTGGTTTTTGGGGTCCCGTACGTGGCTAGGCTCCTAAAAAGTCCCACACATGTGGTATCCCCATACTCAGGAGAAGCAGCAGAATGTATTTTGGGGTGCAATTCCACATATAACTATGGCATGTGTGAGCAATATATCATTTAGTGACAACTTTTTGAACATTTTTTTTTTACATTTTTTTTACATTTTTTACATTTTTTTTTTTATTCAATCATTTGGGACAAAAAAAAATATTCAATGGGCTCAACATGCCTCTCAGCAATTTCCTTGGGGTGTCTACTTTCCAAAATGGGGTCATTTGGGGGGGGGGTTTGTACTGCCCTGCCATTTTAGCACCTCAAGAACCAGTCATAAATTTAAAGCTGTGTAAATTCCAGAAAATGTACCCTAGTTTGTAAACGCTATAACTTTTGCGCAAACCAATAAATATACACTTATTGACATTTTTTTTACTAAAGACATGTGGCTGAATACATTTTGGCCTAAATGTATGACTAAAATTGAGTTTATTCGATTTTTCTTATAACAAAAAGTAGAAAATATCATTTTTTTTTCAAAATTTTCGGTCTTTTTCCGTTTATATCGCAAAAAATAAAAATCGCAGAGGCAATCAAATACCATTAAAAGAAAGCTCTATTTGTGGGAAGAAAAGGACGCAAATTTCGTTTGGGTACAACATTGCATGTCCGCACAATTTACAGTTAAAGCAGCGCAGTGCACAATTCTGAAATCACCTCTGGTCCTTTAGCTACCAAATGGTCCGGGGCTTAAGTGGTTAAAAGCACTCGCGGCTGTAATGAATTGCCGGTCCCGGCAATACAGAGAAAAGTCATTGGAAGTCATTGATTAAAAAAAAAAAAATGCGTGGGTGTCCCCCCAAATTCAATTACCAGGCCCTTCAGGTCTGGTACGGATATTAGGGGAACCCTGCATCAAATGAAAAAAAAAATGGAGTGTGGTTCCCCCCAAATATCCATACCAGACCCCTATCCGAGCACGCAACCTGGCAGGCCGCAGGAAAAGAGGGGGGGCGAGAGAGCACCCCCCCTCCTGAACCGTACCAGGCCACATGCCCTCAACATGGGGAGGATTCTTTGGGGTCTGGACCCCAAAGCACCATGTCCCCTGGAGCAGGATCCGGGTCCCCAAACACTTTTTATGACAATAACTTGCATATAAGCCTTTAAAATTAGCACTTTAGATTTTTCCCATAGACTTTTACAGGGTGTTCTGCGGCTTTTCGAATTTGCCGTGAACACCCCATATTGTTTGCCGAACGGGAGAACAGGCAATGTTCAAGTCGAACATGAGTTTGACTCGAACTCGAAGCTCATCCCTATTGTAGAACTAAGGAAGTGGCATCTTTGCTCCCCTTGGTTGCCAAAATGAGTCATTTCAGTTCCGGCTGCAACCTAGAAAGGTGGGGAGGAAGTATAGGAAAAGTCAGTATAAGGGCTCATGCACACAGGGCATTAGAAAAAAACAAGCTGCAAAGCCACTACCAACGCCAGGAAAAAGCAGCTGTAAAAACTTGCTTTTAGTAGCTTTTTGTATTGACGTTAATGCTTGTTTAGCCAGGTTAGCTTTTTAGTGGCGTTTCTCTGCCTCTATTCAAAATCAATGGTTCCCTATGAGAGCCCATTGATTTGAATAGAAGTCGCACCAGAAGTCGGATCATGATGATCCGACTTACAGCGCGGCTTGTCTGCTGAGGATCTTGAAGAGGAACCCTGCGCCAAAATGAAAAAACAAAAACAGCGTGGGGTCCCCCCCAAGATCCATACCAGACCCTTTAGTCTGGTATGGATTTTAAGGGGAACCCCCACACCAAAAAAAAAGGCATGGGGGTCCATCCAAAATCCATACCAGATCCTTATCCGAACATGCAGCCCGGCAGGTCAGGAACGGGGGGGATGAGCGAGCGCCCCCCCTCCTGGACCATACCAGGCCACATGCCCTCAACATGGGGGGTAGATGCTTTGGGGCAGGGGGGAGCTGGAGCCCCCCACCCCAAAGCACCTTGTCCCCATGTTGATGAGGACAAGGTCCTCTTCCCGACAACCCTGGCTGTTGGTTGTTGGGGTCAGCGGGTGGGGGGCTTATCGGAATCTGGAAGCCCTGTTTAACAAGGGGGCACCCAGATCCCGGCCCCCCATCCTATGTGAATGAGTATGGGGTTACATCGAACCCCTACCCATTCACCCAAAAAGAAAGTGTCAAAAATAAAAACAGTACACAGGTTATTAAAGTAATTTAATAAAGCAGCTCCGGTGTCTCGTGTCCTGATTTCTTCTCCCTCTGGCGATGTCTTCATCCTCCGGTTCTTCTCCTCTCACTGCTGATGACATCTTCTGTCGCTGTCTTCTCCCTCTGCTGGTTCTCTTCTCTCCACCGTCTTCTCCCACTGTCTTCTCCCGATGTCTTCTCCCTCTGTTCTTCCTCCGTTGTTGTCTCGGCGCTCTCTCCCGCTGTAATGCTGGGTGCGCCGTGTGCCAATACTTATAGCCGAGGGGCTGGGCCACCCGGCAACGTCATCCGGAGGCCCCCACCCCTTGTGACGGCACTGCATGGGGCATAATGGGCGATCACGCCACAAGGGGCGGGGCCTCACAGGGAACCATTGATTTTGACATGTAAAAAAAAAAGCTTGACGCGGCTTAACAGCGTTAAGCTGCATTTACTCGCATTTAGCAGCTTTTAGCAGCGTCAGACATTTTACAGCTCGTTTTTACTGCTCCTGGAAACAGGCTGTCATTTTTGTCTACTACCCCTAAACGCTTATGCCTCCAAATGCCTCTGACAGTTTATGTGTGCATGGACACATAGGCTGACATGGAGGGGCATTTAGAAGCAGTTAAAAAAAACGTTGGATGCCCCTAACAGCAGCTGTAAAAAAAACATCCTGTGTCCATGAGCCCTAAGAGGGTCAGCACTTTGTAGAGACATGGGCAAGGTGGCAGTTTCTCTACAAGCTCCATTTTAAACATTAAAGCCCACATTTACATTAGCCAACCCCTGGTAGTTGACACAGTGGATAGTTTGAGGCAGGTCTGGGGCTGCAGAAGCGGAATTCTGATCAGTGAACTGAAAATTATAACAGTAACAAACAAAATACAATGTTGCTGTTCATATCTTTCAAAACTCCTGCTACATGTATGATAAAAATCAAATAACTGCTTACAAGGTTCTGCTGTGTGGCTGTTGGCGGGTTAATGATTTTCCCTGCCTTGGGTGATGAATTCCTTTTCAAGACAGAACAGTTTGACATTTGCTGCATTCGTAAAATTCCCCTTTCTCTAACCTGCGACCTGCTAAGATAAACTCAGAGGAGTGTCAATGCTATAATGCTAACAACTAGAGTACAAGTACGAGTATTCCTTTTTATGTAATTGGCTGTCAGAGTGGCTTTACAGTTTCAGTACATCTGCAAGATATAGGGATATGGAACTTCAAGTGCTGGGAACTCATGACACCCCCCATGCCTGCCTAAATGATAATTATAGCCAAAATGTAATTTTTAGTTTTGAGAAAGTGTATCCTGGACAGTTATGGTAAATATTGAGTAAAAAAAAAATGAAAAAGCCTTACACTGAACCACTGTAGAATTCAGCACATTCATATCTCTGTGCTACATAATAGTTCCCCAGTCAATGGCTTTTTGGTTCTTCTAGTCCACATGAGTCAAACACAGGCCATTTCATGTGGCCCTCACACCTCTCCTGCAGCGGTGGCACCCCCCTTTGTCTCCTCTCCCACCTTGTCTCAGCAGTCGGCAGCAGAGAGGAGGACAGAATTCCTCCACCAGATCCTGTGCTTCTCCTTGCAGCCACAGAGAGGCTCGTCTTTGCTAACTCTTTCTCAGCAGTCCACAGCAGAGAGGAGGACAGAACTCCTCCTAAAAATCCTGCCCCTCTCTGTGCAGCCGCAGCACCCCCTCATCTCCACCTCCCCTGGTCTCAGCATTTAGCCGACTTCATCAGCTGACTCCAACCCTCCTCTGGTCCTTCTTCAGACCCTGCACTTTCTGCTTCCCAGCTTCGTTCCTACCTTCTTCCTGCAGTAGCACAAAGGGGGTGCACTGTGATGTAAGGGAGGATGGAGGACTCCTGACTTCTGATGGTGGGAGGGCTCTTGACATTTAATGTAAGGTGGGTGGGGTGCTCTGGGCATCTGCTAATAATTATAAAGAGAATATTATAATTCTATACCAGTTGAAAAGGAGTGTCGCACACCTCTGGTATCATCCACAAGAAACTTTATTGGAGACTGCTCAGATAGAACACCATGGCAGAACCATTTTCTGGCTGTGCAGTCTCCAATAAATTTTCTTGTGGAAGATCACAGCGGTGTGCAACCCTCCTTTTCAGACTTGCATCATCTGCTACAGGAGTGTAAGTGGGCTTTTTACCGGTCTGCACCTGTCCTTCACAGCTTAAGTCTTAAGTTATTACTGAAATTAGTATTCAAATGCAGAGGCAATCATTTAATATGATAAAGAGTAGATACATTTATATAGTGTAGCGGGTCGCTAAATTTAGGGGAAGTGTTTGGTAGTTATTCCCAAACACCCTAATTGTTAGAGTTCTTGAAACCATTTTGGTCCACAGGTGGAGTATTGGTGTATAGTTCCCTGTGGCCTGCAGGTGGCGCTGCCATCGTGGGCCAGGGTTGAACCGCTGATACAGTGCTGTGCCTTGTGTGTCCCCTCTCGGCAACCATATGGTGGGTGTGGTCTACCTGCTGGGTATGCTGGGAGAGGATATAAAAGGGACAGACGCTGCCTGTTGGGGGTTCGTTGTCGGGGGTCCTACCCCAGGGTTCTTGTTCCTGTCCGCCCTGAGCACCCTTAGCCCAGGGGCGGGTCTGCAGTTCGTGGTCGGTGGATCAGTCCCAGGCACCTTTAGTCCTGGGGCTGCGGCGGAGGCCTGGGCCCAGCACCTTCGGCTGAAGCCCATCGGGGATCGAGGAGTCTCAGGGTGCTGCCTTGCGAGGGGACCCGTATCTTGGAGGAGGAGGCCGGGGGAGGAACCGTTCCAAGGGACTGGTGCAGAAGTCACAGTGAAGGAAGGGTCCCGGTAACTCTCTGGAGGGACGTCTTCTCCCTAAACGGAGGCCGAGTTCACCAGGTCTGTGGCAGAGACCGAGTTCACCAGGTCTGTGGCAGAGACCAAGTTCACCAGGTCTGTGGCAGAGACCGAGTTCACCAGGTCTGTGGCAGAGACCAAGTTCACCAGGTCTGTGGCAGCGACCTTGGGTAAAGTTGGAGTGTCATTTGGCTGCTAGTCCTGTCTTAAGTAGACTATCCATTTGGGGATGAGTCTGTTTGAGGAGCCGAACAGTGAAGTGATTGAGATTGTGCCTGGACCTCTCCCATATCTTATGCTGTCCTGTCTTCACTTCAACCTCTTTCCTATCAGAGACTGTTGTTTTACTAAAGGAGAAAATAAACTCTGTGTTGGAGTAGCAGCGAGTGTGGACATTTCAGTTACTGGGGGAAACACGGACTTATCTCTGTTATTCACAGAGGGTTTCTGGTTATCTGACTGTGGAAGACCCATCAATAAAACCGCTCAGCCTCTTATTACAGGAGGGTTCAGGCTTGTGGCATGGTGTGCCCTTTTCTTCCTGCGAGGAGCCGAATAAGGCAGGTAAAAGAGGGTCTGTGTGCTACACGTGGGGGCTCGAGTCCGGGATATTTCACAGCAGAAGAAGCCCAGAATTTGAACTTTGTTCCCCTGTGAAGTTCCGTGGAGGTCGGCCATCTTTGGAGAAAGTGACTGCGCCACAAGGAGAGCTCCAGCTGCGTAGTTCGTGGGCGTGCCTAAGGAAAGAAAGCCCACGAACATTCCAGAGAGATGGGAGGAGCCTTGCCATGTGAAGAGTTGCACGTGGTGACTTTGGCGTCAGAGAGACAGTGTGTGATGGATCGGCGAGTGAGTAATATGGCGTCTAATGCCCCATGGGTTCCGAGTTCAACTACCATGAACGTTACTTCCTTTGCTGCTTCTGTTACCGATACGGGGATCCGACTGAAGCCTCAGGGTCGCTTCTCCCTCTATGTATGCAGAGAAGTGGAGGCCCTTGGAGTGGTTTGTTCCGGATGTCGGGAAATGGTGGTGCATCTTAAGCCTTTTGGAAGATGTGAGCAGTGTGAGGAGTTTCTATTCGAGGTGGAGCAGCCTACTGACTAGCCTCGGGCCTTCCGCCTGAACTGCCTTACAGGCGACACCACTTTGGAAGAAGGAACCAGAGCTTCCGCAGTCACCCCTACGTGCACTGTGGAGACTTCGGAGGAAGTCGCGGATGAAAGTGTTCCGGTTGTTGAGGAACAAGAATTGGAGAGACTGGAGGATGCTTTTTCGGTCTTTACAGAGTCCTCACTTCCACCGCCCAAGAGGCAGGTCGGCTATGTTACAGCTTCCTGCGGCCGTGGTAGAGTCACACCCCAGCGCTTGCCAGGATCGCATGCATCCATGGGAAAAAAGTCCCGGACGTCCTTTTTCAGCTACAAGTCGAGGAAAGCCGGGGAAAGGGACCTTGGCTGAGGTCCGAAGTGTCGGGGATGCGTGGGTCAGGGACCCCAGGGCCCTTGAACTTGTTTGAGGCGGTGATTCATCATCCGCCCGGAGTTACCTGCCGGCGGAGGAGTGTGATGCCTCCGACCTGGAGTCAGTCTCCAATCCAGGGGATGATGTGGCAATTGATGAGTTATTTGAGTGAAAGGGTTGGGATAAGGTACCCCTGTCCTCGTCCCGTAGGAAAAAGGACTCACCCATGTTCACTGGGGATACAACACCCCGAGAGGAGGCCCCGGAGCCTGAGGAGGGATCTATCCCGTTGTCTGTCCTTCCACCACTGGAGATGCCTGTACCTGTTGCTGAGGTATCAAGAGTGTCATTGCGGGCCCCTATGTCTGGTCCGGAGGCAGTGAAAGTGTCTCGACACCCTGATACCATAATTTTACCAGGGATGGGAGATCGAGCAACCATGCCACCATTGTCGCGGTTACAGAGGTTGTTCAACCAGAAAGTTGCAAGCGAGTATGGATGGGAATACCCATACTTGCCTTAAGAGTTGTTATTCGAAGTGGAGGCCTAAAGATATCGGTGGTACGCGGACTTTGTCTGGACTCATTTGAAGGTACCTCGGGCCCGTAGATATTATTCTTGTTCTGCCGCAGCTACCAAGCGGTACAAGGAGTGTAAAGAGTCGTGGATGCTCGGCAGACACATACATGCAGATAAGGTGATCATTTGCCGAAAGGACAGAGACAATGCAGAATACCACATTGACACGTTTGATAAAAACTGGAAACCATTGGTGTTGCCGCATCCGCAGTACTATCTTTGAGAGACTGGACCCTTTGTGTTTGCCTTTGTTTTATTCTGGAGTGTGCTCTCCTGGAGCTCAAGAACTTTAACCCTTACAGATGGGGTTTTCTACTTGCTGAAAGGGCGGGAGCAGTTTTTTTTTCTCCCTCTCACAGCGTCAAAAAGACAGAAACTTTTGGGGTAGAAGTAGCTTAGAGCCAGGGCCAAAGGAGAAAAAGAAGGAAGATTTACCCTCAGAGAAAAAAAAGTGTTTGACAAGTGTCTTGACGGTGACGCTTCCACTAGGTGGCGGTGTTGCGTAACTTTTACATTGCAGTTTATTTGAATGTGTCTTACTTTTTAGAAGGGAAGGATTTTTCCTTCGGGGAGAATTATTTCACTTCTACTGTACATAGGTTCATATGTCAATTATTGGTTGTGTGTTTTCTTTCTTCCTCTGCAGGTGGACACCAAGCAAACCACTGAGAATGGGGTGGGTTAGCTGTTGCAGATGGGGAGGGAAATGTAAATGATAAATGTGTTTTATGTGACATTGAGAATGTGATGTGCACATGTGTTTTCTTTTCTCTTCTTTCACCTCTACATTTAACTCCCTTTTCCCCATGTTTAGGTTCCGACACAATCTAACCATTTTTTTCAAATTATTTTTGTTCATTTTGTAGATAGTTTCTGGAATAGGTCTATGTTGACTCAGGCTTGAGAGGCATAGGTTTGCTCCAGACACTGGGGACCAGTGTCTATTTAGTGGGGGGAGTATGTAGAGGGTCGCTAAATTTAGGGGAAGTGTTTGGGTGGTAGTTATACCGACACACCATATTTGTTAGAGTTCTGGAAACCATTTTTGTCCACAGGTGGAGTATTGGTGTACAGTTCCCTGTGGCCTGCAGGTGGCGCTGCCATGGTGGGCCAGGGTTGAACTGCTGATACAGTGCTATGCCTTGTGTGTCCCCTCTCGGCAACCATACGGTGGGTGTGGTCTACCTGCTGGGTATGCTGGGAGAGGATATAAAAGGGGCAGACACTGCCTGTTGGAGGTTCGTTGTCGGGGGTCCTACCCCAGGGTTCTTGTTCCTGTCCACCCTGGGCAACCTTAGCCCAGGGGCGGGTCTGCAGTTCGTGGTCGGTGGATCTGTCCCAGGCACCTTTAGTCCTGGGGCTGCGGCGGAGGCCTGGGCCCAGCACCTTCGGCTGGAGCCCATTGGGGATCGAGGAGTCTCAGGGTGCTGCCTTGCGAGGGGACCCGTAACTTGGAGGAGGAGGCCGGGGCAGGAACCGTTCCGAGGGACTGGTGCAGAAATCACAGTGAAGGAAGGGTCCCGGTAACTCTCCGGAGGGACGTCTTCTCCCTAAACAGAGGCTGAGTTCACCAGGTCTGTGGCATAGACCGAGTTCACCAGGTCTGTGGCAGAGACCAAGTTCACCAGGTCTGTGGCAGAGACCTTGGGTAAAGTTAGAGTGTCATTTGGCTGCTATTCCTGTCTTAAGTCGACTATCCATTTGGGGCTGAGTCTGTTCGAGGAGCCGAACAGTGAAGTGATTGAGATTGTGCCTGGACCTCTCCCATATCTTATGCTGTCCTATCTTCACTTCAACCTCTTTCCTATCAGAGACTGTTGTTTTACTAAAGGAGAAAATAAACTCTGTGTTGGTGTTGCAGGGAGTGTGGACATTTCAGTTACTGGGGGAAACAAGGACTTATCTCTGTTATTCACAGAGGTGAGAGACATTTTCTGGTTATCTGACTGTGGAAGACCCATCAATAAAACCGCTCAGCCTCTTATTACAGGAGGGTTCGGGCTTGTGGCATGGTGTGCCCTTTTCTTCCTGCGAGGAGCCGAATAAGGCAGGTAAAAGGGGGTCTGTGTGCTACACGTGGGGGCTCGAGTCCGGGATATTTCACAGCAGAAGAAGAATTTGAACTTTGTTCCCCTGTGAAGTTCTGTGGAGGTCGGCCATCTTTGACTGCGCCATGAGGAGAGCTCCAGCTGCGTAGTTCGTGGGCGTGCCTAAGGAAAGAAAGCCCGCGAACATTGCAGAGAGATGGGAGGAGCCTTGCCATGTGAAGAGTTGCACGTGGTGATTTTGGCGTCAGAGAGACCGTGTGTGATGGATCGGCGAGTGAGAAATATGGCGTCTAATGCCCCATGGATTCCGAGTTCAACTACCATGAACGTTACTTCCTTTGCTGCTTCTGTTACCGATACGGGGATCCGACTGAAGCCTCAGGGTCGCTTCTCCCTCTATGTATGCAGAGAAGTGGAGGCCCTTGGAGTGGTTTGTCCCGGATATCGCATCTTAAGCCTTTTGGAAGATGTGAGCAGTGTGAGGAGTTTCTATTCGAGGTGGAGCAGCCTACTGAAAAGCCTCAGGCCATCCGCCTGAACTGCCTTACAGGCGCCACCACTTTGGAAGAAGGAACCAGAGCTTCCGCAGTCACCCCTACGCGCACTGTTGTGACTTCGGAGGAAGTCGCGGATGAAAGTGTTCCGGTTGTTGAGGAACAAGATTTGGAGAGACTGGAGGATGCTTTTTCGGTCTTTACAGAGTCCTCACTTCCACCGCCCAATAGACAGGTCGGCTATGTTACAGCTTCCTGCGGCCGTGGTAGAGTCACACCCCAGCGCTTGCCTGGATCGCATGCATCCATGGGAAAAAGTCCCGGACGTCCTGTTTCAGCTACAAGTCGAGGATAGCCGGGGAAAGGGACCTTGGCTGAGGTCCGAAGTGTCGGGGATGGGTGGGTCAGGGACCCCAGGGCCCTTGAACTTGTTTGAGGCGGTGATTCATCATCCGCCCGGAGTTACCTGCCGGCGGAGGAGTGTGATGCCTCCGACCTGGAGTCAGTCTCCTATCCAGGTGATGACGTGGCAATTGATGAGTTATTTGAGCGAAAGGGTTGGGATAAGGTACCCCTGTCCTCGTCCCATAGGAAAAAGGACTCACCCATGTTTACTGGGGATACAACACCCCGAGAGGAGGCCCCAGAGCCTGAGGAGGGATCTGTCCCGTTGTCTGTCCTTCCACCACTGGAGATGCCTGTGACAGACCTAGCCGGGACAGAGGCTTTTGGAGAGGACTGAATGCTAGCCTCTTGCCTTCCGATTATGGGCCAGGGCCTCAAGACAGGAATGCGGATGGGTTATCCCGGCAGACAGACCTGGAACCTTAAGACTACTTTTCCAACATCCTTGAGTTGACCCGTTCGGGGTCCCACTGTGGCTGTTGGACTATTTCCCAAGATGGAGTATTGTCATGAACCTTGGAATACTGAAGTATTTCTCCTTTGAATCTATTACACAGTGGTGAGATTTCTGCCCGGTCTTAAGGCTAACCCCCCTCCAGATGGCTTCATGGTCTGGAAGAAAAGTATTGTTCTGTGTTTGACTGTTTGTTTATGTACTTTAATTACCCCCTGGGGCTTCTGTGTCAATACACATCTCAGTTCTCCTATTCAAGCTATCGGACCAATCCCTGCTGACCCTGTTTCAAGTCCTCATTTGCATGGCCAAGAGAACCTAATTGAGAACTACAATGGACTTTACAATTGACCAATAGGAAAGTGGTTGTTGGGGGCAGGGTGTTCAAACTGCTGTATAAAAGTGTGTGTGTGCATCCAATAAAATGAGATTCCTGTTTGAACTTACATACAGCCTGCCTGGTGTTTGTTCTGAGCTATCACAAATGGATTAGAATGGCACATAGCTGTAGTTTGAATCCTGAAGCATCGGATGACCGAACCATTAGACGTTGCGATCTGCAATATGATCCAATAGTAGCAGAGGAGTGTCGGGAGAGTGGAACCAAGCGAGCAAGGGGCTCGTTACATTGGTTGGCAGCGGTGGGATTTGCTCTCCAGTTACTGGGACACTCCAAACCACCACAGTGAATGACCAGCTATAAAGCCTGCAGGAAAGCTACGCTGAAAGACCTACTTGAGAGCCGTGGAGGGACCAGTGGGACAAAGAACAAGGCCACCCTGATCAGTGAGCTAGCCGAGATGGATCAGAGGGATGGTGATGCAGGACCCCGGTCAGTTGAAGACTTGTTTCAGCAACGAGTTCGACAGCGCTTGGCATTATATGGTGCCAACCCATCAGAGACCGCCATACAGGAAGCCATTAGAGGCATCAAGCTGCAGGATGCGCGACAAAAGAGAGAACTAGAGCGACAAGAGAGAGAACGAGAGCGACAAGAGAGAGAACGAGAGCGACAACATGAGCGGAGAATGGCGGAAATACGGCAACCGGAGATCGCCTACAGACAGCTGCTAGAATCTGCTCAGCAGCAGGGTGGTGCTACCTTTGCCTGGGACTATCAGGAAATACCAGTGGACAACTCTGAAATCCTGGCTGAAGAATCGACAGTGGAAAATCTGAAGATTGCCATCCCTAAAGCCGAAGTGGATGATATGGAGTTCCAGGGAGCTAGGGCAGTTGGCTCATCTCCCCAGCCACAGATTACAGAAGGTATGGACTTAAGGGACTGTTCAGAGGATGTTAGGGATTATGCATCGCCTGCCCAAGTACTGGCAGCAGGACAGAGTACTGCAGACCCCTGCTCTACACCCGTGGCAGTTTTGGAGGCCCGAGGTGAGAAGGCGATGGTTCCTTTTTCTCAGTGGATTTCAGAGATGCAGGGAGGAGAAGCAGCCCTTTTCCCTCCCCAACAGTTAGCCAGAACAGATGGTGTGGAGTCCCCAGCAGAAGTGCTGGCAACAGGGCAGAATGTTAGCAACCTCTGCCCAGCACCGGAAACAACTGTGGAGTTTCAGGGAGCCGGGGCAGTTGGCCCCTCTCTCCAGCAACAAGTAAAGCTTTTACTCCCAGCTGAATCACTGGCAGCAGGGCAGAGTGCTACTGGCTTCTGCACACAACTGCAGCTTGAGCTGATATCGGGGGATGGGACTGCGGTCTCCACTCACAGCAACCCAGCAGAAGAGCTGGCAACAGAGCAGAGTGCTGCTGGACTCTGCTCTCAACTAACAGAAGAGGGAGTTCCTGTGGTAGTGGATGGGACTTCGGTCTTCACTGACACAACCCCAGAAAATGGTGTGACACTGAGACAGGAGGATGTCAACCTTGCTTTGCAAGCACTAGGGGATTTTCACCTACCACAAGTGGATGGGAATTCAGTCTTCACTTGTATACCCTAGGGATGCTGGGCAGTTGGCCCAGATCCCCAACAGCATGACGGACTGAGCCCAGTCACCCTGTCTTCTCTCCAGCGACTGAAAGAACTCCAGGGAGAAGGGCCAGTCCAGGCCTCTCCCCAGCGGCGGGTATGTTTTCTGAGAGAGGCAGAGGTTGGCTGGGTGAGTAATGCTCTGTTTGGAGCAATTTGTTTGGGGTACTGTGTGGATACCGGCATTGGGGAAATAGAACTATGGACTAACTTCGGAGTCAACCCGTCTGGGGTCTCCTCCTGTGTTAGTCTCCTGCCGAAAGGGGAGATGTGTGACAGACCTAGCCAGGACAGAGGCTTTTGGAGAGGACTGAATGCTAGCCTCTTGCCTTCCGATTATGGGCCAGGGCCTCAAGACAGGAATGCGAATGGGTTATCCCGGCAGACAGACCTGGAACCTTAAGACTACTTTTCCAACATCCTCGAGTTGACCCGTTCGGGGTCCCACTGTGGCTGTTGGACTATTTCCCAGGATGGAGTATTGTCATGAACCTTGGAATACTGAAGTATTTCTCCTTTGAATCTATTACACAGTGATGGGATTTCTGCCCGGTCTTAAGGCTAACCCCCCCTCCAGATGGCTTCATGGTCTGGAAGAAAAGCATTGTTCTGTGTTTGACTGTTTGTTTATGTACTTTAATTACCCCCTGGGGCTTCTGTGTCAATACACATCTCAGTTCTCCTATTCAAGCTATCGGTCCAATCCCTGCTGATCCTGTTTCAAGTCCTCATTTGCATGGCCAAGAGAACCTAATTGAGAACTACAATGGACTTTACAATTGACCAATAGGAAAGTGGTTGTTGGGGGCAGGGTGTTCAAACTGCTGTATAAAAGTGTTCCTGTTTGAACTTACATACAGCCTGCCTGGTGTTTGTTCTGAGCTATCACAAATGGATTAGAATGGCACATAGCTGTAGTTTGAATCCTGGAGCATCGGATGACCGAACCATCAGACGTTGCGATCTGCAATATGATCCAATAGTAGCAGAGGAGTGTCGGGAGAGTGGAACCGAGCGAGCAAGCGGCTCGTTACAATGCCTGTACCTGTTGCTGAGGTATCAAGAGTGTCAATGCGGGCCCCTATGTCTGGTCCGGAGGCAGTGAAAGTGTCTCAATACAATGCCCCTCCCAAATAGGTACACCCTGTAACAACTGATTCAGAACTATATAAGTTTCATTAACTGGCTTTTTACCTATAAGTGATTACATGTTTTACTTTATAGAGACTTCCTAACAAGATCTCACCACGTATAAGATTATGCCCATACCATTCATCTACCCCTTTTCGAGATTCTTTCTTTTACTTCTCTCTCACTGTTCCTTTCTACACTTCTCGGAGCAATGTTGCTCCCAACGCCCGCAGTACTTCCTTTTTATTACAACTCCTGATTTCATTGTTGGATAACCACTTACAGCTGTTTTTAACCGAGGACTACAGGTTATCCTAGATATTACTTCTAGACTAATTGTTTGATTATTCTATTAACAATACTGTGTTGACGGCAGAGGGGGAGCTGCGTCTCCCCTTGTAGATTTCATTTGTATCTCTTTTCAATAAACTTGATGTTATAAAAAAAGAAAGTGTCTCGACACCCTGATACCATAATTTTACCAGGGATGGGAGATCGAGCAACCATGCCACCATTGTCGCGGTTACAGAGGTTGTTCAACCAGAAAGTTGCAAGCGAGTATGGATGGGAATACCCGTACTTGCCTAAAGAGTTGTTATTCGAAGTGGAGGCCTAAAGATATCGGTAGTACGCGGACTTTGTCTGGACTCATTTGAAGGTACCTCAGGCCCATAGATATTATTCTTGTTCTGCCGCAGCTACTAAGCGGTACAAGGAGTGTAAAGAGTCGTGGATGCTCGGCAGACACATACATGCAGATAAGGTGATCATTTGCCGAAATGGCAGAGACAATGCAGAATACCACAGTGACACGTTTGATAAAAACTGGAAACCATTGGTGTTTCCGCATCCGCAGTACTATCTTTGAGAGACTGGACCCTTTGTGTTTGCCTTTGTTTTATTCTGGAGTGTGCTCTCCTGGAGCTCAAGAACTTTAACCCTTAGAGATGGGGTTTTCTACTTGCTGAAAGGGCGGGAGCAGTTTTTTTTCTCCCTCTCACAGCGTCAAAAAGACAGAGACTTTTGGGGTAGAAGTAGCTTAGACCCAGGGCCAAAGGAGAAAAAGAAGGAAGATTTACCCTCAGAGAAAAAAACGTGTTTGACAAGTGTCTTGACGGTGACGCTTCCACTAGGTGGCGGTGTTACGTAACATTTACATTGCAGTTTATTTGAATGTGACTTACTTTTTAGAAGGGAAGGATTTTTCCTTCGGGGAGAATTATTTCACTTCTACTGTACATAGGTTACTACGTCAATTATTGGTTGTGTGTTTTCTTTCTTCCTCTGCAGGTGGACACCAAGCAAACCACTGAGAATGGGGTGGGTTAGCTGTTGCAGACGGGGAGGGAAATGTAAATAATAAATGTGTTTTATGTGACATTGAGAATGTGATGTGCACGTATTTTCTTTGCTCTTCTTTCACCTCTACATTTAACTCCCTTTTCCCCATGTTTAGGTTCCGGCACAATCTAACCATTTTTTTCTAATTATTTTTGTTCATTTTGTAGATAGTTTCTGAAATAGGTCTATGTTGACTCAGGCTTGAGAGGCATAGGTTTGCTCCAGACACTGGGGACCAGTGTCTATTTAGTGGGGGGAGTATGTAGCGGGGTGCTTAATTTAGGGGAAGTGTTTGGGTGGTAGTTATACCGACACACCATAATTGTTAGAGTTCTTGAAACCATTTTTGTCCACAGGTGGAGTATTGGTGTACAGTTCCCTGTGGCCTGCAGGTGGCGCTGCCATGGTGGGCCAGGGTTGAACTGCTGATACAGTGCTGTGCCTTGTGTGTCCCCTCTCGGCAACCATACAGTGGGTGTGGTCTACCTGCTGGGTATGCTGGGAGAGGATATAAAAGGGGCAGACACTGCCTGTTGGGGGTTCGTTGTCGGGGGTCCTACCCCAGGGTTCTTGTTCCTGTCCGCCCTGGGCACCCTTAGCCCAGGGGCGGGTCTGCAGTTCGTGGTCGGTGGATCAGTCCCAGGCACCTTTAGTCCTGGGGCTGCGGCGGAGGCCTGGGCCCAGCACCTTCGGCTGGAGCCCATCAGGGATCGAGGAGTCTCAGGGTGCTGCCTTGCAAGGGGACCTGTATCTTGAAGGAGGAGGCCGGGTGAGGAACCGTTCCGAGGGACTGGTGCAGAAATCACAGTGAAGGAAGGGTCCCGGTAACTCTCCGGAGGGACGTCTTCCCCTAAACGGAGGCCGAGTTCACCAGGTCTGTGGCAGAGACCGAGTTCACCAGGTCTGTGGCAGAGACCAAGTTCGCCAGGTCTGTGGCAGAGACCTTGGGTAAAGTTAGAGTGTCATTTGGCTGCTAGTCCTGTCTTAAGTAGACTATCCATTTGGGGCTGAGTCTGTTCGAGGATCCGAACAGTGAAGTGATTGAGATTGTGCCTGGACCTCTCCCATATCTTATGCTGTCCTGTCTTCACTTCAACCTCTTTCCTATCAGAGACTGTTGTTTTACTAAAGGAGAAAATAAACTCTGTGTTGGAGTTGCAGCGAGTGTGGACATTTCAGTTACTGGGGGAAACAAGGACTTATCTCTGTTATTTACAGAGGTGAGAGACATTTTCTGGTTATCTGACTGTGGAAGACCCATTAATAACACTGCTCAGCCTCTTATTACAGGAGGGTATGGGCTTGTGGCATGGTGTGCCCTTTTCTTCCTGCGAGGAGCCGAATAAGGCAGGTAAAAGGGGGTCTGTGTGCTACATAGTCTTACAGATACAACCGACCCTATGAGAGCAACCATATTGCTGATGCAGCCCATGATGAAGTTCAGTTTGACATCATTGTTCTAGTCCTTCCTCACCGTAACCTTCTGGGTTATACTTTCTTGTTGGTACCTAAGGCTCTGTTCACATCATGGCGTTCCAGAACACAGGCAGAATCGCAGCGATTCTGAATTCCTGCAAAACACGGGACGCATTTGCGATCCCTGTTACTTTCAATGGCACCCTAATCGCAGCGTGATTTTCCTGCAATTGTCGCCCGGCAAAAAACAGAATTGCGGGACGCCTGTCGCCCAAAAGAAGTCCCAGGACTTTATTATTTATTATTTTTTTATCTGTTTTTCTCAATCTTTTTTTTTTTTGTATTGCAATACATTAAATCACAAATAAAAGAATGCAAAAAAATAAAGAAGAAGATTGTAGGTTTGACTCCAACAGTCTCATTCACTGTGCTGTGATCGTATAGTGGTTAGTATTCTGCATTGTGGCCGCAGCAACCCGGGTTTGAATCCAGGTAACGGCATCTTTGTGCACTGCATGTAATGTTATGTCCAGTTGTCCACAGCCACCTCTGTCACGGCAAAGTCAGGCCATGCCAGTTCCAACTCCTTAACCACTTCACTCCTGGCCCATAGTAAAATGACGTCCGCCGATGGGATCTCCCATTGCGGTGATCGGGAGTGAGGTGTGTCCATCGGAGATGAGGCTTGTCACCCTGAAACAGCCCAACCCTGATTGTGGTAAAGAGCCAATTAAATTGTCTCTTTACCACATGACTGGCTGTGTCCAGTCACAGAATGTCAACAAACCGCAGTAATGAGATGTTACCGGGTTCTCCTCCTCAAACACCGATCGTGTGTGAGAAGGAGATTGCGGTAACAGCTTGTTACTGCTTACAGTGCACACCAATTACACTGATTGTCCCCCTATAATAAAGAGGACCTGTTACCAGCCATCAAAGTACCCATCACCACCGTTTAGAGTACCAGTCACCAGCCCACCAGAGTACCTATCTGCAGCCCATGCCTCATAAAATATACGTTAGGGTGTTTGCTTTCCAAAATGGGGTCATTCAAAAGTGTGATAGATACAGTAGGTGCTGCCGATTTTGTGTCAATCTCGCCTCTTCTAGTGGCGAGATTGACACCCTACGAGCCCCGTCGCGAGAGCCAGCGCCGAGCTGTCTCGTCATCGGGAAAGGAAAAATTTTGTTTTTCCTTTCGCAATGAGCGACATGCATTGCTGACATTGAGGCCAGTGGACGGAGATCCGACGTAGATTCCCGCCAATACCAGGCACTGTGTTTGGTATGAATCCTGAGCGGGAACTCCACGCCAAATTTTAAATAAAAAAACGGCATGGGTTCCCCCTCCAGGAGCATACCAGGCCCTTTGGTCTGGTATGAATTTGAAGGGGAATCCCCTAAGCCAAGAAAACGGCATGAGGGTCCCCCTCAAAATCCAAACCAGACCCTTATCCGAGCACGCAGCCCGGCAGGCCGCAGGAAAAGAGCAGGGACGAGAGAGCGGCTCTCCCTCCCTCCTGAACAGTACCAGGTCACATGCCCTCAACATGGGGGGTTTGGTGCTGTGGGGCGACCTGCGGCCCCCCCACCCCAAAGCACCCTGTCCCCATGTTGATGGGGACAAGGGCCTCGTCCTGACAACCCTGGCTGTTGGTTGTCGTGGTCTGCGGGCGGGGGCTTAACGGAATCCGGGAGCCCCCTTTATAAGGGGGGCCCCCAGATCCCGCCCCCCACCCTATGTGAATAAGTATGGGGTACATCGTACCCCTACCCATTCACCTGGTGGAAAAAAAATGTCAATAAAAAAACACACCCAGGTTTTTAAAGTAATTTATTACACAGCTTCGGGGGTCTTCTTCCGACTACGGGGGTCTCTTCCGACTTCGGGGGTCTCTTCTTTTCCGACTTCGGGGGTCTTCTTCTGCTCACTGGTGCCTTTTTCCTTCTGCCGGGCTTTTCCGCTATCTTCTTCCAGCTCTTTTGCTAGCGGAGAGGCCCGGTCTTCCCCGTCGTCTCGTCCGGCTCTCCGTTGTCCTTCTGCCGGGCTGCTCCACTATCTTCTTCCAGCTCTTTTGCATGAAGTGTAATGCCCACAGCCACCTCTGGCACGGCCATGCCAGTTCCGACTCCTCAAGATACACAAGGAAGGAGTCTCTGTAAGACTGCTTGCCAGCAGCATCAACTCTGCGATATATGATACCTTGATACTATCCTGGTGCCTGTAGATTGCAATGTGGCATACCATAGTCAGATCAGGAAAGGATTTGTCACCAGGCCAAGGTGTCAGGAAAGGCTTCACCCGCTGGTGGTGCTGTTGGTCCTTTGGACTGCAGTGCTAGTGTCCGCCAGCAGGTGTCCTCCTGCAGCCAATACCTCTGTTGGAGGATCTCACCTGCTGGTGGTAACACACGATACATGGACTGCAGTACCTGCATCCACCAGCGGGGGTATTCTGGCAGTGTGGGACAGGCAGCACTTCCTGTGGTCAGCTGTGACCTGAAGCCTGATTACAAGACTTCTTTATATACCCGGCAAGTGCAAACACTCCTTGCCCTGGTATCTCTCTTCCTGACCCCCTGGACCTGTGATCCGGACTTTAGCCTGTATCTGATCCTAACCTGCACCCTGCCTGATCCGATCCGACCCGATCCCTACCTTGAACCCGCACCCTGTTTAACCTGATCCTTACCTTGTGCCCATCCTACAGCTGCCACTTCTGTTACCTGGATCCCTGCTCTGCAGCCTATCCATCCGTCCCCTCCCTGTTCCTGTTCTCTTCCCATCCATACCCATCTGCTTGATCCCCTTGTGTATGACCTCGGCCTGGCTGTTACTACGATTCCGGTATTCCCCCTTATTTGTATATAGTTGTTTATAGTCACTGTTGATTTATTCATTGCACTGTGTTCCTTTTGTGGTGGTTGTTTGTTGGTCACTTATCATAATAAATTTAATATTATCACATACACCTGTTTGGTTTCCTTTTATGCAGTCACACAGTCTGGTCTATTAACAATCTCTGACACAAGGTGTCCTACCATGTCGCTGTCCCACACCCACTGGAACACAAACTTGGGCTTATGAGAACTCTACAACACAGGCCTCTGATGGCAACAGCAGAGAGTCAAAAGACATTCTTTGAAGCACAGTGGGATGTACTTTTTGGACAGCGAGCACCACTGCTTCCTGAGCGGCACGAAAGAGGCCATCTACGTCAAAGTGAAACAATCATCCTATAAGGGGATGGGGTTTCCTTCAACACCACCTGTCGGCCACATAGAATGACATTGATACATTATTAGACCTTTGCGATTTTACAACAATTCGAGCAGCCATAAGCAGTGCTTTGACATCAACTGAGAAGGCCTGGGCACTTTGCTTTCCATTTGAAATTCTTCGGAGAGTTAGCCGTTTAACTCAGGAATGGCTAAGAAAGGGGCCGATTGGCTTCTACGGCTAGAATGACCTTTGTGAAGGCTTAGCAAAGAGCATAAGGCAGGTGCAGGGCCAGTGGCACAATGTGTAACGGGAGGGCCCGTGGAACCCAGAAGTTCTTAGAAAGTATGAGCCAGAAAATAATGGACATTGAGAATATATCTTGGACTACCTAAAATGGGATAGTAGTATTAATCCACAATGTTTACTGGTTGTTTGATTCTGAACTCAACATGTTAGTTGAAAGATGTTAATGTCATCCCCTCCAATCACCTGGATGCCTGTGTAATGTAAATGAGTCCCGGCTAGCTGCTAAAGATCCTTTCATTGTGAATTGTGATAATTAACTCTGTAATTGTGTGTATTGTAAATTAGCAGACAGACAGTCTGGGGAACGTAAAGGTCATGCATAGTCATTTAAGCTGTAAAGGTATTACCTAATGAACTTACCTGTTGTCTACTAAAAGATGTCAGAATAAAGTGTATTGGGGGCTCATTATGTGACCATTGTGTGATGTTGTGGGTGGAGTTGTTCATTTGGACTACAGTATTCGTTTAGTGTATATAAGAGCCTGTTCTTTGCTCAATAAAGTGTCAGACCGGTTGGAAACCTAAACAGAGTGGTTGTCTCGTCTGTGGAGGGAGAAGTATTTGTATGGGGTCTTATTCGGCTGGTTGGAGTGTCTTTTGGCTGTCGTGTTTTCGGAAAGGGAATATCCTAACGGCGTTAACCCCTTTCATACTTGGGGTGCCGTTACAATTGGTGGCAAAGCAGCGGGATGATTCCCACAGCCTATAAGGACAGCTACAAGAGGACAAAGGACAATGGAAGCACAGTATGAACGGCTAAAGCACGCTACCCTCAAGGACTTACTGGAGAACCGGGGCAGACCGGCCAACAACCGTAAGAAGAGGGACATTATTGCAGAATTTGTCAAAATGGATGGAGCCGAAAGACCCAACAGAACCGAAAGGCCCAGCGTAACAGACAGGACACCCGAAGAGGCAAGTTTTGATCGGGCTATTAACATAAGACTGTCACATTATGGTCCTAACCCTACAGTGGAGATCATAGACTGAGTTTTAGTGGCTGTGGACGCAAATTTGCAACAGCGAAGAGGTTCAGCAGCAGCAGAAGTCAGAGCAGCACCAGCTGAAAGGAGAAAGATACATTTTGCCGCTTTTAAAAATTTCATTGAAACTCAAGGGGAGATTGTTGGGTACCTTGCCGATTTTGAACGGCAATGTGCCCTACACCGGGTGCCCACAGAGGAATGGGTTACAATTTTGTCTGGGAAACTGTCCGGGCGGGCCAGTGAAGCGTTCAGGGCCATCCGAGATGAGAATATTATGAACTATGGACTGGAAAAATAAGCACTTTTGGCCAGGTATGCCGTCACACCGGAGGCATACCGGAGGCGGTTCCGAGAGACAAGCAAGCAGACTGGAGACTCGTATACCGAGTGGGCATGCCGCCTACACGGCACGGCATCCTACTGGGTCACTGGATGCCAAGCAGAATCCGGGGAAGAGGTGCTGCAGGTGTTCCTGCTGGAGCACTTCTTTGACAAACTGTCCCTGGAAGTCAGAGAGTGGGTCCGGGACCGATAACCTTTCACCTTGCCTGAAGCAGCTCGCCTGGCGGACGATAACACAGACGCCCGCAAACTGGATAACCCTGTGGTCAAGACAACAGGTCGGGTGGATTATCGATCAGCGGCACCCCCTCCGGCTATCGCCTACCAACCACAGTCGTACCGCCCTACAGCACCACCTCCAGCGACCACTTATCCTCAGCAGCCCAGGTTCAACTCCCAGGACTACTCACAACCCATCAGGTGTTTCGGGTGTAAACAGCTAGGGAACGAAAAACCAGACTGTCCGTTGAATCCAGCTATCCAGTCCCAGTCATGGAGGCAGCCAGCAAGGGGGAACCCCCGCACATCCATGCCTGCGGCCCACTGCACTGAGGAGGAAGAACGTTGGGGCGTCCTGCACGAGGCTGATCCAATACAAGCAGATAACCGGGACAACAGACAGCAACACAGGCAGACTGTCTGTGTCAATGGAAAGGTAGCCAATGGCCTACGTGATACTGGCACCACCATGACCCTACTACAGAAGAACCTCATCCCAGAGAGCCAACACAACGGAGACACTGTAGCCGTAAGAGTAGCGGGAGGCTACCCATTGCCCGTGTTTACCTGGATTGGGGGGTTAGTTCGGGACACATGAATGTGGGGGTGAGGAAGGATTTGCCAGCGGATGTACTAATGGGGAATGATTTGGCCCCCCTTGTTTCTGCTTACGCCCCGATGGGCCCCGCTGAAGCCAAACAAGTGACTACCTGTGCTCAGACCCGGGCTGCTGGAACTGACCCGCTTGCTGCGGAGACCCGGGTAAGACTATCACGGCCATGCCAGTTCCGACTCCTCAAGATACACAAGGAAGGAGTCTCTGTAAGACTGCTTGGCAGCAGCATCAACTCTGCGATATATGATACCTTGATACTATCCTGGCGCCTGTAGATTGCTATTGGTGCATACCATAGTCAGATCAGGAAAGGATTTGTCACCAGGCCAAGGTGTCCTACCATGTCGCTGCCCCACACCCACTGGAACACAAACTTGGGCTTAGGAGAACTCTACAACACAGGCCTCTAATGGCAACAGCAGAGAGTCAAGAGACATTCTTTGAAGCACAGTGGGGTGTACTTTTTGGACAGCGAGCACCACTGCTTCCCGAGCGGCACGAAAGAGGCCATCTACGTCAAAGTGAAACAACCATCCTATAAGGGGATGGGGTTTCTTTCAACACCACCTGTCGGCCACATAGAATGACATTGAAACATTATTAGACCTTTGCGATTTTACAACAGTTCGAGCAGTTATAAGCAGTGCTTTGACATCAACTGAGAAGGCCTGGGCACTTTCCTTTCCATTTGAAATTCTTTGGAGAGTTAGCCGTTTAACTCAGGAACGGCTATAAAAGGGGCCGATTGGCTTCTGCGGCTAGAATGACCTATGTGAAGGCTTAGCAAAGAGCATGAGGCAGGTGCAGGGCAAGTGGCGCAATGGATAACGTGTCTGACTACAGATCAGAAGATTGTAGGGTCGACTATGCCGTGATCGTATAGTGGTTAGTACTCTGCGTTGTGGCCGCAGCAACCCCGGTTCGGGTCACGGCATCTTTATGCGCTGCATTTAGTGTAATGCCCACAGCCACCTCTGGCACGGCCATGCCAGTTCCGACTCCTCAAGATACACAAGGAAGGAGTCTCTGTAAGACTGCTAGGCAGCAGCATCAACTCTGCGATATATGATACCTTGATACTATTCTGGCGCCTGTAGATTGCTATTGGTGCATACCATAGTCAGATCAGGAAAGGATTTGTCACCAGGCCAAGGTGTCCTACCATGTCGATGTCCCACACCCACTGGAACACAAACTTGGGCTTAGGAGAACTCTACAACACAGGCCTCTGATGGCAACAGCAGAGAGTCAAAAGACATTCTTTGAAGCACAGTGGGGTGTACTTTTTGGACAGCGAGCACCACTGCTTCCCGAGCGGCACGAAAGAGGCCATCTACGTCAAAGTGAAACAACCATCCTATAAGGGGATGGGGTTTCTTTCAACACCACCTGTCGGCCACATAGAATGACATTGAAACATTATTAGACCTTTGCGATTTTACAACAGTTCGACCAGTTATAAGTAGTGCTTTGACATCAACTGAGAAGGCCTGGGCACTTTCCTTTCCATTTGAAATTCTTCGGAGAGTTAGCCGTTTAACTCAGGAGCGGCTAAGAAAGGGGCCGATTGGCTTCTGCGGCTAGAATGACCTTTGTGAAGGCTTAGCAAAGAGCATGAGGCAGGTGCAGGGCCAGTGGCGCAATGGATAACGCGTCTGACTACAGATCAGAAGGTTGTAGGTTCGACTCCTACCTGGCTCAGCGACTATGCCGTGATCGTATAGTGGTTAGTACTGTGCGTTGTGTCCGCAGCAACCCCGGTTCGAATCCGGGTCACGGCATCTTTATGCGCTGCATTTAGTGTAATGCCCACAGCCACCTCTGGCACTGCCATGCCAGTTCCGTCTCCTCAAAATACACAAGGAAGGAGTCTCTGTAAGACTGCTTGGCAGCAGCATCAACTCTGCGATATACAGGTCCTTCTCAAAAAATTAGCATATTGTGATAAAGTTCATTATTTTCTGTAATGTACTGATAAATATTAGACTTTCATATATTTTAGATTCATTACACACAACTGAAGTAGTTCAAGCCTTTTCTTGTTTTAATATTGATGATTTTGGCATACAGCTCATGAAAACCCAAAAATCCTATCTCAAAAAATTAGCATATCATGAAAAGGTTCTCTAAACGAGCTATTAACCTAATCATCTGAATCAACTAATTAACTCTAAACACCTGCAAAAGATTCCTGAGGCTTTTAAAAACTCCCAGCCTGGTTCATTACTCAAAACCGCAATCATGGGTAAGACTGCCGACCTGACTGCTGTCCAGAAGGCCATCATTGACACCCTCAAGCAAGAGGGTAAGACACAGAAAGAAATTTCTGAACGAATAGGCTGTTCCCAGAGTGCTGTATCAAGGCACCTCAGTGGGAAGTCTGTGGGAAGGAAAAAGTGTGGCAGAAAACGCTGCACAACGAGAAGAGGTGACCGGACCCTGAAGAAGATTGTGGAGAAGGACCGATTCCAGACCTTGGAGGACCTGCGGAAGCAGTGGACTGAGTCTGGAGTAGAAACATCCAGAGCCACCGTGAACAGGCGTGTGCAGGAAATGGGCTACAGGTGCCGCATTCCCCAGGTCAAGCCACTTTTGAACCAGAAACAGCGGCAGAAGCGCCTGACCTGGGCTACAGAGAAGCAGCACTGGACTGTTGCTCAGTGGTCCAAAGTACATTCGGAAATCAAGGTGCCAGAGTCTGGAGGAAGACTGGGGAGAGGGAAATGCCAAAATGCCTGAAGTCCAGTGTCAAGTACCCACAGTCAGTGATGGTCTGGGGTGCCATGTCAGCTGCTGGTGTTGGTCCACTGTGTTTTATCAAGGGCAGGGTCAATGCAGCTAGCTATCAAGAGATTTTGGAGCACTTCATGCTTCCATCTGCTGAAAAGCTTTATGGAGATGAAGATTTCATTTTTCAGCACGACCTGGCACCTGCTCACAGTGCCAAAACCACTGGTAAATGGTTTACTGACCATGGTATTACTGTGCTCAATTGGCCTGCCAACTCTCCTGACCTGAACCCCATAGAGAATCTGTGGGATATTGGGAAGAGAAAGTTGAGAGACGCAAGACCCAACACTCTGGATGAGCTTAAGGCCGCTATCGAAGCATCCTGGGCCTCCATAACACCTCAGCAGTGCCACAGGCTGGTTGCCTCCATGCCACGCCGCATTGAAGCAGTCATTTCTGCAAAAGGATTCCCGACCAAGTATTGAGTGCATAACTGAACATAATTATTTGAAGGTTGACTTTTTTTGTATTAAAAACACTTTTCTTTTATTGGTCGGATGAAATATGCTAATTTTTTGAGATAGGATTTTTGGGTTTTCATGAGCTGTATGCCAAAATCATCAATATTAAAACAAGAAAAGGCTTGAACTACTTCAGTTGTGTGTAATGAATCTAAAATATATGAAAGTCTAATGTTTATCAGTACATTACAGAAAATAATGAACTTTATCACAATATGCTAATTTTTTGAGAAGGACCTGTATGATACCTTGATACTATCCTGGCGCCTGTAGATTGCTATTGGTGCATACCATAGTCAGATCAGGAAAGGATTTGTCACCAGGCCAAGGTGTCCTACCATGTCGCTGTCCCACACCCACTGGAACACAAACTTGGGCTTAGGAGAACTCTACAACACAGGCCTCTGATGGCAACAGCAGAGAGTCAAAAGACATTCTTTGAAGCACAGTGGGGTGTACTTTTTGGACAGCGAGCACCACTGCTTCCCGAGCGGCACGAAAGAGGCCATCTACGTCAAAGTGAAACAACCATCCTAAAAGGGGATGGGGTTTCTTTCAACACCACCTGTCGGCCACATAGAATGACATTGAAACATTATTAGACCTTTGCGATTTTACAACAGTTCGAGCAGTTATAAGCAGTGCTTTGACATCAACTGAGAAGGTCTGGGCACTTTCCTTTCCATTTGAAATTCTTCGGAGAGTTAGCCGTTTAACTCAGGAACGGCTAAGAAAGGGACCGAATGGCTTCTGCGGCTAGAATGACCTTTGTGAAGGCTTAGCAAAGAGCATGAGGCAGGCGCAGGGCCAGTGGCGCAATGGATAACGCGTCTGACTACAGATCAGAAGATTGTAGATTCGACTCCTACCTGGCTCGTCGACTATGCTGTGATCGTATAGTGGTTAGTACTCTGCGTTGTGGCCGCAGCAACCCCGGGTCACGGCATCTTTATGCGCTGCATTTAGTGTAATGCCCACAGCCACCTCTGGCACGGCCATGCCAGTTCCGACTCCTCAAGATACACAAGGAAGGAGTCTCTGTAGGACTGCTTGGCAGCAGCATCAACTCTGCGATATTTGATACTATCCTGGCGCCTGTAGATTGCTATTGGTGCATACCATAGTCAGATCAGGAAAGGATTTGTCACCAGGCCAAGGTGTACCTACCATGTTGCTGTCCCACGCCCACTGGAACACAAACTTGGGCTTAGGAGAACTCTACAACACAGGCCTCTGATGGCAACAGCAGAGAGTCAAAAGACATTCTTTGAAGCACAGTGTGGTGTACTTTTTGGACAGCGAGCACCACTGCTTCCCGAGCGGCACGAAAGAGGCCATCTACGTCAAAGTGAAACAACCTATAAGGGGATGGGGTTTCTTTCAACACCACCTGTCGGCCACATAGAATGACATTGAAACATTATTAGACCTTTGCGATTTTACAACAGTTCGAGCAGTTATAAGCAGTGCTTTGACATCAACTGAGAAGGCCTGGGCACTTTCCTTTCCATTTTAAATTCTTCAGAGAGTTAGCCGTTTAACTCAGGAACGGCTAAGAAAGGGGCCGATTGGCTTCTGCGGCTAGAATGACCTTTGTGAAGGCTTAGCAAAGAGCATGAGGCAGGTGCAGGGCCAGTGGCGCAATCGATAAAGCGTCTGACTACGGATCAGAAGATTGTAGGTTCGACTCCTACCTGGCTCGTCGACTATGCTGTGATCGTATAGTGGTTTGTACTCTGCATTGTGGCCGCAGCAAATCCGGGTCACGGCATCTTTATGCGCTGCATTTAGTGTAATGCCCACAGCCACCTCTGGCACGGCAATGCCAGTTCCGACTCCTCAAGATACACAAGGAAGGAGTCTCTGTAAGACCGCTTGGCAGCAGCATCAACTCTGCGATATATGATACCTTGATACTATTCTGGCGCCTGTAGATTGCTATTGGTGCATACCATAGTCAGATCAGGAAAGGATTTGTCACCAGGCCAAGGTGTCCTACCATGTCGCTGTCCCACACCCACTGGAACACAAACTTGGGCTTAGGAGAACTCTACAACACAGGCCTCTGATGGCAACAGCAGAGAGTCAAAAGACATTCTTTGAAGCACAGTGGGGTGTACTTTTTGGACAGCGAGCACCACTGCTTCCCGAGCGGCACGAAAGAGGCCATCTACGTCAAAGTGAAACAACCATCCTATAAGGGGATGGGGTTTCTTTCAACACCACCTGTCGGCCACATAGAATGACATTGAAACAGTATTAGTCCTTTGCGATTTTACAACAGTTCGAGCAGTTATAAGCAGTGCTTTGACATCAACTGAGAAGGCCTGGGCACTTTCCTTTCCATTTGAAATTCTTCGGAGAGTTAGCCGTTTAACTCAGGAACGGCTAAGAAAGGGGCCGATTTGCTTCTGCGGCTAGAATGACCTTTGTGAAGGCTTAGCAAAGAGCATGAGGCAGGTGCAGGGCTAGTGGCGCAATGGATAACGCGTCTGACTACGGATCAGAAGGTTGTAGGTTCGACTCCTACCTGGCTCATTGACTATGCCGTGATCATATAGTGGTTAGTACTGTGTGTTGTGTCCGCAGCAACCCCGGTTCGAATCCGGGTCACGGCATCTTTATGCGCTGCATTTAGTGTAATGCCCACAGCCACCTCTGGCACTGCCATGCCAGTTCCGTCTCCTCAAAATACACAAGGAAGGAGTCTCTGTAAGACCGCTTGGCAGCAGCATCAACTCTGCGATATATGATACCTTGATACTATCCTGGCGCCTGTAGATTGCTATTGGTGCATACCATAGTCAGATCAGGAAAGGATTTGTCACCAGGCCAAGGTGTCCTACCATGTCGCTGTCCCACACCCACTGGAACACAAACTTGGGCTTAGGAGAACTCTACAACACAGGCCTCTGATGGCAACAGCAGAGAGTCAAAAGACATTTTTTGAAGCACAGTGGGGTGTACTTTTTGGACAGCGAGCACCACTGCTTCCCGAGCGGCACGAAAGAGGCCATCTACGTCAAAGTGAAACAACCATCCTATAAGGGGATGGGGTTTCTTTTAGACATGTGCACTGCCAAAAAATTCGTTAGTTTTCGTTTTCGTTTCATTCGTTTTTTTTTTTTTTCGTTTTTCGGGTCATTCGTTATGATCGCAATTCGTAAATTTGTAAATTTGTACATTCGTAAATTTATACATTCGTAAATTTGTACATTCGTAAATTTGTACATTCGTAAATGTATACATTCGTAAATTTGTACATTCGTAAATTTGTACATTCGTAAATTTATACATTCGTAAATTCGTACATTCGTAAATTTATACATTCGTAAATTTATACATTCGTAATTTCGGAAATTTGGAAATTCGATATTTTCGAAAACCCGAAAATTTGAAAATCTGAAAAAATAACTATTAAATTATAGTTGTAATTTCCTTTCAAATTTGGCTGTTAGCGAACGTAACGAATACACATTTATCTGAAGTTACGCATAACCTGAAATAACAAATGCCGCATCTAAACAAATGGAACGGAACAAATTAATAATAATAAAACGTTTTTATTATTATTATTGTTATTTATTATTATTATTAATTCATTACGTTCCATTCGTTTAGATACGGCATTCATTATGTCGGAAAACAATTCGTAACTTCGTTAAGTTCACTAACAGCCAAATTTGAAAGGAAATTACAATACCTATAATTGAATAGTTAGTAATAGTTAAGTTATTAGTTAATTATTATTTCAGATTTCCGAATTTACTAATTTACGATTGTACGAATGTACAAATTTACGAATGTACGAATATTCGGAAATTCGTAAATTCAAATTTACGAATTTCCGGATAGTTGTACATTCGTAAATTCGTGCATTGGTAAATTTGTATATTCGTAAATTCGTACATTCGTAAATTTGAATTTACGAATATTCGTTAAAATTCGTTAAATGAGTTTTCGTTAATTCGGATATTTCCGAATTAACGAATTTGTCGAAATTCGTTAAAAAACGAATTCGGAACGAAACGAATTGCACATGTCTAGTTTCTTTCAACACCACCTGTCGGCCACATAGAATGACATTGAAACATTATTAGACCTTTGCGATTTTACAACAGTTCGAGCAGTTATAAGCAGTGCTTTGACATCAACTGAGAAGGCCTGGGCACTTTCCTTTCCATTTGAAATTCTTCGGAGAGTTAGCCGTTTAACTCAGGAACGGCTAAGAAAGGGGCCGATTTGCTTCTGCGGCTAGAATGACCTTTGTGAAGGCTTAGCAAACAGCATGAGGCAGGTGGCGCAATAGATAACGCCTCTGACTACGAATCAGAAGATTGTAGGTTCGACTCCTACCTGGCTTGTCGACTATGCCGTGATCGTATAGTGGTTAGTACTCTGTGTTGTGACTGCAGCAACCCCGGGTCATGGCATTTTTATGCGCTGCATTTAGTGTAATGCCCACAGCCACCTCTGGCACGGCCATGCCAGTTCCGACTCCTCAATATACACAAGGAAGGAGTCTCTGTAAGACCGCTTGGCAGCAGCATCAACTCTGCGATATATGATACCTTGATACTATCCTGGCGCCTGTAGATTGCTATTGGTGCATACCATAGTCAGATCAGGAAAGGATTTGTCACCAGGCCAAGGTGTCCTACCATGTCGCTGTCCCACACCCACTGGAACACAAACTTGGGCTTATGAGAACTCTACAACACAGGCCTCTGATGGCAACAGCAGAGAGTCAAAAGACATTCTTTGAAGCACAGTGGGGTGTACTTTTTGGACAGCGAGCACCACTGCTTCCCGAGCGGCACGAAAGAGGCCATCTACGTCAAAGTGAAACAACCATCCTATAAGGGGATGGGGTTTCTTTCAACACCACCTGTCGGCCACATAGAATGACATTGAAACATTATTAGACCTTTGCGATTTTACAACAGTTCGAGCAGTTATAAGCAGTGCTTTGACATCAACTGAGAAGGCCTGGGCACTTTCCTTTCCATTTGAAATTCTTCGGAGAGTTAGCCGTTTAACTCAGGAACGGCTAAGAAAGGGGCCGATTGGCTTCTGCAGCTAGAATGACCTTTGTGAAGGCTTAGCAAAGAGCATGAGGCAGGTGCAGGGCCAGTGGCACAATGGATAACGCGTCTGACTACGGATCAGAAGATTATAGGTTTGACTCCTACCTGGCTCGCCGACTATGCTGTGATCGTATAGTGGTTAGTACTCTGCGTTGTGGCCGCAGCAACCCCGGGTCACGGCATGTGTATGCGCTGCATTTAGTGTAATGCCCACAGCCACCTCTGGCACGGCCATGCCAGTTCTGACTCCTCAAGATACACAAGGAAGGAGTCTCTGTAAGACGGCTTGGCAGCAGCATCAACTCTGCGATATATGATACCTTGATACTATCCTGGTGCCTGTAGATTGCTATTGGTGCATACCATAGTCAGATCAGGAAAGGATTTGTCACCAGGCCAAGGTGTCCTACCATGTCGCTGTCCCACACCCACTGGAACACAAACTTGGGCTTAGGAGAACTCTACAACACAGGCCTCTGATGGCAACAGCAGAGAGTCAAAAGACATTCTTTGAAGCACAGTGGGGTGTACTTTTTGGACAGCGAGCACCACTGCTTCCCGAGCGGCACGAAAGAGGCCATCTACGTCAAAGTGAAACAACCATCCTATAAGGGAATGGGGTTTCTTTCAACACCACCTGTCAGCCACATAGAATGACATTGAAACATTATTAGACCTTTGCGATTTTACAACAGTTCGAGCAGTTATAAGCAGTGCTTTGACATCAACTGAGAAGGCCTGGGCACTTTCCTTTCCATTTGAAATTCTTCGGAGAGTTAGCCGTTTAACTCAGGAATAGGGATGAGCTTCGTGTTCGAGTCGAACATACGTTCGACTCGAACATCGGCTGTTCGATCGTTCGACAAAGATCGAACGATTTGGGCCGTTCGCACGAAATTCGAGTGACGCGAACGGCCCACAATGCACTACGCCATCGCAGTGTCATCCAGGCGCTGTGATTGGCCAAGCATGCACTGTGACCCCGCATGCTTGGCCAATCACAGCGCCGGCAGCGAGGAGAGCAATGATTGGCCACAGGCAGGATGCCTGTGGCCAATTATTGCTGAGGGGGTTTAGTACACGCCCCACACTATAAAAGGCCGCCAGCGCGGCGGCCTTGTGTAGTGTGTTCCGGAGCAGGGAAAGAGAAGCATAGGCAGGGACAGTGTCATTTTTATTCCTTTACTAATCCTGGATTCCTTGTGTTTAGGGACAAATAAGGATAGGTAGGGAGAGTGTCAGTGTGTTATTCTGTGCTAAACCTTGTTTGTAGGGACAGAGAGGTACAGTGAGGGAAAGTGTCAGTGTGCTATTCTGTTCTAAACCAATCTTGCTGAACCATATTTGTAATCCTTGAGTTTAGGGACAGAGAGGTACAGTGAGGGAAAGTGTCAGTGAGCTATTCTGTTCTAAACCAATCTTGCTGAACCATATTTGAAATCCTTGAGTTTAGGGACAGAGAAGGACACTCGTGGAAACTATCAGTGTGCTATTCTGTGCTAAATCTTGTTTGTAGGGACAGAGAAGGACAGTGAGTGAAACTGACAGTGTGCTATTCTGTTCTAAACCAATCTTGCTGAACCATATTTGAAATCCTTGAGTTTAGGGACAGAGAGGTACAGTGAGGGAAAGTGTCAGTGTGCTATTCTGTTCTAAACCAATCTTGCTGAACCATATTTGAAATCCTTGAGTTTAGGGACAGAGAAGGACACTCGTGGAAACTATCAGTGTGCTATTCTGTGCTAAATCTTGTTTGTAGGGACAGAGAAGGACAGTGAGTGAAACTGACAGTGTGCTATTCTGTTCTAAACCAATCTTGCTGAACCATATTTGAAATCCTTGAGTTTAGGGACAGAGAAGGACACTCGTGGAAACTATCAGTGTGCTATTCTGTGCTAAATCTTGTTTGTAGGGACAGAGAAGGACAGTGAGTGAAACTGACAGTGTGCTATTCTGTTCTAAACCAATCTTGCTGAACCATATTTGAAATCCTTGAGTTTAGGGACAGAGAGGTACAGTGAGGGAAAGTGTCAGTGAGCTATTCTGTTCTAAACCAATCTTGCTGAACCATATTTGAAATCCTTGAGTTTAGGGACAGAGAAGGACACTCGTGGAAACTATCAGTGTGCTATTCTGTGCTAAATCTTGTTTGTAGGGACAGAGAAGGACAGTGAGTGAAACTGACAGTGTGCTATTCTGTTCTAAACCAATCTTGCTGAACCATATTTGAAATCCTTGAGTTTAGGGACAGAGAAGGACACTCGTGGAAACTATCAGATTGCTATTCTGTGCTAAATCTTGTTTGTAGGGACAGAGAAGGACAGTGAGTGAAACTGACAGTGTGCTATTCTGTTCTAAACCAATCTTGCTGAACCATATTTGAAATCCTTGAGTTTAGGGACAGAGAAGGACACTCGTGGAAACTATCAGTATGCTATTCTGTGCTAAATCTTGTTTGTAGGGACAGAGAAGGACAGTGAGTGAAACTGACAGTGTGCTATTCTGTTCTAAACCAATCTTGCTGAACCATATTTGAAATCCTTGAGTTTAGGGACAGAGAGGTACAGTGAGGAAAGATGTCAGTGAGCTATTCTGTTCTAAACCAATCTTGCTGAACCATATTTGAAATCCTTGAGTTTAGGGACAGAGAAGGACACTCGTGGAAACTATCAGTGTGCTTTTCTGTGCTAAATCTTGTTTGTAGGGACAGAGAAGGACAGTGAGTGAAACTGACAGTGTGCTATTCTGTTCTAAACCAATCTTGCTGAACCATATTTGAAATCCTTGAGTTTAGGGACAGAGAGGTAAAGTGAGGGAAAGTGTCAGTGAGCTATTCTGTTCTAAACCAATCTTGCTGAACCATATTTGAAATCCTTGAGTTTAGGGACAGAGAAGGACACTCGTGGAAACTATCAGTGTGCTATTCTGTGCTAAATCTTGTTTGTAGGGACAGAGAAGGACAGTGAGTAAAACTGACAGTGTGCTATTCTGTTCTAAACCAATCTTGCTGAACCATATTTGAAATCCTTGAGTTTAGGGACAGAGAAGGACACTCGTGGAAACTATCAGTGTGCTATTCTGTGCTAAATCTTGTTTGTAGGGACAGAGAAGGACAGTGAGTGAAACTGACAGTGTGCTATTCTGTTCTAAACCAATCTTGCTGAACCATATTTGAAATCCTTGAGTTTAGGGACAGAGAGGTACAGTGAGGGAAAGTGTCAGTGAGCTATTCTGTTCTGAACCAATCTTGCTGAACCATATTTGAAATCCTTGAGTTTAGGGACAGAGAAGGACACTCGTGGAAACTATCAGTGTGCTATTCTGTGCTAAATCTTGTTTGTAGGGACAGAGAAGGACAGTGAGTGAAACTGACAGTGTGCTATTCTGTTCTAAACCAATCTTGCTGAACCATATTTGAAATCCTTGAGTTTAGGGACAGAGAAGGACACTCGTGGAAACTATCAGTGTGCTATTCTGTGCTAAATCTTGTTTGTAGGGACAGAGAAGGACAGTGAGTGAAACTGACAGTGTGCTATTCTGTTCTAAACCAATCTTGCTGAACCATATTTGAAATCCTTGAGTTTAGGGACAGAGAGGTACAGTGAGGGAAAGTGTCAGTGAGCTATTCTGTTCTAAACCAATCTTGCTGAACCATATTTGAAATCCTTGAGTTTAGGGACAGAGAAGGACACTCGTGGAAACTATCAGTGTGCTATTCTGTGCTAAATCTTGTTTGTAGGGACAGAGAAGGACAGTGAGTGAAACTGACAGTGTGCTATTCTGTTCTAAACCAATCTTGCTGAACCATATTTGAAATCCTTGTGTTTAGGGACAGAGAAGGATAGGCAGGGGACAGTGTCAGTGTCATTGTTGCTAAGCCTCCTGCACAGTATACACCTGAAGGTAGCCCTTATTGCTCTTTTTCCCATCTCCCTGCAGGCCATCCATTAAAATGTCTGGAAGGCAAACAAGGAGAGGCAGACAGTCAGGAGGCAAAAAAAGAGGGCAAGCAGGCTCTGTGTCTGGGGGCAACAGTGCTGGTCGTGGATGCGGTGCATTGTCATCAGCACATGGCCATGGGACACGCTTGTACTTCTTTTCGGCAGCTGGACATGTTGAGCCACATCATGCCGAAGACTTGGTAGAGTGGATGACCAAGCCCACCTCATCCTCCTCATCCTCTCTCACCCAGGCTCAGGGTACTGGCAAAGCAGCTGCCAAAGCGTCCTCTTATCTGGTATCATTATCTTCATTAGTCAATCCTTCCCTAGACCCACCATGTCCTCCTCCTGAGGAACTGTTTGAGCACAGTGTTGGGTACATGCTCCAGGAGGATGCCCAGCGTTTCGAAGGATCTGATGATGATACCCAGATAGAGGAAGGCAGTAGCGTGAGAGCAGAGAGAGGGGATGCTCAAGAAGGACACCAATCTGGCAGTCATGCTCCAGCAGCTGCAGCATACTGCCAGATTGGCTCCAGTGATGAGGAGGGAGGGGATGATGAGGTCACTGACTCCACGTGGGTGCCTAATAGGAGAGAGGAGGAGGATGAGGAGGAGGCACATATCCAACGAGGCAGGATGCCCTTGGGTGGCCAGCGTATGTGCAGCACACCGACGGAATCACAACGCAGAGCTCCGCCTGTGCAGGGCGCTGCCTCTGCCCGTCATTCAAAAAGTTCTTTGGTGTGGGCCTTTTTTGAGGCGAGTGCATCAGATCGCACAGCTGCTGTTTGCAACATATGTCTCAAGCGTATATCGCGTGGCCAAAACATCAGCCGCTTGGGCACCACATGCTTGATCAGACATATGTTGACCTGCCATGCAGCTCGTTGGCAAGCCTACCTTAAAGACCCACACCAAAGAACAAAGCGGACCTCTCCTTGCACCGCATCAGCTGGGATCTCCAACCCCACTATACCTTCAGTCCTCTCTGAAACCTGCACTGAGAGGAATGAAGGTGTAGAATTAGGTGTGTCACAGGCAAGTACTTGCGGGCACTATGCTAGCAGTACACCAACGTCCGATTATAGCAGGCAAATTTCCCTGCCCCAGCTGCTGGACCGTCAAAAGAAGTTCACTCCCAGCCATCCACATGCCCAGCGGTTGAATGCTAGCTTGGCAAAATTGCTAGCGCTTCAACTGCTGCCTTTTCAGTTGGTAGACTCGGCCCCCTTCCGTGAGTTTGTGCAATGTGCGGTTCCTCAGTGGCAGGTTCCCAAACGCCACTTTTTCTCACGGAAGGCGATTCCGGCTCTCTACAGGCATGTGGAAGGCAATGTCTTGGCCTCGCTGGACGGGGCGGTCAGCGGTAAGGTGCATATTACCGCTGACTCATGGTCCAGCAGGCATGGACAGGGACGTTACCTTTCTTTCACGGCCCATTGGGTCACTCTTTTGGCAGCTGGGAAGGATGCAGGACAAGGTGCAGTAGTGTTGGAGGTTGTTCCGCTGCCACGCCTCCAAAATGCTACTACTGGTTGTGACACACCTCTCTCCTACACCCCCTCCTCTTCTTCTTCCTCCATGGCCTCTTCCTGTGGTTTGTCCTCGGAACCAGCGGTGCTCCGTAGGCGTTCAAGGGGCTACGCAAGTACGCAGGCAAAAAGATGAGATGCCGTGCTTGCGCTGGTGTGTTTGGGGGACAGGAGCCACACTGGGGCAGAGGTCCTGTCTGCTCTGCAGGGGCAGGCCGAGAGGTGGTTGACGCCACGCCAGCTTAAGCCAGGAATGGTGGTTTGCGACAATGGCACCAACCTCCTCTCCGCCCTCCGACAGGGACAACTGACCCATGTGCCCTGTATGGCTCACGTCCTTAACCTGGTGGTGCAGCGGTTCTTGGGCAGGTACCCGGGCTTACAGGATGTCCTGAGGCAGGCCAGGAAAGTCTGTGTGCATTTCCGCAGATCTTATAATGCCAGTGCTCGCCTGGCTGAGCTGCAAAAGGAGTTGAACCTGCCCAAGAACCGCCTTATATGTGACATGCCCACCAGGTGGAACTCAACGTTGGCCATGCTGCAGCGGCTGCACACACAGCAGAGGGCCATCAATGAGTACCTGTGCGACTACGGCACCAGGACAGGGTCAGGGGAGCTCGGGTTTTTTTCACCACGCCAGTGGGGCATGATCAGGGATGCATGCACTATCCTGGCACCATTTGAGGAGGCCACGAGGATGGTGAGCAGTGACAGTGCATGCATCAGTGACACTGTACCTCTTGTCCACCTGTTGGAGCACACGCTGCGTGGAATAATGGACAGGGCACTTGAGGCAGAACAGAGGCAGGAAGAGGAGGACTTCCTTGCCTCTCAAGGCCCCCTTTACCCAGACAGTGTTCCTTCTGTCCCACCCATCGCACAGGAAGAGGAGGAGGAGGAGGAGGAGGAGGAGGAGGATTGTGTCAGCATGGAGGTGGAGGCTGGCACTCAGCATCATCAGCAGCAGTCTTTTAGGGATGATTTACAGTCCCAAGAAACCAGTGGACTTGTACGTGGCTGGGAGGAGGTGGCTGCGGATCATGTCGTCCTTAGTGACCCAGAGGACTCTGGACTGAATGCCTCAGCTAACCTACGCTGCATGGCCTCCCTGATCCTGCAAAGTCTGCGGAAGGATCCTCGTATTCTTCGGATCAAGGAGAGGGACCATTACTGGCTGGCCACTCTCCTTGATCCACGGTACAAGGGTAAGGTTGCGGACCTTATGTTACCGTCGCAGAGGGAGCAGAGGATGAGACAACTCCGGGAGGCCTTGCAGAAAGGTCTGTGCAACGCGTTCCCAGAGACTGGGAGGTTACAAACTCCTGGTCCTGGACAACGAGTTGCTGAGGCTTCGGGCAGTCAAAGAAGGAGCGGTGGGGAAGGTGGCCGTCTGACCGATGCGTTCAGACAATTCTTTAGTCCGCAGCCCCAAAGTATGATCGGTTCCAGCAACCATCGCCAGCGTCTGATATACATGGTGCAGGAATACCTAGGGGCAAGGTCAGACTTGGACACCTTCCCCACCGAAAATCCTCTGGCTTACTGGGTCTTGAGGATGGATCACTGGCCAGAGCTTGCACAGTATGCAATTGAGCTACTGGCCTGTCCTGCATCCAGCGTTCTTTCAGAACGCACATTCAGTGCTGCTGGAGGATTTGTCACGGATCACAGGGTGCGCCTGTCCACCGACTCGGTTGATCAACTGACTTTCATCAAGATGAACCAGTCTTGGATCACCACCAGCTACCACACACCTGATGCTGATATAACAGACTAATTGATTTTAAAATGTCACATCCCTTCAAGACTGATGCTGATGCTGAGTGCCTGTGCTGTTATGTTGATTGGCTATCCTCCTCCTCCTCCTCAATGATACGATTAATGATAATAGCTTGGAAGATCATTTTGGTTTATGGGTGACGCCACCAGTGGCTAAGGCCCAATTTTTCAGCCCCTGTTTAACAGGGGCGTGTAATTACAATTTTTGATGCAATACTTTGCAACAGGCCTCATTGCTGTGCTCCAAGTACAGTATCTGTGAGGGGTTGCAGTGTTGTGCCACCAGTGCCTAAGGCCCAATTTTTCAGCCCCTGTTCAACAGGGGCATGCAATTATAATTATTGATCTAATAATTCACAGCAGGGCCCATTGCTGCACCCACCAAGAGTAACTGTCAGGCCTTACAGTGTTGTGGCACCAGCACCACCATCACCACCAAAGGCCCAATTTTTCAGCCCCTGTTCAACAGGGGCATGCAATTATAATTATTGATCTAATAATTCACAGCAGGGCCCATTGCTGCGCCCACCAAGAGTAACTGTCAGGCCTTACAGTGTTGTGGCACCAGCACCACCATCAAAGGCCCAATTTTTACTACCACTGATCAACAATTATATGTTATTACAATTCCTGATATAATAGTTGACAGCAGGGCGTTCCAGCACCCACCAAGAGTAACTGTGAGTGCTTACAGTGTTGTGCCAACACCAACACCTAAGGGGCCAATTTCTGCAGAGTATATACGGCAGGTCCCTACTTTCAAACATCCAACTTACAAACGACTACTACTTGCAAACGGAAGAAGACAACAGGAAGTGAGAGGAAATCTACCCCTTTGAAGGAAAATTCTCTCCTGTAAGAATTAATATGGGAGAAAGGTGTCTCCTCTCTACTGATGCTTTATCACCAATCCTTGTTTCAATAAAAACACCACATTTCAAAAACAGTTGTCATTGGGACGCAAAGTGAGGTGAAATGTTCTGAACAGGGGCACAGACAGCAAAACAAATGTTACAGGGGTGATAACCCTTCCCTATGTTTTCCAAAAAGCTTAAAAATAGATTTTTTGGCTGGAGCTACACTTAAACAATGTACCTGTTCAAAATTACAAACAGATTCTACATAAGAACAAACCTACAGTCCCTGTCTTGTATGCACCGCCTGTATACGACTGTTCAGAGTATATAGGGCCTTTTTTATTTTGTGCGCGGGGTTCCCCTTAATATCCATACAAGACCCAAAGGGGCTGGTAATGGACTGGGGTGGGGGGGGGGGGGTGATGGGGTAGCTATGCCATTTTTCTTAAAGATTTTCATCCATATTACCGGGACCAGACATTACATTAAAGCCGCAAGCAGTTTTAAATGGCTTTTTTTTCCTTTAGAAATGTTATTTTGTGCAGGGACAGTTCTAAACACGGGAAACACGTGGCACTTCACAGGCATACTTTAGACACCCCCCAGGTACAATATTTAAAGGAATATTTGACTTTTTTTTTTTCACTTTATGCATCATTAAAATGACTGCTCCCGGAAAACGTCCGTTTTTAAAACTTTTTTTTGCATTGATACATGTCCCCTGGTGCAGAACCCGGGTTCCCAACTTCTGTTTAGGACAATAACATGGATAATAGTCGTTATAATTAGCACTTTAGAATCCGAACGTTAGCATCCATTGTATTTAATAGGGTTCTAATGTTCGTGCGAACTTTCGGTCCGTTCGCGGGTTCTGGTGCGAACCGAACCCGGGGGTGTTCGGCTCATCACTACTCAGGAATGGCTAAGAAAGGGGCCGATTGGCTTCTGTGGCTAGAATGACCTTTGTGAAGGCTTAGCAAAGAGCATGACGCAGGTGCAGGGCCAGTGGCGCAATGGATAACGCGTCTGACTCCGGATCGGAAGATTGTAGGTTAGACTCCTACCTTACTCGTCGACTATGCCGTGATCGTATAGTGGTTAGTACTCTGCGTTGTGGCCGCAGCAACTCCGGGTAATGGCATCTTTATGCGCTGCATTTAGTGTAATGCCCACAGCCACCTCTGGCACGGCCATGCCAGTTCCGACTCCTCAAGATACACAAGGAAGGAGTCTCTGTAAGATTGCTTGGCAGCAGCATCAACTCAGCGATATATGATACCTTGATACTATCCTGGCGCCTGTAGATTGCTATTGGTGCATACCATAGTCAGATCAGGAAAGGATTTGTCACGAGGCCAAGGTGTCCTACCATGTCGCTGTCCTACACCCACTGGAACACAAACTTGGGCTTAGGAGAACTCTACAACACAGGCCTCTGATGGCAACAGCAGAGAGTCAAAAGACATTCTTTGAAGCACAGTGGGGTGTACTTTTTGGACAGCGAGCACCACTGCTTCCCGAGCGGCACGAAAGAGGCCATCTACGTCAAAGTGAAACAACCATCCTATAAGGGGATGGGGTTTCTTTCAACACCACCTGTCGGCCACATAGAATGACATTGAAACATTATTAGACCTTTGCGATTTTACAACAGTTCGAGCAGTTATAAGCAGTGCTTTGACATCAACTGAGAAGGCCTGGGCACTTTCCTTTCCATTTGAAATTCTTCGGAGAGTTAGCCGTTTAACTGAGGAACGGCTAAGAAAGGGGCCGATTGGCTTCTGCGGCTAGAATGACCTTTGTGAAGGCTTAGCAAAGAGCATGAGGCAGGTGCAGGGCCAGTGGCGCAATGCATTACGCGTCTGACTACGGATCAGAAGATGTATGTTCAACTCCTACCTGGCTCGTCGACTATGCCGTGATCGTATAGTGGTTAGTACTCTGCGTTGTGGCTGCAGCAACCCTGGTTCGAATCTGGGTCACGGCATCTTTATGCGCTGCATTTAGTGTAATGCCCACAGCCACCTCTGGCACGGCCATGCCAGTTCCGACTCCTCAAGATACACAAGGAAAGAGTCTCTGTAAGACTGCTTGGCAGCAGCATCAACTCTGCGATATATGATACCTTGATATTATCCTGGCGCCTGTAGATTGCTATTGGTGCATACCATAGTCAGATCAGGAAAGGATTTGTCACCAGGCCAAGGTGTCCTACCATGTCGCTGTCCCACACCCACTGGAACACAAACTTGGGCTTAGGAGAACTCTACAACACAGGCCTCTGATGGCAACAGCAGAGAGTCAAAAGACATTCTTTGAAGCACAGTGGGGTGTACTTTTTGGACAGCGAGCACCACTGCTTCCCGAGCGAGCGGCACGAAAGAGGCCATCTACGTCAAAGTGAAACAACCATCCTATAAGGGGATGGGGTTTCTTTCAACACCACCTGTCGGCCACATAGAATGACATTGAAACATTATTAGACCTTTGCGATTTTACAACAGTTCGAGCAGTTATAAGCAGTGCTTTGACATCAACTGAGAAGGCCTGGGCACTTTCCTTTCCATTTGAAATTCTTCGGAGAGTTAGCCGTTTAACTCAGGAATGGCTAAGAAAGGGGCCGATTGGCTTCTGCGGCTAGAATGACCTTTGTGAAGGCTTAGCAAAGAGCATAAGGCAGGTGCAGGGCCAGTGGCGCAATGGACAACGCATCTGAATTACGGATCAGAAGATTGTAGGTTCGACTCCTACCTGGCTTGTCGACTATGCCGTGATCGTATAGTGGTTAGTACTCTGCGTTGTGGCCGCAGCAACCCCGGGTCATGGCATCTTTATGCGCTGCATTTAGTGTAATGCCCACAGCCACCTCTGGCACGGCCATGCCAGTTCCGACTCCTCAAGATACACAAGGAAGGAGTCTCTATAAGACTGCTTAGCAGCAGCATCAACTCTGCGATATATGATACCTTGATACTATCCTGGCGCCTGTAGATTGCTATTGGTGCATACCATAGTCAGATCAGGAAAGGATTTGTCACCAGGCCAAGGTGTCCTACCATGTCGCTGTCCCACACCC
The DNA here is from genome assembly GCA_029206835.1 of Rana muscosa. Lineage (NCBI taxonomy): Eukaryota > Metazoa > Chordata > Amphibia > Anura > Ranidae > Rana > Rana muscosa. The sequence goes on from CM055118.1 coordinate 289,996,158, forward strand.
ACTGGAACACAAACTTGGGCTTAGGAGAACTCTACAACACAGGCCTCTGATGGCAACAGCAGAGAGTCAAAAGACATTCTTTGAAGCACAGTGGGGTGTACTTTTTGGACAGCGAGCACCACTGCTTCCCGAGCGAGCGGCACGAAAGAGGCCATCTACGTCAAAGTGAAACAACCATCCTATAAGGGGATGGGGTTTCTTTCAACACCACCTGTCGGCCACATAGAATGACATTGAAACATTATTAGACCTTTGCGATTTTACAACAGTTCGAGCAGTTATAAGCAGTGCTTTGACATCAACTGAGAAGGCCTGGGCACTTTCCTTTCCATTTGAAATTCTTCGGAGAGTTAGCCGTTTAACTCAGGAACGGCTAAGAAAGGGGCCGATTGGCTTCTGCGGCTAGAATGACCTTTGTGAAGGCTTAGCAAAGAGCAGGAGGCAGGTGCGGGGCCAGTGGCACAATAGATAATGTGTCTGACTACGGATCAGAAGATTGTAGGTTCGACTCCTACCGGGCTCGTCGACTATGCCGTGATCGTATAGTGGTTAGTACTCTGCGTTGTGGCCGCAGCAACCCCGGTTCAAATCTGGGTCACAGCATCTTTGTGCGCTGCATTTAGTGTAATGCCCACAGCCACCTCTGGCATGGCCATGCCAGTTCCGACTCCTCAAGATACACAAGGAAGGAGTCTCTGTAAGACTGCTTGGCAGCAGCATCAACTCTGCGATATATGATACCTTTATACTATCCTGGCGCCTGTAGATTGCTATTGGTGCATAGCATAGTCAGATCAGGAAAGGATTTGTCACCAGGCCAAGGTGTCCTACCATGTCGCTGTCCCACACCCACTGGAACACAAACTTGGGCTTAGGAGAACTCTACAACACAGGCCTCTGATGGCAACAGCAGAGAGTCAAAAGACATTCTTTGAAGCACAGTGGGGTGTACTTTTTGGACAGCGAGCACCACTGCTTCCCGAGCGGCACGAAAGAGGCCATCTACGTCAAAGTGAAACAACCATCCTATAATGGGATGGGGTTTCTTTCAACACCACCTGTCGGCCACATAGAATGACATTGAAACATTATTAGACCTTTGCGATTTTACAACAGTTCGAGCAGTTATAAGCAGTGCTTTGACATCAACTGAGAAGGCCTGGGCACTTTCCTTTCCATTTGAAATTCTTCGGAGAGTTAGCCGTTTAACTCAGGAACGGCTAAGAAAGGGGCCGATTGGCTTCTGCGGCTAGAATGACCTTTGTGAAGGCTTAGCAAAGAGCACGAGGCAGGTGCAGGGCCAGTGGCGCAATGGATAACGCGTCTGACTACAGATCAGAAGATTGTAGGTTCGACTCCTACCTGGCTCGTCAACTATGCCGTGATCGTATAGTGGTTAGTACTCTGCGTTGTGGCCGCAGCAACCCCGGTTCGAATCCGGGTCACAGCATCTTTATGCGCTGCATTTAGTGTAATGCCCACAGCCACCTCTGGCATGGCCATGCCAGTTCCGACTCCTCAAGATACACAAGGAAGGAGTCTCTGTAAGACTGCTTGGCAGCAGCATCAACTCTGCGATATATGATACCTTTATACTATCCTGGCGCCTGTAGATTGCTATTGGTGCATAGCATAGTCAGATCAGGAAAGGATTTGTCACCAGGCCAAGGTGTCCTACCATGTCGCTGTCCCACACCCACTGGAACACAAACTTGGGCTTAGGAGAACTCTACAACACAGGCCTCTGATGGCAACAGCAGAGAGTCAAAAGACATTCTTTGAAGCACAGTGGGGTGTACTTTTTGGACAGCGAGCACCACTGCTTCCCGAGCGGCACGAAAGAGGCCATCTACGTCAAAGTGAAACAACCATCCTATAATGGAATGGGGTTTCTTTCAACACCACCTGTCGGCCACATAGAATGACATTGAAACATTATTAGACCTTTGCGATTTTACAACAGTTCGAGCAGTTATAAGCAGTGCTTTGACATCAACTGAGAAGGCCTGGGCACTTTCCTTTCCATTTGAAATTCTTCGGAGAGTTAGCCGTTTAACTCAGGAACGGCTAAGAAAGGGGCCGATTGGCTTCTGCGGCTAGAATGACCTTTGTGAAGGCTTAGCAAAGAGCACAAGGCAGGTGCAGGGCCAGTGGCACAATGGATAACGCATCTGACTACGGATCAGAAGATTGTAGGTTTGACTCCTACCTGGCTCATCGACTATGCCATGATCGTATAGTGGTTAGTACTCTGCGTTGTGGCCGCAGCAACCCTTGTTCAAATCCAGGTCACGGCATCTTTATGCGCTGCATTTAGTGTAATGCCCACAGCCACCTCTGGCACGGCCATGCCAGTTCCGACTCCTCAAGATACACAAGGAAGGAGTCTCTGTAAGACTGCTTGGCAGCAGCATCAACTCTGCGATATATGATACCTTTATACCTTCCTGGCGCCTGTAGATTGCTATTGGTGCATACCATAGTCAGATCAGGAAAGGATTTGTCACCAGGCCAAGGTGTCCTACCATGTCGCTGTCCCACACCCACTGGAACACAAACTTGGGCTTAGGAGAACTCTACAACACAGGCCTCTGATGGCAACAGCAGAGAGTCAAAAGACATTCTTTGAAGCACAGTGGGGTGTACTTTTTGGACAGCGAGCACCACTGCTTCCCGAGCGGCACGAAAGAGGCCATCTACGTCAAAGTGAAACAACCATCCTATAATGGGATGGGGTTTCTTTCAACACCACCTGTCGGCCACATAGAATGACATTGAAACATTATTAGACCTTTGCGATTTTACAACAGTTCGAGCAGTTATAAGCAGTGCTTTGACATCAACTGAGAAGGCCTGGGCACTTTCCTTTCCATTTGAAATTCTTCCGAGAGTTAGCCGTTTAACTCAGGAATGGCTAAGAAAGGGGCCGATTGGCTTCTGCGGCTAGAATGACCTTTGTGAAGGCTTAGCAAAGCGCATGAGGCAGGTGCAGGGCCAGTGGCGCTATGAATAACGCGTCTGACTACGGATCAGAAGATTGTAGGTTCGACTCCTACCTGGCTCGTCGACTATGCCATGGTCGTATAGTGGATAGTACTCTGCGTTGTGGCCGCAGCAACCCCGGTTCGAATCCGGGTCACGGCATCTTTATGCGCTGCATTTAGTGTAATGCCCACAGCCACCTCTGGCACGGCCATGCCAGTTCCAACTCCTCAAGATACACAAGGAAGGAGTCTCTGTAAGACTGCTTGGCAGCAGCATCAACTCTGCGATATATGATACCTTTATACTATCCTGGCGCCTGTAGATTGCTATTGGTGCATACCATAGTCAGATCAGGAAAGGATTTGTCACCAGGCCAAGGTGTCCTACCATGTCGCTGTCCCACACCCACTGGAACACAAACTTGGGCTTAGGAGAACTCTACAACACAGGCCTCTGATGGCAACAGCAGAGAGTCAAAAGACATTCTTTGAAGCACAGTGGGGTGTACTTTTTGGACAGCGAGCACCACTGCTTCCCGAGCGGCACGAAAGAGGCCATCTACGTCAAAGTGAAACAACCATCCTATAATGGGATGGGGTTTCTTTCAACACCACCTGTCGGCCACATAGAATGACATTGAAACATTATTAGACCTTTGCGATTTTACAACAGTTCGAGCAGTTATAAGCAGTGCTTTGACATCAACTGAGAAGCCCTGGGCACTTTCCTTTCCATTTGAAATTCTTCGGAGAGTTAGCCGTTTAACTCAGGAACGGCTAAGAAAGGGGCCGATTGGCTTCTGCGGCTAGAATGACCTTTGTGAAGGCTTAGCAAAGAGCATGAGGCAGGTGCAGGGCCAGTGGTGCAATGGATAATGTGTCTGACTACGGATCAGAAGATTGTAGGTTCGACTCCTACTTGGCTCGTCGACTATGCCGTGATCGTATAGTGGTTAGTACTCTGTGTTGTGGCCGCAGCAACCCCGGGTCACGGCATCTTTATGCGCTGCATTTAGTGTAATGCCCACAGCCACCTCTGGCACGGCCATGCCAGTTCCGACTCCTCAAGATACACAAGGAAGGAGTCTCTGTGAGACTGCTTGGCAGCAGCATCAACTCTGCGATATATGATACCTTTATACTATCCTGGCGCCTGTAGATTGCTATTGGTGCATACCATAGTCAGATCAGGAAAGGATTTGTCACCAGGCCAAGGTGTCCTACCATGTCGCTGTCCCACACCCACTGGAACACAAACTTGGGCTTAGGAGAACTCTACAACACAGGCCTCTGATGGCAACAGCAGAGAGTCAAAAGACATTCTTTGAAGCACAGTGGGGTGTACTTTTTGGACAGCGAGCACCACTGATTCCCGAGCGGCACGAAAGAGGCCATCTACGTCAAAGTGAAACAACCATCCTATAATGGGATGGGGTTTCTTTCAACACCACCTGTCGGCCACATAGAATGACATTGAAACATTATTAGACCTTTGCGATTTTATAACAGTTCGAGCAGTTATAAGCAGTGCTTTGACATCAACTGAGAAGGCCTGGGCACTTTCCTTTCCATTTGAAATTCTTCGGAGAGTTAGCCGTTTAACTCAGGAACGGCTAAGAAAGGGGCCGATTGGCTTCTGCGGCTAGAATGACCTTTGTGAAGGCTTAGCAAAGAGCATGAGGCAAGGGCAGGTGCAGGGCCAGTAGCGCAATGGATAACGCGTCTGACTACGGATCAGAAGATTGTAGGTTCGACTCCTACCTGGCTCGTCAACTATGCAGTGATCGTATAGTGGTTAGTACTCTGCGTTGTGGCCGCAGCAACCCCGGTTCGAATCCGGGTTACGGCATATTTATGCGCTGCATTTAGTGTAATGCCCACAGCCACCTCTGGCACGGCCATGCCAGTTCCGACTCCTCAAGATACACAAGGAAGGAGTCTCTGTAAGACTGCTTGGCAGCAGCATCAACTCTGCGATATATGATACCTTTATACTATCCTGGCGCCTGTAGATTGCTATTGGTGCATACCATAGTCAGATCAGGAAAGGATTTGTCACCAGGCCAAGGTGTCCTACCATGTCGCTGTCCCACACCCACTGGAACACAAACTTGGGCTTAGGAGAACTCTACAACACAGGCCTCTGATGGCAACAGCAGAGAGTCAAAAGACATTCTTTGAAGCACAGTGTGGTGTACTTTTTGGACAGCGAGCACCACTGCTTCCCGAGCGGCACGAAAGAGGCCATCTACGTCAAAGTGAAACAACCATCCTATAATGGGATGGGGTTTCTTTCAACACCACCTGTCGGCCACATAGAATGACATTGAAACATTATTAGACCTTTGCGATTTTACAACAGTTCGAGCAGTTATAAGCAGTGCTTTGACATCAACTGAGAAGGCCTGGGCACTTTCCTTTCCATTTGAAATTCTTCGGAGAGTTAGCCGTTTAACTCAGGAACGGCTAAGAAAGGGGCCGATTGGCTTCTGCGGCTAGAATGACCTTTGTGAAGGCTTAGCAAAGAGCATGAGGCAGGTGCAGGGCTAGTGGCGCAATGGATAACGCATCTGACTACGGATCAGAAGATTGTAGGTTCGACTCCTACCTAGCTCGTCGACTATGCCGTGATCGTATAGTGGTTAGTACTCTGCGTTGTGGCTGCAGCAACCCCGGGTCACGGCATCTTTATGCGCTGCATTTAGTGTAATGCCCACAGCCACCTCTGGCACGGCCATGCCAGTTCCGACTCCTCAAGATACACAAGGAAGGAGTCTCTGTAAGACTGCTTGGCAGCAGCATCAACTCTGCGATATATGATACCTTTATACTATCCTGGCACCTGTAGATTGCTATTGGTGCATACCATAATCAGATCAGAAAAGGATTTGTCACCAGGCCAAGGTGTCCTACCATGTCGCTGTCCCACACCCACTGGAACACAAACTTGGGCTTAGGAGAACTCTACAACACAGGCCTCTGATGGCAACAGCAGAGAGTCAAAATACATTCTTTGAAGCACAGTGGGGTGTACTTTTTGGACAGCGAGCACCACTGCTTCCCGAGCGGCACGAAAGAGGCCATCTACGTCAAAGTGAAACAACCATCCTATAATGGGATGGGGTTTCTTTCAACACCACCTGTCGGCCACATAGAATGACATTGAAACATTATTAAACCTTTGCGATTTTACAACAGTTCGAGCAGTTATAAGCAGTGCTTTGACATCAACTGAGAAGGCCTGGGCACTTTCCTTTCCATTTGAAATTCTTCGGAGAGTTAGCCGTTTAACTCAGGAACGGCTAAGAAAGGGGCCGATTGGCTTCTGCGGCTAGAATGACCTTTGTGAAGGCTTAGCAAAGAGCATGAGGCAGGTGCAGGGCCAGTGGCGCAATGGATAACGCGTCTGACTACGGAGCAGAAGATTGTAGGTTTGACTCCTACCTGGCTCGTCGACTATGCCGTGATCGTATAGTGGTTAGTACTCTGCGTTGTGGCCGCAGCAACCCCGGTTCAAATCTGGGTCACGGCATCTTTATGCGCTGCATTTAGTGTAATGCCCACAGCCATGCCAGTTCCGACTCCTCAAGATACACAAGGAAGGAGTCTCTGTAAGACTGCTTGGCAGCAGCATCAACTCTGCGATATATGATACCTTTATACTATCCTGGCGCCTGTAGATTGCTATTGGTGCATACCATAGTCAGATCAGGAAAGGATTTGTCACCAGGCCAAGGTGTCCTACCATGTCGCTGTCCCACACCCACTGGAACACAAACTTGGGCTTAGGAGAACTCTACAACACAGGCCTCTGATGGCAACAGCAGAGAGTCAAAAGACATTCTTTGAAGCACAGTGGGGTGTACTTTTTGGACAGCGAGCACCACTGCTTCCCGAGCGGCACGAAAGAGGCCATCTACGTCAAAGTGAAACAACCATCCTATAATGGGATGGGGTTTCTTTCAACACCACCTGTCGGCCACATAGAATGACATTGAAACATTATTAGACCTTTGCGATTTTACAACAGTTCGAGCAGTTATAAGCAGTGCTTTGACATCAACTGAGAAGGCCTGGGCACTTTCCTTTCCATTTGAAATTCTTCGGAGAGTTAGCCGTTTAACTCAGGAACGGCTAAGAAAGGGGCCGATTGGCTTCTGCGGCTAGAATGACCTTTGTGAAGGCTTAGCAAAGAGCATGAGGCAGGTGCAGGGCCAGTGGCGCAATGGATAGCGCGTCTGACTACGGATCAGAAGATTGTAGGTTCGACTCCTACCTGGCTCGTCAACTATGCCGTGATCGTATAGTGGTTAGTACTCTGCGTTGTGGCCACAGCAACCCCGGTTCGAATCCAGGTCACGGCATCTTTATGCGCTGCATTTAGTGTAATGTCCACAGCCACCTCTGGCACGGCCATGCCAGTTCCGACTCCTCAAGATACACAAGGAAGGAGTCTCTGCAAGACTGCTTGGCAGCAGCATCAACTCTGCGATATATGATACCTTTATACTATCCTGGCACCTGTAGATTGCTATTGGTGCATACCATAATCAGATCAGGAAAGGATTTGTCACCAGGCCAAGGTGTCCTACCATGTCGCTGTCCCACACCCACTGGAACACAAACTTGGGCTTAGGAGAACTCTACAACACAGGCCTCTGTTGGCAACAGCAGAGAGTCAAAAGACATTCTTTGAAGCACAGTGGGGTGTACTTTTTGGACAGCGAGCACCACTGCTTCCCGAGCGGCACGAAAGAGGCCATCTACGTCAAAGTGAAACAACCATCCTATAATGGGATGGGGTTTCTTTCAACACCACCTGTCGGCCACATAGAATGACATTGAAACATTATTAGACCTTTGCGATTTTACAACAGTTCGAGCAGTTATAAGCAGTGCTTTGACATCAACTGAGAAGGCCTGGGCACTTTCCTTTCCATTTGAAATTCTTCGGAGAGTTAGCCGTTTAACTCAGGAACGGCTAAGAAAGGGGCCGTTTGGCTTCTGCGGCTAGAATGACCTTTGTGAAGGCTTAGCAAAGAGCACGAGGCAGGTGCAGGGCCAGTGGCGCAATGGATAATGCATCTGACTACGGATCAGAAGATTGTAGGTTTGACTCCTACCTGGCTTGTCAACTATGCTGTGATCGTATAGTGGTTAGTACTCTGCGTTGTGGCCGCAGCAACCCCGGGTCACGGCATCTTTATGCGCTGCATTTAGTGTAATGCCCACAGCCACCTCTGGCACGGCCATGCCAGTTCCGACTCCTCAAGATACACAAGGAAGGAGTCTCTGTAAGACTGCTTGGCAGCAGCATCAACTCTGCGATATATGATACCTTTATACTATCCTGGCACCTGTAGATTGCTATTGGTGCATACCATAATCAGATCAGGAAAGGATTTGTCACCAGGCCAAGGTGTCCTACCATGTCGCTGTCCCACACCCACTGGAACACAAACTTGGGCTTAGGAGAACTCTACAACACAGGCCTCTGATGGCAACAGCAGAGAGTCAAAAGACATTCTTTGAAGCACAGTGGGGTGTACTTTTTGGACAGCGAGCACCACTGCTTCCCGAGCGGCACGAAAGAGGCCATCTACGTCAAAGTGAAACAACCATCCTATAATGGGATGGGGTTTCTTTCAACACCACCTGTCGGCCACATAGAATGACATTGAAACATTATTAGACCTTTGCGATTTTACAACAGTTCGAGCAGTTATAAGCAGTGCTTTGACATCAACTGAGAAGGCCTGGGCACTTTCCTTTCCATTTGAAATTCTTCGGAGAGTTAGCCGTTTAACTCAGGAACGGCTAAGAAAGGGGCCGTTTGGCTTCTGCGGCTAGAATGACCTTTGTGAAGGCTTAGCAAAGAGCACGAGGCAGGTGCAGGGCCAGTGGCGCAATGGATAATGCGTCTGACTACGGATCAGAAGATTGTAGGTTTGACTCCTACCTGGCTCGTCAACTATGCCGTGATCGTATAGTGGTTAGTACTCTGCGTTGTGGCCGCAGCAACCCCGGGTCACGGCATCTTTATGCGCTGCATTTAGTGTAATGCCCACAGCCACCTCTGGCACGGCCATGCCAGTTCCGACTCCTCAAGATACACAAGGAAGGAGTCTCTGTAAGACTGCTTGGCAGCAGCATCAACTCTGCGATATATGATACCTTTATACTATCCTGGCACCTGTAGATTGCTATTGGTGCATACCATAATCAGATCAGGAAAGGATTTGTCACCAGGCCAAGGTGTCCTACCATGTCGCTGTCCCACACCCACTGGAACACAAACTTGGGCTTAGGAGAACTCTACAACACAGGCCTCTGATGGCAACAGAAGAGAGTCAAAAGGCATTCTTTGAAGCACAGTGGGGTGTACTTTTTGGACAGCGAGCACCACTGCTTCCCGAGCGGCACGAAAGAGGCCATCTACGTCAAAGTGAAACAACCATCCTATAATGGGATGGGGTTTCTTTCAACACCACCTGTCGGCCACATAGAATGACATTGAAACATTATTAGACCTTTGCGATTTTACAACAGTTCGAGCAGTTATAAGCAGTGCTTTGACATCAACTGAGAAGGCCTGGGCACTTTCCTTTCCATTTGAAATTCTTCGGAGAGTTAGCCGTTTAACTCAGGAACGGCTAAGAAAGGGGCCGATTGGCTTCTGCGGCTAGAATGACCTTTGTGAAGGCTTAGCAAAGAGCACGAGGCAGGTGCAGGGCCAGTGGCGCAATGGATAACGCATCTGACTACGGATCAGAAGATTGTAGGTTCAACTCCTACCTGGCTCGTCAACTATGCCGTGATCGTATAGTGGTTAGTACTCTGCGTTGTGGCCGCAGCAACCCCGGGTCACGGCATCTTTATGCGCTGCATTTAGTGTAATGCCCACAGCCACCTCTGGCACGGCCATGCCAGTTCCGACTCCTCAAGATACACAAGGAAGGAGTCTCTGTAAGACTGCTTGGCAGCAGCATCAACTCTGCGATATATGATACCTTTATACTATCCTGGCACCTGTAGATTGCTATTGGTGCATACCATAATCAGATCAGGAAAGGATTTGTCACCAGGCCAAGGTGTCCTACCATGTCGCTGTCCCACACCCACTGGAACACAAACTTGGGCTTAGGAGAACTCTACAACACAGGCCTCTGATGGCAACAGCAGAGAGTCAAAAGACATTCTTTGAAGCACAGTGGGGTGTACTTTTTGGACAGCGAGCACCACTGCTTCCCGAGCGGCACGAAAGAGGCCATCTACGTCAAAGTGAAGCAACCATCCTATAATGGGATGGGGTTTCTTTCAACACCACCTGTCGGCCACATAGAATGACATTGAAACATTATTAGACCTTTGCGATTTTACAACAGTTCGAGCAGTTATAAGCAGTGCTTTGACATCAACTGAGAAGGCCTGGGCACTTTCCTTTCCATTTGAAATTCTTCGGAGAGTTAGCCGTTTAACTCAGGAACGGCTAAGAAAGGGGCCGATTGGCTTCTGCGGCTAGAATGACCTTTGTGAAGGCTTAGCAAAGAGCATGAGGCAGGTGCAGGGCCAGTGGCGCAATGGATAACGCATCTGACTACGGATCAGAAGATTGTAGGTTCGACTCCTACCAGGCTTGTCGACTATGCCGTGATCGTATAGTGGTTAGTACTCTGCGTTGTGGCCGCAGCAACCCTGGTTCGAATCCGGGTCACGGCATCTTTATGCGCTGCATTTAGTGTAATGCCCACAGCCACCTCTGGCACGGCCATGCCAGTTCCGACTCCTCAAGATACACAAGGAAGGAGTCTCTGTAAGACTGCTTGGCAGCAGCATCAACTCTGCGATATATGATACCTTTATACTATCCTGGCGCCTGTAGATTGCTATTGGTGCATACCATAGTCAGATCAGGAAAGGATTTGTCACCAGGCCAAGGTGTACCTACCATGTCGCTGTCCCACACCCACTGGAACACAAACTTGGGCTTAGGAGAACTCTACAACACAGGCCTCTGATAGCAACAGCAGAGAGTCAAAAGACATTCTTTGAAGCACAGTGGGGTGTACTTTTTGGACAGCGAGCACCACTGCTTCCCGAGCGGCACGAAAGAGGCCATCTACGTCAAAGTGAAACAACCATCCTATAATGGGATGGGGTTTCTTTCAACACCACCTGTCGGCCACATAGAATGACATTGAAACATTATTAGACCTTTGCGATTTTACAACAGTTCGAGCAGTTATAAGCAGTGCTTTGACATCAACTGAGAAGGCCTGGGCACTTTCCTTTCCATTTGAAATTCTTCGGAGAGTTAGCCGTTTAACTCAGGAACGGCTAAGAAAGGGGCCGTTTGGCTTCTGCGGCTAGAATGACCTTTGTGAAGGCTTAGCAAAGAGCACGAGGCAGGTGCAGGGCCAGTGGCGCAATGGATAATGCGTCTGACTACGGATCAGAAGATTGTAGGTTTGACTCCTACCTGGCTCGTCAACTATGCCGTGATCGTATAGTGGTTAGTACTCTGCGTTGTGGCCGCAGCAACCCCGGGTCACGGCATCTTTATGCGCTGCATTTAGTGTAATGCCCACAGCCACCTCTGGCACGGCCATGCCAGTTCCGACTCCTCAAGATACACAAGGAAGGAGTCTCTGTAAGACTGCTTGGCAGCAGCATCAACTCTGCGATATATGATACCTTTATACTATCCTGGCACCTGTAGATTGCTATTGGTGCATACCATAATCAGATCAGGAAAGGATTTGTCACCAGGCCAAGGTGTCCTACCATGTCGCTGTCCCACACCCACTGGAACACAAACTTGGGCTTAGGAGAACTCTACAACACAGGCCTCTGATGGCAACAGAAGAGAGTCAAAAGACATTCTTTGAAGCACAGTGGGGTGTACTTTTTGGACAGCGAGCACCACTGCTTCCCGAGCGGCACGAAAGAGGCCATCTACGTCAAAGTGAAACAACCATCCTATAATGGGATGGGGTTTCTTTCAACACCACCTGTCGGCCACATAGAATGACATTGAAACATTATTAGACCTTTGCGATTTTACAACAGTTCGAGCAGTTATAAGCAGTGCTTTGACATCAACTGAGAAGGCCTGGGCACTTTCCTTTCCATTTGAAATTCTTCGGAGAGTTAGCCGTTTAACTCAGGAACGGCTAAGAAAGGGGCCGTTTGGCTTCTGCGGCTAGAATGACCTTTGTGAAGGCTTAGCAAAGAGCCCGAGGCAGGTGCAGGGCCAGTGGCGCAATGGATAATGCGTCTGACTACGGATCAGAAGATTGTAGGTTTGACTCCTACCTGGCTCGTCAACTTTGCCGTGATCGTATAGTGGTTAGTACTCTGCGTTGTGGCCGCAGCAACCCCGGGTCACGGCATCTTTATGCGCTGCATTTAGTGTAATGCCCACAGCCACCTCTGGCACGGCCATGCCAGTTCCGACTCCTCAAGATACACAAGGAAGGAGTCTCTGTAAGACTGCTTGGCAGCAGCATCAACTCTGCGATATATGATACCTTTATACTATCCTGGCGCCTGTAGATTGCTATTGGTGCATACCATAGTCAGATCAGGAAAGGATTTGTCACCAGGCCAAGGTGTCCTACCATGTCGCTGTCCCACACCCACTGGAACACAAACTTGGGCTTAGGAGAACTCTACAACACAGGCCTCTGATGGCAACAGCAGAGAGTCAAAAGACATTCTTTGAAGCACAGTGGGGTGTACTTTTTGGACAGCGAGCACCACTGCTTCCCGAGCGGCACGAAAGAGGCCATCTACGTCAAAGTGAAACAACCATCCTATAATGGGATGGGGTTTCTTTCAACACCACCTGTCGGCCACATAGAATGACATTGAAACATTATTAGACCTTTGCGATTTTACAACAGTTCGAGCAGTTATAAGCAGTGCTTTGACATCAACTGAGAAGGCCTGGGCACTTTCCTTTCCATTTGAAATTCTTCGGAGAGTTAGCCGTTTAACTCAGGAACGGCTAAGAAAGGGGCCGATTGGCTTCTGCGGCTAGAATGACCTTTGTGAAGGCTTAGCAAAGAGCAAGAGGCAGGTGCAGGGCCAGTGGCGCAATGGATAACGCATCTGACTACGGATTAGAAGATTGTAGGTTCGACTCCTACCTGGCTCGTCAACTATGCCGTGATCGTATAGTGGTTGGTACTCTGCGTTGTGGCCGCAGCAACCCCGGGTCACGGCAACTTTATGCGCTGCATTTAGTGTAATGCCCACAGCCACCTCTGGCACGGCCATGCCAGTTCCGACTCCTCAAGATACACAAGGAAGGAGTCTCTGTAAGACTGCTTGGCAGCAGCATCAACTCTGCGATATATGATACCTTTATACTATCCTGGCGCCTGTAGATTGCTATTGGTGCATACCATAGTCAGATCAGGAAAGGATTTGTCACCAGGCCAAGGTGTCCTACCATGTCGCTGTCCCACACCCACTGGAACACAAACTTGGGCTTAGGAGAACTCTACAACACAGGCCTCTGATGGCAACAGCAGAGAGTCAAAAGACATTCTTTGAAGCACAGTGGGGTGTACTTTTTGGACAGCGAGCACCACTGCTTCCCGAGCGGCACGAAAGAGGCCATCTACGTCAAAGTGAAACAACCATCCTATAATGGAATGGGGTTTCTTTCAACACCACCTGTCGGCCACATAGAATGACATTGAAACATTATTAGACCTTTGCGATTTTACAACAGTTCGAGCAGTTATAAGCAGTGCTTTGACATCAACTGAGAAGGCCTGGGCACTTTCCTTTCCATTTGAAATTCTTCGGAGAGTTAGCCGTTTAACTCAGGAACGGCTAAGAAAGGGGCCGATTGGCTTCTGCGGCTAGAATGACCTTTGTGAAGGCTTAGCAAAGAGCATGAGGCAGGTGCAGGGCTAGTGGCGCAATGGATAACGCATCTGACTACGGATCAGAAGATTGTAGGTTCGACTCCTACCTGGCTCGTCGACTATGCCGTGATCGTATAGTGGTTAGTACTCTGCGTTGTGGCTGCAGCAACCCCGGGTCACGGCATCTTTATGCGCTGCATTTAGTGTAATGCCCACAGCCACCTCTGGCACGGCCATGCCAGTTCCGACTCCTCAAGATACACAAGGAAGGAGTCTCTGTAAGACTGCTTGGCAGCAGCATCAACTCTGCGATATATGATACCTTTATACTATCCTGGCACCTGTAGATTGCTATTGGTGCATACCATAATCAGATCAGAAAAGGATTTGTCACCAGGCCAAGGTGTCCTACCATGTCGCTGTCCCACACCCACTGGAACACAAACTTGGGCTTAGGAGAACTCTACAACACAGGCCTCTGATGGCAACAGCAGAGAGTCAAAAGACATTCTTTGAAGCACAGTGGGGTGTACTTTTTGGACAGCGAGCACCACTGCTTCCCGAGCGGCACGAAAGAGGCCATCTACGTCAAAGTGAAACAACCATCCTATAATGGGATGGGGTTTCTTTCAACACCACCTGTCGGCCACATAGAATGACATTGAAACATTATTAAACCTTTGCGATTTTACAACAGTTCGAGCAGTTATAAGCAGTGCTTTGACATCAACTGAGAAGGCCTGGGCACTTTCCTTTCCATTTGAAATTCTTCGGAGAGTTAGCCGTTTAACTCAGGAACGGCTAAGAAAGGGGCCGATTGGCTTCTGCGGCTAGAATGACCTTTGTGAAGGCTTAGCAAAGAGCATGAGGCAGGTGCAGGGCCAGTGGCGCAATGGATAACGCGTCTGACTACAGATCAGAAGATTGTAGGTTTGACTCCTACCTGGCTCGTCGACTATGCCGTGATCGTATAGTGGTTAGTACTCTGCGTTGTGGCCGCAGCAACCCCGGTTCAAATCTGGGTCACGGCATCTTTATGCGCTGCATTTAGTGTAATGCCCACAGCCACCTCTGGCACAGCCATGCCAGTTCTGACTCCTCAAGATACACAAGGAAGGAGTCTCTGTAAGACTGCTTGGCAGCAGCATCAACTCTGCGATATATGATACCTTTATACTATCCTGGCGCCTGTAGATTGCTATTGGTGCATACCATAGTCAGATCAGGAAAGGATTTGTCACCAGGCCAAGGTGTCCTACCATGTCGCTGTCCCACACCCACTGGAACACAAACTTGGGCTTAGGAGAACTCTACAACACAGGCCTCTGATGGCAACAGCAGAGAGTCAAAAGACATTCTTTGAAGCACAGTGGGGTGTACTTTTTGGACAGCGAGCACCACTGCTTCCCGAGCGGCACGAAAGAGGCCATCTACGTCAAAGTGAAACAACCATCCTATAATGGGATGGGGTTTCTTTCAACACCACCTGTCGGCCACATAGAATGACATTGAAACATTATTAGACCTTTGCGATTTTACAACAGTTCGAGCAGTTATAAGCAGTGCTTTGACATCAACTGAGAAGGCCTGGGCACTTTCCTTTCCATTTGAAATTCTTCGGAGAGTTAGCCGTTTAACTCAGGAACGGCTAAGAAAGGGGCCGATTGGCTTCTGCGGCTAGAATGACCTTTGTGAAGGCTTAGCAAAGAGCATAAGGCAGGTGCAGGGCCAGTGGCGCAATGGATAACGCGTCTGACTACGGATCAGAAGATTGTAGGTTCGACTCCTACCTGGCTCGTCAACTATGCCGTGATCGTATAGTGGTTAGTACTCTGCGTTGTGGCCGCAGCAACCCCGGGTCACGGCATCTTTATGCGCTGCATTTAGTGTAATGCCCACAGCCACCTCTGGCACGGCCATGCCAGTTCCGACTCCTCAAGATACACAAGGAAGGAGTCTCCGTAAGACTGCTTGGCAGCAGCATCAACTCTGCGATATATGATACCTTTATACTATCCTGGCTCCTGTAGATTGCTATTGGTGCATACCATAGTCAGATCAGGAAAGGATTTGTCACCTGGCCAAGGTGTCCTACCATGTCGCTGTCCCACACCCACTGGAACACAAACTTGGGCTTAGGAGAACTCTACAACACAGGCCTCTGATGGCAACAGCAGAGAGTCAAAAGACATTCTTTGAAGCACAGTGGGGTGTACTTTTTGGACAGCGAGCACCACTGCTTCCCGAGCGGCACGAAAGAGGCCATCTACGTCAAAGTGAAACAACCATCCTATAATGGGATGGGGTTTCTTTCAACACCACCTGTCGGCCACATAGAATGACATTGAAACATTATTAGACCTTTGCGATTTTACAACAGTTCGAGCAGTTATAAGCAGTGCTTTGACATCAACTGAGAAGGCCTGGGCACTTTCCTTTCCATTTGAAATTCTTCGGAGAGTTAGCCGTTTAACTCAGGAACGGCTAAGAAAGGGGCCGATTGGCTTCTGCGGCTAGAATGACCTTTGTGAAGGCTTAGCAAAGAGCACGAGGCAGGTGCAGGGCCAGTGGCGCAATGGATAACGCGTCTGACTACGGATCAGAAGTTTGTAGGTTCAACTCCTACCTGGCTCGTCAACTATACCATGATCATATAGTGGTTAGTACTCTGCGTTGTGGCCACAGCAAACCGGTTCAAATCCGGGTCACGGCATCTTTATGCGCTGCATTTAGTGTAATGTCCACAGCCACCTCTGGCACGGCCATGCCAGTTCCGACTCCTCAAGATACACAAGGAAGGAGTCTCTGTAAGACTGCTTGGCAGCAGCATCAACTCTGCGATATATGATACCTTTATACTATCCTGGCACCTGTAGATTGCTATTGGTGCATACCATAATCAGATCAGGAAAGGATTTGTCACCAGGCCAAGGTGTCCTACCATGTCGCTGTCCCACACCCACTGGAACACAAACTTGGGCTTAGGAGAACTCTACAACACAGGCCTCTGATGGCAACAGCAGAGAGTCAAAAGACATTCTTTGAAGCACAGTGGGGTGTACTTTTTGGACAGCGAGCACCACTGCTTCCCGAGCGGCACGAAAGAGGCCATCTACGTCAAAGTGAAACAACCATCCTATAATGGGATGGGGTTTCTTTCAACACCACCTGTCGGCCACATAGAATGACATTGAAACATTATTAGACCTTTGCGATTTTACAACAGTTCGAGCAGTTATAAGCAGTGCTTTGACATCAACTGAGAAGGCCTGGGCACTTTCCTTTCCATTTGAAATTCTTCGGAGAGTTAGCCGTTTAACTCAGGAACGGCTAAGAAAGGGGCCGTTTGGCTTCTGCGGCTAGAATGACCTTTGTGAAGGCTTAGCAAAGAGCACAAGGCAGGTGCAGGGCCAGTGGCGCAATGGATAATGCGTCTGACTACAGATCAGAAGATTGTAGGTTTGACTCCTACCTGGCTCGTCAACTATGCCGTGATCGTATAGTGGTTAGTAATCTGCGTTGTGGCCGCAGCAACCCCAGGTCACGGCATCTTTATGCGCTGCATTTAGTGTAATGCCCACAGCCACCTCTGGCACGGCCATGCCAGTTCCGACTCCTCAAGATACACAAGGAAGGAGTCTCTGTAAGACTGCTTGGCAGCAGCATCAACTCTGCGATATATGATACCTTTATACTATCCTGGCGCCTGTAGATTGCTATTGGTGCATACCATAATCAGATCAGGAAAGGATTTGTCACCAGGCCAAGGTGTCCTACCATGTCGCTGTCCCACACCCACTGGAACACAAACTTGGGCTTAGGAGAACTCTACAACACAGGCCTCTGATGGCAACAGCAGAGAGTCAAAAGACATTCTTTGAAGCACAGTGGGGTGTACTTTTTGGACAGCGAGCACCACTGCTTCCCGAGCGGCACGAAAGAGGCCATCTACGTCAAAGTGAAACAACCATCCTATAATGGGATGGGGTTTCTTTCAACACCACCTGTCGGCCACATAGAATGACATTGAAACATTATTAGACCTTTGCGATTTTACAACAGTTCGAGCAGTTATAAGCAGTGCTTTGACATCAACTGAGAAGGCCTGGGCACTTTCGTTTCCATTTGAAATTCTTCGGAGAGTTAGCCGTTTAACTCAGGAACGGCTAAGAAAGGGGCCGATTGGCTTCTGCGGCTAGAATGACCTTTGTGAAGGCTTAGCAAAGAGCACGAGGCAGGTGCAGGGCCAGTGGCGCAATGGATAACACATCTGACTATGGATCAGAAGATTGTAGGTTCGACTCCTACCTGGCTCGTCAACTATGCCGTGATCGTATAGTGGTTAGTACTCTGCGTTGTGGCCGCAGCAACCCCGGGTCAAGGCATCTTTATGCGCTGCATTTAGTGTAATGCCCACAGCCACCTCTGGCACGGCCATGCCAGTTCCGACTCCTCAAGATACACAAGGAAGGAGTCTCTGTAAGACTGCTTGGCAGCAGCATCAACTCTGCGATATATGATACCTTTATACTATCCTGGCACCTGTAGATTGCTATTGGTGCATACCATAATCAGATCAGGAAAGGATTTGTCACCAGGCCAAGGTGTCCTACCATGTCGCTGTCCCACACCCACTGGAACACAAACTTGGGCTTAGGAGAACTCTACAACACAGGCCTCTGATGGCAACAGCAGAGAGTCAAAAGACATTCTTTGAAGCACAGTGGGGTGTACTTTTTGGACAGCGAGCACCACTGCTTCCCGAGCGGCACGAAAGAGGCCATCTACGTCAAAGTGAAACAACCATCCTATAATGGGATGGGGTTTCTTTCAACACCACCTGTCGGCCACATAGAATGACATTGAAACATTATTAGACCTTTGCGATTTTACAACAGTTCGAGCAGTTATAAGCAGTGCTTTGACATCAACTGAGAAGGCCTGGGCACTTTCCTTTCCATTTGAAATTCTTCGGAGAGTTAGCCGTTTAACTCAGGAACGGCTAAGAAAGGGGCCGATTGGCTTCTGCGGCTAGAATGACCTTTGTGAAGGCTTAGCAAAGAGCATGAGGCAGGTGCAGGGCCAGGGCCAGTGGCGCAATGGATAACGCATCTGACTACGGATCAGAAGATTGTAGGTTCGACTCCTACCTGGCTCGTCGACTATGCCGTGATCGTATAGTGGTTAGTACTCTGCGTTGTGGCCGCAGCAACCCTGGTTCGAATCCGGGTCACGGCATCTTTATGCGCTGCATTTAGTGTAATGCCCACAGCCACCTCTGGCACGGCCATGCCAGTTCCGACTCCTCAAGATACACAAGGAAGGAGTCTCTGTAAGACTGCTTGGCAGCAGCATCAACTCTGCGATATATGATACCTTTATACTATCCTGGCACCTGTAGATTGCTATTGGTGCATACCATAATCAGATCAGGAAAGGATTTGTCACCAGGCCAAGGTGTCCTACCATGTCGCTGTCCCACACCCACTGGAACACAAACTTGGGCTTAGGAGAACTCTACAACACAGGCCTCTGATGGCAACAGCAGAGAGTCAAAAGACATTCTTTGAAGCACAGTGGGGTGTACTTTTTGGACAGCGAGCACCACTGCTTCCCGAGCGGCACGAAAGAGGCCATCTACGTCAAAGTGAAACAACCATCCTATAATGGGATGGGGTTTCTTTCAACACCACCTGTCGGCCACATAGAATGACATTGAAACATTATTAGACCTTTGCGATTTTACAACAGTTCGAGCAGTTATAAGCAGTGCTTTGACATCAACTGAGAAGGCCTGGGCACTTTCCTTTCCATTTGAAATTCTTCGGAGAGTTAGCCGTTTAACTCAGGAACGGCTAAGAAAGGGGCCGATTGGCTTCTGCGGCTAGAATGACCTTTGTGAAGGCTTAGCAAAGAGCATGAGGCAAGTGCAGGGCCAGTGGCGCAATGGATAACGCATCTGACTACGGATCAGAAGAGTGTAGGTTCGACTCCTACCTGGCTCGTCGACTATGCCGTGATCGTATAGTGGTTAGTACTCTGCGTTGTGGCCGCAGCAACCCTGGTTCGAATCCGGGTCACGGCATCTTTATGCGCTGCATTTAGTGTAATGCCCACAGCCACCTCTGGCACGGCCATGCCAGTTCCGACTCCTCAAGATACACAAGGAAGGAGTCTCTGTAAGACTGCTTGGCAGCAGCATCAACTCTGCGATATATGATACCTTTATACTATCCTGGCGCCTGTAGATTGCTATTGGTGCATACCATAGTCAGATCAGGAAAGGATTTGTCACAAGGCCAAGGTGTACCTACCATGTCGCTGTCCCACACCCACTGGAACACAAACTTGGGCTTAGGAGAACTCTACAACACAGGCCTCTGAGGGCAACAGCAGAGAGTCAAAAGACATTCTTTGAAGCACAGTGGGGTGTACTTTTTGGACAGCGAGCACCACTGCTTCCCGAGCGGCACGAAAGAGGCCATCTACGTCAAAGTGAAACAACCATCCTATAATGGGATGGGGTTTCTTTCAACACCACCTGTCGGCCACATAGAATGACATTGAAACATTATTAGACCTTTGCGATTTTACAACAGTTCGAGCAGTTATAAGCAGTGCTTTGACATCAACTGAGAAGGCCTGGGCACTTTCCTTTCCATTTGAAATTCTTCGGAGAGTTAGCCGTTTAACTCAGGAACGGCTAAGAAAGGGGCCGATTGGCTTCTGCGGCTAGAATGACCTTTGTGAAGGCTTAGCAAAGAGCATGAGGCAGGTGCAGGGCCAGTGGCGCAATGGATAACGCGTCTGACTACGGATCAGAAGATTGTAGGTTCGACTCCTACCTGGCTCGTCGACTATGCCGTGATCGTATAGTGGTTAGTACTCTGTGTTGTGGCTGCAGCAACCCTGGGTCACGGCATCTTTATGCGCTGCATTTAGTGTAATGCCCACAGCCACCTCTGGCATGGCCATGCCAGTTCCGACTCCTCAAGATACACAAGGAAGGAGTCTCTGTAAGACTGCTTGGCAGCAGCATCAACTCTGCGATATATGATACCTTTATACTATCCTGGCGCCTGTAGATTGCTATTGGTGCATACCATAGTCAGATCAGGAAAGGATTTGTCACCAGGCCAAGGTGTACCTACCATGTCGCTGTCCCACACCCACTGGAACACAAACTTGGGCTTAGGAGAACTCTACAACACAGGCCTCTGATGGCAACAGCAGAGAGTCAAAAGACATTCTTTGAAGCACAGTGGGGTGTACTTTTTGGACAGCGAGCACCACTGCTTCCCGAGCGGCACGAAAGAGGCCATCTACGTCAAAGTGAAACAACCATCCTATAATGGGATGGGGTTTCTTTCAACACCACCTGTCGGCCACATAGAATGACATTGAAACATTATTAGACCTTTGCGATTTTATAACAGTTCGAGCAGTTATAAGCAGTGCTTTGACATCAACTGAGAAGGCCTGGGCACTTTCCTTTCCATTTGAAATTCTTCGGAGAGTTAGCCGTTTAACTCAGGAACGGCTAAGAAAGGGGCCGATTGGCTTCTGCGGCTAGAATGACCTTTGTGAAGGCTTAGCAAAGAGCATGAGGCAGGTGCAGGGCCAGTGGCGCAATGGATAACGCATCTGACTACGGATCAGAAGATTGTAGGTTCGACTCCTACCTGGCTCGTCGACTATGCCGTGATCGTATAGTGGTTAGTACTCTGCGTTGTGGCCGCAGCAACTCTGGTTCGAATCCGGGTCACGGCATCTTTATGCGCTGCATTTAGTGTAATGCCCACAGCCACCTCTGGCACGGCCATGCCAGTTCCGACTCCTCAAGATACACAAGGAAGGAGTCTCTGTAAGACTGCTTGGCAGCAGCATCAACTCTGCGATATATGATACCTTTATACTATCCTGGCACCTGTAGATTGCTATTGGTGCATACCATAATCAGATCAGGAAAGGATTTGTCACCAGGCCAAGGTGTCCTACCATGTCGCTGTCCCACACCCACTGGAACACAAACTTGGGCTTAGGAGAACTCTACAACACAGGCCTCTGATGGCAACAGCAGAGAGTCAAAAGACATTCTTTGAAGCACAGTGGGGTGTACTTTTTGGACAGCGAGCACCACTGCTTCCCGAGCGGCACGAAAGAGGCCATCTACGTCAAAGTGAAACAACCATCCTATAATGGGATGGGGTTTCTTTCAACACCACCTGTCGGCCACATAGAATGACATTGAAACATTATTAGACCTTTGCGATTTTACAACAGTTCGAGCAGTTATAAGCAGTGCTTTGACATCAACTGAGAAGGCCTGGGCACTTTCCTTTCCATTTGAAATTCTTCGGAGAGTTAGCCGTTTAACTCAGGAACGGCTAAGAAAGGGGCCGATTGGCTTCTGCGGCTAGAATGACCTTTGTGAAGGCTTAGCAAAGAGCATGAGGCAGGTGCAGGGCCAGGGCCAGTGGCGCAATGGATAACGCATCTGACTACGGATCAGAAGATTGTAGGTTCGACTCCTACCTGGCTCGTCGACTATGCCGTGATCGTATAGTGGTTAGTACTCTGCGTTGTGGCCGCAGCAACCCTGGTTCGAATCCGGGTCACGGCATCTTTATGCGCTGCATTTAGTGTAATGCCCACAGCCACCTCTGGCACGGCCATGCCAGTTCCGACTCCTCAAGATACACAAGGAAGGAGTCTCTGTAAGACTGCTTGGCAGCAGCATCAACTCTGCGATATATGATACCTTTATACTATCCTGGCACCTGTAGATTGCTATTGGTGCATACCATAATCAGATCAGGAAAGGATTTGTCACCAGGCCAAGGTGTCCTACCATGTCGCTGTCCCACACCCACTGGAACACAAACTTGGGCTTAGGAGAACTCTACAACACAGGCCTCTGATGGCAACAGCAGAGAGTCAAAAGACATTCTTTGAAGCACAGTGGGGTGTACTTTTTGGACAGCGAGCACCACTGCTTCCCGAGCGGCACGAAAGAGGCCATCTACGTCAAAGTGAAACAACCATCCTATAATGGGATGGGGTTTCTTTCAACACCACCTGTCGGCCACATAGAATGACATTGAAACATTATTAGACCTTTGCGATTTTACAACAGTTCGAGCAGTTATAAGCAGTGCTTTGACATCAACTGAGAAGGCCTGGGCACTTTCCTTTCCATTTGAAATTCTTCGGAGAGTTAGCCGTTTAACTCAGGAACGGCTAAGAAAGGGGCCGATTGGCTTCTGCGGCTAGAATGACCTTTGTGAAGGCTTAGCAAAGAGCATGAGGCAGGTGCAGGGCCAGGGCCAGTGGCGCAATGGATAACGCATCTGACTACGGATCAGAAGATTGTAGGTTCGACTCCTACCTGGCTCGTCAACTATGCCGTGATCGTATAGTGGTTAGTACTCTGCGTTGTGGCCGCAGCAACCCTGGTTCGAATCCGGGTCACGGCATCTTTATGCGCTGCATTTAGTGTAATGCCCACAGCCACCTCTGGCACGGCCATGCCAGTTCCGACTCCTCAAGATACACAAGGAAGGAGTCTCTGTAAGACTGCTTGGCAGCAGCATCAACTCTGCGATATATGATACCTTTATACTATCCTGGCACCTGTAGATTGCTATTGGTGCATACCATAATCAGATCAGGAAAGGATTTGTCACCAGGCCAAGGTGTCCTACCATGTCGCTGTCCCACACCCACTGGAACACAAACTTGGGCTTAGGAGAACTCTACAACACAGGCCTCTGATGGCAACAGCAGAGAGTCAAAAGACATTCTTTGAAGCACAGTGGGGTGTACTTTTTGGACAGCGAGCACCACTGCTTCCCGAGCGGCACGAAAGAGGCCATCTACGTCAAAGTGAAACAACCATCCTATAATGGGATGGGGTTTCTTTCAACACCACCTGTCGGCCACATAGAATGACATTGAAACATTATTAGACCTTTGCGATTTTACAACAGTTCGAGCAGTTATAAGCAGTGCTTTGACATCAACTGAGAAGGCCTGGGCACTTTCCTTTCCATTTGAAATTCTTCGGAGAGTTAGCCGTTTAACTCAGGAACGGCTAAGAAAGGGGCCGATTGGCTTCTGCGGCTAGAATGACCTTTGTGAAGGCTTAGCAAAGAGCATGAGGCAGGTGCAGGGCCAGTGGCGCAATGGATAACGCATCTGACTACGGATCAGAAGAGTGTAGGTTCGACTCCTACCTGGCTCGTCGACTATGCCGTGATCGTATAGTGGTTAGTACTCTGCGTTGTGGCCGCAGCAACCCTGGTTCGAATCCGGGTCACGGCATCTTTATGCGCTGCATTTAGTGTAATGCCCACAGCCACCTCTGGCACGGCCATGCCAGTTCCGACTCCTCAAGATACACAAGGAAGGAGTCTCTGTAAGACTGCTTGGCAGCAGCATCAACTCTGCGATATATGATACCTTTATACTATCCTGGCGCCTGTAGATTGCTATTGGTGCATACCATAGTCAGATCAGGAAAGGATTTGTCACAAGGCCAAGGTGTACCTACCATGTCGCTGTCCCACACCCACTGGAACACAAACTTGGGCTTAGGAGAACTCTACAACACAGGCCTCTGAGGGCAACAGCAGAGAGTCAAAAGACATTCTTTGAAGCACAGTGGGGTGTACTTTTTGGACAGCGAGCACCACTGCTTCCCGAGCGGCACGAAAGAGGCCATCTACGTCAAAGTGAAACAACCATCCTATAATGGGATGGGGTTTCTTTCAACACCACCTGTCGGCCACATAGAATGACATTGAAACATTATTAGACCTTTGCGATTTTACAACAGTTCGAGCAGTTATAAGCAGTGCTTTGACATCAACTGAGAAGGCCTGGGCACTTTCCTTTCCATTTGAAATTCTTCGGAGAGTTAGCCGTTTAACTCAGGAACGGCTAAGAAAGGGGCCGATTGGCTTCTGCGGCTAGAATGACCTTTGTGAAGGCTTAGCAAAGAGCATGAGGCAGGTGCAGGGCCAGTGGCGCAATGGATAACGCGTCTGACTACGGATCAGAAGATTGTAGGTTCGACTCCTACCTGGCTCGTCGACTATGCCGTGATCGTATAGTGGTTAGTACTCTGTGTTGTGGCTGCAGCAACCCCGGGTCACGGCATCTTTATGCGCTGCATTTAGTGTAATGCCCACAGCCACCTCTGGCATGGCCATGCCAGTTCCGACTCCTCAAGATACACAAGGAAGGAGTCTCTGTAAGACTGCTTGGCAGCAGCATCAACTCTGCGATATATGATACCTTTATACTATCCTGGCGCCTGTAGATTGCTATTGGTGCATACCATAGTCAGATCAGGAAAGGATTTGTCACCAGGCCAAGGTGTACCTACCATGTCGCTGTCCCACACCCACTGGAACACAAACTTGGGCTTAGGAGAACTCTACAACACAGGCCTCTGATGGCAACAGCAGAGAGTCAAAAGACATTCTTTGAAGCACAGTGGGGTGTACTTTTTGGACAGCGAGCACCACTGCTTCCCGAGCGGCACGAAAGAGGCCATCTACGTCAAAGTGAAACAACCATCCTATAATGGGATGGGGTTTCTTTCAACACCACCTGTCGGCCACATAGAATGACATTGAAACATTATTAGACCTTTGCGATTTTATAACAGTTCGAGCAGTTATAAGCAGTGCTTTGACATCAACTGAGAAGGCCTGGGCACTTTCCTTTCCATTTGAAATTCTTCGGAGAGTTAGCCGTTTAACTCAGGAACGGCTAAGAAAGGGGCCGATTGGCTTCTGCGGCTAGAATGACCTTTGTGAAGGCTTAGCAAAGAGCATGAGGAAGGTGCAGGGCCAGTGGCGCAATGGATAACGCATCTGACTACGGATCAGAAGATTGTAGGTTCGACTCCTACCTGGCTCGTCGACTATGCCGTGATCGTATAATGGTTAGTACTCTGCGTTGTGGCCGCAGCAACCCTGGTTCGAATCCGGGTCACGGCATCTTTATGCGCTGCATTTAGTGTAATGCCCACAGCCACCTCTGGCACGGCCATGCCAGTTCCGACTCCTCAAGATACACAAGGAAGGAGTCTCTGTAAGACTGCTTGGCAGCAGCATCAACTCTGCGATATATGATACCTTTATACTATCCTGGCACCTGTAGATTGCTATTGGTGCATACCATAATCAGATCAGGAAAGGATTTGTCACCAGGCCAAGGTGTCCTACCATGTCGCTGTCCCACACCCACTGGAACACAAACTTGGGCTTAGGAGAACTCTACAACACAGGCCTCTGATGGCAACAGCAGAGAGTCAAAAGACATTCTTTGAAGCACAGTGGGGTGTACTTTTTGGACAGCGAGCACCACTGCTTCCCGAGCGGCACGAAAGAGGCCATCTACGTCAAAGTGAAACAACCATCCTATAATGGGATGGGGTTTCTTTCAACACCACCTGTCGGCCACATAGAATGACATTGAAACATTATTAGACCTTTGCGATTTTACAACAGTTCGAGCAGTTATAAGCAGTGCTTTGACATCAACTGAGAAGGCCTGGGCACTTTCCTTTCCATTTGAAATTCTTCGGAGAGTTAGCCGTTTAACTCAGGAACGGCTAAGAAAGGGGCCGATTGGCTTCTGCGGCTAGAATGACCTTTGTGAAGGCTTAGCAAAGAGCATGAGGCAGGTGCAGGGCCAGTGGCGCAATGGATAACGCATCTGACTACGGATCAGAAGATTGTAGGTTCGACTCCTACCTGGCTCGTCGACTATGCCGTGATCGTATAGTGGTTAGTACTCTGCGTTGTGGCCGCAGCAACCCTGGTTCGAATCCGGGTCACGGCATCTTTATGCGCTGCATTTAGTGTAATGCCCACAGCCACCTCTGGCACGGCCATGCCAGTTCCGACTCCTCAAGATACACAAGGAAGGAGTCTCTGTAAGACTGCTTGGCAGCAGCATCAACTCTGCGATATATGATACCTTTATACTATCCTGGCGCCTGTAGATTGCTATTGGTGCATACCATAGTCAGATCAGGAAAGGATTTGTCACAAGGCCAAGGTGTACCTACCATGTCGCTGTCCCACACCCACTGGAACACAAACTTGGGCTTAGGAGAACTCTACAACACAGGCCTCTGATGGCAACAGCAGAGAGTCAAAAGACATTCTTTGAAGCACAGTGGGGTGTACTTTTTGGACAGCGAGCACCACTGCTTCCCGAGCGGCACGAAAGAGGCCATCTACGTCAAAGTGAAACAACCATCCTATAATGGGATGGGGTTTCTTTCAACACCACCTGTCGGCCACATAGAATGACATTGAAACATTATTAGACCTTTGCGATTTTACAACAGTTCGAGCAGTTATAAGCAGTGCTTTGACATCAACTGAGAAGGCCTGGGCACTTTCCTTTCCATTTGAAATTCTTCGGAGAGTTAGCCGTTTAACTCAGGAACGGCTAAGAAAGGGGCCGATTGGCTTCTGCGGCTAGAATGACCTTTGTGAAGGCTTAGCAAAGAGCATGAGGCAGGTGCAGGGCCAGTGGCGCAATGGATAACGTGTCTGACTACGGATCAGAAGATTGTAGGTTCGACTCCTACCTGGCTCGTCGACTATGCCGTGATCGTATAGTGGTTAGTACTCTGTGTTGTGGCTGCAGCAACCCCGGGTCACGGCATCTTTATGCGCTGCATTTAGTGTAATGCCCACAGCCACCTCTGGCACGGCCATGCCAGTTCCGACTCCTCAAGATACACAAGGAAGGAGTCTCTGTAAGACTGCTTGGCAGCAGCATCAACTCTGCGATATATGATACCTTTATACTATCCTGGCGCCTGTAGATTGCTATTGGTGCATACCATAGTCAGATCAGGAAAGGATTTGTCACCAGGCCAAGGTGTACCTACCATGTCGCTGTCCCACACCCACTGGAACACAAACTTGGGCTTAGGAGAACTCTACAACACAGGCCTCTGATGGCAACAGCAGAGAGTCAAAAGACATTCTTTGAAGCACAGTGGGGTGTACTTTTTGGACAGCGAGCACCACTGCTTCCCGAGCGGCACGAAAGAGGCCATCTACGTCAAAGTGAAACAACCATCCTATAATGGGATGGGGTTTCTTTCAACACCACCTGTCGGCCACATAGAATGACATTGAAACATTATTAGACCTTTGCGATTTTATAACAGTTCGAGCAGTTATAAGCAGTGCTTTGACATCAACTGAGAAGGCCTGGGCACTTTCCTTTCCATTTGAAATTCTTCGGAGAGTTAGCCGTTTAACTCAGGAACGGCTAAGAAAGGGGCCGATTGGCTTCTGCGGCTAGAATGACCTTTGTGAAGGCTTAGCAAAGAGCATGAGGCAGGTGCAGGGCCAGTGGCGCAATGGATAACGCATCTGACTACGGATCAGAAGATTGTAGGTTCCACTCCTACCTGGCTCGTCGACTATGCCGTGATCGTATAGTGGTTAGTACTCTGCGTTGTGGCCGCAGCAACCCCGGTTCGAATCCGGGTCACGGCATCTTTATGCGCTGCATTTAGTGTAATGCCCACAGCCACCTCTGGCACGGCCATGCCAGTTCCGACTCCTCAAGATACACAAGGAAGGAGTCTCTGTAAGACTGCTTGGCAGCAGCATCAACTCTGCGATATATGATACCTTTATACTATCCTGGCACCTGTAGATTGCTATTGGTGCATACCATAATCAGATCAGGAAAGGATTTGTCACCAGGCCAAGGTGTCCTACCATGTCGCTGTCCCACACCCACTGGAACACAAACTTGGGCTTAGGAGAACTCTACAACACAGGCCTCTGATGGCAACAGCAGAGAGTCAAAAGACATTCTTTGAAGCACAGTGGGGTGTACTTTTTGGACAGCGAGCACCACTGCTTCCCGAGCGGCACGAAAGAGGCCATCTACGTCAAAGTGAAACAACCATCCTATAATGGGATGGGGTTTCTTTCAACACCACCTGTCGGCCACATAGAATGACATTGAAACATTATTAGACCTTTGCGATTTTACAACAGTTCGAGCAGTTATAAGCAGTGCTTTGACATCAACTGAGAAGGCCTGGGCACTTTCCTTTCCATTTGAAATTCTTCGGAGAGTTAGCCGTTTAACTCAGGAACGGCTAAGAAAGGGGCCGATTGGCTTCTGCGGCTAGAATGACCTTTGTGAAGGCTTAGCAAAGAGCATGAGGCAGGTGCAGGGCCAGTGGCGCAATGGATAACGCGTCTGACTACGGATCAGAAGATTGTAGGTTCGACTCCTACCTGGCTCGTCGACTATGCCGTGATCGTATAGTGGTTAGTACTCTGTGTTGTGGCTGCAGCAACCCCGGGTCACGGCATCTTTATGCGCTGCATTTAGTGTAATGCCCACAGCCACCTCTGGCACGGCCATGCCAGTTCCGACTCCTCAAGATACACAAGGAAGGAGTCTCTGTAAGACTGCTTGGCAGCAGCATCAACTCTGCGATATATGATACCTTTATACTATCCTGGCGCCTGTAGATTGCTATTGGTGCATACCATAGTCAGATCAGGAAAGGATTTGTCACCAGGCCAAGGTGTACCTACCATGTCGCTGTCCCACACCCACTGGAACACAAACTTGGGCTTAGGAGAACTCTACAACACAGGCCTCTGATGGCAACAGCAGAGAGTCAAAAGACATTCTTTGAAGCACAGTGGGGTGTACTTTTTGGACAGCGAGCACCACTGCTTCCCGAGCGGCACGAAAGAGGCCATCTACGTCAAAGTGAAACAACCATCCTATAATGGGATGGGGTTTCTTTCAACACCACCTGTCGGCCACATAGAATGACATTGAAACATTATTAGACCTTTGCGATTTTATAACAGTTCGAGCAGTTATAAGCAGTGCTTTGACATCAACTGAGAAGGCCTGGGCACTTTCCTTTCCATTTGAAATTCTTCGGAGAGTTAGCCGTTTAACTCAGGAACGGCTAAGAAAGGGGCCGATTGGCTTCTGCGGCTAGAATGACCTTTGTGAAGGCTTAGCAAAGAGCATGAGGCAGGTGCAGGGCCAGTGGCGCAATGGATAACGCATCTGACTATGGATCAGAAGATTGTAGGTTCGACTCCTACCTGGCTCGTCGACTATGCCGTGATCGTATAGTGGTTAGTACTCTGCGTTGTGGCCGCAGCAACCCCGGTTCGAATCCGGGTCACGGCATCTTTATGCGCTGCATTTAGTGTAATGCCCACAGCCACCTCTGGCACGGCCATGCCAGTTCCGACTCCTCAAGATACACAAGGAAGGAGTCTCTGTAAGACTGCTTGGCAGCAGCATCAACTCTGCGATATATGATACCTTTATACTATCCTGGCACCTGTAGATTGCTATTGGTGCATACCATAATCAGATCAGGAAAGGATTTGTCACCAGGCCAAGGTGTCCTACCATGTCGCTGTCCCACACCCACTGGAACACAAACTTGGGCTTAGGAGAACTCTACAACACAGGCCTCTGATGGCAACAGCAGAGAGTCAAAAGACATTCTTTGAAGCACAGTGGGGTGTACTTTTTGGACAGCGAGCACCACTGCTTCCCGAGCGGCACGAAAGAGGCCATCTACGTCAAAGTGAAACAACCATCCTATAATGGGATGGGGTTTCTTTCAACACCACCTGTCGGCCACATAGAATGACATTGAAACATTATTAGACCTTTGCGATTTTATAACAGTTCGAGCAGTTATAAGCAGTGCTTTGACATCAACTGAGAAGGCCTGGGCACTTTCCTTTCCATTTGAAATTCTTCGGAGAGTTAGCCGTTTAACTCAGGAACGGCTAAGAAAGGGGACGATTGGCTTCTGCGGCTAGAATGACCTTTGTGAAGGCTTAGCAAAGAGCATGAGGCAGGTGCAGGGCCAGTGGCGCAATGGATAACACGTCTGACTACGGATCAGAAGATTGTAGGTTCGACTCCTACCTGGCTCGTCAACTATGCCGTGATCGTATAGTGGTTAGTACTCTGCGTTGTGGCCGCAGCAACTCCGGGTCACGGCATCTTTATGCGCTGCATTTAGTGTAATGCCCACAGCCACCTCTGGCACTGCCATGCCAGTTCCGACTCCTCAAGATACACAAGGAAGGAGTCTCTGCAAGACTGCTTGGTAGCAGCATCAACTCTGCCATATATGATACCTTTATACTATCCTGGCGCCTGTAGATTGCTATTGGTGTATACCATAGTCAGATCAGGAAAGGATTTGTCACCAGGCCAAGGTGTCCTACCATGTCGCTGTCCCACACCCACTGGAACACAAACTTGGGCTTAGGAGAACTCTACAACACAGGCCTCTGATGGCAACAGCAGAGAGTCAAAAGACATTCTTTGAAGCACAGTGGGGTGTACTTTTTGGACAGCGAGCACCACTGCTTCCCGAGCGGCACGAAAGAGGCCATCTACGTCAAAGTGAAACAACCATCCTATAATGGGATGGGGTTTCTTTCAACACCACCTGTCGGCCACATAGAATGACATTGAAACATTATTAGACCTTTGCGATTTTACAACAGTTCGAGCAGTTATAAGCAGTGCTTTGACATCAACTGAGAAGGCCTGGGCACTTTCCTTTCCATTTGAAATTCTTCGGAGAGTTAGCCGTTTAACTCAGGAATGGCTAAGAAAGGGGCCGATTGGCTTCTGCGGCTAGAATGACCTTTGTGAAGGCTTAGCAAAGAGCATGAGGCAGGTGCAGGGCCAGTGGCGCAATGGATAACGCGTCTGACTACGGATCAGAAGATTGTAGGTTTGACTCCTACCTGGCTCGTCAACTATGCCGTGATCGTATAGTGGTTAGTACTCTGCGTTGTGGCCGCAGCAACTCCGGGTCACGGCATGTTTATGCGCTGCATTTAGTGTAATGCCCACAGCCACCTCTGGCACGGCCATGCCAGTTCCGACTCCTCAAGATACACAAGGAAGGAGTCTCTGTAAGACTGCTTGGCAGCAGCATCAACTCTGCGATATATGATACCTTTATACTATCCTGGCGCCTGTAGATTGCTATTGGTGTATACCATAGTCAGATCAGGAAAGGATTTGTCACCAGGCCAAGGTGTCCTACCATGTCGCTGTCCCACACCCACTGGAACACAAACTTGGGCTTAGGAGAACTCTACAACACAGGCCTCTGATGGCAACAGCAGAGAGTCAAAAGACATTCTTTGAAGCACAGTGGGGTGTACTTTTTGGACAGCGAGCACCACTGCTTCCCGAGCGGCACGAAAGAGGCCATCTACGTCAAAGTGAAACAACCATCCTATAATGGGATGGGGTTTCTTTCAACACCACCTGTCGGCCACATAGAATGACATTGAAACATTATTAGACCTTTGCGATTTTATAACAGTTCGAGCAGTTATAAGCAGTGCTTTGACATCAACTGAGAAGGCCTGGGCACTTTCCTTTCCATTTGAAATTCTTCGGAGAGTTAGCCGTTTAACTCAGGAACGGCTAAGAAAGGGGACGATTGGCTTCTGCGGCTAGAATGACCTTTGTGAAGGCTTAGCAAAGAGCTTGAGGCAGGTGCAGGGCCAGTGGCGCAATGGATAACACGTCTGACTACGGATCAGAAGATTGTAGGTTCGACTCCTACCTGGCTCGTCAACTATGCCGTGATCGTATAGTGGTTAGTACTCTGCGTTGTGGCCGCAGCAACTCCGGGTCACGGCATCTTTATGCGCTGCATTTAGTGTAATGCCCACAGCCACCTCTGGCACTGCCATGCCAGTTCCGACTCCTCAAGATACACAAGGAAGGAGTCTCTGCAAGACTGCTTGGTAGCAGCATCAACTCTGCCATATATGATACCTTTATACTATCCTGGCGCCTGTAGATTGCTATTGGTGTATACCATAGTCAGATCAGGAAAGGATTTGTCACCAGGCCAAGGTGTCCTACCATGTCGCTGTCCCACACCCACTGGAACACAAACTTGGGCTTAGGAGAACTCTACAACACAGGCCTCTGATGGCAACAGCAGAGAGTCAAAAGACATTCTTTGAAGCACAGTGGGGTGTACTTTTTGGACAGCGAGCACCACTGCTTCCCGAGCGGCACGAAAGAGGCCATCTACGTCAAAGTGAAACAACCATCCTATAATGGGATGGGGTTTCTTTCAACACCACCTGTCGGCCACATAGAATGACATTGAAACATTATTAGACCTTTGCGATTTTACAACAGTTCGAGCAGTTATAAGCAGTGCTTTGACATCAACTGAGAAGGCCTGGGCACTTTCCTTTCCATTTGAAATTCTTCGGAGAGTTAGCCGTTTAACTCAGGAATGGCTAAGAAAGGGGCCGATTGGCTTCTGCGGCTAGAATGACCTTTGTGAAGGCTTAGCAAAGAGCATGAGGCAGGTGCAGGGCCAGTGGCGCAATGGATAACACGTCTGACTACGGATCAGAAGATTGTAGGTTCGACTCCTACCTGGCTCGTCAACTATGCCGTGATCGTATAGTGGTTAGTACTCTGCATTGTGGCCGCAGCAACTCCGGGTCACGGCATCTTTATGCGCTGCATTTAGTGTAATGCCCACAGCCACCTCTGGCACTGCCATGCCAGTTCCGACTCCTCAAGATACACAAGGAAGGAGTCTCTGCAAGACTGCTTGGTAGCAGCATCAACTCTGCCATATATGATACCTTTATACTATCCTGGCGCCTGTAGATTGCTATTGGTGTATACCATAGTCAGATCAGGAAAGGATTTGTCACCAGGCCAAGGTGTCCTACCATGTCGCTGTCCCACACCCACTGGAACACAAACTTGGGCTTAGGAGAACTCTACAACACAGGCCTCTGATGGCAACAGCAGAGAGTCAAAAGACATTCTTTGAAGCACAGTGGGGTGTACTTTTTGGACAGCGAGCACCACTGCTTCCCGAGCGGCACGAAAGAGGCCATCTACGTCAAAGTGAAACAACCATCCTATAATGGGATGGGGTTTCTTTCAACACCACCTGTCGGCCACATAGAATGACATTGAAACATTATTAGACCTTTGCGATTTTACAACAGTTCGAGCAGTTATAAGCAGTGCTTTGACATCAACTGAGAAGGCCTGGGCACTTTCCTTTCCATTTGAAATTCTTCGGAGAGTTAGCCGTTTAACTCAGGAATGGCTAAGAAAGGGGCCGATTGGCTTCTGCGGCTAGAATGACCTTTGTGAAGGCTTAGCAAAGAGCATGAGGCAGGTGCAGGGCCAGTGGCGCAATGGATAACGCGTCTGACTACGGATCAGAAGATTGTAGGTTTGACTCCTACCTGGCTCGTCAACTATGCCGTGATCGTATAGTGGTTAGTACTCTGCGTTGTGGCCGCAGCAACTCCGGGTCACGGCATGTTTATGCGCTGCATTTAGTGTAATGCCCACAGCCACCTCTGGCACGGCCATGCCAGTTCCGACTCCTCAAGATACACAAGGAAGGAGTCTCTGTAAGACTGCTTGGCAGCAGCATCAACTCTGCGATATATGATACCTTTATACTATCCTGGCGCCTGTAGATTGCTATTGGTGCATACCATAGTCAGATCAGGAAAGGATTTGTCACCAGGCCAAGGTGTCCTACCATGTCGCTGTCCCACACCCACTGGAACACAAACTTGGGCTTAGGAGAACTCTACAACACAGGCCTCTGATGGCAACAGCAGAGAGTCAAAAGACATTCTTTGAAGCACAGTGGGGTGTACTTTTTGGACAGCGAGCACCACTGCTTCCCGAGCGGCACAAAAGAGGCCATCTACGTCAAAGTGAAACAACCATCCCATAATGGGATGGGGTTTCTTTCAACACCACCTGTCGGCCACATAGAATGACATTGAAACATTATTAGACCTTTGCAATTTTACAACAGTTCGAGCAGTTATAAGCAGTGCTTTGACATCAACTGGGAAGGCCTGGGCACTTTCCTTTCCATTTGAAATTCTTTGGAGAGTTAGCCGTTTAACTCAGGAATGGCTAAGAAAGGGGCCGATTGGCTTCTGCGGCTAGAATGACCTTTGTGAAGGCTTAGCAAAGAGCATGTGGCAGGTGCAGGGCCAGTGGCGCAATGGATAACGCGTCTGACTACGGATCAGAAGATTGTAGGTTCGACTCCTACGGGGCTCGTCGACTATGCCGTGATCGTATAGTGGTTAGTACTCTGCGTTGTGGCCGCAGCAACCCCGGTTCGAATCCGGGTCACGGCATGTTTATGCGCTGCATTTAGTGTAATGCCCACAGCCACCTCTGGCACGGCTATGCCAGTTCTGACTCCTCAAGATACACAAGGAAGGAGTCTCTGTAAGACTGCTTGGCAGCAGCATCAACTCTGCGATATATGATACCTTTATACTATCCTGGCGCCTGTAGATTGCTATTGGTGCATACCATAGTCAGATCAGGAAAGGATTTGTCACCAGGCCAAGGTGTCCTACCATGTCGCTGTCCCACACCCACTGGAACACAAACTTGGGCTTAGGAGAACTCTACAACACAGGCCTCTGATGGCAACAGCAGAGAGTCAAAAGACATTCTTTGAAGCACAGTGGGGTGTACTTTTTGGACAGCGAGCACCACTGCTTCCCGAGCGGCACGAAAGAGGCCATCTACGTCAAAGTGAAACAACCATCCTATAATGGGATGGGGTTTCTTTCAACACCACCTGTCGGCCACATAGAATGACATTGAAACATTATTAGACCTTTGCGATTTTACAACAGTTCGAGCAGTTATAAGCAGTGCTTTGACATCAACTGAGAAGGCCTGGGCACTTTCCTTTCCATTTGAAATTCTTCGGAGAGTTAGCCGTTTAACTCAGGAACGGCTAAGAAAGGGGCCGATTGGCTTCTGCGGCTAGAATGACCTTTGTGAAGGCTTAGCAAAGAGCATGAGGCAGGTGCAGGGCCAGTGGCGCAATAGATAACGCGTCTGACTACGGATCAGAAGATTGTAGGTTCGACTCCTACCTAGCTCGTCGACTATGCCGTGATCGTATAGTGGTTAGTACTCTGCGTTGTGGCCGCAGCAACCCCGGTTCGAATCCGGGTCACGGCATCTTTATGCGCTGCATTTAGTGTAATGCCCACAGCCACCTCTGGCACGGCCATGCCAGTTCCGACTCCTCAAGATACACAAGGAAGGAGTCTCTGTAAGACTCTGCGATATATGATACCTTTATACTATCCTGGCGCCTGTAGATTGCTATTGGTGCATACCATATTCAGATCAGGAAAGGATTTGTCACCAGGCCAAGGTGTCCTTCCATGTCGCTGTCCCACACCCACTGGAACACAAACTTGGGCTTAGGAGAACTCTACAACACAGGCCTCTGATGGCAACAGCAGAGAGTCAAAAGACATTCTTTGAAGCACAGTGGGGTGTACTTTTTGGACAGCGAGCACCACTGCTTCCCGAGCGGCACAAAAGAGGCCATCTACGTCAAAGTGAAACAACCATCCTATAATGGGATGGGGTTTCTTTCAACACCACCTGTCGGCCACATAGAATGACATTGAAACATTATTAGACCTTTGCGATTTTACAACAGTTCGAGCAGTTATAAGCAGTGCTTTGACATCAACTGAGAAGGCCTGGGCACTTTCCTTTCCATTTGAAATTCTTCGGAGAGTTAGCCGTTTAACTCAGGAACGGCTAAGAAAGGGGCCGATTGGCTTCTGCGGCTAGAATGACCTTTGTGAAGGCTTAGCAAAGAGCATGAGGCAGGTGCAGGGCCAGTGGCGCAATGGATAACGCGTCTGACTATGGATCAGAAGATTGTAGGTTCGACTCCTACCTGGCTCGTCGACTATGCCGTGATCGTATAGTGGTTAGTACTCTGCGTTGTGGCTGCAGCAACCCCGGGTCACGGCATCTTTATGCGCTGCATTTAGTGTAATGCCCACAGCCACCTCTGGCACGGCCATGCCAGTTCCGACTCCTCAAGATACACAAGGAAGGAGTCTCTGTAAGACTCTGCGATATATGATACCTTTATACTATCCTGGCGCCTGTAGATTGCTATTGGTGCATACCATAGTCAGATCAGGAAAGGATTTGTCACCAGGCCAAGGTGTCCTACCATGTCGCTGTCCCACACCCACTGGAACACAAACTTGGGCTTAGGAGAACTCTACAACACAGGCCTCTGATGGCAACAGCAGAGAGTCAAAAGACATTCTTTGAAGCACAGTGGGGTGTACTTTTTGGACAGCGAGCACCACTGCTTCCCGAGCGGCACAAAAGAGGCCATCTACGTCAAAGTGAAACAACCATCCTATAATGGGATGGGGTTTCTTTCAACACCACCTGTCGGCCACATAGAATGACATTGAAACATTATTAGACCTTTGCGATTTTACAACAGTTCGAGCAGTTATAAGCAGTGCTTTGACATCAACTGAGAAGGCCTGGGCACTTTCCTTTCCATTTGAAATTCTTCGGAGAGTTAGCCGTTTAACTCAGGAACGGCTAAGAAAGGGGCCGATTGGCTTCTGCGGCTAGAATGACCTTTGTGAAGGCTTAGCAAAGAGCATGAGGCAGGTGCAGGGCCAGTGGCGCAATGGATAACGCGTCTGACTATGGATCAGAAGATTGTAGGTTCGACTCCTACTTGGCTCGTCGACTATGCTGTGATCGTATAGTGGTTAGTACTCTGTGTTGTGGCCGCAGCAACCCCGGTTCAGATCCGGGTCACGGCATCTTTATGTGCTGCATTTAGTGTAATGCCCACAGCCACCTCTGGCACGGCCATGCCAGTTCCGACTCCTCAAGATACACAAGGAAGGAGTCTCTGTAAGACTGCTTAGCAGCAGCATCAACTCTGCGATATATGATACCTTTATACTATCCTGGCGCCTGTAGATTGCTATTGGTGCATACCATAGTCAGATCAGGAAAGGATTTGTCACCAGGCCAAGGTGTCCTACCATGTCGCTGTCCCACACCCACTGGAACACAAACTTGGGCTTAGGAGAACTCTACAACACAGGCCTCTGATGGCAACAGCAGAGAGTCAAAAGACATTCTTTGAAGCACAGTGGGGTGTACTTTTTGGACAGCGAGCACCACTGCTTCCCGAGCGGCACGAAAGAGGCCATCTACGTCAAAGTGAAACAACCATCCTATAATGGGATGGGGTTTCTTTCAACACCACCTGTCGGCCACATAGAATGACATTGAAACATTATTAGACCTTTGCGATTTTACAACAGTTCGAGCAGTTATAAGCAGTGCTTTGACATCAACTGAGAAGGCCTGGGCACTTTCCTTTCCATTTGAAATTCTTCGGAGAGTTAGCCGTTTAACTCAGGAACGGCTAAGAAAGGGGCCGATTGGCTTCTGCGGCTAGAATGACCTTTGTGAAGGCTTAGCAAAGAGCATGAGGCAGGTGCAGGGCCAGTGGCGCAATGGATAACGTGTCTGACTACGGATCAGAAGATTGTAGGTTCGACTCCTACCTGGCTCGTCGACTATGCCGTGATCGTATAGTGGTTAGTACTCTGTGTTGTGACAGCAGCAACCCCGGTTCGAATCCGGGTCACGGCATCTTTATGCGCTGCATTTAGTGTAATGCCCACAGCCACCTCTGGCACGGCCATGCCAGTTCCGACTCCTCAAGATACACAAGGAAGGAGTCTCTGTAAGACTGCTTGGCAGCAGCATCAACTCTGCGATATATGATACCTTTATACTATCCTGGTGCCTGTAGATTGCTATTGGTGCATACCATAGTCAGATCAGGAAAGGATTTGTCACCAGGCCAAGGTGTCCTACCATGTCGCTGTCCCACACCCACTGGAACACAAACTTGGGCTTAGGAGAACTCTACAACACAGGCCTCTGATGGCAACAGCAGAGAGTCAAAAGACATTCTTTGAAGCACAGTGGGGTGTACTTTTTGGACAGCGAGCACCACTGCTTCCCGAGCGGCACGAAAGAGGCCATCTACGTCAAAGTGAAACAACCATCCTATAATGGGATGGGGTTTCTTTCAACACCACCTGTCGGCCACATAGAATGACATTGAAACATTATTAGACCTTTGCGATTTTACAACAGTTCAAGCAGTTATAAGCAGTGCTTTGACATCAACTGAGAAGGCCTGGGCACTTTCCTTTCCATTTGAAATTCTTTGGAGAGTTAGCCGTTTAACTCAGGAATGGCTAAGAAAGGGGCCGATTGGCTTCTGCGGCTAGAATGACCTTTGTGAAGGCTTAGCAAAGAGCATGTGGCAGGTGCAGGGCCAGTGGCGCAATGGATAACGCGTCTGACTACAGATCAGAAGATTGTAGGTTCGACTCCTACGTGGCTCGTCGAATATGCCGTGATCGTATAGTGGTTAGTACTCTGCGTTGTGGCCGCAGCAACCCCGGGTCACGGCATCTTTATGCGCTGCATTTAGTGTAATGCCCACAGCCACCTCTGGCACGGCCATGCCAGTTCCGACTCCTCAAGATACACAAGGAAGGAGTCTCTGTAAGACTGCTTGGCAGCAGCATCAACTCTGCGATATATGATACCTTTATACTATCCTGGCGCGTGTAGATTGTTATTGGTGCATACCATAGTCAGATCAGGAAAGGATTTGTCACCAGGCCAAGGTGTCCTACCATGTCGCTGTCCCACACCCACTGGAACACAAACTTGGGCTTAGGAGAACTCTACAACACAGGCCTCTGATGGCAACAGCAGAGAGTCAAAAGACATTCTTTGAAGCACAGTGGGGTGTACTTTTTGGACAGCGAGCACCACTGCTTCCCGAGCGGCACAAAAGAGGCCATCTACGTCAAAGTGAAACAACCATCCTATAATGGGATGGGGTTTCTTTCAACACCACCTGTCGGCCACATAGAATGACATTGAAACATTATTAGACCTTTGCGATTTTACAACAGTTCGAGCAGTTATAAGCAGTGCTTTGACATCAACTGAGAAGGCCTGGGCACTTTCCTTTCCATTTGAAATTCTTCGGAGAGTTAGCCGTTTAACTCAGGAACGGCTAAGAAAGGGGCCGATTGGCTTCTGCGGCTAGAATGACCTTTGTGAAGGCTTAGCAAAGAGCATGAGGCAGGTGCAGGGCCAGTGGCGCAATGGATAACACGTCTGACTATGGATCAGAAGATTGTAGGTTCGACTCCTACCTGGCTCGTCGACTATGCCGTGATCGTATAGTGGTTAGTACTCTGCGTTGTGGCTGCAGCAACCCCGGGTCACGGCATCTTTATGCGCTGCATTTAGTGTAATGCCCACAGCCACCTCTGGCGCGGCCATGCCAGTTCCGACTCCTCAAGATACACAAGGAAGGAGTCTCTGTAAGACTCTGCGATATATGATACCTTTATACTATCCTGGCGCCTGTAGATTGCTATTGGTGCATACCATAGTCAGATCAGGAAAGGATTTGTCACCAGGCCAAGGTGTCCTACCATGTCGCTGTCCCACACCCACTGGAACACAAACTTGGGCTTAGGAGAACTCTACAACACAGGCCTCTGATGGCAACAGCAGAGAGTCAAAAGACATTCTTTGAAGCACAGTGGGGTGTACTTTTTGGACAGCGAGCACCACTGCTTCCCGAGCGGCACAAAAGAGGCCATCTACGTCAAAGTGAAACAACCATCCTATAATGGGATGGGGTTTCTTTCAACACCACCTGTCGGCCACATAGAATGACATTGAAACATTATTAGACCTTTGCGATTTTACAACAGTTCGAGCAGTTATAAGCAGTGCTTTGACATCAACTGAGAAGGCCTGGGCACTTTCCTTTCCATTTGAAATTCTTCGGAGAGTTAGCCGTTTAACTCAGGAACGGCTAAGAAAGGGGCCGATTGGCTTCTGCGGCTAGAATGACCTTTGTGAAGGCTTAGCAAAGAGCATGAGGCAGGTGCAGGGCCAGTGGCGCAATGGATAACGCATCTGACTACGGATCAGAAGATTGTAGGTTCGACTCCTACCTGGCTCGTCGACTATGCCGTGATCGTATAGTGGTTAGTACTCTGTGTTGTGGCCACAGCAACCCCGGTTCAGATCTGGGTCACGGCATCTTTATGTGCTGCATTTAGTGTAATGCCCACAGCCACCTCTGGCACGGCCATGCCAGTTCCGACTCCTCAAGATACACAAGGAAGGAGTCTCTGTAAGACTGCTTAGCAGCAGCATCAACTCTGCGATATATGATACCTTTATACTATCCTGGCGCCTGTAGATTGCTATTGGTGCATACCATAGTCAGATCAGGAAAGGATTTGTCACCAGGCCAAGGTGTCCTACCATGTCGCTGTCCCACACCCACTGGAACACAAACTTGGGCTTAGGAGAACTCTACAACACAGGCCTCTGATGGCAACAGCAGAGAGTCAAAAGACATTCTTTGAAGCACAGTGGGGTGTACTTTTTGGACAGCGAGCACCACTGCTTCCCGAGCGGCACGAAAGAGGCCATCTACGTCAAAGTGAAACAACCATCCTATAATGGGATGGGGTTTCTTTCAACACCACCTGTCGGCCACATAGAATGACATTGAAACATTATTAGACCTTTGCGATTTTACAACAGTTCAAGCAGTTATAAGCAGTGCTTTGACATCAACTGAGAAGGCCTGGGCACTTTCCTTTCCATTTGAAATTCTTTGGAGAGTTAGCCGTTTAACTCAGGAATGGCTAAGAAAGGGGCCGATTGGCTTCTGCGGCTAGAATGACCTTTGTGAAGGCTTAGCAAAGAGCATGTGGCAGGTGCAGGGCCAGTGGCGCAATGGATAACGCGTCTGACTACAGATCAGAAGATTGTAGGTTCGACTCCTAC
The DNA here is from genome assembly GCA_029206835.1 of Rana muscosa. NCBI lineage: Eukaryota > Metazoa > Chordata > Amphibia > Anura > Ranidae > Rana > Rana muscosa. The sequence goes on from CM055118.1 coordinate 290,037,868, forward strand.
GTGGCTCGTCGAATATGCCGTGATCGTATAGTGGTTAGTACTCTGCGTTGTGGCCGCAGCAACCCCGGTTCGAATCCGGGTCACGGCATCTTTATGCGCTGCATTTAGTGTAATGCCCACAGCCACCTCTGGCACGGCCATGCCAGTTCCGACTCCTCAAGATACACAAGGAAGGAGTCTCTGTAAGACTGCTTGGCAGCAGCATCAACTCTGCGATATATGATACCTTTATACTATCCTGGCGCCTGTAGATTGTTATTGGTGCATACCATAGTCAGATCAGGAAAGGATTTGTCACCAGGCCAAGGTGTCCTACCATGTCGCTGTCCCACAACCACTGGAACACAAACTTGGGCTTAGGAGAACTCTACAACACAGGCCTCTGATGGCAACAGCAGAGAGTCAAAAGACATTCTTTGAAGCACAGTGGGGTGTACTTTTTGGACAGCGAGCACCACTGCTTCCCGAGCGGCACGAAAGAGGCCATCTACGTCAAAGTGAAACAACCATCCTATAATGGGATGGGGTTTCTTTCAACACCACCTGTCGGCCACATAGAATGACATTGAAACATTATTAGACCTTTGCGATTTTACAACAGTTCAAGCAGTTATAAGCAGTGCTTTGACATCAACTGAGAAGGCCTGGGCACTTTCCTTTCCATTTGAAATTCTTTGGAGAGTTAGCCGTTTAACTCAGGAATGGCTAAGAAAGGGGCCGATTGGCTTCTGCGGCTAGAATGACCTTTGTGAAGGCTTAGCAAAGAGCATGTGGCAGGTGCAGGGCCAGTGGCGCAATGGATAACGCGTCTGACTACAGATCAGAAGATTGTAGGTTCGACTCCTACGTGGCTCGTCGAATATGCCGTGATCGTATAGTGGTTAGTACTCTGCGTTGTGGCCGCAGCAACCCCGGTTCGAATCCGGGTCACGGCATCTTTATGCGCTGCATTTAGTGTAATGCCCACAGCCACCTCTGGCACGGCCATGCCAGTTCCGACTCCTCAAGATACACAAGGAAGGAGTCTCTGTAAGACTGCTTGGCAGCAGCATCAACTCTGCGATATATGATACCTTTATACTATCCTGGCGCCTGTAGATTGTTATTGGTGCATACCATAGTCAGATCAGGAAAGGATTTGTCACCAGGCCAAGGTGTCCTACCATGTCGCTGTCCCACAACCACTGGAACACAAACTTGGGCTTAGGAGAACTCTACAACACAGGCCTCTGATGGCAACAGCAGAGAGTCAAAAGACATTCTTTGAAGCACAGTGGGGTGTACTTTTTGGACAGCGAGCACCACTGCTTCCCGAGCGGCACGAAAGAGGCCATCTACGTCAAAGTGAAACAACCATCCTATAATGGGATGGGGTTTCTTTCAACACCACCTGTCGGCCACATAGAATGACATTGAAACATTATTAGACCTTTGCGATTTTACAACAGTTCGAGCAGTTATAAGCAGTGCTTTGACATCAACTGAGAAGGCCTGGGCACTTTCCTTTCCATTTGAAATTCTTTGGAGAGTTAGCCGTTTAACTCAGGAATGGCTAAGAAAGGGGCCGATTGGCTTCTGCGGCTAGAATGACCTTTGTGAAGGCTTAGCAAAGAGCATGTGGCAGGTGCAGGGCCAGTGGCGCAATGGATAACGCGTCTGACTACGGATCAGAAGATTGTAGGTTCGACTCCTACGTGGCTCGTCGACTATGCCGTGATCGTATAGTGGTTAGTACTCTGCGTTGTGGCCGCAGCAACCCCGGTTCGAATCTGGGTCACGGCATGTTTATGCGCTGCATTTAGTGTAATGCCCACAGCCACCTCTGGCACGGCCATGCCAGTTCCGACTCCTCAAGATACACAAGGAAGGAGTCTCTGTAAGACTGCTTGGCAGCAGCATCAACTCTGCGATATATGATACCTTTATACTATCCTGGCGCCTGTAGATTGCTATTGGTGCATACCATAGTCAGATCAGGAAAGGATTTGTCACCAGGCCAAGGTGTCCTACCATGTCGCTGTCCCACACCCACTGGAACACAAACTTGGGCTTAGGAGAACTCTACAACACAGGCCTCTGATGGCAACAGCAGAGAGTCAAAAGACATTCTTTGAAGCACAGTGGGGTGTACTTTTTGGACAGCGAGCACCACTGCTTCCCGAGCGGCACGAAAGAGGCCATCTACGTCAAAGTGAAACAACCATCCTATAATGGGATGGGGTTTCTTTCAACACCACCTGTCGGCCACATAGAATGACATTGAAACATTATTAGACCTTTGCGATTTTACAACAGTTCGAGCAGTTATAAGCAGTGCTTTGACATCAACTGAGAAGGCCTGGGCACTTTCCTTTCCATTTGAAATTCTTCGGAGAGTTAGCCGTTTAACTCAGGAACGGCTAAGAAAGGGGCCGATTGGCTTCTGCGGCTAGAATGACCTTTGTGAAGGGTTAGCAAAGAGCATGAGGCAGGTGCAGGGCCAGTGACGCAATGGATAACGCGTCTGACAACGGATCAGAAGATTGTAGGTTCGACTCCTACCTGGCTCGTCAACTATGCCGTGATCGTATAGTGGTTAGTACTCTACGTTGTGGCCGCAGCAACCCCGGGTCACGGCATCTTTATGCGCTGCATTTAGTGTAATGCCCACAGCCACCTCTGGCACGGCCATGCCAGTTCCGACTCCTCAAGATACACAAGGAAGGAGTCTCTGTAAGACTGCTTGGCAGCAGCATCAACTCTGCGATATATGATACCTTTATACTATCCTGGCGCCTGTAGATTGCTATTGGTGCATATCATAGTCAGATCAGGAAAGGATTTGTCACCAGGCCAAGGTGTCCTACCATGTCGCTGTCCCACACCCACTGGAACACAAACTTGGGCTTAGGAGAACTCTACAACACAGGCCTCTGATGGCAACAGCAGAGAGTCAAAAGACATTCTTTGAAGCACAGTGGGGTGTACTTTTTGGACAGCGAGCACCACTGCTTCCCGAGCGGCACAAAAGAGGCCATCTACGTCAAAGTGAAACAACCATCCTATAATGGGATGGGGTTTCTTTCAACACCACCTGTCGGCCACATAGAATGACATTGAAACATTATTAGACCTTTGCGATTTTACAACAGTTCGAGCAGTTATAAGCAGTGCTTTGACATCAACTGAGAAGGCCTGGGCACTTTCCTTTCCATTTGAAATTCTTCGGAGAGTTAGCCGTTTAACTCAGGAACGGCTAAGAAAGGGGCCGATTGGCTTCTGCGGCTAGAATGACCTTTGTGAAGGCTTAGCAAAGAGCATGAGGCAGGTGCAGGGCCAGTGGTGCAATGGATAACGCGTCTGACTACAGATCAGAAGATTGTAGGTTCGACTCCTACCAGGCTTGTCGACTATGCCGTGATCGTATAGTGGTTAGTACTCTGCGTTGTGGCTGCAACAACCCCGGGTCACGGCATCTTTATGCGCTGCATTTAGTGTAATGCCCACAGCCACCTCTGGCACGGCCATGCCAGTTCCAACTCCTCAAGATACACAAAGAAGGAGTCTCTGTAAGACTGCTTGGCAGCAGCATCAACTCTGCGATATATGATACCTTTATACTATCCTGGCGCCTGTAGATTGCTATTGGTGCATACCATAGTCAGATCAGGAAAGGATTTGTCACCAGGCCAAGGTGTCCTACCATGTCGCTGTCCCACACCCACTGGAACACAAACTTGGGCTTAGGAGAACTCTACAACACAGGCCTCTGATGGCAACAGCAGAGAGTCAAAAGACATTCTTTGAAGGACAGTGGGGTGTACTTTTTGGACAGCGAGCACCACTGCTTCCCGAGCGGCATGAAAGAGGCCATCTACGTCAAAGTGAAACAACCATCCTATAATGGGATGGGGTTTCTTTCAACACCACCTGTCGGCCACATAGAATGACATTGAAACATTATTAGACCTTTGTGATTTTACAACAGTTCGAGCAGTTATAAGCAGTGCTTTGACATCAACTGAGAAGGCCTGGGCACTTTCCTTTCCATTTGAAATTCTTCGGAGAGTTAGCCGTTTAACTCAGGAACGGCTAAGAAAGGGGCCGATTGGCTTCTGCGGCTAGAATGACCTTTGTGAAGGCTTAGCAAAGAGCATGAGGCAGGTGCAGGGCCAGTGGCGCAATGGATAACGCGTCTGACTACGGATCAGAAGATTGTAGGTTCAACTCCTACCTGGCTCGTCGATCTATGCCGTGATCGTATAGTGGTTAGTACTCTGCGTTGTGGCTGCAGCAACCCCGGGTCACGGCATCTTTATGCGCTGCATTTAGTGTAATGCCCACAGCCACCTCTGGCGCGGCCATGCCAGTTCCGACTCCTCAAGATACACAAGGAAGGAGTCTCTGTAAGACTCTGCGATATATGATACCTTTATACTATCCTGGCGCCTGTAGATTGCTATTGGTGCATACCATATTCAGATCAGGAAAGGATTTGTCACCAGGCCAAGGTGTCCTACCATGTCGCTGTCCCACACCCACTGGAACACAAACTTGGGCTTAGGAGAACTCTACAACACAGGCCTCTGATGGCAACAGCAGAGAGTCAAAAGACATTCTTTGAAGCACAGTGGGGTGTACTTTTTGGACAGCGAGCACCACTGCTTCCCGAGCGGCACAAAAGAGGCCATCTACGTCAAAGTGAAACAACCATCCTATAATGGGATGGGGTTTCTTTCAACACCACCTGTCGGCCACATAGAATGACATTGAAACATTATTAGACCTTTGCGATTTTACAACAGTTCGAGCAGTTATAAGCAGTGCTTTGACATCAACTGAGAAGGCCTGGGCACTTTCCTTTCCATTTGAAATTCTTCGGAGAGTTAGCCGTTTAACTCAGGAACGGCTAAGAAAGGGGCCGATTGGCTTCTGCGGCTAGAATGACCTTTGTGAAGGCTTAGCAAAGAGCATGAAGCAGGTGCAGGGCCAGTGGCGCAATGGATAACGCGTCTGACTACGGATCAGAAGATTGTAGGGTCGACTATGCCGTGATCGTATAGTGGTTAGTACTCTGTGTTGTGGCCGCAGCAACCCCGGGTCACGGCATCTTTATGCGCTGCATTTAGTGTAATGCCCACAGCCACCTCTGGCACGGCCATGCCAGTTCCGACTCCTCAAGATACACAAGGAAGGAGTCTCTGTAAGACTGCTTGGCAGCAGCATCAACTCTGCGATATATGATACCTTTATACTATCCTGGCGCCTGTAGATTGCTATTGGTGCATACCATAGTCAGATCAGGAAAGGATTTTTCACCAGGCCAAGGTGTCCTACCATGTCGCTGTCCCACACCCACTGGAACACAAACTTGGGCTTAGGAGAACTCTACAACACAGGCCTCTGATGGCAACAGCAGAGAGTCAAAAGACATTCTTTGAAGCACAGTGGGGTGTACTTTTTGGACAGCGAGCACCACTGCTTCCCGAGCGGCACAAAAGAGGCCATCTACGTCAAAGTGAAACAACCATCCTATAATGGGATGGGGTTTCTTTCAACACCACCTGTCGGCCACATAGAATGACATTGAAACATTATTAGACCTTTGCGATTTTACAACAGTTCGAGCAGTTATAAGCAGTGCTTTGACATCAACTGAGAAGGCCTGGGCACTTTCCTTTCCATTTGAAATTCTTCGGAGAGTTAGCCGTTTAACTCAGGAATGGCTAAGAAAGGGGCCGATTGGCTTCTGCGGCTAGAATGACCTTTGTGAAGGCTTAGCAAAGAGCATGAGGCAGGTGCAGGGCCAGTGGCGCAATGGATAACGCGTCTGACTACGGATCAGAAGATTGTAGGTTCGACTCCTACCAGGCTTGTCGACTATGCCGTGATCGTATAGTGGTTAGTACTCTGTGTTGTGGCCGCAACAACCCCGGTTTGAATCCGGTTCACGGCATCTTTATGCGCTGCATTTAGTGTAATGCCCACAGCCACCTCTGGCACGGCCATGCCAGTTCCGACTCCTCAAGATACACAAGGAAGGAGTCTCTGTAAGACTGCTTGGCAGCAGCATCAACTCTGCGATATATGATACCTTTATACTATCCTGGCGCCTGTAGATTGCTATTGGTGCATACCATAGTCAGATCAGGAAAGGATTTGTCACCAGGCCAAGGTGTCCTACCATGTCGCTGTCCCACACCCACTGGAACACAAACTTGGGCTTAGGAGAACTCTACAACACAGGCCTCTGATGGCAACAGCAGAGAGTCAAAAGACATTCTTTGAAGCACAGTGGGGTGTACTTTTTGGACAGCGAGCACCACTGCTTCCAGAGCGACACGAAAGAGGCCATCTACGTCAAAGTGAAACAACCATCCTATAATGGGATGGGGTTTCTTTCAACACCACCTGTCGGCCACATAGAATGACATTGAAACATTATTAGACCTTTGCGATTTTACAACAGTTCGAGCAGTTATAAGCAGTGCTTTGACATCAACTGAGAAGGCCTGGGCACTTTCCTTTCCATTTGAAATTCTTCGGAGAGTTAGCCGTTTAACTCAGGAACGGCTAAGAAAGGGGCCGATTGGCTTCTGCGGCTAGAATGACCTTTGTGAAGGCTTAGCAGAGAGCATGAGGCAGATGCAGGGCCAGTGACGCAATGGATAACGCATCTGACAACGGATCAGAAGATTGTAGGTTCGACTCCTACCTGGCTCGTCAACTATGCCGTGATCGTATAGTGGTTAGTACTCTGCGTTGTGGCCGCAGCAACCCCGGGTCACGGCATCTTTATGCGCTGCATTTAGTGTAATGCCCACAGCCACCTCTGGCACGGCCATGCCAGTTCCGACTCCTCAAGATACACAAGGAAGGAGTCTCTGTAAGACTGCTTGGCAGCAGCATCAACTCTGCGATATATGATACCTTTATACTATCCTGGCGCCTGTAGATTGCTATTGGTGCATACCATAGTCAGATCAGGAAAGGATTTGTCACCAGGCCAAGGTGTCCTACCATGTCGCTGTCCCACACCCACTGGAACACAAACTTGGGCTTAGGAGAACTCTACAACACAGGCCTCTGATGGCAACAGCAGAGAGTCAAAAGACATTCTTTGAAGCACAGTGGGGTGTACTTTTTGGACAGCGAGCACCACTGCTTCCCGAGCGGCACGAAAGAGGCCATCTACGTCAAAGTGAAACAACCATCCTATAATGGGATGGGGTTTCTTTCAACACCACCTGTCGGCCACATAGAATGACATTGAAACATTATTAGACCTTTGCGATTTTACAACAGTTCGAGCAGTTATAAGCAGTGCTTTGACATCAACTGAGAAGGCCTGGGCACTTTCCTTTCCATTTGAAATTCTTCGGAGAGTTAGCCGTTTAACTCAGGAACGGCTAAGAAAGGGGCCGATTGGCTTCTGCGGCTAGAATGACCTTTGTGAAGGGTTAGCAAAGAGCATGAGGCAGGTGCAGGGCCAGTGGCGCAATGGATAACGCGTCTGACTATGGATCAGAAGATTGTAGGTTCTACTCCTACCTGGCTCGTTGACTATGCCGTGATCGTATAGTGGTTAGTACTCTGTGTTGTGGCCTCAGCAACCCCGGGTCACGGCATCTTTATGCGCTGCATTTAGTGTAATGCCCACAGCCACCTCTGGCACGGCCATGCCAGTTCCGACTCCTCAAGATACACAAGGAAGGAGTCTCTGTAAGACTGCTTGGCAGCAGCATCAACTCTGCGATATATGATACCTTTATACTATCCTGGCGCCTGTAGATTGCTATTGGTGCATACCATAGTCAGATCAGGAAAGGATTTGTCACCAGGCCAAGGTGTCCTACCATGTCGCTGTCCCACACCCACTGGAACACAAACTTGGGCTTAGGAGAACTCTACAACACAGGCCTCTGATGGCAACAGCAGAGAGTCAAAAGACATTCTTTGAAGCACAGTGGGGTGTACTTTTTGGACAGCGAGCACCACTGCTTCCCGAGCGGCACAAAAGAGGCCATCTACGTCAAAGTGAAACAACCATCCTATAATGGGATGGGGTTTCTTTCAACACCACCTGTCGGCCACATAGAATGACATTGAAACATTATTAGACCTTTGCGATTTTACAACAGTTCGAGCAGTTATAAGCAGTGCTTTGACATCAACTGAGAAGGCCTGGGCACTTTCCTTTCCATTTGAAATTCTTCGGAGAGTTAGCCGTTTAACTCAGGAACGGCTAAGAAAGGGGCCGATTGGCTTCTGCGGCTAGAATGACCTTTGTGAAGGCTTAGCAAAGAGCATGAGGCAGGTGCAGGGCCAGTGGTGCAATGGATAACGCGTCTGACTACGGATCAGAAGATTGTAGGATCGACTCCTACCAGGCTTGTCGACTATGCCGTGATCGTATAGTGGTTAGTACTCTGCGTTGTGGCTGCAACAACCCCGGTTCGAATCCGGGTCACGGCATCTTTATGCGCTGCATTTAGTGTAATGCCCACAGCCACCTCTGGCACGGCCATGCCAGTTCCGACTCCTCAAGATACACAAGGAAGGAGTCTCTGTAAGACTGCTTGGCAGCAGCATCAACTCTGCGATATATGATACCTTTATACTATCCTGGCGCCTGTAGATTGCTATTGGTGCATACCATAGTCAGATCGGGAAAGGATTTGTCACCAGGCCAAGGTGTCCTACCATGTCGCTGTCCCACACCCACTGGAACACAAACTTGGGCTTAGGAGAACTCTACAACACAGGCCTCTGATGGCAACAGCAGAGAGTCAAAAGACATTCTTTGAAGCACAGTGGGGTGTACTTTTTGGACAGCGAGCACCACTTCTTCCCGAGCGGCACGAAAGAGGCCATCTACGTCAAAGTGAAACAACCATCCTATAATGGGATGGGGTTTCTTTCAACACCACCTGTCGGCCACATAGAATGACATTGAAACATTATTAGACCTTTGCGATTTTACAACAGTTCGAGCAGTTATAAGCAGTGCTTTGACATCAACTGAGAAGGCCTGGGCACTTTCCTTTCCATTTGAAATTCTTCGGAGAGTTAGCCGTTTAACTCAGGAACGGCTAAGAAAGAGGCCGATTGGCTTCTGCGGCTAGAATGACCTTTGTGAAGGCTTAGCAAAGAGCATGAGGCAGGTGCAGGGCCAGTGGCGCAATGGGTAACGCGTCTGACTACGGATCAGAAGATTGAAGGTTCGACTCCTACCTGGCTCGTTGACTATGCCGTGATCGTATAGTGGTTAGTACTCTGTGTTGTGGCCGCAGCAACCCCGGGTCACGGCATCTTTATGCGCTGCATTTAGTGTAATGCCCACAGCCACCTCTGGCACGGCCATGCCAGTTCCGACTCCTCAAGATACACAAGGAAGGAGTCTCTGTAAGACTGCTTGGCAGCAGCATCAACTCTGCGATATATGATACCTTTATACTATCCTGGCGCCTGTAGATTGCTATTGGTGCATACCATAGTCAGATCAGGAAAGGATTTGTCACCAGGCCAAGGTGTCCTACCATGTCGCTGTCCCACACCCACTGGAACACAAACTTGGGCTTAGGAGAACGCTACAACACAGGCCTCTGATGGCAACAGCAGAGAGTCAAAAGACATTCTTTGAAGCACAGTGGGGTGTACTTTTTGGACAGCGAGCACCACTGCTTCCCGAGCGGCACGAAAGAGGCCATCTACGTCAAAGTGAAACAACCATCCTATAATGGGATGGGGTTTCTTTCAACACCACCTGTCAGCCACATAGAATGACATTGAAACATTATTAGACCTTTGCGATTTTACAACAGTTCGAGCAGTTATAAGCAGTGCTTTGACATCAACTGAGAAGGCCTGGGCACTTTCCTTTCCATTTGAAATTCTTCGGAGAGTTAGCCGTTTAACTCAGGAACGGCTAAGAAAGGGGCCGATTGGCTTCTGCAGCTAGAATGACCTTTGTGAAGGCTTAGCAAAGAGCATGAGGCAGGTGCAGGGCCAGTGGCGCAATGGATAACGCGTCTGACTACGGATCAGAAGATTGAAGGTTCGACTCCTACCTGGCTCGTCGACTATGCCGTGATCGTATAGTGGTTAGTACTCTGCGTTATGGCCGCAGCAACTCCGGGTCACAGCATGTTTATGCACTGCATTTAGTGTAATGCCCACAGCCACCTCTGGCACGGCCATGCCAGTTCCGACTCCTCAAGATACACAAGTTAGGAGTCTCTGTAAGACTGCTTGGCAGCAGCATCAACTCTGCGATATATGATACCTTTATACTATCCTGGCGCCTGTAGATTGCTATTGGTGCATACCATAGTCAGATCAGGAAAGGATTTGTCACCAGGCCAAGGTGTCCTACCATGTCGCTGTCCCACACCCACTGGAACACAAACTTGGGCTTAGGAGAACTCTACAACACAGGCCTCTGATGGCAACAGCAGAGAGTCAAAAGACATTCTTTGAAGCACAGTGGGGTGTACTTTTTGGACAGCGAGCACCACTGCTTCCCGAGCGGCACAAAAGAGGCCATCTACGTCAAAGTGAAACAACCATCCTATAATGGGATGGGGTTTCTTTCTACACCACCTGTCGGCCACATAGAATGACATTGAAACATTATTAGACCTTTGTGATTTTACAACAGTTCGAGCAGTTATAAGCAGTGCTTTGACATCAACTGAGAAGGCCTGGGCACTTTCCTTTCCATTTGAAATTCTTCGGAGAGTTAGCCGTTTAACTCAGGAACGGCTAAGAAAGGGGCCGATTGGCTTCTGCGGCTAGAATGACCTTTGTGAAGGCTTAGCAAAGAGCATGAGGCAGGTGCAGGGCCAGTGGCGCAATGGATAACGCGTCTGACTACGGATCAGAAGATTGTAGGTTCGACTCCTACCAGGCTCGTCGATCTATGCCGTGATCGTATAGTGGTTAGTACTCTGCGTTGTGGCTGCAGCAACCCCGGGTCACGGCATCTTTATGCGCTGCATTTAGTGTAATGCCCACAGCCACCTCTGGCGCGGCCATGCCAGTTCCGACTCCTCAAGATACACAAGGAAGGAGTCTCTGTAAGACTCTGCGATATATGATACCTTTATACTATCCTGGCGCCTGTAGATTGCTATTGGTGCATACCATATTCAGATCAGGAAAGGATTTGTCACCAGGCCAAGGTGTCCTACCATGTCGCTGTCCCACACCCACTGGAACACAAACTTGGGCTTAGGAGAACTCTACAACACAGGCCTCTGATGGCAACAGCAGAGAGTCAAAAGACATTCTTTGAAGCACAGTGGGGTGTACTTTTTGGACAGCGAGCACCACTGCTTCCCGAGCGGCACAAAAGAGGCCATCTACGTCAAAGTGAAACAACCATCCTATAATGGGATGGGGTTTCTTTCAACACCACCTGTCGGCCACATAGAATGACATTGAAACATTATTAGACCTTTGCGATTTTACAACAGTTCGAGCAGTTATAAGCAGTGCTTTGACATCAACTGAGAAGGCCTGGGCACTTTCCTTTCCATTTGAAATTCTTCGGAGAGTTAGCCGTTTAACTCAGGAACGGCTAAGAAAGGGGCCGATTGGCTTCTGCGGCTAGAATGACCTTTGTGAAGGCTTAGCAAAGAGCAGGAAGCAGGTGCAGGGCCAGTGGCGCAATGGATAACGCGTCTGACTACGGATCAGAAGATTGTAGGGTCGACTATGCCGTGATCGTATAGTGGTTAGTACTCTGTGTTGTGTCCGCAGCAACCCCGGGTCACGGCATCTTTATGCGCTGCATTTAGTGTAATGCCCACAGCCACCTCTGGCACGGCCATGCCAGTTCCGACTCCTCAAGATACACAAGGAAGGAGTCTCTGTAAGACTGCTTGGCAGCAGCATCAACTCTGCGATATATGATACCTTTATACTATCCTGGCGCCTGTAGATTGCTATTGGTGCATACCATAGTCAGATCAGGAAAGGATTTGTCACCAGGCCAAGGTGTCCTACCATGTCGCTGTCCCACACCCACTGGAACACAAACTTGGGCTTAGGAGAACTCTACAACACAGGCCTCTGATGGCAACAGCAGAGAGTCAAAAGACATTCTTTGAAGCACAGTGGGGTGTACTTTTTGGACAGCGAGCACCACTGCTTCCCGAGCGGCACAAAAGAGGCCATCTACGTCAAAGTGAAACAACCATCCTATAATGGGATGGGGTTTCTTTCAACACCACCTGTCGGCCACATAGAATGACATTGAAACATTATTAGACCTTTGCGATTTTACAACAGTTCGAGCAGTTATAAGCAGTGCTTTGACATCAACTGAGAAGGCCTGGGCACTTTCCTTTCCATTTGAAATTCTTCGGAGAGTTAGCCGTTTAACTCAGGAATGGCTAAGAAAGGGGCCGATTGGCTTCTGCGGCTAGAATGACCTTTGTGAAGGCTTAGCAAAGAGCATGAGGCAGGTGCAGGGCCAGTGGCGCAATGGATAACGCGTCTGACTACGGATCAGAAGATTGTAGGTTCGACTCCTACCAGGCTTGTCGACTATGCCGTGATCGTATAGTGGTTAGTACACTGCGTTGTGGCCGCAACAACCCCGGTTTGAATCCGGTTCACGGCATCTTTATGCGCTGCATTTAGTGTAATGCCCACAGCCACCTCTGGCACGGCCATGCCAGTTCCGACTCCTCAAGATACACAAGGAAGGAGTCTCTGTAAGACTGCTTGGCAGCAGCATCAACTCTGCGATATATGATACCTTTATACTATCCTGGCGCCTGTAGATTGCTATTGGTGCATACCATAGTCAGATCAGGAAAGGATTTGTCACCAGGCCAAGGTGTCCTACCATGTCGCTGTCCCACACCCACTGGAACACAAACTTGGGCTTAGGAGAACTCTACAACACAGGCCTCTGATGGCAACAGCAGAGAGTCAAAAGACATTCTTTGAAGCACAGTGGGGTGTACTTTTTGGACAGCGAGCACCACTGCTTCCAGAGCGACACGAAAGAGGCCATCTACGTCAAAGTGAAACAACCATCCTATAATGGGATGGGGTTTCTTTCAACACCACCTGTCGGCCACATAGAATGACATTGAAACATTATTAGACCTTTGCGATTTTACAACAGTTCGAGCAGTTATAAGCAGTGCTTTGACATCAACTGAGAAGGCCTGGGCACTTTCCTTTCCATTTGAAATTCTTCGGAGAGTTAGCCGTTTAACTCAGGAACGGCTAAGAAAGGGGCCGATTGGCTTCTGCGGCTAGAATGACCTTTGTGAAGGCTTAGCAAAGAGCATGAGGCAGATGCAGGGCCAGTGACGCAATGGATAACGCATCTGACAATGGATCAGAAGATTGTAGGTTCGACTCCTACCTGGCTCGTCAACTATGCCGTGATCGTATAGTGGTTAGTACTCTGCGTTGTGGCCGCATCAACCCTGGGTCACGGCATCTTTATGCGCTGCATTTAGTGTAATGCCCACAGCCACCTCTGGCACGGCCATGCCAGTTCCGACTCCTCAAGATACACAAGGAAGGAGTCTCTGTAAGACTGCTTGGCAGCAGCATCAACTCTGCGATATATGATACCTTTATACTATCCTGGCGCCTGTAGATTGCTATTGGTGCATACCATAGTCAGATCAGGAAAGGATTTGTCACCAGGCCAAGGTGTCCTACCATGTCGCTGTCCCACACCCACTGGAACACAAACTTGGGCTTAGGAGAACTCTACAACACAGGCCTCTGATGGCAACAGCAGAGAGTCAAAAGACATTCTTTGAAGCACAGTGGGGTGTACTTTTTGGACAGCGAGCACCACTGCTTCCCGAGCGGCATGAAAGAGGCCATCTACGTCAAAGTGAAACAACCATCCTATAATGGGATGGGGTTTCTTTCAACACCACCTGTCGGCCACATAGAATGACATTGAAACATTATTAGACCTTTGCGATTTTACAACAGTTCGAGCAGTTATAAGCAGTGCTTTGACATCAACTGAGAAGGCCTGGGCACTTTCCTTTCCATTTGAAATTCTTCGGAGAGTTAGCCGTTTAACTCAGGAACGGCTAAGAAAGGGGCCGATTGGCTTCTGCGGCTAGAATGACCTTTGTGAAGGCTTAGCAAAAAGCATGAGGCAGGTGCAGGGCCAGTGGCGCAATGGATAACGCGTCTGACTACGGATCAGAAGATTGTAGGTACGACTCCTACCTGGCTCGTCGACTATGCCGTGCTCGTATAGTGGTTAGTACTCTGTGTTGTGGCCGCAGCAACCCCGGTTCGAATCCGGGTCACGGCATCTTTATGCGCTGCATTTAGTGTAATGCCCACAGCCACCTCTGGCACGGCCATGCCAGTTCCGACTCCTCAAGATACACAAGGAAGGAGTCTCTGTAAGACTGCTTGGCAGCAGCATCAACTCTGCGATATATGATACCTTTATACTATCCTGGCGCCTGTAGATTGCTATTGGTGCATACCATAGTCAGATCAGGAAAGGATTTGTCACCAGGCCAAGGTGTCCTACCATGTCGCTGTCCCACACCCACTGGAACACAAACTTGGGCTTAGGAGAACTCTACAACACAGGCCTCTGATGGCAACAGCAGAGAGTCAAAAGACATTCTTTGAAGCACAGTGGGGTGTACTTTTTGGACAGCGAGCACCACTGCTTCCCGAGCGGCACAAAAGAGGCCATCTACGTCAAAGTGAAACAACCATCCTATAATGGGATGGGGTTTCTTTCAACACCACCTGTCGGCCACATAGAATGACATTGAAACATTATTAGACCTTTGCGATTTTACAACAGTTCGAGCAGTTATAAGCAGTGCTTTGACATCAACTGAGAAGGCCTGGGCACTTTCCTTTCCATTTGAAATTCTTCGGAGAGTTAGCCGTTTAACTCAGGAACGGCTAAGAAAGGGGCCGATTGGCTTCTGCGGCTAGAATGACCTTTGTGAAGGCTTAGCAAAGAGCATGAGGCAGGTGCAGGGCCAGTGGCGCAATGGATAACGCGTCTGACTACGGATCAGAAGATTGTAGGGTCGACTATGCCGTGATCGTATAGTTGGTAGTACTCTGTGTTGTGGCCGCAGCAACCCCGGGTCACGGCATCTTTATGCGCTGCATTTAGTGTAATGCCCACAGCCACCTCTGGCACGGCCATGCCAGTTCCGACTCCTCAAGATACACAAGGAAGGAGTCTCTGTAAGACTGCTTGGCAGCAGCATCAACTCTGCGATATATGATACCTTTATACTATCCTGGCGCCTGTAGATTGCTATTGGTGCATACCATAGTCAGATCGGGAAAGGATTTGTCACCAGGCCAAGGTGTCCTACCATGTCGCTGTCCCACACCCACTGGAACACAAACTTGGGCTTAGGAGAACTCTACAACACAGGCCTCTGATGGCAACAGCAGAGAGTCAAAAGACATTCTTTGAAGCACAGTGGGGTGTACTTTTTGGACAGCGAGCACCACTTCTTCCCGAGCGGCACGAAAGAGGCCATCTACGTCAAAGTGAAACAACCATCCTATAATGGGATGGGGTTTCTTTCAACACCACCTGTCGGCCACATAGAATGACATTGAAACATTATTAGACCTTTGCGATTTTACAACAGTTCGAGCAGTTATAAGCAGTGCTTTGACATCAACTGAGAAGGCCTGGGCACTTTCCTTTCCATTTGAAATTCTTCGGAGAGTTAGCCGTTTAACTCAGGAACGGCTAAGAAAGAGGCCGATTGGCTTCTGCGGCTAGAATGACCTTTGTGAAGGCTTAGCAAAGAGCATGAGGCAGGTGCAGGGCCAGTGGCGCAATGGATAACGCGTCTGACTACGGATCAGAAGATTGAAGGTTCGACTCCTACCTGGCTCGTTGACTATGCCGTGATCGTATAGTGGTTAGTATTCTGCGTTGTGGCCGCAGCAACCCCGGGTCACGGCATCTTTATGCGCTGCATTTAGTGTAATGCCCACAGCCACCTCTGGCACGGCCATGCCAGTTCCGACTCCTCAAGATACACAAGGAAGGAGTCTCTGTAAGACTGCTTGGCAGCAGCATCAACTCTGCGATATATGATACCTTTATACTATCCTGGCGCCTGTAGATTGCTATTGGTGCATACCATAGTCAGATCAGGAAAGGATTTGTCACCAGGCCAAGGTGTCCTACCATGTCGCTGTCCCACACCCACTGGAACACAAACTTGGGCTTAGGAGAACGCTACAACACAGGCCTCTGATGGCAACAGCAGAGAGTCAAAAGACATTCTTTGAAGCACAGTGGGGTGTACTTTTTGGACAGCGAGCACCACTGCTTCCCGAGCGGCACGAAAGAGGCCATCTACGTCAAAGTGAAACAACCATCCTATAATGGGATGGGGTTTCTTTCAACACCACCTGTCAGCCACATAGAATGACATTGAAACATTATTAGACCTTTGCGATTTTACAACAGTTCGAGCAGTTATAAGCAGTGCTTTGACATCAACTGAGAAGGCCTGGGCACTTTCCTTTCCATTTGAAATTCTTCGGAGAGTTAGCCGTTTAACTCAGGAACGGCTAAGAAAGGGGCCGATTGGCTTCTGCAGCTAGAATGACCTTTGTGAAGGCTTAGCAAAGAGCATGAGGCAGGTGCAGGGCCAGTGGCGCAATGGATAACGCGTCTGACTACGGATCAGAAGATTGTAGGTTCGACTCCTACCTGGCTCGTCGACTATGCCGTGATCGTATAGTGGTTAGTACTCTGCGTTATGGCCGCAGCAACCCCGGTTTGAATCCGGGTCACGGCATGTTTATGCACTGCATTTAGTGTAATGCCCACAGCCACCTCTGGCACGGCCATGCCAGTTCCGACTCCTCAAGATACACAAGGAAGGAGTCTCTGTAAGACTGCTTGGCAGCAGCATCAACTATGCGATATATGATACCTTTATACTATCCTGGCGCCTGTAGATTGCTATTGGTGCATACCATAGTCAGATCAGGAAAGGATTTGTCACCAGGCCAAGGTGTCCTACCATGTCGCTGTCCCACACCCACTGGAACACAAACTTGGGCTTAGGAGAACTCTACAACACAGGCCTCTGATGGCAACAGCAGAGAGTCAAAAGACATTCTTTGAAGCACAGTGGGGTGTACTTTTTGGACAGCGAGCACCACTGCTTCCCGAGCGGCACGAAAGAGGCCATCTACGTCAAAGTGAAACAACCATCCTATAATGGGATGGGGTTTCTTTCAACACCACCTGTCGGCCACATAGAATGACGTTGAAACATTATTAGACCTTTGCGATTTTACAACAGTTCGAGCAGTTATAAGCAGTGCTTTGACATCAACTGAGAAGGCCTGGGCACTTTCCTTTCCATTTGAAATTCTTCGGAGAGTTAGCCGTTTAACTCAGGAACGGCTAAGAAAGGGGCCGATTGGCTTCTGCGGCTAGAATGACCTTTGTGAAGGCTTAGCAAAGAGCATGAGGCAGGTGCAGGGCCAGTGACGCAATGGATAACGCGTCTGACAATGGATCAGAAGATTGGAGGTTCGACTACTACCTGGCTCGTCAACTATGCCGTGATCGTATAGTGGTTAGTACTCTGCGTTGTGGCCGCAGCAACCCCGGGTCACGGCATCTTTATGCGCTGCATTTAGTGTAATGCCCACAGCCACCTCTGGCACGGCAATGCCAGTTCCGTCTCCTCAAGATACACAAGGAAGGAGTCTCTGTAAGACTGCTTGGCAGCAGCATCAACTCTGCGATATATGATACCTTTATACTATCCTGGCGCCTGTAGATTGCTATTGGTGCATACCATAGTCAGATCAGGAAAGGATTTGTCACCAGGCCAAGGTGTCCTACCATGTCGCTGTCCCACACCCACTGGAACACAAACTTGGGCTTAGGAGAACTCTACAACACAGGCCTCTGATGGCAACAGCAGAGATTCAAAAGACATTCTTTGAAGCACAGTGGGGTGTACTTTTTGGACAGCGAGCACCACTGCTTCCCGAGCGGCACGAAAGAGGCCATCTACGTCAAAGTGAAACAACCATCCTATAATGGGATGGGGTTTCTTTCAACACCACCTGTCGGCCACATAGAATGACATTGAAACATTATTAGACCTTTGCGATTTTACAACAGTTCGAGCAGTTATAAGCAGTGCTTTGACATCAACTGAGAAGGCCTGGGCACTTTCCTTTCCATTTGAAATTCTTCGGAGAGTTAGCCGTTTAACTCAGGAACGGCTAAGAAAGGGGCCGATTGGCTTCTGCGGCTAGAATGACCTTTGTGAAGGCTTAGCAAAGAGCATGAGGCAGGTGCAGGGCCAGTGACGCAATGGATAACGCGTCTGACAATGGATCAGAAGATTGGAGGTTCGACTCCTACCTGGCTCGTCAACTATGCCGTGATCGTATAGTGGTTAGTACTCTGCGTTGTGGCCGCAGCAACCCCGGGTCATGGCATCTTTATGCGCTGCATTTAGTGTAATGCCCACAGCCACCTCTGGCACGGCCATGCCAGTTCCGACTCCTCAAGATACACAAGGAAGGAGTCTCTGTAAGACTGCTTGGCAGCAGCATCAACTCTGCGATATATGATACCTTTATACTATCCTGGCGCCTGTAGATTGCTATTGGTGCATACCATAGTCAGATCAGGAAAGGATTTGTCACCAGGCCAAGGTGTCCTACCATGTCGCTGTCCCACACCCACTGGAACACAAACTTGGGCTTAGGAGAACTCTACAACACAGGCCTCTGATGGCAACAGCAGAGAGTCAAAAGACATTCTTTGAAGCACAGTGGGGTGTACTTTTTGGAGAGCGAGCACCACTGCTTCCCGAGCGGCACGAAAGAGGCCATCTACGTCAAAGTGAAACAACCATCCTATAATGGGATGGGGTTTCTTTCAACACCACCTGTCGGCCACATAGAATGACATTGAAACATTATTAGACCTTTGCGATTTTACAACAGTTCGAGCAGTTATAAGCAGTGCTTTGACATCAACTGAGAAGGCCTGGGCACTTTCCTTTCCATTTGAAATTCTTCGGAGAGTTAGCCGTTTAACTCAGGAACGGCTAAGAAAGGGGCCGATTGGCTTCTGCAGCTAGAATTACCTTTGTGAAGGCTTAGCAAAGAGCAAGAGGCAGGTTCGGGGCCAGTGGCGCAATGGATAACGCGTCTGACTACGGATCAGAAGATTGTAGGTTCGACTCCTACCTGGCTCGTCGACTATGCCGTGATCGTATAGTGGTTAGTACTCTGCGTTATGGCCGCAGCAACCCCGGTTCGAATCTGGGTCACAGCATGTTTATGCACTGCATTTAGTGTAATGCCCACAGCCACCTCTGGCACGGCCATGCCAGTTCCGACTCCTCAAGATACACAAGGAAGAAGTCTCTCTAAGACTGCTTGGCAGCAGCATCAACTCTGCGATATATGATACCTTTATACTATCCTGGCGCCTGTAGATTGCTATTGGTGCATACCATAGTCAGATCAGGAAAGGATTTGTCACCAGGCCAAGGTGTCCTACCATGTCGCTGTCCCACACCCACTGGAACACAAACTTGGGCTTAGGAGAACTCTACAACACAGGCCTCTGATGGCAACAGCAGAGAGTCAAAAGACATTCTTTGAAGCACAGTGGGGTGTACTTTTTGGACAGCGAGCACCACTGCTTCCCGAGCGGCATGAAAGAGGCCATCTACGTGTCAAAGTGAAACAACCATCCTATAATGGGATGGGGTTTCTTTCAACACCACCTGTCGGCCACATAGAATGACATTGAAACATTATTAGACCTTTGCGATTTTACAACAGTTCGAGCAGTTATAAGCTGTGCTTTGACATCAACTGAGAAGGCCTGGGCACTTTCCTTTCCATTTGAAATTCTTCGGAGAGTTAGCCGTTTAACTCAGGAACGGCTAAGAAAGGGGCCGATTGGCTTCTGCGGCTAGAATGACCTTTGTGAAGGCTTAGCAAAGAGCATGAGGCAGGTGCAGGGCCAGTGGCGCAATGGATAACGCGTCTGACTACGGATCAGAAGATTGTAGGTTCGACTCCTACCTGGCTCGTCGACTATGCTGTGATCGTATAGTGGTTAGTACTCTGCGTTGTGGCTGCAGCAACCCCGGTTCGAATCCGGGTCACGGCATGTTTATGCGCTGCATTTAGTGTAATGCCCACAGCCACCTCTGGCACGGCCATGCCAGTTCCGACTCCTCAAGATACACAAGGAAGGAGTCTCTGTAAGACTGCTTGGCAGCAGCATCAACTCTGCGATATATGATACCTTTATACTATCCTGGCGCCTGTAGATTGCTATTGGTGCATACCATAGTCAGATCAGGAAAGGATTTGTCACCAGGCCAAGGTGTCCTACCATGTCGCTGTCCCACACCCACTGGAACACAAACTTGGGCTTAGGAGAACGCTACAACACAGGCCTCTGATGGCAACAGCAGAGAGTCAAAAGACATTCTTTGAAGCACAGTGGGGTGTACTTTTTGGACAGCGAGCACCACTGCTTCCCGAGCGGCACGAAAGAGGCCATCTACGTCAAAGTGAAACAACCATCCTATAATGGGATGGGGTTTCTTTCAACACCACCTGTCAGCCACATAGAATGACATTGAAACATTATTAGACCTTTGCGATTTTACAACAGTTCGAGCAGTTATAAGCAGTGCTTTGACATCAACTGAGAAGGCCTGGGCACTTTCCTTTCCATTTGAAATTCTTCGGAGAGTTAGCCGTTTAACTCAGGAACGGCTAAGAAAGGGGCCGATTGGCTTCTGCAGCTAGAATTACCTTTGTGAAGGCTTAGCAAAGAGCAAGAGGCAGGTTCGGGGCCAGTGGCGCAATGGATAACGCGTCTGACTACGGATCAGAAGATTGTAGGTTCGACTCCTACCTGGCTCGTCGACTATGCCGTGATCGTATAGTGGTTAGTACTCTGCGTTATGGCCGCAGCAACCCCGGTTCGAATCTGGGTCACGGCATGTTTATGCACTGCATTTAGTGTAATGCCCACAGCCACCTCTGGCACGGCCATGCCAGTTCCGACTCCTCAAGATACACAAGGAAGAAGTCTCTCTAAGACTGCTTGGCAGCAGCATCAACTCTGCGATATATGATACCTTTATACTATCCTGGCGCCTGTAGATTGCTATTGGTGCATACCATAGTCAGATCAGGAAAGGATTTGTCACCAGGCCAAGGTGTCCTACCATGTCGCTGTCCCACACCCACTGGAACACAAACTTGGGCTTAGGAGAACTCTACAACACAGGCCTCTGATGGCAACAGCAGAGAGTCAAAAGACATTCTTTGAAGCACAGTGGGGTGTACTTTTTGGACAGCGAGCACCACTGCTTCCCGAGCGGCATGAAAGAGGCCATCTACGTGTCAAAGTGAAACAACCATCCTATAATGGGATGGGGTTTCTTTCAACACCACCTGTCGGCCACATAGAATGACATTGAAACATTATTAGACCTTTGCGATTTTACAACAGTTCGAGCAGTTATAAGCTGTGCTTTGACATCAACTGAGAAGGCCTGGGCACTTTCCTTTCCATTTGAAATTCTTCGGAGAGTTAGCCGTTTAACTCAGGAACGGCTAAGAAAGGGGCCGATTGGCTTCTGCGGCTAGAATGACCTTTGTGAAGGCTTAGCAAAGAGCATGAGGCAGGTGCAGGGCCAGTGGCGCAATGGATAACGCGTCTGACTACGGATCAGAAGATTGTAGGTTCGACTCCTACCTGGCTCGTCGACTATGCTGTGATCGTATAGTGGTTAGTACTCTGCGTTGTGGCTGCAGCAACCCCGGTTCGAATCCGGGTCACGGCATGTTTATGCGCTGCATTTAGTGTAATGCCCACAGCCACCTCTGGCACGGCCATGCCAGTTCCGACTCCTCAAGATACACAAGGAAGGAGTCTCTGTAAGACTGCTTGGCAGCAGCATCAACTCTGCGATATATGATACCTTTATACTATCCTGGCGCCTGTAGATTGCTATTGGTGCATACCATAGTCAGATCAGGAAAGGATTTGTCACCAGGCCAAGGTGTCCTACCATGTCGCTGTCCCACACCCACTGGAACACAAACTTGGGCTTAGGAGAACGCTACAACACAGGCCTCTGATGGCAACAGCAGAGAGTCAAAAGACATTCTTTGAAGCACAGTGGGGTGTACTTTTTGGACAGCGAGCACCACTGCTTCCCGAGCGGCACGAAAGAGGCCATCTACGTCAAAGTGAAACAACCATCCTATAATGGGATGGGGTTTCTTTCAACACCACCTGTCAGCCACATAGAATGACATTGAAACATTATTAGACCTTTGCGATTTTACAACAGTTCGAGCAGTTATAAGCAGTGCTTTGACATCAACTGAGAAGGCCTGGGCACTTTCCTTTCCATTTGAAATTCTTCGGAGAGTTAGCCGTTTAACTCAGGAACGGCTAAGAAAGGGGCCGATTGGCTTCTGCAGCTAGAATTACCTTTGTGAAGGCTTAGCAAAGAGCAAGAGGCAGGTTCGGGGCCAGTGGCGCAATGGATAACGCGTCTGACTACGGATCAGAAGATTGTAGGTTCGACTCCTACCTGGCTCGTCGACTATGCCGTGATCGTATAGTGGTTAGTACTCTGCGTTATGGCCGCAGCAACCCCGGTTCGAATCTGGGTCACGGCATGTTTATGCACTGCATTTAGTGTAATGCCCACAGCCACCTCTGGCACGGCCATGCCAGTTCCGACTCCTCAAGATACACAAGGAAGAAGTCTCTCTAAGACTGCTTGGCAGCAGCATCAACTCTGCGATATATGATACCTTTATACTATCCTGGCGCCTGTAGATTGCTATTGGTGCATACCATAGTCAGATCAGGAAAGGATTTGTCACCAGGCCAAGGTGTCCTACCATGTCGCTGTCCCACACCCACTGGAACACAAACTTGGGCTTAGGAGAACTCTACAACACAGGCCTCTGATGGCAACAGCAGAGAGTCAAAAGACATTCTTTGAAGCACAGTGGGGTGTACTTTTTGGACAGCGAGCACCACTGCTTCCCGAGCGGCATGAAAGAGGCCATCTACGTGTCAAAGTGAAACAACCATCCTATAATGGGATGGGGTTTCTTTCAACACCACCTGTCGGCCACATAGAATGACATTGAAACATTATTAGACCTTTGCGATTTTACAACAGTTCGAGCAGTTATAAGCTGTGCTTTGACATCAACTGAGAAGGCCTGGGCACTTTCCTTTCCATTTGAAATTCTTCGGAGAGTTAGCCGTTTAACTCAGGAACGGCTAAGAAAGGGGCCGATTGGCTTCTGCGGCTAGAATGACCTTTGTGAAGGCTTAGCAAAGAGCATGAGGCAGGTGCAGGGCCAGTGGCGCAATGGATAACGCGTCTGACTACGGATCAGAAGATTGTAGGTTCGACTCCTACCTGGCTCGTCGACTATGCTGTGATCGTATAGTGGTTAGTACTCTGCGTTGTGGCTGCAGCAACCCCGGTTCGAATCCGGGTCACGGCATGTTTATGCGCTGCATTTAGTGTAATGCCCACAGCCACCTCTGGCACGGCCATGCCAGTTCCGACTCCTCAAGATACACAAGGAAGGAGTCTCTGTAAGACTGCTTGGCAGCAGCATCAACTCTGCGATATATGATACCTTTATACTATCCTGGCGCCTGTAGATTGCTATTGGTGCATACCATAGTCAGATCAGGAAAGGATTTGTCACCAGGCCAAGGTGTCCTACCATGTCGCTGTCCCACACCCACTGGAACACAAACTTGGGCTTAGGAGAACGCTACAACACAGGCCTCTGATGGCAACAGCAGAGAGTCAAAAGACATTCTTTGAAGCACAGTGGGGTGTACTTTTTGGACAGCGAGCACCACTGCTTCCCGAGCGGCACGAAAGAGGCCATCTACGTCAAAGTGAAACAACCATCCTATAATGGGATGGGGTTTCTTTCAACACCACCTGTCAGCCACATAGAATGACATTGAAACATTATTAGACCTTTGCGATTTTACAACAGTTCGAGCAGTTATAAGCAGTGCTTTGACATCAACTGAGAAGGCCTGGGCACTTTCCTTTCCATTTGAAATTCTTCGGAGAGTTAGCCGTTTAACTCAGGAACGGCTAAGAAAGGGGCCGATTGGCTTCTGCAGCTAGAATTACCTTTGTGAAGGCTTAGCAAAGAGCAAGAGGCAGGTGCGGGGCCAGTGGCGCAATGGATAACGCGTCTGACTACGGATCAGAAGATTGTAGGTTCGACTCCTACCTGGCTCGTCGACTATGCCGTGATCGTATAGTGGTTAGTACTCTGCGTTATGGCCGCAGCAACCCCGGTTCGAATCTGGGTCACGGCATGTTTATGCACTGCATTTAGTGTAATGCCCACAGCCACCTCTGGCACGGCCATGCCAGTTCCGACTCCTCAAGATACACAAGGAAGAAGTCTCTCTAAGACTGCTTGGCAGCAGCATCAACTCTGCGATATATGATACCTTTATACTATCCTGGCGCCTGTAGATTGCTATTGGTGCATACCATAGTCAGATCAGGAAAGGATTTGTCACCAGGCCAAGGTGTCCTACCATGTCGCTGTCCCACACCCACTGGAACACAAACTTGGGCTTAGGAGAACTCTACAACACAGGCCTCTGATGGCAACAGCAGAGAGTCAAAAGACATTCTTTGAAGCACAGTGGGGTGTACTTTTTGGACAGCGAGCACCACTGCTTCCCGAGCGGCATGAAAGAGGCCATCTACGTGTCAAAGTGAAACAACCATCCTATAATGGGATGGGGTTTCTTTCAACACCACCTGTCGGCCACATAGAATGACATTGAAACATTATTAGACCTTTGCGATTTTACAACAGTTCGAGCAGTTATAAGCTGTGCTTTGACATCAACTGAGAAGGCCTGGGCACTTTCCTTTCCATTTGAAATTCTTCGGAGAGTTAGCCGTTTAACTCAGGAACGGCTAAGAAAGGGGCCGATTGGCTTCTGCGGCTAGAATGACCTTTGTGAAGGCTTAGCAAAGAGCATGAGGCAGGTGCAGGGCCAGTGGCGCAATGGATAACGCGTCTGACTACGGATCAGAAGATTGTAGGTTCGACTCCTACCTGGCTCGTCGACTATGCTGTGATCATATAGTGGTTAGTACTCTGCGTTGTGGCTGCAGCAACCCCGGTTCGAATCCGGGTCACGGCATGTTTATGCGCTGCATTTAGTGTAATGCCCACAGCCACCTCTGGCACGGCCATGCCAGTTCCGACTCCTCAAGATACACAAGGAAGGAGTCTCTGTAAGACTGCTTGGCAGCAGCATCAACTCTGCGATATATGATACCTTTATACTATCCTGGCGCCTGTAGATTGCTATTGGTGCATACCATAGTCAGATCAGGAAAGGATTTGTCACCAGGCCAAGGTGTCCTACCATGTCGCTGTCCCACACCCACTGGAACACAAACTTGGGCTTAGGAGAACGCTACAACACAGGCCTCTGATGGCAACAGCAGAGAGTCAAAAGACATTCTTTGAAGCACAGTGGGGTGTACTTTTTGGACAGCGAGCACCACTGCTTCCCGAGCGGCACGAAAGAGGCCATCTACGTCAAAGTGAAACAACCATCCTATAATGGGATGGGGTTTCTTTCAACACCACCTGTCAGCCACATAGAATGACATTGAAACATTATTAGACCTTTGCGATTTTACAACAGTTCGAGCAGTTATAAGCAGTGCTTTGACATCAACTGAGAAGGCCTGGGCACTTTCCTTTCCATTTGAAATTCTTCGGAGAGTTAGCCGTTTAACTCAGGAACGGCTAAGAAAGGGGCCGATTGGCTTCTGCAGCTAGAATTACCTTTGTGAAGGCTTAGCAAAGAGCAAGAGGCAGGTGCGGGGCCAGTGGCGCAATGGATAACGCGTCTGACTACGGATCAGAAGATTGTAGGTTCGACTCCTACCTGGCTCGTCGACTATGCCGTGATCGTATAGTGGTTAGTACTCTGCGTTATGGCCGCAGCAACCCCGGTTCGAATCTGGGTCACGGCATGTTTATGCACTGCATTTAGTGTAATGCCCACAGCCACCTCTGGCACGGCCATGCCAGTTCCGACTCCTCAAGATACACAAGGAAGAAGTCTCTCTAAGACTGCTTGGCAGCATCAACTCTGCGATATATGATACCTTTATACTATCCTGGCGCCTGTAGATTGCTATTGGTGCATACCATAGTCAGATCAGGAAAGGATTTGTCACCAGGCCAAGGTGTCCTACCATGTCGCTGTCCCACACCCACTGGAACACAAACTTGGGCTTAGGAGAACTCTACAACACAGGCCTCTGATGGCAACAGCAGAGAGTCAAAAGACATTCTTTGAAGCACAGTGGGGTGTACTTTTTGGACAGCGAGCACCACTGCTTCCCGAGCGGCATGAAAGAGGCCATCTACGTGTCAAAGTGAAACAACCATCCTATAATGGGATGGGGTTTCTTTCAACACCACCTGTCGGCCACATAGAATGACATTGAAACATTATTAGACCTTTGCGATTTTACAACAGTTCGAGCAGTTATAAGCTGTGCTTTGACATCAACTGAGAAGGCCTGGGCACTTTCCTTTCCATTTGAAATTCTTCGGAGAGTTAGCCGTTTAACTCAGGAACGGCTAAGAAAGGGGCCGATTGGCTTCTGCGGCTAGAATGACCTTTGTGAAGGCTTAGCAAAGAGCATGAGGCAGGTGCAGGGCCAGTGGCGCAATGGATAACGCGTCTGACTACGGATCAGAAGATTGTAGGTTCGACTCCTACCTGGCTCGTCGACTATGCTGTGATCGTATAGTGGTTAGTACTCTGCGTTGTGGCTGCAGCAACCCCGGTTCGAATCCGGGTCACGGCATGTTTATGCGCTGCATTTAGTGTAATGCCCACAGCCACCTCTGGCACGGCCATGCCAGTTCCGACTCCTCAAGATACACAAGGAAGGAGTCTCTGTAAGACTGCTTGGCAGCAGCATCAACTATGCGATATATGATACCTTTATACTATCCTGGCGCCTGTAGATTGCTATTGGTGCATACCATAGTCAGATCAGGAAAGGATTTGTCACCAGGCCAAGGTGTCCTACCATGTCGCTGTCCCACACCCACTGGAACACAAACTTGGGCTTAGGAGAACTCTACAACACAGGCCTCTGATGGCAACAGCAGAGAGTCAAAAGACATTCTTTGAAGCACAGTGGGGTGTACTTTTTGGACAGCGAGCACCACTGCTTCCCGAGCGGCACGAAAGAGGCCATCTACGTCAAAGTGAAACAGCCATCCTATAATGGGATGGGGTTTCTTTCAACACCACCTGTCGGCTACATAGAATGACATTGAAACTTTATTAGACCTTTGCGATTTTACAACAGTTCGAGCAGTTATAAGCTGTGCTTTGACATCAACTGAGAAGGCCTGGGCACTTTCCTTTCCATTTGAAATTCTTCGGAGAGTTAGCCGTTTAACTCAGGAACGGCTAAGAAAGGGGCCGATTGGCTTCTGCGGCTAGAATGACCTTTGTGAAGGCTTAGCAAAGAGCATGAGGCAGGTGCAGGGCCAGTGGCGCAATGGATAATGCGTCTGACTACGGATCAGAAGATTGTAGGTTCGACTCCTACCTGGCTCGTCGACTATGCTGTGATCGTATAGTGGTTAGTACTCTGCGTTGTGGCCGCAGCAACCCCGGTTCGAATCCGGGTCACGGCATGTTTACGCGCTGCATTTAGTGTAATGCCCACAGCCACCTCTGGCACGGCCATGCCAGTTCCGACTCCTCAAGATACACAAGGAAGGAGTCTCTGTAAGACTGCTTGGCAGCAGCATCAACTCTGCGATATATGATACCTTTATACTATCCTGGCGCCTGCAGATTGCTATTGGTGCATACCATAGTCAGATCAGGAAAGGATTTGTCACCAGGCCAAGGTGTCCTACCATGTCGCTGTCCCACACCCACTGGAACACAAACTTGGGCTTAGGAGAACTCTACAACACAGGCCTCTGATGGCAACAGCAGAGAGTCAAAAGACATTCTTTGAAGCACAGTGGGGTGTACTTTTTGGACAGCGAGCACCACTGCTTCCCGAGCGGCACGAAAGAGGCCATCTACGTCAAAGTGAAACAACCATCCTATAATGGGATGGGGTTTCTTTCAACACCACCTGTCGGCCACATAAAATGACATTGAAACTTTATTAGACCTTTGCGATTTTACAACAGTTCGAGCAGTTATAAGCTGTGCTTTGACATCAACTGAGAAGGCCTGGGCACTTTCCTTTCCATTTGAAATTCTTCGGAGAGTTAGCCGTTTAACTCAGGAACGGCTAAGAAAGGGGCCGATTGGCTTCTGCGGCTAGAATGACCTTTGTGAAGGCTTAGCAAAGAGCATGAGGCAGGTGCAGGGCCAGTGGCGCAATGGATAATGCGTCTGACTACGGATCAGAAGATTGTAGGTTCGACTCCTACCTGGCTTGTCGACTATGCTGTGATCGTATAGTGGTTAGTACTCTGCGTTGTGGCCGCAGCAACCCCGGTTCGAATCCGGGTCACGGCATGTTTATGCGCTGCATTTAGTGTAATGCCCACAGCCACCTCTGGCACGGCCATGCCAGTTCCGACTCCTCAAGATACACAAGGAAGGAGTCTCTGTAAGACTGCTTGGCAGCAGCATCAACTCTGCGATATATGATACCTTTATACTATCCTGGCGCCTGTAGATTGCTATTGGTGCATACCATAGTCAGATCAGGAAAGGATTTGTCACCAGGCCAAGGTGTCCTACCATGTCGCTGTCCCACACCCACTGGAACACAAACTTGGGCTTAGGAGAACTCTACAACACAGGCCTCTGATGGCAACAGCAGAGAGTCAAAAGACATTCTTTGAAGCACAGTGGGGTGTACTTTTTGGACAGCGAGCACCACTGCTTCCCGAGCGGCATGAAAGAGGCCATCTACGTGTCAAAGTGAAACAACCATCCTATAATGGGATGGGGTTTCTTTCAACACCACCTGTCGGCCACATAGAATGACATTGAAACATTATTAGACCTTTGCGATTTTACAACAGTTCGAGCAGTTATAAGCTGTGCTTTGACATCAACTGAGAAGGCCTGGGCACTTTCCTTTCCATTTGAAATTCTTCGGAGAGTTAGCCGTTTAACTCAGGAACGGCTAAGAAAGGGGCCGATTGGCTTCTGCGGCTAGAATGACCTTTGTGAAGGCTTAGCAAAGGGCATGAAGCAGGTGCAGGGCCAGTGGCGCAATGGATAACGCGTCTGACTACGGATCAGAAGATTGTAGGTTCGACTCCTACCTGGCTCGTCGACTATGCTGTGATCGTATAGTGGTTAGTACTCTGCGTTGTGGCCGCAGCAACCCCGGGTCACGGCATGTTTATGCGCTGCATTTAGTGTAATGCCCACAGCCACCTCTGGCACGGCCATGCCAGTTCCGACTCCTCAAGATACACAAGGAAGGAGTCTCTGTAAGACTGCTTGGCAGCAGCATCAACTCTGCGATATATGATACCTTTATACTATCCTGGCGCCTGTAGATTGCTATTGGTGCATACCATAGTCAGATCAGGAAAGGATTTGTCACCAGGCCAAGGTGTCCTACCATGTCGCTGTCCCACACCCACTGGAACACAAACTTGGGCTTAGGAGAACGCTACAACACAGGCCTCTGATGGCAACAGCAGAGAGTCAAAAGACATTCTTTGAAGCACAGTGGGGTGTACTTTTTGGACAGCGAGCACCACTGCTTCCCGAGCGGCACGAAAGAGGCCATCTACGTCAAAGTGAAACAACCATCCTATAATGGGATGGGGTTTCTTTCAACACCACCTGTCAGCCACATAGAATGACATTGAAACATTATTAGACCTTTGCGATTTTACAACAGTTCGAGCAGTTATAAGCAGTGCTTTGACATCAACTGAGAAGGCCTGGGCACTTTCCTTTCCATTTGAAATTCTTCGGAGAGTTAGCCGTTTAACTCAGGAACGGCTAAGAAAGGGGCCGATTGGCTTCTGCAGCTAGAATTACCTTTGTGAAGGCTTAGCAAAGAGCAAGAGGCAGGTGCGGGGCCAGTGGCGCAATGGATAACGAGTCTGACTACAGATCAGAAGATTGTAGGTTCGACTCCTACCTGGCTCGTTGACTATGCCGTGATCGTATAGTGGTTAGTACTCTGCGTTATGGCCGCAGCAACCCCGGTTCGAATCTGGGTCACGGCATGTTTATGCACTGCATTTAGTGTAATGCCCACAGCCACCTCTGGCACGGCCATGCCAGTTCCGACTCCTCAAGATACACAAGGAAGGAGTCTCTGTAAGACTGCTTGGCAGCAGCATCAACTATGCGATATATGATACCTTTATACTATCCTGGCGCCTGTAGATTGCTATTGGTGCATACCATAGTCAGATCAGGAAAGGATTTGTCACCAGGCCAAGGTGTCCTACCATGTCGCTGTCCCACACCCACTGGAACACAAACTTGGGCTTAGGAGAACTCTACAACACAGGCCTCTGATGGCAACAGCAGAGAGTCAAAAGACATTCTTTGAAGCACAGTGGGGTGTACTTTTTGGACAGCGAGCACCACTGCTTCCCGAGCGGCACGAAAGAGGCCATCTACGTCAAAGTGAAACAGCCATCCTATAATGGGATGGGGTTTCTTTCAACACCACCTGTCGGCCACATAGAATGACATTGAAACTTTATTAGACCTTTGCGATTTTACAACAGTTCGAGCAGTTATAAGCTGTGCTTTGACATCAACTGAGAAGGCCTGGGCACTTTCCTTTCCATTTGAAATTCTTCGGAGAGTTAGCCGTTTAACTCAGGAACGGCTAAGAAAGGGGCCGATTGGCTTCTGCGGCTAGAATGACCTTTGTGAAGGCTTAGCAAAGAGCATGAGACAGGTGCAGGGCCAGTGGCGCAATGGATAATGCGTCTGACTACGGATCAGAAGATTGTAGGTTCCACTCCTACCTGGCTCGTCGACTATGCTGTGATCGTATAGTGGTTAGTACTCTGCGTTGTGGCCGCAGCAACCCCGGTTCGAATCCGGGTCACGGCATGTTTACGCGCTGCATTTAGTGTAATGCCCACGGCCATGCCAGTTCCGACTCCTCAAGATACACAAGGAAGGAGTCTCTGTAAGACTGCTTGGCAGCAGCATCAACTCTGCGATATATGATACCTTTATACTATCCTGGCGCCTGCAGATTGCTATTGGTGCATACCATAGTCAGATCAGGAAAGGATTTGTCACCAGGCCAAGGTGTCCTACCATGTCGCTGTCCCACACCCACTGGAACACAAACTTGGGCTTAGGAGAACTCTACAACACAGGCCTCTGATGGCAACAGCAGAGAGTCAAAAGACATTCTTTGAAGCACAGTGGGGTGTACTTTTTGGACAGCGAGCACCACTGCTTCCCGAGCGGCACGAAAGAGGCCATCTACGTCAAAGTGAAACAACCATCCTATAATGGGATGGGGTTTCTTTCAACACCACCTGTCGGCCACATAGAATGACATTGAAACTTTATTAGACCTTTGCGATTTTACAACAGTTCGAGCAGTTATAAGCTGTGCTTTGACATCAACTGAGAAGGCCTGGGCACTTTCCTTTCCATTTGAAATTCTTCGGAGAGTTAGCCGTTTAACTCAGGAACGGCTAAGAAAGGGGCCGATTGGCTTCTGCGGCTAGAATGACCTTTGTGAAGGCTTAGCAAAGAGCATGAGGCAGGTGCAGGGCCAGTGGCGCAATGGATAATGCGTCTGACTACGGATCAGAAGATTGTAGGTTCGACTCCTACCTGGCTTGTCGACTATGCTGTGATCGTATAGTGGTTAGTACTCTGCGTTGTGGCCGCAGCAACCCCGGTTCGAATCCGGGTCACGGCATGTTTATGCGCTGCATTTAGTGTAATGCCCACAGCCACCTCTGGCACGGCCATGCCAGTTCCGACTCCTCAAGATACACAAGGAAGGAGTCTCTGTAAGACTGCTTGGCAGCAGCATCAACTCTGCGATATATGATACCTTTATACTATCCTGGCGCCTGTAGATTGCTATTGGTGCATACCATAGTCAGATCAGGAAAGGATTTGTCACCAGGCCAAGGTGTCCTACCATGTCGCTGTCCCACACCCACTGGAACACAAACTTGGGCTTAGGAGAACTCTACAACACAGGCCTCTGATGGCAACAGCAGAGAGTCAAAAGACATTCTTTGAAGCACAGTGGGGTGTACTTTTTGGACAGCGAGCACCACTGCTTCCCGAGCGGCACGAAAGAGGCCATCTACGTCAAAGTGAAACAACCATCCTATAATGGGATGGGGTTTCTTTCAACACCACCTGTCGGCCACATAGAATGACATTGAAACATTATTAGACCTTTGCGATTTTACAACAGTTCGAGCAGTTATAAGCAGTGCTTTGACATCAACTGAGAAGGCCTGGGCACTTTCCTTTCCATTTGAAATTCTTCGGAGAGTTAGCCGTTTAACTCAGGAACGGCTAAGAAAGGGGCCGATTGGCTTCTGCGGCTAGAATGACCTTTGTGAAGGCTTAGCAAAGAGCATGAGGCAGGTGCAGGGCCAGTGGCGCAATGGATAACGCGTCTGACTACGGATCAGAAGATTGTAGGTTCGACTCCTACCTGGCTCGTCGACCATGCCGTGATCATATAGTGGTTAGTACTCTGCGTTGTGGCCGCAGCAACCCCGGTTCGAATCCGGGTCACAGCATGTTTATGCGCTGCATTTAGTGTAATGCCCACAGCCACCTCTGGCACGGCCATGCCAGTTCCGACTCCTCAAGATACACAAGGAAGGAGTCTCTGTAAGACTGCTTGGCAGCAGCATCAACTCTGCGATATATGATACCTTTATACTATCCTGGCGCCTGTAGATTGCTATTGGTGCATACCATAGTCAGATCAGGAAAGGATTTGTCACCAGGCCAAGGTGTCCTACCATGTCGCTGTCCCACACCCACTGGAACACAAACTTGGGCTTAGGAGAACTCTACAACACAGGCCTCTGATGGCAACAGCAGAGAGTCAAAAGACATTCTTTGAAGCACAGTGGGGTGTACTTTTTGGACAGCGAGCACCACTGCTTCCCGAGCGGCACGAAAGAGGCCATCTACGTCAAAGTGAAACAACCATCCTATAATGGGATGGGGTTTCTTTCAACACCACCTGTCGGCCACATAGAATGACATTGAAACATTATTAGACCTTTGCGATTTTACAACAGTTCGAGCAGTTATAAGCAGTGCTTTGACATCAACTGAGAAGGCCTGGGCACTTTCCTTTCCATTTGAAATTCTTCGGAGAGTTAGCCGTTTAACTCAGGAACGGCTAAGAAAGGGGCCGATTGGCTTCTGCGGCTAGAATGACCTTTGTGAAGGCTTAGCAAAGAGCATGAGGCAGGTGCAGGGCCAGTGGCGCAATGGATAACGCGTCTGACTACGGATCAGAAGATTGTAGGTTCGACTCCTACCTGGCTCGTCGACCATGCCGTGATCATATAGTGGTTAGTACTCTGCGTTGTGGCCGCAGCAACCCCGGTTCGAATCCGGGTCACAGCATGTTTATGCGCTGCATTTAGTGTAATGCCCACAGCCACCTCTGGCACGGCCATGCCAGTTCCGACTCCTCAAGATACACAAGGAAGGAGTCTCTGTAAGACTGCTTGGCAGCAGCATCAACTCTGCGATATATGATACCTTTATACTATCCTGGCGCCTGTAGATTGCTATTGGTGCATACCATAGTCAGATCAGGAAAGGATTTGTCACCAGGCCAAGGTGTCCTACCATGTCGCTGTCCCACACCCACTGGAACACAAACTTGGGCTTAGGAGAACTCTACAACACAGGCCTCTGATGGCAACAGCAGAGAGTCAAAAGACATTCTTTGAAGCACAGTGGGGTGTACTTTTTGGACAGCGAGCACCACTGCTTCCCGAGCGGCATGAAAGAGGCCATCTACGTGTCAAAGTGAAACAACCATCCTATAATGGGATGGGGTTTCTTTCAACACCACCTGTCGGCCACATAGAATGACATTGAAACATTATTAGACCTTTGCGATTTTACAACAGTTCGAGCAGTTATAAGCAGTGCTTTGACATCAACTGAGAAGGCCTGGGCACTTTCCTTTCCATTTGAAATTCTTCGGAGAGTTAGCCGTTTAACTCAGGAACGGCTAAGAAAGGGGCCGATTGGCTTCTGCAGCTAGAATGACCTTTGTGAAGGCTTAGAAAAGAGCATGAGGCAGGTGCAGGGCCAGTGGCGCAATGGATAACGCGTCTGACTACGGATCAGATGATTGTAGGTTCGACTCCTACCTGGCTCGTCGACTATGCTGTGATCGTATAGTGGTTAGTACTCTGCGTTATGGCCGCAGCAACCCCGGTTCGAATCCGGGTCACGGCATGTTTATGCACTGCATTTAGTGTAATGCCCACAGCCACCTCTGGCACGGCCATGCCAGTTCCGACTCCTCAAGATACACAAGGAAGGAGTCTCTGTAAGACTGCTTGGCAGCAGCATCAACTATGCGATATATGATACCTTTATACTGTCCTGGCGCCTGTAGATTGCTATTGGTGCATACCATAGTCAGATCAGGAAAGGATTTGTCACCAGGCCAAGGTGTCCTACCATGTCGCTGTCCCACACCCACTGGAACACAAACTTGGGCTTAGGAGAACTCTACAACACAGGCCTCTGATGGCAACAGCAGAGAGTCAAAAGACATTCTTTGAAGCACAGTGGGGTGTACTTTTTGGACAGCGAGCACCACTGCTTCCCGAGCGGCACGAAAGAGGCCATCTACGTCAAAGTGAAACAACCATCCTATAATGGGATGGGGTTTCTTTCAACACCACCTGTCGGCCACATAGAATGACATTGAAACATTATTAGACCTTTGCGATTTTACAACAGTTCGAGCAGTTATAAGCAGTGCTTTGACATCAACTGAGAAGGCCTGGGCACTTTCCTTTCCATTTGAAATTCTTCGGAGAGTTAGCCGTTTAACTCAGGAACGGCTAAGAAAGGGGCCGATTGGCTTCTGCGGCTAGAATGACCTTTGTGAAGGCTTAGCAAAGAGCATGAGGCAGGTGCAGGGCCAGTGGCACAATGGATAACGTTCGACTCCTACCTGGCTCGTCGACTATGCCGTGATCGTATAGTGGTTAGTACTCTGCGTTGTGGCCGCAGCAACCCCGGTTCGAATCCGGGTCACGGCATGTTTATGCGCTGCATTTAGTGTAATGCCCACAGCCACCTCTGGCACGGCCATGCCAGTTCCGACTCCTCAAGATACACAAGGAAGGAGTCTCCGTAAGACTGCTTGGCAGCATCAACTCTGCGATATATGATACCTTTATACTATCCTGGCGCCTGTAGATTGCTATTGGTGCATACCATAGTCAGATCAGGAAAGGATTTGTCACCAGGCCAAGGTGTCCTACCATGTCGCTGTCCCACACCCACTGGAACACAAACTTGGGCTTAGGAGAACTCTACAACACAGGCCTCTGATGGCAACAGCAGAGAGTCAAAAGACATTCTTTGAAGCACAGTGGGGTGTACTTTTTGGACAGCGAGCACCACTGCTTCCCGAGCGGCACGAAAGAGGCCATCTACGTCAAAGTGAAACAACCATCCTATAATGGGATGGGGTTTCTTTCAACACCACCTGTCGGCCACATAGAATGACATTGAAACATTATTAGACCTTTGCGATTTTACAACAGTTCGAGCAGTTATAAGCAGTGCTTTGACATCAACTGAGAAGGCCTGGGCACTTTCCTTTCCATTTGAAATTCTTCGGAGAGTTAGCCGTTTAACTCAGGAACTGCTAAGAAAGGGGCCGATTGGCTTCTGCGGCTAGAATGACCTTTGTGAAGGCTTAGCAAAGAGCATGAGGCAGATGCAGGGCCAGTGGCGCAATGGATAACGCGTCTGACTACGGATCAGAAGATTGTAGGTTTGACTCCTACCTGGCTCGTCGACTATGCCGTGATCGTATAGTGGTTAGTATTCTACGTTGTGGCCGCAGCAACCCCGGTGCGAATCCGGGTCACGGCATGTTTATGCGCTGCATTTAGTGTAATGCCCACAGCCACCTCTGGCACGGCCATGCCAGTTCCGACTCCTCAAGATACACAAGGAAGGAGTCTCTGTAAGACTGCTTGGCAGCAGCATCAACTCTGCGATATATGATACCTTTATACTATCCTGGCGCCTGTAGATTGCTATTGGCGCATACCATAGTCAGATCAGGAAAGGATTTGTCACCAGGCCAAGGTGTCCTACCATGTCGCTGTCCCACACCCACTGGAACACAAACTTGG
Source organism: Rana muscosa (assembly GCA_029206835.1). NCBI lineage: Eukaryota > Metazoa > Chordata > Amphibia > Anura > Ranidae > Rana > Rana muscosa. The sequence goes on from CM055118.1 coordinate 290,074,336, forward strand.
GCTTAGGAGAACTCTACAACACAGGCCTCTGATGGCAACAGCAGAGAGTCAAAAGACATTCTTTGAAGCACAGTGGGGTGTACTTTTTGGACAGCGAGCACCACTGCTTCCCGAGCGGCACGAAAGAGGCCATCTACGTCAAAGTGAAACAACCATCCTATAATGGGATGGGGTTTCTTTCAACACCACCTGTCGGCCACATAGAATGACATTGAAACATTATTAGACCTTTGCGATTTTACAACAGTTCGAGCAGTTATAAGCAGTGCTTTGACATCAACTGAGAAGGCCTGGGCACTTTCCTTTCCATTTGAAATTCTTCGGAGAGTTAGCCGTTTAACTCAGGAACGGCTAAGAAAGGGGCCGATTGGCTTCTGCGGCTAGAATGACCTTTGTGAAGGCTTAGCAAAGAGCATGAGGCAGGTGCAGGGCCAGTGACGCAATGGATAACGCGTCTGACAACGGATCAGAAGATTGTAGGTTCGACTCCTACCTGGCTCGTCAACTATGCCGTGATCGTATAGTGGTTAGTACTCTACGTTGTGGCCGCAGCAACCCCGGGTCACGGCATGTTTATGCGCTGCATTTAGTGTAATGCCCACAGCCACCTCTGGCACGGCCATGCCAGTTCCGACTCCTCAAGATACACAAGGAAGGAGTCTCTATAAGACTGCTTGGCAGCAGCATCAACTCTGCGATATATGATACCTTTATACTATCCTGGCGCCTGTAGATTGCTATTGGTGCATACCATAGTCAGATCAGGAAAGGATTTGTCACCAGGCCAAGGTGTCCTACCATGTCGCTGTCCCACACCCACTGGAACACAAACTTGGGCTTAGGAGAACTCTACAACACAGGCCTCTGATGGCAACAGCAGAGAGTCAAAAGACATTCTTTGAAGCACAGTGGGGTGTACTTTTTGGACAGCGAGCACCACTGCTTCCCGAGCGGCACGAAAGAGGCCATCTACGTCAAAGTGAAACAACCATCCTATAATGGGATGGGGTTTCTTTCAACACCACCTGTCGGCCACATAGAATGACATTGAAACATTATTAGACCTTTGCGATTTTACAACAGTTCGAGCAGTTATAAGCAGTGCTTTGACATCAACTGAGAAGGCCTGGGCACTTTCCTTTCCATTTGAAATTCTTCGGAGAGTTAGCCGTTTAACTCAGGAACGGCTAAGAAAGGGGCCGATTGGCTTCTGCGGCTAGAATGACCTTTGTGAAGGCTTAGCAAAGAGCATGAGGCAGGTGCAGGGCCAGTGGCGCAATGGATAACGCGTCTGACTACGGATCAGAAGATTGTAGGTTCGACTCCTACCTGGCTCGTCGACTATGCCGTGATCGTATAGTGGTTAGTACTCTGCGTTGTGGCCGCAGCAACCCCGGTTCGAATCCGGGTCATGGCATGTTTATGCGCAGCATTTAGTGTAATGCCCACAGCCACCTCTGGCACGGCCATGCCAGTTCCGACTCCTCAAGATACACAAGGAAGGAGTCTCTGTAAGACTGCTTGGCAGCAGCATCAACTCTGCGATATATGATACCTTTATACTATCCTGGCGCCTGTAGATTGCTATTGGTGCATACCATAGTCAGATCAGGAAAGGATTTGTCACCAGGCCAAGGTGTCCTACCATGTCGCTGTCCCACACCCACTGGAACACAAACTTGGGCTTAGGAGAACTCTACAACACAGGCCTCTGATGGCAACAGCAGAGAGTCAAAAGACATTCTTTGAAGCACAGTGGGGTGTACTTTTTGGACAGCGAGCACCACTGCTTCCCGAGTGGCACGAAAGAGGCCATCTACGTCAAAGTGAAACAACCATCCTATAATGGGATGGGGTTTCTTTCAACACCACCTGTCGGCCACATAGAATGACATTGAAACATTATTAGACCTTTGCGATTTTACAACAGTTCGAGCAGTTATAAGCAGTGCTTTGACATCAACTGAGAAGGCCTGGGCACTTTCCTTTCCATTTGAAATTCTTTGGAGAGTTAGCCGTTTAACTCAGGAACGGCTAAGAAAGGGGCCGATTGGCTTCTGCGGCTAGAATGACCTTTGTGAAGGCTTAGCAAAGAGCATGAGGCAGGTGCAGGGCCAGTGGCGCAATGGATAACGCGTCTGACTACGGATCAGAAGATTGTAGGTTCGACTCCTACCTGGCTCGTCGACTATGCCGTGATCGTATAGTGGTTAGTACTCTGTGTTGTGGCCGCAGCAACCCCGGTTCGAATCCGGGTCACGGCATGTTTATGCACTGCATTTAGTGTAATGCCCACAGCCACCTCTGGCACGGCCATGCCAGTTCCGACTCCTCAAGATACACAAGGAAGGAGTCTCTGTAAGACTGCTTGGCAGCAGCATCAACTATGCGATATATGATACCTTTATACTGTCCTGGCGCCTGTAGATTGCTATTGGTGCATACCATAGTCAGATCAGGAAAGGATTTGTCACCAGGCCAAGGTGTCCTACCATGTCGCTGTCCCACACCCACTGGAACACAAACTTGGGCTTAGGAGAACTCTACAACACAGGCCTCTGATGGCAACAGCAGAGAGTCAAAAGACATTCTTTGAAGCACAGTGGGGTGTACTTTTTGGACAGCGAGCACCACTGCTTCCCGAGCGGCACGAAAGAGGCCATCTACGTCAAAGTGAAACAACCATCCTATAATGGGATGGGGTTTCTTTCAACACCACCTGTCGGCCACATAGAATGACATTGAAACATTATTAGACCTTTGCGATTTTACAACAGTTCGAGCAGTTATAAGCAGTGCTTTGACATCAACTGAGAAGGCCTGGGCACTTTCCTTTCCATTTGAAATTCTTCGGAGAGTTAGCCGTTTAACTCAGGAACGGCTAAGAAAGGGGCCGATTGGCTTCTGCGGCTAGAATGACCTTTGTGAAGGCTTAGCAAAGAGCATGAGGCAGGTGCAGGGCCAGTGGCACAATGGATAACGTTCGACTCCTACCTGGCTCGTCGACTATGCCGTGATCGTATAGTGGTTAGTACTCTGCGTTGTGGCCGCAGCAACCCCGGTTCGAATCCGGGTCACGGCATGTTTATGCGCTGCATTTAGTGTAATGCCCACAGCCACCTCTGGCACGGCCATGCCAGTTCCGACTCCTCAAGATACACAAGGAAGGAGTCTCCGTAAGACTGCTTGGCAGCATCAACTCTGCGATATATGATACCTTTATACTATCCTGGCGCCTGTAGATTGCTATTGGTGCATACCATAGTCAGATCAGGAAAGGATTTGTCACCAGGCCAAGGTGTCCTACCATGTCGCTGTCCCACACCCACTGGAACACAAACTTGGGCTTAGGAGAACTCTACAACACAGGCCTCTGATGGCAACAGCAGAGAGTCAAAAGACATTCTTTGAAGCACAGTGGGGTGTACTTTTTGGACAGCGAGCACCACTGCTTCCCGAGCGGCACGAAAGAGGCCATCTACGTCAAAGTGAAACAACCATCCTATAATGGGATGGGGTTTCTTTCAACACCACCTGTCGGCCACATAGAATGACATTGAAACATTATTAGACCTTTGCGATTTTACAACAGTTCGAGCAGTTATAAGCAGTGCTTTGACATCAACTGAGAAGGCCTGGGCACTTTCCTTTCCATTTGAAATTCTTCGGAGAGTTAGCCGTTTAACTCAGGAACTGCTAAGAAAGGGGCCGATTGGCTTCTGCGGCTAGAATGACCTTTGTGAAGGCTTAGCAAAGAGCATGAGGCAGATGCAGGGCCAGTGGCGCAATGGATAACGCGTCTGACTACGGATCAGAAGATTGTAGGTTTGACTCCTACCTGGCTCGTCGACTATGCCGTGATCGTATAGTGGTTAGTATTCTACGTTGTGGCCGCAGCAACCCCGGTGCGAATCCGGGTCACGGCATGTTTATGCGCTGCATTTAGTGTAATGCCCACAGCCACCTCTGGCACGGCCATGCCAGTTCCGACTCCTCAAGATACACAAGGAAGGAGTCTCTGTAAGACTGCTTGGCAGCAGCATCAACTCTGCGATATATGATACCTTTATACTATCCTGGCGCCTGTAGATTGCTATTGGTGCATACCATAGTCAGATCAGGAAAGGATTTGTCACCAGGCCAAGGTGTCCTACCATGTCGCTGTCCCACACCCACTGGAACACAAACTTGGGCTTAGGAGAACTCTACAACACAGGCCTCTGATGGCAACAGCAGAGAGTCAAAAGACATTCTTTGAAGCACAGTGGGGTGTACTTTTTGGACAGCGAGCACCACTGCTTCCCGAGCGGCACGAAAGAGGCCATCTACGTCAAAGTGAAACAACCATCCTATAATGGGATGGGGTTTCTTTCAACACCACCTGTCGGCCACATAGAATGACATTGAAACATTATTAGACCTTTGCGATTTTACAACAGTTCGAGCAGTTATAAGCAGTGCTTTGACATCAACTGAGAAGGCCTGGGCACTTTCCTTTCCATTTGAAATTCTTCGGAGAGTTAGCCGTTTAACTCAGGAACGGCTAAGAAAGGGGCCGATTGGCTTCTGCGGCTAGAATGACCTTTGTGAAGGCTTAGCAAAGAGCATGAGGCAGGTGCAGGGCCAGTGACGCAATGGATAACGCGTCTGACAACGGATCAGAAGATTGTAGGTTCGACTCCTACCTGGCTCGTCAACTATGCCGTGATCGTATAGTGGTTAGTACTCTACGTTGTGGCCGCAGCAACCCCGGGTCACGGCATGTTTATGCGCTGCATTTAGTGTAATGCCCACAGCCACCTCTGGCACGGCCATGCCAGTTCCGACTCCTCAAGATACACAAGGAAGGAGTCTCTATAAGACTGCTTGGCAGCAGCATCAACTCTGCGATATATGATACCTTTATACTATCCTGGCGCCTGTAGATTGCTATTGGTGCATACCATAGTCAGATCAGGAAAGGATTTGTCACCAGGCCAAGGTGTCCTACCATGTCGCTGTCCCACACCCACTGGAACACAAACTTGGGCTTAGGAGAACTCTACAACACAGGCCTCTGATGGCAACAGCAGAGAGTCAAAAGACATTCTTTGAAGCACAGTGGGGTGTACTTTTTGGACAGCGAGCACCACTGCTTCCCGAGCGGCACGAAAGAGGCCATCTACGTCAAAGTGAAACAACCATCCTATAATGGGATGGGGTTTCTTTCAACACCACCTGTCGGCCACATAGAATGACATTGAAACATTATTAGACCTTTGCGATTTTACAACAGTTCGAGCAGTTATAAGCAGTGCTTTGACATCAACTGAGAAGGCCTGGGCACTTTCCTTTCCATTTGAAATTCTTCGGAGAGTTAGCCGTTTAACTCAGGAACGGCTAAGAAAGGGGCCGATTGGCTTCTGCGGCTAGAATGACCTTTGTGAAGGCTTAGCAAAGAGCATGAGGCAGGTGCAGGGCCAGTGGCGCAATGGATAACGCGTCTGACTACGGATCAGAAGATTGTAGGTTCGACTCCTACCTGGCTCGTCGACTATGCCGTGATCGTATAGTGGTTAGTACTCTGCGTTGTGGCCGCAGCAACCCCGGTTCGAATCCGGGTCATGGCATGTTTATGCGCAGCATTTAGTGTAATGCCCACAGCCACCTCTGGCACGGCCATGCCAGTTCCGACTCCTCAAGATACACAAGGAAGGAGTCTCTGTAAGACTGCTTGGCAGCAGCATCAACTCTGCGATATATGATACCTTTATACTATCCTGGCGCCTGTAGATTGCTATTGGTGCATACCATAGTCAGATCAGGAAAGGATTTGTCACCAGGCCAAGGTGTCCTACCATGTCGCTGTCCCACACCCACTGGAACACAAACTTGGGCTTAGGAGAACTCTACAACACAGGCCTCTGATGGCAACAGCAGAGAGTCAAAAGACATTCTTTGAAGCACAGTGGGGTGTACTTTTTGGACAGCGAGCACCACTGCTTCCCGAGCGGCACGAAAGAGGCCATCTACGTCAAAGTGAAACAACCATCCTATAATGGGATGGGGTTTCTTTCAACACCACCTGTCGGCCACATAGAATAACATTGAAACATTATTAGACCTTTGCGATTTTACAACAGTTCGAGCAGTTATAAGCAGTGCTTTGACATCAACTGAGAAGGCCTGGGCACTTTCCTTTCCATTTGAAATTCTTCGGAGAGTTAGCCGTTTAACTCAGGAACGGCTAAGAAAGGGGCCGATTGGCTTCTGCGGCTAGAATGACCTTTGTGAAGGCTTAGCAAAGAGCATGAGGCAGGTGCAGGGCCAGTGGCGCAATGGATAACGCATCTGACTACGGATCAGAAGATTGTAGGTTCGACTCCTACCTGGCTCGTCAACCATGCCGTGATCGTATAGTGGTTAGTACTCTGTGTTGTGGCCGCAGCAACCCTGGTTCGAATCCGGGTCACGGCATGTTTATGCGCTGCATTTAGTGTAATGCCCACAGCCACCTCTGGCACGGCCATGCCAGTTCCGACTCCTCAAGATACACAAGGAAGGAGTCTCTGTAAGACTGCCTGGCAGCAGCATCAACTCTGCGATATATGATACCTTTATACTATCCTGGCGCCTGTAGATTGCTATTGGTGCATACCATAGTCAGATCAGGAAAGGATTTGTCACCAGGCCAAGGTGTCCTACCATGTCGCTGTCCCACACCCACTGGAACACAAACTTGGGCTTAGGAGAACTCTACAACACAGGCCTCTGATGGCAACAGCAGAGAGTCAAAAGACATTCTTTGAAGCACAGTGGGGTGTACTTTTTGGACAGCGAGCACCACTGCTTCCCGAGCGGCACGAAAGAGGCCATCTACGTCAAAGTGAAACAACCATCCTATAATGGGATGGGGTTTCTTTCAACACCACCTGTCGGCCACATAGAATGACATTGAAACATTATTAGACCTTTGCGATTTTACAACAGTTCGAGCAGTTATAAGCAGTGCTTTGACATCAACTGAGAAGGCCTGGGCACTTTCCTTTCCATTTGAAATTCTTCGGAGAGTTAGCCGTTTAACTCAGGAACGGCTAAGAAAGGGGCCGATTGGCTTCTGCGGCTAGAATGACCTTTGTGAAGGCTTAGCAAAGAGCATGAGGCAGGTGCAGGGCCAGTGGCGCAATGGATAACGCATCTGACTACGGATCAGAAGATTGTAGGTTCGACTCCTACCTGGCTCGTCGACTATGCCGTGATCATATAGTGGTTAGTACTCTGCGTTGTGGCTGCAGCAACCCCGGTTCGAATCCGGGTCACGGCATGTTTATGCGCTGCATTTAGTGTAATGCCCACAGCCACCTCTGGCACGGCCATGCCAGTTCCGACTCCTCAAGATACACAAGGAAGGAGTCTCTGTAAGACTGCTTGGCAACAAGCATCAACTCTGCGATATATGATACCTTTATACTATCCTGGCGCCTGTAGATTGCTATTGGTGCATACCATAGTCAGATCAGGAAAGGATTTGTCACCAGGCCAAGGTGTCCTACCATGTCGCTGTCCCACACCCACTGGAACACAAACTTGGGCTTAGGAGAACTCTACAACACAGGCCTCTGATGGCAACAGCAGAGAGTCAAAAGACATTCTTTGAAGCACAGTGGGGTGTACTTTTTGGACAGCGAGCACCACTGCTTCCCGAGCGGCACGAAAGAGGCCATCTACGTCAAAGTGAAACAACCATCCTATAATGGGATGGGGTTTCTTTCAACACCACCTGTCGGCCACATAGAATGACATTGAAACATTATTAGACCTTTGCGATTTTACAACAGTTCGAGCAGTTATAAGCAGTGCTTTGACATCAACTGAGAAGGCCTGGGCACTTTCCTTTCCATTTGAAATTCTTCGGAGAGTTAGCCGTTTAACTCAGGAACGGCTAAGAAAGGGGCCGATTGGCTTCTGCGGCTAGAATGACCTTTGTGAAGGCTTAGCAAAGAGCATGAGGCAGGTGCAGGGCCAGTGGCGCAATGGATAACGCGTCTGACCACGGATCAGAAGATTGTAGGTTCGACTCCTACCTGGCTCGTCAACTATGCCGTGATCGTATAGTGGTTAGTACTCTGTGTTGTGGCCGCAGCAACCCTGGTTCGAATCCGGGTCACGGCATCTTTATGTGCTGCATTTAGTGTAATGCCCACAGCCATGCCAGTTCCGACTCCTCAAGATACACAAGGAAGGAGTCTCTGTAAGACTGCTTGGCATCAACTCTGCGATATATGATACCTTTATACTATCCTGGCACCTGTAGATTGCTATTGGTGCATACCATAGTCAGATCAGTAAAGGATTTGTCACCAGGCCAAGGTGTCCTACCATGTCGCTGTCCCACACCCACTGGAACACAAACTTGGGCTTAGGAGAACTCTACAACACAGGCCTCTGATGGCAACAGCAGAGAGTCAAAAGACATTCTTTGAAGCACAGTGGGGTGTACTTTTTGGACAGCGAGCACCACTGCTTCCCGAGCGGCACGAAAGAGGCCATCTACGTCAAAGTGAAACAACCATCCTATAATGGGATGGGGTTTCTTTCAACACCACCTGTCGGCCACATAGAATGTCATTGAAACATTATTAGACCTTTGCGATTTTACAACAGTTCGAGCAGTTATAAGCAGTGCTTTGACATCAACTGAGAAGGCCTGGGCACTTTCCTTTCCATTTGAAATTCTTCGGAGAGTTAGCCGTTTAACTCAGGAACGGCTAAGAAAGGGGCCGATTGGCTTCTGCGGCTAGAATGACCTTTGTGAAGGCTTAGCAAAGAGCAAGAGGCAGGTGCAGGGCCAGTGGCGCAATGGATAACGCGTCTGACTACGGATCAGAAGATTGTAGGTTCGACTCCTACCTGGCTCGTCGACGATGCCGTGATCGTATAGTGGTTAGTACTCTGCGTTGAGGCTGCAGCAACCCCGGTTCGAATCTGGGTCACGGCATGTTTATGCGCTGCATTTAGTGTAATGCCCACAGCCACCTCTGGCACGGCCATGCCAGTTCCGACTCCTCAAGATACACAAGGAAGGAGTCTCTGTAAGACTGCTTGGCAGCAGCATCAACTCTGCGATATATGATACCTTTATACTATCCTGGCGCCTGTAGATTGCTATTGGTGCATACCATAGTCAGATCAGGAAAGGATTTGTCACCAGGCCAAGGTGTCCTACCATGTCGCTGTCCCACACCCACTGGAACACAAACTTGGGCTTAGGAGAACTCTACAACACAGGCCTCTGATGGCAACAGCAGAGAGTCAAAAGACATTCTTTGAAGCACAGTGGGGTGTACTTTTTGGACAGCGAGCACCACTGCTTCCCGAGCGGCACGAAAGAGGCCATCTACGTCAAAGTGAAACAACCATCCTATAATGGGATGGGGTTTCTTTCAACACCACCTGTCGGCCACATAGAATGACATTGAAACATTATTAGACCTTTGCGATTTTACAACAGTTCGAGCAGTTATAAGCAGTGCTTTGACATCAACTGAGAAGGCCTGGGCACTTTCCTTTCCATTTGAAATTCTTCGGAGAGTTAGCCGTTTAACTCAGGAACGGCTAAGAAAGGGGCCGATTGGCTTCTGCGGCTAGAATGGCCTTTGTGAAGGCTTAGCAAAGAGCATGAGGCAGGTGCAGGGCCAGTGGCGCAATGGATAACGCGTCTGACTACGGATCAGAAGATTGTAGGTTCGACTCCTACCTTGCTCGTCGACTATGCCGTGATCGTATAGTGGTTAGTACTCTGTGTTGTGGCCGCAGCAACCCCGGTTCGAATCCAGGTCACGGCATGTTTATGCGCTGCATTTAGTGTAATGCCCACAGCCACCTTTGGCACGGCCATGCCAGTTCCGACTCCTCAAGATACACAAGGAAGGAGTCTCTGTAAGACTGCTTGGCAGCAGCATCAACTCTGCGATATATGATACCTTTATACTATCCTGGCGCCTGTAGATTGCTATTTGTGCATACCATAGTCAGATCAGGAAAGGATTTGTCACCAGGCCAAGGTGTCCTACCATGTCGCTGTCCCACACCCACTGGAACACAAACTTGGGCTTAGGAGAACTCTACAACACAGGCCTCTGATGGCAACAGCAGAGAGTCAAAAGACATTCTTTGAAGCACAGTGGGGTGTACTTTTTGGACAGCGAGCACCACTGCTTCCCGAGCGGCACGAAAGAGGCCATCTACGTCAAAGTGAAACAACCATCCTATAATGGGATGGGGTTTCTTTCAACACCACCTGTCGGCCACATAGAATGACATTGAAACATTATTAGACCTTTGCGATTTTACAACAGTTCGAGCAGTTATAAGCAGTGCTTTGACATCAACTGAGAAGGCCTGGGCACTTTCCTTTCCATTTGAAATTCTTCGGAGAGTTAGCCGTTTAACTCAGGAACGGCTAAGAAAGGGGCCGATTGGCTTCTGCGGCTAGAATGACCTTTGTGAAGGCTTAGCAAAGAGCATGAGGCAGGTGCAGGGCCAGTGGCGCAATGGATAACGCGTCTGACTACGGATCAGAAGATTGTAGGTTCGACTCCTACCTGGCTCGTCGACTATGCCGTGATCATATAGTGGTTAGTACTCTGCGTTGTGGCTGCAGCAACCCCGGTTCGAATCCGGGTCACGGCATGTTTATGCGCTGCATTTAGTGTAATGCCCACAGCCACCTCTGGCACGGCCATGCCAGTTCCGACTCCTCAAGATACACAAGGAAGGAGTCTCTGTAAGACTGCTTGGCAGCAAGCATCAACTCTGCGATATATGATACCTTTATACTATCCTGGCGCCTGTAGATTGCTATTGGTGCATACCATAGTCAGATCAGGAAAGGATTTGTCACCAGGCCAAGGTGTCCTACCATGTCGCTGTCCCACACCCACTGGAACACAAACTTGGGCTTAGGAGAACTCTACAACACAGGCCTCTGATGGCAACAGCAGAGAGTCAAAAGACATTCTTTGAAGCACAGTGGGGTGTACTTTTTGGACAGCGAGCACCACTGCTTCCCGAGCGGCACGAAAGAGGCCATCTACGTCAAAGTGAAACAACCATCCTATAATGGGATGGGGTTTCTTTCAACACCACCTGTCGGCCACATAGAATGACATTGAAACATTATTAGACCTTTGCGATTTTACAACAGTTCGAGCAGTTATAAGCAGTGCTTTGACATCAACTGAGAAGGCCTGGGCACTTTCCTTTCCATTTGAAATTCTTCGGAGAGTTAGCCGTTTAACTCAGGAACGGCTAAGAAAGGGGCCGATTGGCTTCTGCGGCTAGAATGACCTTTGTGAAGGCTTAGCAAAGAGCATGAGGCAGGTGCAGGGCCAGTGGCGCAATGGATAACGCGTCTGACTACGGATCAGAAGATTGTAGGTTCGACTCCTACCTTGCTCGTCGACTATGCCGTGATCGTATAGTGGTTAGTACTCTGTGTTGTGGCCGCAGCAACCCCGGTTCGAATCCAGGTCACGGCATGTTTATGCGCTGCATTTAGTGTAATGCCCACAGCCACCTTTGGCACGGCCATGCCAGTTCCGACTCCTCAAGATACACAAGGAAGGAGTCTCTGTAAGACTGCTTGGCAGCAGCATCAACTCTGCGATATATGATACCTTTATACTATCCTGGCGCCTGTAGATTGCTATTTGTGCATACCATAGTCAGATCAGGAAAGGATTTGTCACCAGGCCAAGGGGTCCTACCATGTCGCTGTCCCACACCCACTGGAACATAAACTTGGGCTTAGGAGAACTCTACAACACAGGCCTCTGATGGCAACAGCAGAGAGTCAAAAGACATTCTTTGAAGCACAGTGGGGTGTACTTTTTGGACAGCGAGCACCACTGCTTCCCGAGCGGCACGAAAGAGGCCATCTACGTCCAAGTGAAACAACCATCCTATAATGGGATGGGGTTTCTTTCAACACCACCTGTCGGCCACATAGAATGACATTGAAACATTATTAGACCTTTGCGATTTTACAACAGTTCGAGCAGTTATAAGCAGTGCTTTGACATCAACTGAGAAGGCCTGGGCACTTTCCTTTCCATTTGAAATTCTTCGGAGAGTTAGCCGTTTAACTCAGGAACGGCTAAGAAAGGGGCCGATTGGCTTCTGCGGCTAGAATGACCTTTGTGAAGGCTTAGCAAAGAGCATGAGGCAGGTGCAGGGCCAGTGGCGCAATGGATAACGCGTCTGACTACGGATCAGAAGATTGTAGGTCAGATTCCTACCTTGCTCGTCGACTATGCCGTGATCGTATAGTGGTTAGTACTCTGTGTTGTGGCCGCAGCAACCCCGGTTCGAATCCAGGTCACGGCATGTTTATGCGCTGCATTTAGTGTAATGCCCACAGCCACCTCTGGCACGGCCATGCCAGTTCCGACTCCTCAAGATACACAAGGAAGGAGTCTCTGTAAGACCGCTTGGCAGCAGCATCAACTCTGCGATATATGATACTTTTATACTATCCTGGCGCCTGTAGATTGCTATTTGTGCATACCATAGTCAGATCAGGAAAGGATTTGTCACCAGGCCAAGGTGTCCTACCATGTCGCTGTCCCACACCCACTGGAACACAAACTTGGGCTTAGGAGAACTCTACAACACAGGCCTCTGATGGCAACAGCAGAGAGTCAAAAGACATTCTTTGAAGCACAGTGGGGTGTACTTTTTGGACAGCGAGCACCACTGCTTCCCGAGCGGCACGAAAGAGGCCATCTACGTCAAAGTGAAACAACCATCCTATAATGGGATGGGGTTTCTTTCAACACCACCTGTCGGCCACATAGAATGACATTGAAACATTATTAGACCTTTGCGATTTTACAACAGTTCGAGCAGTTATAAGCAGTAGGCTTGTGCAATTCGTTTCGTAACGAATCGAAATTCGTCCGAATTTAGCAACTTTCGGACATTCGGAAGCATTCGAATTTCCGAACAGAGCAATTACGAATAAGACCGAATCCGAAATAAATTATACCGCAAAATAGCGAATGCCCGAAGGTCTTCGGCATAATTCGTTATGAAAAAAGTTACGAATGTACGAATCCATTCGAAGCACAATAACACTCACTCTGCTCTCTGCTTCTCCCTCACCATGCTGAACTCCCTCTCAAAATGGTGTACAGGGGGCGGAGGTTATAGCCGCATGAAAAAACAAAAGTAAAATACGAGATTTCGAATCCATTCGAAGCACAATAACACTCACTCTGCTCTGCTCTCTGCTTCTCCCTCACCGTGCTGAACCCTCTCAAAATGGTGTACAGGGGCGGAGCCTATAGCCGCATGTAAAAAACGAAAGTAAAATACGAGATTTCGAATCGTTACAAATAACCGCTATGTATTTAGAAAAGTACAAATCCATTCGAAGCACATTAGGCATAATAGGCAGCGTCATTGTGAGAGAGACACGGAAAATTACGAATCAACGAACCCAAAAAAAGTTACGAAAGTAGGAGTTGTGTCCAGAATCAACGAAAAACAACGTACTCTACCGAAAGTACGAATTATAAAGCAACAAAAAATTCAACGAAAAATGTCGCTTGCAAAAATACGAATGAGTCCGAACACGAAAAATCCCGTCTAGCAAAATTACGAATGATTACGAATCAACAGGACCGGAAAGAAACGAACCGAAACGGAACAAATTTTTCCGTTGTGCACAAGCCTAATAAGCAGTGCTTTGACATCAACTGAGAAGGCCTGGGCACTTTCCTTTCCATTTGAAATTCTTCGGAGAGTTAGCCGTTTAACTCAGGAACGGCTAAGAAAGGGGCCGATTGGCTTCTGCGGCTAGAATGACCTTTGTGAAGGCTTAGCAAAGAGCATGAGGCAGGTGCAGGGCCAGTGGCGCAATGGATAACGCGTCTGACTACGGATCAGAAGATTGTAGGTTCGACTCCTACCTGGCTCGTCGACTATGCCGTGATCATATAGTGGTTAGTACTCTGCGTTGTGGCTGCAGCAACCCCGGTTCGAATCCGGGTCACGGCATGTTTATGCGCTGCATTTAGTGTAATGCCCACAGCCACCTCTGGCACGGCCATGCCAGTTCCGACTCCTCAAGATACACAAGGAAGGAGTCTCTGTAAGACTGCTTAGCAGCAAGCATCAACTCTGCGATATATGATACCTTTATACTATCCTGGCGCCTGTAGATTGCTATTGGTGCATACCATAGTCAGATCAGGAAAGGATTTGTCACCAGGCCAAGGTGTCCTACCATGTCGCTGTCCCACACCCACTGGAACACAAACTTGGGCTTAGGAGAACTCTACAACACAGGCCTCTGATGGCAACAGCAGAGAGTCAAAAGACATTCTTTGAAGCACAGTGGGGTGTACTTTTTGGACAGCGAGCACCACTGCTTCCCGAGCGGCACGAAAGAGGCCATCTACGTCAAAGTGAAACAACCATCCTATAATGGGATGGGGTTTCTTTCAACACCACCTGTCGGCCACATAGAATGACATTGAAACATTATTAGACCTTTGCGATTTTACAACAGTTCGAGCAGTTATAAGCAGTGCTTTGACATCAACTGAGAAGGCCTGGGCACTTTCCTTTCCATTTGAAATTCTTCGGAGAGTTAGCCGTTTAACTCAGGAACGGCTAAGAAAGGGGCCGATTGGCTTCTGCGGCTAGAATGACCTTTGTGAAGGCTTAGCAAAGAGCATGAGGCAGGTGCAGGGCCAGTGGCGCAATGGATAACGCGTCTGACTATGGATCAGAAGATTGTAGGTTCGACTCCTACCTGGCTCGTCGACTATGCCGTGATCATATAGTGGTTAGTACTCTGCGTTGTGGCTGCAGCAACCCCGGTTCGAATCTGGGTCACGGCATGTTTATGCGCTGCATTTAGTGTAATGCCCACAGCCACCTCTGGCACGGCCATGCCAGTTCCGACTCCTCAAGATACACAAGGAAGGAGTCTCTGTAAGACTGCTTGGCAGCAAGC